>CM050401.1:53887140-55087140 GCA_027562975.1 Rhynchospora breviuscula
CATTTCATCGCAATAATCCACATTTAAACTCTTAAAACTGTCTAGAATATTATTCTTGTGATATTTCTTAAAAAAGATTGGATCATAAAAGGTAAAAGCGCGTATAAACTGCAAATAATGGAATTCTGGACATCATTTGAGCATTTTGGTCGCTTCTGGATTCATTTTAAGTCATTTCATCGCAATAATCCGCATTTAAACACTTAAAACAGTCTAGAATATGAATCTAGTGTCATTTATTCATAAAGATTGGATTTACACAAGGCAAAAAACACGTATAAACTGCAAATAATGCAATTCTGGACACCATTTGAGCATTTTAATCGCTTCTGGATTCATTTTAAATCATTTGATCGTAATAATCCACATTTAAACACTTAGAACTATCTCGAATATGATTCTTGTGTCATTTATTCAAAAAGATTGCTTTATACAACGTAAAAACGCGTAATAAACAGCAAATAATGCAATTCTGGGCATCATTTGAGCATTGTAATCGCTTCTGGATTCATTTTAAGTCATTTCCTGGCAATAATCCACATTTAAACTCCTAAAACTATCTAGAATATGAATCTTGTGTCATTTATTCAAAAATATTTCATTATACAAAGTAAAAACGCGTTATAAACTGCAAATAATGCAATTCTGGGCATCATTTGAGCATTTTAATCTCTTCTGGATTCATTTTAAGTCAGTTCATCGGAATAATCCACTTTTAAACTCTTAAAATAGTCTAGAATATGATTCTTGTTTCATTTATTCAACAAGATTGAATTATACAAGGTAAAACCCGCGTATAAACTGCAAATAATGCAATTCTGGGCGTCATTTGAACATTTTAATGGCTTCTGGATTCATTTTAAGTCATTTCATCGCAATATTCCACACTTAAACTCTTAGAAATTTCTAGAATATGATTCTTGTTTCATTTATTCAATAAGATTGGATTATACAAGGTAAAAAACACGTATAAACTGCAAATAATGCAATTTTGGGAATCATTTGAGCATTCTAATCGCTTCTGGATTCATTTTAAGTCATTTCATGGCAATAATCCACATTAAAACTCCTAAAACTATCTAGAATATGATTCTTGTGTCATTTATTCAAAAAGATTGTATTATACTTGGTAAAAACGCGTATAAACTGCAAATAATGCAATTCTGGGCGTCATTTGAACATTTTAATGGCTTCTGGATTCATTTTAAGTCATTTCATCGCAATAATCCACATTTAAACTCTTAAAACTGTCTAGAATATGATTCTTGTGTCATTTATTCAAAAAGATTGGATTATTCAAGGTAGAAACGTGTATAAACTGCAAATAATGCAATTCGGGGCATCATTTGAGCATTTTAATCGCTTCTGGGTTAATTTTAAGTCATTTCATCGCAATAATCCACATTTAAACTCTTAAAAATATCTAGAATATCATTCTTGTGTCATTTATTCAAAAAGATTGGATTATACAAGGTAAAAACGCATATAAACTGCAAATAACGCAATTCTGGGCATCATTTGTGCATTTTAATCGCTTCTGGATTCATTTTAAGTCATTTCATCGCAATAATCCACATTTAAACTCTTAAAACTATCTAGAATATGATTCTTGTGTCATATATTGAAAAAGATTGGATTATACGAGGTAAAAACGCGTTATAAACTGCAAATAATGCAATTCTTGGCATCATTTGAGCATTTTAATCGCTTCTGAATTCATTTCAAGTCATTTCATTGCAATATTCCACATTTAAACTCTTAAAATTATCTAGAATATGATTCTTGTGTCATTTATTCAAAAATATTGGATTATACTAGGTAAAAAACGCGGATAAACTGCAAATAATGCAATTCTGGGCATCATTTGAGCATTTTAATCGCTTCTGGATACTTTTTAAGTCATTCCATCTCAATAATCCACTTTTAAATTCTTAAAACTGTCTAGAATATGATTCTTGTCCCATTTATGAAAAAAGATTTGATTATAAGTGGTAAAAACGCGTATAAACTTCAAATATATGCAATTCTGGGCATCATTTGAGCATTTTGATCTCTTCTGGATTCATTTTAAGGTCATTTCATCGCAATAATCCACTTTTAAACTCTTAAAACAGTCTAGAATATGATTATTGTGTCATTTATTCAAAAAGATTGGATTATACAAGGTAAAACCGCGTATAAACTGCAAATAATGCAATTCTCGGCATCATTTGAGCATTCTAATCGCTTCTGGATTCATTTTAAGTCATTTCATCGCAATAATCCATATTCAAACTCTTAGAACTATCTAGAATTTGATTACTTTGTCATTTATTCAAAAAAGATTGGATTATACAATGTAAAAACGCGTATAAACTGCAAATAATGCAATTCTGGACATCATTTGAGCATTTTAATCGCTTCTGGATTCATTTTAAATCATTTCATCGCAATAATCTACAGTTAACCACATAAAACAGTCTAGAATGTTATTCTTGTGTTATTTTTTCAAAAAGATTGGATTATACTAGGTAAAACGCGTATAAACTGCAAAATAATACAATTCTGGGCATCATTTGAGCATTTTAATTTCTTCAGGATTCATTTTAAGTCAATTTCATCGCAATAATCTGCAGTTAAACACTTAAAAGAGTCTAGAATATGATTCATGTGTCATTTATTAAAAAAGATTTGATTATACAAGGTAAAAACGCGTATAAACTGGAAATAATGCAATTCTGAGCATCATTTGAGCATTTTAATGGCTTCTGGATTTATTTTAAGTCATTTCATCGCAATAATCCACATTTAAACACTTAAAACAGTCTAGAATATTATTCATGTGTCATTTATACAAAAAGATTGGATTATACAAGGTAAAAACGCGTATAAACTGCAAATAATGCAATTCTGGGCATCATTTGAACATTTTAATCGCTTCTGAATTCATTTTAAATCATTTCATCGCAATAATCCTCGTTGAAACTCTTAAAACAGTCTAGAATATGATTCTTGTGTCAATTATTCAAAAAGATTGGATTATACATGGTTAAAACGCGTATAAACTGCAAATAATGCAATTCTGGGCATCATTTGAGCATTTTAATCGCTTCTGGATTAATTTTAAGTCATTTCATCGCAATAATCCACATTTCAACGCTTAGAACTATCTAGAATATGAATCTTGTTTCATTTATTCAAAAAGGTTGGATTATACAAGCAAAAAACGCGTATAAACTGCAAATAATGCAATTCTTGGCATCATTTGAGCATTTTAATTGCTTCTGGATTCATTTTATGTCATTTTACCGCAATAATCCACATTTAAACTCTTAGAAATATCTAGAATATGATTCATGGGTCATTTATTCAAAAAGATTGGATTATACAAGGTAAAAACGCGTATAAACTGCAAATAATGCAATTCTGGGCATCATTTGAGCATTTTAATCGCTTCTGGATTAATTTTAAGTCATTTCATCGCAATAATCCACATTTAAACTCTTAGAACTATCTAGAATATGAATCTTGTGTCATTTATTCAAAAAGATTGGATTATATAAGGTAAAAACACGTATAAACTGCAAATAATGCAATTCTTTGCATCATTTGAGCATTTCAATCGCTTCTAGATTCATTTGAAGTCATTTCATCGCAATAATCCACATTTAAACACCTAAAACTGTCTAGAATATTATTCATGTGTCATTTATTGAAAAAGATTGGATTATACAAGGTTAAAACGCGTATAAACTGCAAATAATGCAATTCTGGGCATCATTTGAGCATTTTAATCGCTTCTGGATTCATTTTAAGTCATTTCATCGCAATAATCTACATTTAAACTCTTAAAACTATCTAGAATATGATTCTTGTGTCATGTATTCAAAAATATTGCATTATACTAGGTAAAAACGCATATAAACTGCAAATAATGCAATTCTGGGCATCATTTGAACATTTTAATAGCTTCTGGATTCATTTTAAGTCATTTCATCGCAATAATCCACATTTAAACTCTTAGAACTGTCTAGAATATGATTCTTGTATCATTTATTAAAAAAGTTTGGATTATACAAGGTAAAAACGCGTATAAACTGCAAATAATGCAATTCTGGGCATCATTTGAGCATTTTAATCGCTTCTGGATTCATTTTAAGTCATTTCATCGCAATAATCCACATTTAAACTCTTAGATCTATCTATAGTATGATTCTTGTGTCATTTATTCAAAAATATTGGATTATACAAGGTAAAAACGCGTATAAACTGCAAATAATGCAATTCGGGGCATTATTTGAGCATTTTAATCGATTCTGGATTCATTTTAAGTCATTTCATCGCAATAATCCATATTTAAACACTTAAAACATTCTAGAATATGATTCATGAGTCATTTATTCAAAAAGAAAGGATTATACATGGAAAAAACGCGTATAAACTGCAAATAATGCAATTCTGGGCATCATTTGAGCATTTTAATCGCTTCTGGTTTCATTTTAAGTCATTTCATGGCAATAATCCACATTTAAACTCTTAGAACTATCTAGAATATGAATCTTGTGTCATTTATTCAAAAAGATTGGTTTATACAAGGTAAAAACGCGTATAAACTGCAAATAATGCAATTCTTGGCATCATTTGAGCATTTTAATCGCTTCTGGATTCATTTTATGTCATTTCATCGCAATAATCCACATTTAAACTCATAGAACTATCTAGAATATGATTCATGGGTCATTTATTCAAAATTATTGGATTATAAAAGGTAAAAACGCGTATAAACTGCAAAATAATGCAATTCTGGGCATCATTTGAGCATTTTAATCGCTTCAAGATTCATTTGAAGTCATTTCATCGCAATAATCCACATTTAAACACCTAAAACTGTCTAGAATATTATTCATGTGTTATTTATTGAAAAAGATTGGATTATACAAGGTTAAAACGCGTATAAACTGCAAATAATGCAATTCTGGGCATCATTTGAGCATTTTAATCGCTTCTGGATTCATTTTAATTCATTTCATCGCAATAATCTACATTTAAACTCTTAAAACTATCTAGCATATGATTCTTGGGTCATTTATTTAAAAATATTGGATTATACAAGGTAAAAACGCGTATAAACTGCAAATAATGCAATTCTGGGCATCATTTGAGCATTTTAATCGCTTCTGGATTCATTTTAAGTCATTTCGTGGCACTAATCCACGTTTAAACTCTTAGAAGTATCTAGAATATGAATCTTGTGTCATTTATTCAAAAAGATTGGATTATACAAGGTAAAAACGCGTATAAACTGCAAATAATCCAATTCTTAGCATCATTTTAGCATTTTAATCGCTTCTGCATTCATTTTAAGTCATTTCATCGCAATAATCCACATTTAAACTTTTAACACTCTCTAGAATATGATACTTGTGTCATTTATTCAAAAATATTGGATTATACAAGGTGAAAACGCGTATAAACTTCAAATAATGCAATTCTCGGCATCATTTGAGCATTTTAATCGCTTCTGGATTCATTTTAAGTCATTTCATGGCAATAATCCACATTTAAACACTTAAAACAGTCTAGAATATTATTTATGTGTCATTTATTCCAAATGATTGGATTATACAAGGTAAAAACGCATATAAACTGCAAATAATACAATTCTGGGCATCATTTAAGCATTTTAATCGCTTCTAGATTCATTTTAAGTCATTTCATCGCAATATTCCACATTTAAACTCTTAAAACTATCTAGAATATGATTCCTGTGTCATTTATTCAAAAAGATTGGATTATACAAGGTAAAACAGTGTATAAACTGCAAATAATGCAATTCTGGGCATTATTTGAGCATTTTAATCGCTTCTGGATTCATTTTAAGTGATTTCATTGCAATAATCTTCATTTAGACTCTTAAAACTATCTAGAATATGATTCTTGTGTCATTTATTCAAAAAGACTGGATTATACAAGGTAAAAACGCGTATAAACTGCAAATAATGCAATTCTGGGCATAATTTGAGCATTGTAATCGCTTCTGGATTCATTTTAAGTCATTTCATCGCAATAATCAACATTTAAACTCTTGAAACAGTTTAGAATATGATTCCTGTGTCATTTATTCAAAAAGATTTGATTATGCAAGGCAAAAACTCGTATAAACTGCAAATAATGCAATTCTAGGCATCATTTGAGCATTTTAATCGCTTTTGGATTCATTTTAAGTCATTTCGTTGCAGTAATCCACATTTATACTCTTAAAATTATCTAGAATATGATTCTTATGTCATTTATTAAAAAAGATTGGATTATACAAGGTAAAAACGCGTATAAACTGCAAATAATGCAATTCTGGATATCATCTCAGCATTTTAATTGCTTCTGTATTCATTTTAAGTCATTTCATCGCAATAATCCCCATTTAAACTCTTAAAACTATCTAGAATATGATTCTTATGTCATTTATTCAAAAAGATTGGATAATATAAGGTGAAAACTCGTATAAATTGCAAATAATGCAATTCTGGGCATCATTTGAGCATTTTAATCGCTTGTGGATTCATTTTAAGTCATTTCATCGCAATAATCCATATTTAAACTCTTAAAACTTTCTAGAATTTGATTTTTGTGTCATTTATTCAAAAAGATTGGATTATACAAGGTAAAAACGCGTATAAACTGCAAATAATGCAATTTTGGGCATGGTTTGAGCATTTTAATCGCTTCTGGATTCATTTTAAGGCATTTCATCGCAATAATCCACATTTAAACTCTTAAAACTATCTAGAATATGATTCTTGTGTCAGTTATTCAAAAAGATTGGATTATACAAGGTAAAAACACGTATAAAATGCAAATAATGCAGTTCTGGGCATCATTTGAGCATTTTAATCGCTTCTGGATTCATTTTAAGTCATTTCATCGCAATAATCCCCATTTAAACTCTTAAAACTATCTAGAATATGATTCTTATGTCATTTATTCAAAAAGATTGGATTATCCTTTTCGTCCAAAATTTTTATTTTTTTAAATTCTTCAATTTTTTTAATTTAATAAATTCTCGATTTAATTAGTTCTAAACTATACAATAATAATAACTTTCATTAATTCAAACAAAATACTTCCAAATTTGAAAAAAAATATAAAATTTAAATTTGAAACATATATATATTTTTTTAACTTTTTAGTTTTGGATTTAGTTAGTTCTAAACCCTCCAATAATAATAGTTTTTATAAATTCAAAAAATACTTATAAGTTTGAAAAAAATATAAAATTAGTCGATAAAAGATTTTATTATGAAGAACACATTGAGTGTTTTGGATCCATCATTTGAGCTTTAAATTTGAAATCTAATATAATTGAGTTTGATAGAGCGATCTATGAAATCATTTTGACCATAGCCAAACTATATATATAGTTCGTTAGAAACCTTTTGTATGAAATATACTAACAAATATCTATAATCAATTATAAAAGTAAGATTCATGTTCAAAAACATATTTATTTATTAGCTATTATAATTGTATCACTCATCCACTTAGTACATGATTAATTTTGTATATTATAAATTTAAATGTATTTTATTCATAAGCATGTACAAAAATATTTTCATTTAGGATCACTGGTTTCAATTAATAACAATACTAACAAGCAATTAATATATGATGGAATAATATAAATGTGATATTTTGTATGAAGGGTGATCATAAATAAAAGATTATGATGTCTTGAATCTATTTTTATAGAAGTCGAGTATTTGACGGACTTACTGAATCAGTATCCATAATTGTTTTTATTATGAACTTAGTTATTTGAGCTATTTAAGCTAATTAAAATTTAAAATTTATATATACGGATCACAACCCTTTTTGTGAAGTATAATAAGAAATATCTATAATCAATTGTAATAGTGATATTTCATATTGAATAACATATTTATTTTTTAGCTATTATAGTTGTATCACTCATCCACTTCATACATGATTAATTTTTCATATTATAAAAGATCATGATATCTCCACTTCATAGATGATTATTTTTTTATATTATAAAAGATCATGATATCTTACATAAAAAATCTCATAGCATATCATGATAAATTCTAAATATTATAATCTTTTCATGATATCTTGAATCTATTTCTTTTTTTTCGATACACTATCTTGAATCTATTTCAATACTTATTTTGTAGAGCGGCATAGTTGCATTTGTCAATTTTTATTAAATAGAAATTTGTTCTATGGTTTTATTGTAAAGATATCATATCAGCATGAAGTTACTAAATTAAGTAGTTGGTTTCACTTAGTCAAGTATATCATGATTTCCTTTCTTAAATGGAGGGACGGGATACAAATTTTATTAGCATCAAGACCAAATAGACAACTTTAAATTTAAAAATGGATAAAACATAAATTCAAATTTATTGCCCAAAAAATAAAATGGATCAAATATAAATGCACTCACAAAGACTTTCTAGCCTTGACGTGTAAAAAAATAACGTTCATTTTTTGAGAAAATTTTGCCGCCAATACAATGAAGAACTTATGGCCATCTTTAATTCTAGGACAAAATATTCAATCAATATTTTCTTTTTGCTACGTAGTTTTAATTTTTTATATTATACCAAATAAGCATGGTGAGAATACAAGATTTGCGTTACATATAATCCATTAAATTGAAAATTTGACTGCCCAATTAGGCTTCATAGTTTTAATTTTTTTTAATTAAGCACGATACTACTGGTACCAAGCATGAAAAGGGAAATTGCTCAGGCCACTCCCCACTTACTCATTCACTCCCTCATTTGACCAAAATACCCTTCTCTTTTATTTGATTTTCTCAGACTTTAGCCCTGACGAGAAGGGTATTTTAGTCAAATAGGGGAGTGTTTGAGCAAGTGGGGAGTGCCCTGAGCAATTCCCCATGAAAAGGCTCTCTTTTTGCAGATACAAACTCAAGGAAAAAAAATGAAATTTATAAATCATATACAACAACGCTACCGGTACACTGTTGGTAACACGTCAGGTTTAATCTTCAAAATTATAATAACTACAAAAATAATATTAGCTTTTGAATAAGTCGAGTAAATTGGAAGATCTTGAGAAGCACTAATTATTGTAGAGAAATTATTATTAAATTAATTTGAAACATATAAGTCTATTATTATTTATTAAATGAGTAAATAAATATATTTAGAACAAAATTTATTTCAATTAGTTTGAATCATAAGTCTAACTGATGGTTAATTCACACTAAATTAATTTATTATTCACATCCCCGTGTATTTATATCTTATAGAAATTAATATATTGTTAATTCACATCAAATTACTGCATGTAGCTAGATGTATAATTAACATCTGCGTAGTCGATGTAAGAGCTACACATTTCAGGCATCCGTTGGACAAATGCAATAATTAGTCTAGTTACATTAGTGAAGTCCTATGCAATAGCACGGATTAGTTAAATCGATATTTTCCATGCAATTAGTTATAGTTTTACATCGACATAGCCGATGCATAAGCTGCATATTTCTTGTAACCGCTCAACAGATGCGGTAATTAGTTTAGGTATATCAGTGAATTCTATGCAATAGCACGAATTAGTTAAATCAGTATTTTTCATGCAATTAGTTATGTTATTTACATAGACATAGCCGATGCATAAGCTACAGATTTCTTGCATCTGTTGGACAGAAGCAAGAATCTGTTGATTGCATCAGTCAAACGGATGCAGTCAACTGAGAATTGTTATATCAATTTATCTCATGCCATTAGATATGTTATTTTCATTGCTGAAACTGATGCAAGAGCATATACATTAACTACATCTGCTGGACGGAAGCAAATATTCAATTAGTTACATCAATAAATCCGATGCAGATAATCGAAAATAGTTACATCAGTGTTTCCAATACAACTGGCTATTATTTACATCACCAAGCTGATGCAAACAAATACAGGTCGATGCAAAATGCTGAAAAACTAAATGCGGATGCAAATAAGTTTTGTTGGCTAATGCAACAGATATTTTTTGCTGGAAAATCATAAATCCCAATGCAGATACTGCAGTTTCCTGTAGTATGTAGTCATACAATAGTGTCTCGAGAGTTTGTGGATCTGTGTGGTTGGGAGACGACTTTGAGAGGCGATGTCTCGGGTGTACGTACACCACTCGGGCACTTTAATCAAGTAGTTTCAGAATGTCAAGAGTTGAAAGTCTTGGTGGCTGGTAGAGAGTTACACGTCAATGCCATTGTGTTAGATATAGTTGGGTATGACATGTTACTTGGATTTGATTGGCTGGTGCAACACAATGCTGTGATCGAATGTGCCAAGCGGCGAATTCAATTTTCGCTTGGTAAACCAACAAGGTGTTCGCTGAACTTTCGAGTTTCTGGTGATGCAATTCCTTGCATTTCTGCCATTGAAGCGCGACACTTGTTAAGGGCTAGTTGTATTGCATATCTTGCAGCTGTTAGTGTTGAATCAACTGGACAGCAAGATATACAGTCCATTCCAATTGTGTGTGAATTTCCAGATGTGTTTCCTGATGAGATTTCTGGAATGCCGCCGCAACGAGAAGTTGAGTTCGGCATTGAACTTATGCCGGGCACCCAACCTATCTCTAAGGCTCCGTATCGAATGGCACCGGCTGAACTTAAAGAACTTAAGGTTCAACTAGAAGAGTTATTGGCTAAGGGTTTCATAAGGCCAAGCACTTCACCATGGGATGCACCAGTGCTTTTTGTGAAGAAGAAGGATGGCACATTGAGACTTTGTATTGATTACAGAGAGCTTAATAAGGTGACCATCAAGAATAAGTATCCCTTACCAAGGATTGATGACCTGTTTGACCAACTACAAGGGTCATCGGTTTACTCAAAGATTGACCTCAGAACAGGTTATCATCAACTAAGGATAAAACCTGAAGATGTTGAGAAGACAGCTTTTCGCTCGAGGTATGTGCACTATGAGTATCTAGTAATGCCCTTTGGTTTGACAAATGCTCCAGCAGTCTTTATGGACTTAATGAACCGAGTCTTTCGAGAGTATTTAGATAGCTTTGTGGTTGTCTTTATAGATGACATCCTAATATACTCTCGTACTTATGAAGAGCATGCTGAGCACTTACAAGCGGTGCTGACTCGACTAAGACAACATAAGCTCTTTGGTAAGCTGTCAAAGTGTGACTTTTGGCTGAAAGAGGTGGCTTTTCTTGGGCATGTTATTTTAGGAAAAGGGTTATCTGTGGATCCCGTGAAGGTGTGGGCAATAGCTACTAATGAGAGACATACGATTTTCTCGATTAACAACTTTTCCCTGCACAATTCAAGAGAACATAAATAAAGTCCGTATAGCAGCCCTTATTAGGAATCAACGTTATACGATATTTATTGAACCCATTCTCATGTGGAAAAGCTGAACCATCTCAAACTTAGAATCAAACAACGTCTGAAATAAATAATGACAAATAACACAATCCATTTATTTATTTCATAAGGTCATGTCCTGTACTATGTTCTAATAACATACACATATGCAATTAAGTTGGTAACTCCTTACCTATGATTTGTAGAACTTAATCATCACTTAACTTGCATACTAATCTTTTATGATAATTAATGTTCCTTGTTAATTATCAAGATTATGGACGATTCATATTTATTATTGTCATTTTAATTAAAATGAAACACGGTGATCCACAATTCAGATCCTCAACCTGAATGATTTGTCAATAATAAATCCTAGAAACAAATGATCAAATATTATCAATAACATAAGCTAAAATTAAGTCATTAAATATTAATTTCTAGGACATAACTCCAATAGAAACGATTTAAAAGCTCAAATGACATTCAGAATAAGCATTATTTGCACTTTATATGCATATATACTATGTATAATATAATATTTTTGAATAAATAAGATATAAATCATATTCTAGACCGTATAGAGAAGTTATATACAAATTATTGTGGTGAAATGACTTAGAATGAAATTAGAAACGGTAGAAATGCTTAAAAGATACTCAAAATATACATTACTTGAAATTTATATGCGTATTTACTTGGTATAATCCAATCTTTTAGAATTTGTAAGATTTGAATCATATTCTAGACCATATAGAGAGTTTAAATGTATATTATTGTGTTGAAATGACTAAGAATGAATTCAGAAATAATTGAAATGTTCATATGATACTCAAAATATGCACAAGTGTGAAAAAAATTCGGCAGACGATAATTTAGCATGCGAATCCTAGTGTTCTAAACGATGTGCAAAGGGAGGAACTTGCCTTCCTAATCCTATAGCATGCCAATTATTTATCTTTGGTTAATAATATTGCCATGCATCTAAATTGTTGTAATAAAGTGATATAGCGTGCAATAAAGAAAGTATAAGAAACTAAAAAACAAAGAGATAAAGCCGAGTAAAATATGTGTGATCATCTGATCATTCAAAATATTATCCAGTATATATATACTTCTCATTGCAAAAATATATGAAATTCTTAGTGTTTCAATAATTAACAATGTCTTAATTAAAAGCCATAAATCGAGAGCCCCACCTAACAAAGTTGACCAAGGCATTGTTTCCCCAAATGTAGTTTCAAAAACAAAACTGCTTCTAGAGTTTATAGCAAAAAAAAAAAAAAAAAGTTGGTAATAAGTTCGAGTCCTTCCTTTTGCTTAAAAAAAAAAAATAAATAAATAAAAGAGGCTATACCAATTGGTTTATACTGCTTGATGTATAAAAATATGCAAATTTAAAGAAGACAAAAACAAACAAGTGACAACTTACGTGGAGAACTTGTGCTTTCAAAATCGAAGAAAACTAACTATTATTTACAACTTTACACAGAGTACGTATGATATGAGCCCAGCGTTGGCTAGCTGCCTAGGGCCCAGTGGCAATTGACCCTCAGTGACACGAATTCTTACTCAAAATAAAAAAAAATCCCTCCAAAAAGACGAGTGAATGGAGGTAAGAAGACAGCTGACTGCGGTATTAATTTTTCATATTTTCCTGGTGAATGACAGTACTGCATTCTGTGGCATCACATAGCAACTTGTCATATTACTGTAAGACAGAATTGCATACTACAGTACTTGTCATAACAGTATAACACATAAAACCATCTATTTATAATTATAACATAGCGCATGCCGACCATGTCAGGCTAGATATATATCTTCAAAAGCAAAACTTCTTCTTCTGGATTGAATAAAAGTGAAAAAAGTATGTTATATACTGCTATGAATGGAAGAATAAATATCAGATCTGAAAGCAACGAAAATGTGATGCAAACCTTGAGTTTGGCATACTCATGCCGGTCAATATATGCAAGTAATTCCTCCTGCTTCATCAATGCATCATATAATGCCTACAGAATGTGCTGATAAATGTTAAGAAAAATGAATAAAGGAAAAAAAAAATTCAATGTTCCAGTATCTGCACTTTCATTGCCAGCTGACCTTGTCAGTCAAACTGATAAAGTACCCATTGTCTGAACTGATCCCTTGATCATAATCTTATAAAACAAATTGTTACATGTCCTTAAAGGAAATAATATATTAGAATATAATTAGATAAGTTTGCATCAAAATCAGATATACTAGATTCTATTTGATTTAAATTATATTATGTATCTTTTCATTTCCTTAGTTGGTTGATGGATAGAAGGAAATTATATGGCTGATATATTGCCATATTTTAAAAAGCTCTATATATTATGAGCTCTAGGATTGTATTAGAATTAAGTAGAAATTAATAAAAATAGTCTTCCTTTATCTCTATCCCTCTTCTCTCTTTTCTTTATTCTACATCCAACCAAAGCTCATAACACAAATACCCAAACTGACCCTCATTCCTCATGCTCCGTACTCCCTACCTGAAAGGTTGGAAGGGGAGTACTACATTATGGGGATTGAGGGGTGGGGATCTTTCCAAACTTCATATTTACCTTTTTAGTGACAATAAGCTCTGCCTCCAGCGCATCAACATGCTTAACAGCAGCATTAAGCAGCTCCTCTTTCTCTGCTGGCATTTCAGTTGGTTTGGTCATCAAAATTTCTATTTTTCCTTCCAACTCAGCCATCCTTTTTATCACTATAGACATTAGGTCAGATTCTGTAAAACCTGAACCTGGCGATGGAGGGTGCACTGATAACTCTTCATTTGGCAAAACAGCAGCGTCATTTGAAATTGGAGGAAATTGACCTTCTTTATTGTGAATTTTGTCATTTTCTCTGATTTTGCTAGGAGTTACAGTATTTGTGACACTACGTAATATTACAAGGACTGTTGTGAAAATTTGTACAACTATTCTTGTGGATCTGAGGCCTTCTGGAGGTTTTACATTGCTTGATGGACGCAATGTGTTTAAGACTGAGTAAAGTGATAAAACACCAGTAGTTAGAATTAGTATTAAATAGCAGAAAACAATGACAACAATAAGTTATAACCATGATATAGGATGAGATATTTGTAAAAACCTCCCAGAAACATAAAGGGCCTATATTCTCAACAAGCAGAAAATGTTGGACAAAATAGAAAGGTCCCTACAGTCATGTAACATCTAAAACGTTTGGTTTCTATACTTCATCTACAAGAATTATCAAGAAATAATGATAAAAAAGTAATTTAAATACTGCAGGGACTTAATTCTTTGACCTACTTTAATTCCACATCAGCTGCAATTATTCTGACAAAAGCAGATACACCTTTATGTACATGGAGTGGTTTGATCAAAATCAAACAGCTCAGATTACACCTCGACTTCTTAAGAGAGGAGAGGCGAATTAATTTGATCTGAGCAGCCCACTTTTAATCACAATCACATGCATAACAGCTGAAGTGGGAATCGTACTATGGACGACTTTGGAACCAACAGGGAACAGAGGTAACAGACACCATGTTCTATATGCAACTCATTTTGAAGGAGGGTCCCAATTTGATATTTGATAATTATAATTCTTCTGAAGCATATAATATTCACATTCTGTTGGTCATACATAACGCTTTTATAATTTTGCCGCTGTATATATGAAATTGCTCCTGAAACTTGAGTATACACAAACCTTGATTGGCTATCAGCCTTTTGGCATGATTTTCTTTTGGACGACCTAAATCAATTTCCTTGTCTACAATTGGAATTTTCTCGTACTCTGACAGACCAGTTGAGAGGTTAGCCGCATTGACAGCCTTAGCCTGTCAAAAGGAGGCAGTTTAGAGCTATTTAAAACCTAGCTATTGAAGGGTTTAATATCATTTTTCCCTGTGAAACCTCAAATACCAGAACCACCTTGCAATATAAGGGACATCAATTGATCCCCATTAAAAGAACATTTAAGTTATCATTTCAACCCTCTCACCCCCATTTTTCAAATACACACCTGACCAACCAAGATTGTTGTTATGTTCAGAACAAAATGCTTCTAAGAACAGGTGGAATTTTCTATAGTTTACTGGTTATAATAGAGATATTTCCCAACATAAACTAGTTATTTGTTATATTTAAAGTTCTAAATGGGTACAAAAGAAAATTCCCCTCCTGAAAAATATGCAAAAGTTATTTAGGAAGCAAGTGATAGAGAGAGAGAGAAACACACCTCTTCATGAACCGGAGTTAATTGAGGATGAGAAATATATGTCCTTAGCGCTTTAGGGGAGATGATGTCTTCAGCATCTGAACTTGAATCAGCAGTTGACATATCTCCACTCCCTTTTATCTGTCAGAAATCAAAGCTCTGAATAATTACTACACTCACCAGCATGTACAAAAAGGCATAAAGAGAAAGATAATAAAAAAGCGGTAGAAAAGATAACAGAGTGAGAGGGAGAAAGGAATACAATTGGATATTGAGGTCTGGAACAGGAAATGACTTTTCCATCTTCATTTGAAACCGTTACAATTTTCCTTGCATATTCTGACTCCCCAAGCATCTGAGAGAAAATTTACATTTCAGGAACATAAACATTCTAACTTAAAATCAGAAACATCAAGTCAGGTTGGAATAATAAATGAGAAATATTTATATTTCAGGAGCATAAACATTATAATTTAAAATCAGAAACATCAAGTCAGGTTGGAATAATAAATGAGAAGAATTGGCAAAAGGTCTTTTGTGACTATCAATCAGTAATTTGACATTCATAAAATAGCATGCTATATAAAGAATACTTAATACAAACTCCAGAAAGGGAAGTCCAATATAGTCCATTTTTGCTCATTTAAGCTTATTTAATGGTTGGTGTTACTTGCAACTCAACAAATTGTGAAAATGTCAATGTAAATAATATAAATACTGGCGCTATTAGGCAACATGCCCACGAGTCTATGTAATCTGGAAAAAGTACCTTTAGGATTTTAGGGTCCTTCCAAGGACCCTTCTCAGCTTTAAGGCAACCTCCATATTCTGCACAGGTACAGGAGCCCCCAAGAAATTCTGGCAATTCACTACAATTTTGTTTTCAAAATATATAAAAATTATATAAACAATAGAAATTTTTATTTTTTACTTTAGAAGAAATAGACAACATAGAGTGGGGGGTATGGGATTGGACAGAGATAGCTCGGTAAGCATGAAATTTTATATGTTTAATGGGGGTAGCTGGCATACATAATGAGGTACTAAGGCATATTTTTGCATTATTTAAGGGGTATGTCATGGAATTTGCAACTCCATTGGAAGTAAACTAGCAAATAATAACATGTTTCACAAGAACTTACCTGGCATCAATCATTTCAAGTAGCTTGGACTGATACTTTCCACCAAGCACCTGCCAAAATAAAAACAAAATGATTAGAAAACATTTGGTCTTAGACTTCCACTCTGAGATATAAAAACTAATCTTATATTGGAAACTCAAGACCATTCACCTGAATTTTTGAGGCAGTCTTAGGGTCAAGAAAAGACTTGACCGTGTTCCAGAGAATCCTGAAACCGCCACCCGCATTAACAATAAATAGTCGGTAAAGAGTCTGGAAAGTGAATTCAAGAACTCGTCACCATTAGAAATTAACATTAAAGATGTAAACTTATGTAAATTTTCTCTTAATAAATCTTGAATCAGGTACCTCAGGGTAGTTATCATTGTCAATTTTCTGTATCTGTTGCATTAGCTCCCGAGCAGTCTTGCTAAAATTTTTCAAACCCTACCAGAAAATATTATGAAAACTAGCATTATCAGGAATGTTTTTAGTGTACTTCCACAACTCCTAAACATAGAACTTCCTTACGCAAGGAGAAATATTTACGCTAGTTTTTAGCAAGTTCCCAAACAACCCCTTGCTCCTTTTCTATTGATATTATTTTTTTTTACCTTTGCATTTTCGAGAGAGACGAGGGAGGAGGGCAGTTTGATCAGCGGCACATAGCAGAACAAAACAAAATCAATATTTCATATACCCTTCTAAACATGAAGAAAGATAATTTCCCCATTGCCCTCCCTTCCCCATGTTAATAGAGTATGTATCCAAATGAGAGGGAAAATTCTTTTCCTTCCTCATAATGTTCTCCTTTTCAATTGATAACAGACTGTATTTTGGGCATATTTTGTAAACATTTTTTCCAAAGGAATTGCCAATTCAAAACTGGGTCACAAATGTTGAATTTACCCCTTGAGGGTTTATTCCCCCTCAAACTGAAACAGTCAAAATATCAGAACAGCTTCAGCATGCATGAAGGATAAGTTGCATACAAATCATGCATCATGATCCTTCTGCATGTATACCCTCACAATAAATGTGAAATTATATGCTAACTCTATCCTTGGTATTTTTTTTGCCCTACCAGCAGAAAAATAGAAATTTGGTCATCTATAATAACAGCTCAGAAAAAAACTACATACCACGCCTTGGACATCGAGTATAGTAGTGCTAGAATCGATGTGTTTTTTTGCAGCAATAGAACAAGCAGGGAACTTTATCATAAAGCTCCTTTCAAATTCTTTGACATGGTATTGCACATACCGGTCCATGGTAGTCACCTGCATTAATTTACTTGGCTCAACCTTTCCGAGCCTCTCTATGTAGATTGGCCTACCATCCTTGTCGACTCCATGGTACGCATGTGGGTAATATTGCAAAACCTCATTGAACTCAGTGTACTCGAACTCCTGCCAAAAGACAAATATTAGCTAAGTTGGGCCTCAAAATTTTCTTCTTCGCACAATATCAATTACATTTGCTAATGACATCCAACTTTTTGTTCTATTTACTAAGGCTTGACCTCCAAATATAGGTTGAGTACTGTAAAAGTTTCCTTGAAAACAAAAAAATATTAACTATTATTTCAACAAAATGGGGGAATGGGAATAAGTAGTGAAATTTGCTATTTGCAGAGTTCAATTGCTTGCTCAGAAGTTTTCTTGTAGAGAAATGGATTAATTAATTAAAATTTTCTCACAGATGAATGAATTAATTAAATTTGAAAAGGTTAGACATCGGGTTTAATATGGGAAAACCATCCACAAGTTCTGAAATATCAGAATCTGGTACATGCCAATACTGGTCATTCAAGAAAATGAATAATTACCTCGATAATTTTGTCAGTGCCGAACTCTTTTCTCCATTGAAGCATATCAGCCCACATCCTCTTTGCTTTGTCTATGTCAAACTTTCGTGCCTTCAAGAACCTTATATTGAAGGAAAGAAAAATCTCAAAAATAAAATGATAAAAAGCTCTACAAATAATATTTTAAATTCTCCAACCACTTCTAGAAATTTTACCGGGGTTAAATTCCATCAACAACTGTTTATGTTACTATCTTACTTTTTGTTTCTTACAATAATTTTTCAGATCAATATCTCCCAATTAATCTGCAATAGTTTTGAATTTTTCAGGGACAATTTTGAGGAGGAACCACTCAGCAGGGAATGTTTATCTTTATTTATTTTTTGTTTTCCAGGTCACAAGCTGTTAATCAAGATCTTAAAATGCAACATTTTCCAAACCTTACAGGAAGCTATGTGAAAATAGAAGTAAATTTCTAAGTCCTTATAGATCATCATGACTGGCAGGAAAATATTAAGATCTTTTATTTGTTTCGATAAAAAAAAAACTTGATTCTTTTTAGTACAGTGACAATGCACAAATCTTGTTCTTTACTAAATTAACCTTGAAATTTCCGTTCAAAAGGATTAATAGTAAAATACCTCAGTAGCATGTGATAGTCATCATGCTTAGCTGGTAACAGCTCATCTAAAATGAGAGCCTGACGGAAGGCATCAACAGACTGCACCTCCTCTACATCTCTAATGTCTTCAATTGAAAGTGAAACCCTAGATTGACTTCTCCTCCTACTATTTCTCCTCCTCAAGGAATGCCTCAAACGGGAGGATGCACTAAGAGCCTTTTGTTTAAATGACCCAATTCGTGTTCTTTTCTCGTCATCTGAAATTTCAACATCAGACCTCCTTTCTTTGCTTTTTTCTTCATTGTTTGAAGTTCCCTCAACACCTAGAAATGGCATATTTATGGTGTAAGTTTGATTGCTTGTTCTTTGAGAGGTGACAGAAACTGCAGCCTAATTCTCCAAAAATGAATTGGGATACAAATATTTCTTCTGTTGTCAGCGTGTCTCGAAAGTCAAAGCATAACCTATCATACAAAACATGAGCAAGGCCATCTTTCCAAATTTATCATTGTACTGTTTTACATTCTTGCAACAACTCTTTTGCAAAACGAAGGTTACATTGTTTATGCTGCTCCATTTTGAGTTGTGGAGAAGTTTAATTTTTGTGAGTTGTGTGAAGACCGAGTTTGGAAGTTTGTTGATGCAACAAAGCCAAGTATTTGGGGAAGACAGGGGGCAGGATATGCTATATAGGCAGAGTAAATGCAATTAAAGGAATAATCAAGGCAAACAGAAAAAAAAAAAAAGACTTTTCCAAATAAATATTAGACAGACTAAGAGCATTGAAGTCAACTGATGTGGACAATCAAATAATGTAAGCAGATCATTGACCGAGCTTGGTAGGTGATAGGTTGGAATAAGATGTAAGCAAATTCCGGTATTTCTAACAATAACTGAAATTTTTGACATAGATGAAAATCGATCCCGCAGCAAATTCCTATAGAACAGCATATGTAAAAAGGGGCAGTACAAATCCTAGATTTGAATTTGCCTAATTTCACAATCACACTTACCAACTTATAAAAAATTTTCAGATTCAGGAACTTCTGGAAATTGTCACCTGGTTTTGTCTAAAGAAGGTTTCAACTTGTATGGCTAATAAAATTTGAACAGATTTCTTCAAAGAAACATCAAAGCTTATTAGAACATCAATGGAAACAGTCAAGTCAAATAACCACCACGTGATAGGCCACATCAAACACATAAAAAAGAAATTTCAGATTTAGTCCAAGTATTAGAAAGTTATAAAATTGGTATTTTGCAGAATAAGATAATATCAATACTATCAAGAGTTTTGCATAGTCCATGGACCAGCATGACCATACATACCAGAAGACAAAAAGAGAGTAGTATTGATAATCAGAACACATTTAACAGACTTGGCTCGATTAAAATAAAATAAAGTTTCGAATTTTTTGTAGTTGATGCCCAACAATTTTCCTCAAGGACCAAAGGCATCTTATTGATGGAATTTTGAAAGCACCCGTTACAAATGCAACCCCCCACCCACACACACACATCTCTTTAGTTAATATAACTGCTAAATTGTACCACTAGAATTTTCCTTGGTCCATTGACTCCGTTCTCAACTTTACTTTGCAAGAATCACAAGATGTAGAACAAGACAGGTAAAAGTTTCTTCTCTCTGTGCATTTGAGATGCTTTTGTTGGAAGTTGGAACTAAATAGATAATGGTTAATTCACAGGACTCATTTAATATATTCTAAAGTAGAGAAAGATAAAAAAAATAATTAATTATATTAAGAAACAAGCATCACATGAACCAATTGAAAGACCAAATGCACCTGAATGAGTACCAGAAAATGTCAAATACCCCTTGACTTCCAAGTTATAAAATTATTGACGAATATATTGCACATACAAAGCACAAGGCTTAAAAAAATGCAGCGAGTACATGATAAATTTTATCAAGAAGACAGTGGGGGGTTGTTGCTTGATTTCTATAATTTATAAAAAAAATATTATATATATATATATATAGTTTTGCTATGGTGAATTGCAACTCACCAAAGGGTCGGTGAGTTGTGATCAAAACTCTTAGATCTAATTTAAAATGACCGATCCAAACCGTCCAATATGATCTCTCTATTAAAATCTCCATGTTGACCAAATTTTATATTTTTTTGAAATATTTAAGTATTTTTTTCGGATTTTTAAAAACTGCTATTTTTGAACGGTTCATAACTAATTAGATTAACGATTTTCTAAAATTTAAAAAAAATAATTAAAAATTTGGATAAAATATAAAATTTGGTTTGCATAGAGATTTCAATAGGTAGATCATATTAGACTGTTTGGATCGGTCATTATTTAGGAGTTTTGATCGCAACTCACCATAGCAAAACTCTCTCTCTATATATATAATAACACAATGGTGCATTAAAAAAATCAGGTACTATGAATGACCAACAACCCATAAAAAATTAAAATTTATGTTCCTTTGGTTATTCAAAATTCACCTTCAAAGTTGACCATCATTCCCATAAATAAAAAGAAATGCAGCATAGCATGTTCATACTTAATTAATGGAAAATTATTGAAATATGAACTTTTGAGTTATAGTTAAGCTTAGCTAATTCCATAAGCGCACACTCAAGGAATCCCCAAAAGAATCAAGCTGGTTTTATAAGAATTAGCCCCAATTGAAGAACTTTAAAACTAAAAAAAGATAACATTAAACAATTTCAAAAGGAGAAAGACTGAAAAGGGTACTAACTTGGCCTGGCGAGTCGATCCAGAGGCCCAGACATTCTCTTTAGACCTAAATTCTCCCCGTGGAACTAATTTCAGACCTAGCTAACCTGAAAAACGAAGATTTAGTACCAAAATCAACCAATCAGTGTCGAAATTGAATATCGAACTACTTGAGAAGAGAAAAGATAAAGTAACCGTATTGAATTGATCTTCAGCGACTGTAGACAATCTAAATTTGATCGAGAGAGAGAGAGAGGGAACTCAGGGAAGAGAGATGGAAGCTGAACAAAGAGAAGTGGAGATAAAAGAAACATGCGCTCTAAAATATAGTTCCATTCCTTTTTTTTTTTTTTTTTTTTTTTTTTTGAAAAGTTAATAGCCCGTAGGCTTATAGTTCCATTCCTTTGATTCTATGCTATGCGTGGTATTTCACAATGGCGCGCCAGATACTTCCATTACATATATACCCTCTTACAAATTTATATTTGCACCTCCAATGATAACGGTTACTTACTAATGTTTCAATATTATAAGAGGTCATATTACTAATATTAAAAAAGTAAGCCTTTCTAAAAAAAATAATATTAATGTTTGTTACGTGATTTCAATCACTTCAAGCAATTGTAATTAAACAAGAACCCCCCTAGATTTTGACAAAATCTTAATTATCCCACTTTATCTAATTATAATGATGTGGACCTAATTGTTATCTGCGCGCATGCTATATCATAATATCATCAAATGTATATCTGTTCACCAGCTTGACACATTTCTGTATCCAAAAAAAAAAAAAAAAAGAAAAAGAAAATGAAATTACATTTATTTGTCACATCAACAAGTACTCATTGTACATCAAGTATAACATATCAATAAATCTAAATCAAGCAAAATTAAATGAGGTGGGAATTTCTTGTTTAATTTTAAAAATAAAGGATGGTTAGTAATTTATTTAATAACTACAGGGAGGTCATTGTAATTTTTTGATAATATAAAGAACCTTTTATGATGTTAAATTTACACATTTTATTGCATTTTCATTAACAGTGTGATCAAACAACTAGTTCAAGTCAGCAAAAAGTATATTCAATTATTCACGCAAATAAACGGAAAGAGATACTGCCTTACTGGGTTGTTTGTGAGTTTGAAAAGCACAAGCATCAACTCAATGCAACAAAAATAAATTTTTATATGAAAGAATTTTTTTAAAAAATAAAATCTCAAAATTTTGTTCGTTTTTTCCAATGATAATAGAATTTTTTTTTTTTGACACAAGGTCAAAATATAAAAATAAGATAGACCGGCTTTGAATATCGACCGGTTGTAACGCACGTGTTTTGTTAATTGCCTTGTCGTTTTTTGATATGTTAGTGGTAAATAAACTTTCCTGAGGGGTAATCTGAAAATGATTATCTAAATGTGGCCACATTATTTTATGTGTAAAAAGAGGGGCTTTTTTCATAATGAGCTGAAATTAGCTCCAAAATCTCATAATGCGCCTACAACATCTTAATAATATCACAAAGAACCTAGGCGCTTAAAGCTACTGCGCCTTAATATTAACACAGGAAAGGCGATAATGTACATTGCGCCTTACTTCCTATAATAGCTGCACAACATCTTAACATGCGCCTTTCCCTTTCTAATCATGCACAGCTACCTTGCACCTTTATCAATTTTTTTTTTTATTATTCTCTATCATGGTCAAACAGTCAAATTTATCCATTGAGGACGAGAAAAAAAGGGGTCCAGGGTCATCCGTCCCATATTAAAAAGAGATGTTCACAAATTTGTTTTTTAATTTAGCTTCTTATGCATTTAAATTCAAAATAGAAAATTGAGTTAATTATTTTTTTTAGTTTTCTATTTGCTTTTGCAGTTGACTATTCGGTGTTTTAATTTTCTCTTTGATCATTTTATTGTTTTACAAAAAATAATACAATTGAAAATTAAAACTTAAATCGTACCAACATGCCAATTGACGCTGCTAATTTATTAATAGGAAGAAAAATACAAGTTCTCACGAAACAATACAAAAGATTAAAATACAAGTCCCTAATACATAGATCGACAAATGATTAAAATACAAGTCCATAATAGAAAAGCTTAAGCCACGACATAAAAAAACTAATACGAAGTCAACATCAGATAACTAAAATTATATCTAGTTCTAAAATACAAATCCACACTAACTTAAAAATTATTTCACCAACTTGACGATTGTATGTTTTAATTTCCTGCAAATAATGAAAAATAATATTAGACAAAAATATAACTATTCAAATATAATTTCAAAATGTTTGGGTAAAAAGAAAATATGAATAACCTTCTTGATTTGTACTGGTAGTAGGGCATGTTCTCCAGCTATGCCCTATTTGGCCACATTGATGACAAGTATATGCATTCCGGTGTTGACTAATTACATCCATGTCATTTCTAATTCTGATTGTTTGCCGGTGACCCTTCTTTACCTTGTACAAATTCCGATCTGGTACTAGTTTCAGTCCTGAATACGAAGGCCAGGTGTCCGAATTGCCATATGGATTGAAATCATGAAACCATGTCTGGCACAGTGCGGCAATGCTAGAAAAATCAGAAACATACTGATTACTTTCTATGCCTTGATCTGAACAAACTGCAAGGACATGAGAGCATGGAATTCCCCTTAGTTGGGGCTTTCGACACGTACAAAAACATCTCCCTTCAATAAATTTGACTTCATGCTTATGTCCTCCTTTTCTAGTTGTTCCTTCAAGCCGCCTATAGGTCACGACCTCATGTTTTTCTCGCATACGAAAAGGATGGACAGTGTGTTTATTCCCTTTCAACCTTCTCTTCTCCAATAGTTCCTCAACCGTAGGCGAGAACATAGCTTGGTTTGATAATGATTCAACTGCTTTGGCCCTTCTCTCGGCAAAATATTTGACACTTTTGTAGAAGGTTATTTCCACTGATGCAGTTACTGGCAATGCACGGGCCTCTTTAAATACATAATTTAGTGACCCGGGTCCATTTGAGGTCATAATGCCCCATCGCCAACCTTCATCATGTGCAGGCAACCATAAATCTAGACGTGGATTTTCAACTGGATCGTCAGTACCAATTGAATATAACCAATGCATTGTCTCACTCCTTTGGTTCCCTAAAACATCCATAGCTTTATAAAACTTATGTGCTTGATTTTGTCTGAAAATGTTCTTCACATACTTAATCAATTTCTTATCTTTGAAATGAGATTGAAAATTCTGAACTATATGCCGAGAGCAGTACCTGTGAACTGCTTCACCCGACTTTGTATTCCATCCTAGATCAGGCTCATTAAAGACTCGTAAGATCGACTTGTGCCTATCAGAAATGACACATACTTTTCTTGAGCCTACCACATGTCTTTGAACAAATCTCATAAAATTAGCCCATGTTATATTTTTTTCTTTGTCACAAAGTGCAAATGCAAGTGGAACCAATTGATCTTCAGTATCAAAACCACAACATGTTAGTAATTTTCCCCCGTACCTTCCACTTAGAAAAGTACCATCTATACCGATTACCGATCGACAATATGGAAACGCCTTAATTGCCGGACCAAATGCCCAAATAACCATTTGAAAATTCATGGCATCTGGTTCTCTATACGGAGCATTGAACCATTCAACTATTGTTCCAGGATTTGCACATTTCATTGCATTTAAAACTGGACCTAGCATATTATAAGCTTCACCCCATCCTCCAAACAATTGATTTATTGCAATTTCTTTGGCACGCCAACACTTCAAATATTCTGCCTTAAAATGATATCTTTCTTCAATGCTTACCTGAACGTCTGTAACTGTAAATCGTGGATTCTTCTTAATATTTTGTCTCCAATCGCAACTATCGCTAGTGCAAATGAGGGTGTATACCGATGCATTCGATTTCTTCATTCTAAAGGTTCGGTTGATTTTTATATGATGGTCGTGGACTACCCATTTCAAATGTGCCTTTGAGCGATAAAGTGTTCCAACTCCTAAGCCATCATCATTTGCATAATCTTCACTGGGGAAAAAAGGTCGGTCGCCAATTATTCCAACAATATCATCTATATCATTGAAAGATGGGACGGGATGGGTGTCTAACCGGCCAGAGAGTTTCCAAGCCGCTCGATTTGGTACCTCAGGTGTATCTTCATCATCATCCTCCCCCAATTCATCTACGAATTCATCATCGTTGAAAAAATTATCATTGCCAGATATATCACCAAATGGTATTTCATCAGAAAATACTAAGTTACGGATACGATCATGTTCACCTTCTCCATCCAAAAAAATATTTGAGAACTCTTGTATGTTTTCTAGCCGTGCTTCATTATCTACTCTAAACTCATCATCATCCCCTGAATTGGGCTCTTCTATTGGTGTATAAGGTACTACTGGGGCAATGTCTTCTACTAAATCATGGGTATTTTGAATTGGTTGCCTTCTTGATTTTGTCCCCTTTCTTTTTGTTATTCTACTAGAGCCAGGTCCCGGAAGATCAGAACCGGCAACCGCAATGACATCGACAAACAACTCCATCATTCCCCAATGCCCTAAATTTGCTACAACCATGCTCCAAGTGTTATCATCAACTATTTGGAGCTCGGAGAAAAAAACACTCGGAGGAGGAGAAATGTTGTACCTGACCCGAATGTTCAGATCATTTCCTTCGTGAGGTACTTGCAGGTGATGGAATATTTGACCCTTTAACTCATTCAGGGACATATCAACATTTGCTGGAAAATTTATAGTTGGACCTTCAGAGTAGTATACCCCTGTTGGTCCGTGTAATGCACTCCCTCCGGTATACACATTAACGAAAAACATAATTTTCCTGATAATAAAAAAATAATACTGATTTAACGATAATCAACGGTAAATGACATTTGTTGACATTATTTTTAGAATTTCAATCCATATAACTTGTTTTTACGTTAATTAGGGTCTTGTTACTATTTAATCAGTAAAAAAAACTAAAATCAATTGGTATGAACTAAAGTCTAAGACATTTAACGAAATTCTATTTTTGCTAAATAAAATACTCAAATTAAACTCAAATATATACAACTAACTTTAATTAATCTATGAATGCCGCACAAAATTGTCTTCAATTTATTGATTTTTGGTGACTTAGATTTGGTGTTAAAGGGCTGGAGAAAGAAGAAGAATGAGAGATGATAGTGAGAAATGAAAGTAGGAGAGAGAGAGATTAAATTTATGAAGCAGAAAAAACATAACACCAAGGCGCAAGGAAGATCTGCGCACAGAGTAAAAAATGCATGTTAGAGAATAAGGCGCACAGCAGATCTGCGCCTAATCAATTTCATAAAATATGAACATACGTATAGTCTGATATGCATGCAATGCATAGTAGCTCTCTGCGCCCAATTGGATTTCAAATAATTAGGCGCAGTAGCTCTGTGCACCTAGGCTGTTTGTGATATTATTCACATGATGTAGGCGCATCTTGATATTGTACACCTTATTTAAGCTCATTATGAAAAAAGGGAAAAATTTTATATACAGACAAAATCGAATAAATAATTTTAAAATGAACACAAGAGGATATTTTTTTTAAAATTTAGCACAGTCCCAGCGGCATTTGTATTGCTGCTAGAGCTCAACCACCGAGCGGCAATAGCATTGCAGCTAGGAGGGCTCTAGCGGCAATAGGATTGCCGCTCGGTGCTTTTTTTTTTTCTTTTCGCTGACAGATTCTTTTTTTTTTGTTTTTTGCGCATGTTTTTTTTTTACTGTGTTTTTCCTTTTTGCTTTTACTTTTACTGTTTTCTTTTTTTTACTTGATATAATATTATATTTTTAGATGAAATAATTAAGTATTTATTATTTAAAGAACAATATATATTAGTATATTTTTGAGATGAAATAATTAACTATTTATTTTTTAAAGAAATTGTAATTCTTTATAAATTTATGAAATTGTAATTCTTTCACTTTTTATAATTGTAATTTTATAATTAATATGATATTTTGTATTGTTTGTTGTTTGTTCGAACCGAAATATTTTTTAAAAAAATACATGGTAAATTAATATGATATTTTGTATTGTTTGTTGGAACCGGAATTTTCTTTCAAAAAAATACATAGTAAATTAATATGATATTTCAAGTATATATTTTTTATGATATTTATGTTTAAATATAATTGTTAAAAATTGAATGTTCATATTTTAAATGGTTTCATTTCGTTTACGTGTCGTAATGCATTGCATTTCGATTACGTGTCATAATGCGTTGCATTTCGATTGTTATGCCTCATTTCGATTATGTGTCGTAATGCGTTGCATTTCGATTTTTATGCATCATACAAACAAATAAAAAAAAATAAAAGACATGTCCATAATAACAACATAATAAAAATACAACTCCATCAACGTCTTTTTCTCCCTGACAGTGTTAATCTGTTTACTTTTCTAACCGCCCTCTTATCTCGTCCTCTAGCAAGAGATGGACTAAGAATAGGATCGTCCTGCTCCTGACCCCCCTCATCCCCGTCATGATCCTGACCCTCATCCCCGTCATCACCCTCGTCCCCGTCATCACCATGCATCTCAGGCTCTTGACTCTGGTCATATGAACCATATTGACTATCTAGAGACATGCCAGTATGTAAAAGAGTAGTGAAAGAGTCTACCCCACCCATACTACCAATCGGAGAAGAATATGATGGGATCCCAGAACTAGTACCCTGTGGGTCTGTACTGAATATACGGTCGTATCCATATGCTGACTGGGTACTGAATGATGTGTAGGGCGGGTATGGAAATGGTCTGCTGTATGAAAATGGTGGCTGACCAAACGTGATATAAGGCTGATCAAACTGTGGCATGAAGGAACTAAAGATGCCAGTGGGGTCATACGACATACCTGCAAAGTGAGGTGTCGATGTCGATCCAGATGCTTGGAACTGGCTAGGAGTCGGATCCTCAGGCTGAATAAGTTAAGAGATTAATTAACATCCATATAATATATACATAACGTAAAACAATAAGTAATAAAAATTAATTTAATGTTAACATACATACTGCATAGGCTCGTTAGGCTGCACAGGCTCATGAGGCTGCACAGGATCCTCAGGCTGCACAGGTGATATCGTATATTTATAAATGATTTTAGGTCAGACTTTAACCGAAATCACGACTCAAAACCCTTGATTTTATATGTATTTAGTTTATATTTGTAGAATTTTGGTACTGCTTGGGTTTCATTTCCTTTTGTAGGGACTTGGAGTCAATTCACTGCAAAATGGGCTAAAATCGACACGAATCGGCGCACGAACCATGGTCCAGAAGACCCTGTGCGACCGCACAGGCCCATCCTAGCTCATGTGGCATGGTTCTGGCTCTTGTCTGGCCTAGTCACTGCCGTGCGACCGCACAGGAATGTGGTGCGATCACACCACCTCATTTCGGACTCATTTCGGCCGAATCCGACTCATGCCTGGTCCAGCAACTCTGGTGCTACCGCACGGGACTTCTATCCGACCGCACCCACCTCCAAACCCTACCAAACTCCTATATAAGGCGCCCCAATCGTCTCATCTAGGGCATCCATTAATCCATCCATTATTCCATCTCCTTCATTGGCGGCGCTGCAACCTGAACCAACACAAATCCACCATTCGGCCCCCGGTGCGACCGCACAGGGGTCCCGTGCGACCGCACAGGGGTCCCGTGCGACCGCATCACCCCTCTGCCGTCTCGGATCTCGCCGTCTCGACTTCCTACACCTCACCATTCCACCCAAGCATCTCCCTTGCTGATCCAGAAGACGATTGAGGCTTGAGAAGGGGCCTTTGCCTTCCTCTTTCCCTTGGGTTTTGCATGGAGATTGTATCTCTTACTTTCCTTGTTTTATTTGTTTGCCTTTGCATCATGTTAGGTTAGATTAGCTATGTTTTAGGGATTAGTTGAAACCAAGGTTGGGTTTATTGATTTGATTTGGTATTTGGTCTCTATTGTGTATTGCTTGTTTGATTGCTATATGATTATGCTTATTTGTGTTTGATTACCCAATTGAACCTCCTTTTAGGTGAACGGCCGCACCTAACTTAGGCTAAAGGTGTAGATTGTTTGATTGAACCAAATAGGTAGCCAAGGTAGGTTAGGAGCTGAGAGGTGACCAACTTAAGTCCGAGAGGGACAAGTTTCTACTTAGGCGAGAGTCTAGTGGATGCCTTAGAGAACCAACAAGTGGACTTAGGGTAATTAAGCCAATATGACGAGAGTTGAGGATTAATTGACCTAATGGGGACTTTGGGCTAGGTTCCGCACCAAATACTGTGACCAACATGCGAGAGTTGAGGTTCAGGAGTTTAGGTACGGCTAGACCTGTCCCACACAAGCTAGGAACCAAGGTATCATGGCAAACCGGCACTAACCAAGGGCTGTGCGGTCGCACAGAGGGCCTGTGCGGTCGCACAAGACTCTTTGGCACGCACTCGTCAACGTTGCGGCGCGAGAGCGACAAGCGTTGACGGCCTGAGGCCTGACCAAGGTGGAAACTGAACCCTAGGACATTTTTATACCATATTTTACCACCAAAAACACCAAAAATTACTATTGTCTTGTTTATCTTTAGTTGATTGTGTTTGTTACTTGTTGATTAAGTCCAAAACTCATCATTCGATTGTCTAGATTTTGTGAATAAGTAAGGTCTAATACTCATCTTACCGTCCCTGTGGATTCGACCCCGACTGTACCAACGAATAACCGTGCGCTTGCGGTTGTTTTTAGGTTATTTTTGGGTATTAGCTAGACAAACATCAAGCTTTTTGGCGCCGTTGCTGGGGACGGTGTTGATATTAGAACTTACTTTAGTAGCAAGAGACTAGACATTGTATCTTTTGTGTTATTTTCTTTCTTAATCAAAAGAACAAAAATACTTCACATCACCATGTTTCATTTTTAGAGATTTGAGCAAGAAACGGAGGACAATTGGAGTGATGAAGAAGATCCTTTGGCCCAACTCAATAAAAGAGTCGACCGCTTGATTAGACAAAACTAAATTTTAGAGATGGAAAGAAGAGTGAGTCGATTGGAGAACCAATTGAAGAATACACGAAACTTGAGAATGGAAGGATCCAAGGAAGGATGGAGTCGACATTAAATGCCATACACCCATTACTCGAGCCATTCACCATACCATGTGGGTGTATTCGATTCGACATATGGAGAAGAATGGGGAGAACATGAGGCATCAACTACATGGGCTATGCGACATGTCACTCAACCCGCTGGCTCGCCCACGCAACGCTCAGCCTGGCCCACGTAACACATGGGTCGGTGCTGGCAACAAGCAGGCAATGCAGTGCAGTCCCATGCGACCGTACAGGATCCCTGTGCGACCGTACAGCCCCAAATTGGCCCCCAAAACCTCCTGTTTGGCCCGAACAACAATGAACCTTGCACAGCAAGTCTGGTGCGACCGTACAGGATCCCTGTGCGACCGTACAGCCACCAATTTGGCCTCTAAAACCCCATGTTGGGCCGGAACAACAACGAACGTGGCACACCAATTCTCGTGCGACCGCACAGGATCTCTGTGCGACCGCACAGCCACCATTTTGGCCCCAACCTCCTTCTATTCGGTCCGAACAGCTACGACCAAGGTTTGCACATGCTCCCTATGCGACCGCACAGGCAAGAGGTCCGACCGCACAGAGCATAATCAGGGAAGGATACAACTATGGTTTGGCTAATAACTCTTGTTTTTATTTGTATAATGAAGGTTCATTGTCTCAACCAGACCCTAGGTTTATTTTTTTTGTTGAAACTTATAGTTCTCAATCACCATTGCAAATGTCAAGCTATGAATCATTGTTTGAAGATTTCATGATTAATCAAATAAAGCAACGTAAGAAACTTCTTGAAAGATTGAATTCTTTGTCATCTAAGTTTGATGCTTTAACCACATTTCTAGAAAGGATGTCAAGGACTAAAGTCTTTCAAAAAAATGTGTTTCTCACAAAGGAAACATAATGAACAAAATGCAAAAATGACATTGCAAAGTGATAGGAAACTAGAAAGTTTTAGTTGTCCTAAGTTAATAGGTGTTTGTTGTGAGACGGATAGTGATGAGAAAATTCAATTTGAAACAAATGAAGAACAAGAGAAATTGGAAAAACCAAAGTTTGTTGCACCTCCACCCCATGTCCTTTCAATTATCATTCCACTTGAATTAGAATGCATTGACAAATATAATAAGTTGGAATTGAGACATCCTCCAATAGGTCCTATCAATGATGAATTCGAGATGAAGAAAGATGGCGGTACAACTCTCAATGTCGAGGCATCCGACGTGACAAATGACAAGTTTACCAAAATCGACTTGAGTCCTCAATTTGAAGAATGCATGGAGAGTGCCGATGCGATGAAGGACAACAAACCACATGTGTGGACTTTTTCGTCATCCCTCGAAGAATGAAATGGTCTCCTCGAGAAATTAGAATAAGTCTTAGATTCACCCCCCTTAAGGTTCGATCTCTGCACTGAGTATCTCTTGACGACAAGAGAACCTGAACAAGAGTCGCTTCTTACGAGGGTTTATTAATTTCGCGGGTCCTTTCTTTCCAGTAGGCGCAAGCCCCTACTGTTAATTACCCCGTAGTTGCTTACGGGAACCTCTGATTAAGGGATCTAAAGAATTATATGTAATAGGCTAGGAAAATCGTCTTTAAAATGATTTGATTTTTGCACTTATGCGGGAGTTTATTTCTTTTGGCTTAGACCGGACTCAATTGATGGTACCAGACCTAATTGACGGGATTCAATTGAGGATACTTGAATAATTCTAGATTTTCATTTGGAACAGATTTGGTTTCTTATGTCGGAGTGTGGTTTTCAGTCCTGAGGCTATTTTGGGCCTTTGTAGGATTTGGGTTTTGATTTTATCAAGGCTATTTTGGACCATTTGGATCTGGATTTGGTTTGGGTTGTTTAAGGCTATTTTGGACCTTTGTGAAATTTGGATTTGATTTTGGATTTCTAAGGCTATTTTGGACCTTTTTGGATTTGATTTGAATATCTCGGGACTATTTTGGGTCACTTGTGAGAAAGGGGTTTCCGGGACTATTTTGGGTCACTTGTGGAAATGGAATTTTGGTTTCTCGGGGCTATTTTGGGCCACTTGTGAAAATTTGGGTTTTGGCCATTCTTGGGACTATTTTAGGTCGCTTGTAAGGATTGGTTTCCGGGACTATTTTGGGCCGCTTGTGGAAACAAAACTTGGGAGTTCTCGGGGCTATTTTGGGCCACTTATGAGAAGGATTTCCGGGACTATTTTGGGTAACTTGTGGAAACAAAACTTGGGAGTTCTCGGGGCTATTTTGGGCCACTTATGAGAATAAGGATTTGAGTTTCGGGATTTTCGGCTTTTGGATTTGAATTTCAAAGTTTATGCCTTTTGGGTTTTGAGTTTCATGGTTTCTGGATTTTGAGTTTGAGTTTCATGATTTCTGGCTTTTGGACTCGCTTGAAGTTGATCTTGATCTGCTGAAGAGCTTTCTTTTCTCTAGTGAAGAGGTTTTGGCTTTGGCTTTGGGATTCGTGTTTTGACTTTTAATTTTCTGAAATTTCTCTTTGGGTTTTACAGTTTTCACAGTTTGGTTTTATTTCTATTTTTTTTAAATTTAGACTTTTATAATTTCTTTCTATATTTTTAATTATGTTTATTTTTGAAAATATTTGATATTTAACATATCCTTTTGAAATTATTTCTATTTTGAAATTACTTAAATTTTATTTTTATCTTTATTATTGGCAATTTGAAATGAGTTTGTACATCATTTTATAATTTTATTTAATTAATATCATTTTTGGATTTTATAAAATTTGTTTAACATTGAAAATACTTCAAAAAATACAAAAGACCAATATTTTGACAGAATTTTATATCAAAGTATCAGTAAATTTGGTTTGTTTAGATTTTTAGAAATTTTTGGATATTTTATTTGAATTTTTCTGAGTTTCCTACTATTTTTAATGAATTTTTGAAGTTTTCGGATTATTTGTAATTTTCTGATTGGTCCACGTCAGCAGAAGAGCTGAAATGGCGCTGACTGGGCGCTGATTAGGCTTGCCGACGTGTCAAGGCGCGAGTTGAGGTTTGACCGAGCGCTGACTATCTCTAAATGATTTGTGTAACGGGTTGTTGTCGTGTGCACGACTCGCCACACGAAGTTCAGGCACAGCGGATCACCTGTAGCCACGGGTCTCTTCTCCTTCAAATCCGACAGAGGCGGCTTTTTTTTTGCAGTTTGGTCCCTGAAAATTCTCCGGCCAAATTACGGCGACTCCGATCACCATTTCGGTCGAGGCTTAGTGCGTTAGGATCGTGAGGTTGAGGAGATCACCATGGCGCTGTCAGTTGGAGACTTTGTGACTCATATTTCCATGTAAAACCTGAGGAAGCTTGAGCGGCCATGGATGACATTTGGAGCTCTCTAGCAACCTTTCTCTGCCAGTTTTAGGTTTCCCTCTCTTGTGAGGATATGTAGAGATTGATAGTGAGGTAAATTTTACGTGTAGAAGCCTTGAATGAGGTTCTCTCGGCTGAGGCAACTCGGCTTGATTTTTAACCCGATCCGAATTTCTCTGTGGGGCCCACTTGGCCACTCTTTTGTGCCAGCAACAAGTTGAATGGATTCAGGAGGTCAAACTAAGGCTGTCTATGTCTTTGTTTCAGCTTGGAGTCGCATGATTAGTTGCGTGCAGCATTGCTGCAGAGGGTGTATTTTATTCATTTTTACTTGACTTTCAGTTTTGCATGTAAGTCATTTTACAGCAGCAAGGTTTGATTTCATACCTATTTTAAGTCCATTTGAGTTTGTTTTGTATGTCCAAATCATCACAGAGAATAGAGCACAGTATTTAACACGTTTTTCAATTTTCAGTTTTCTAATTTTCAATCAATTTGGGCTGTTTTGAGTGGATTTGAGTTTTAGTTACTTGAATGTATAAAAACTACTTATACTTGACATTTTATCCATAGGAAAGGCATGTAAGTCTGTTGTAAACAGATTTTGACATATCTTGTAATTATTGTTTATTTACACAAGTCCTGCTCTTTTTGAAGATAAGTGAGAGATACCTTTAAATTTGTCCAAAATGTCTGAAAATTTATACCAAAATATTCCTTAACATATTTGTGAATTTGCTATGTAAATCTTTTGCAGAAAAGCCCAAGGTTTTTGAAAATAGACTATTAATTTGAAAAATAGCATTTTATTTCATAAAATGACCTTGCTGCCTTTATTAATTGGTATAAAATCACATAAAATTCTAAAAATGGAAATTGTTCTTCCCTGCTGCCCAGTGTGTCTTATACCTGCTGTCCATATGGATTTTTGTATTTTTATGCAAGGAAAACCCCAACTTTTTATTAATTTTTATTGTTGGCCAGATTGTATATTTGTGTGTATTTTTTTACTTCCTAATAATGCAAAGATGGATTAGAGACTACAGAACCCCTACTATTTCATTCTATATTGTGCAATTAACCCTAAATTTCAAGTAAATTTCATACATGGGGCTGGTTAGTTAACATGCCTTTTCACCATTTTTTTTTATGCCATTTTTGGATTTTTAATGATATCTTGAGCATGGCCAAGCCAGAGCCAGTGCTCTGACACAACACCAAGCCAAGTTAAGGCTTTCACAAGAGGATTGAGCTAGGCTACAAACCCTCAAGTGATGGCCATGGCAGATCTTATTTGTAACACGGGAACACCTCATGAAGCGAGGAGCTAGGCTCCAAACCTTCATGGGCATCCTTATTGGGACCTTCCTTATGGCCATGGCTGATGCTACGCTTCAAACCATGGCTCAAAGGAGCTATAGTACATATACTCAAGCACACCATTGTTTGGTGGCTGAGTTGAAGAAAAGAACAAGCAAAACTGATAATTGACTCTCCAATTTAGTTTATTTGATCTACATACAGAAGGTTACAAACCTAAATCGCTCAATTTCACCTCTTTTTCCTTTTTCACAGATGTTTGATGAATTGCCCCTTACAACTCAATATCCCTTAATGCTAATTAAAAGAAATTATAACAATCTAAACCTAGCCCCAGCCTCCAACTGCTCTCCCCCCCTTGCTCTTTTTGCTCTAATTGGAGTTTTTATAGGCAATGGATTAGGGCAACACCTTTTAGCCGTGAGCAATCCTCCTCTCTTGATTTCAATCCAACGGATAGGAATGGGCTGCGCTAGGGTTCTGGTTTCACAAAACCATGGGCAGCGACGTCTGGTTTTGCTTCTCTGGCCAAGGGAAAGGCCACGTCGACTGTCTTCTTCAATTTACCCAGCCTCGGCGGTAAGAAATCGCGTTTCCTTTCTTCTGTTCCTCTTTTACCAACGGAGAAGAAGGCATTTTGAGGGTAAGAGATAGGTGCACTCGTTTCACTGTGAACCGTACACACTCCTTTTAAGTTTTGAACGTGGCTCACAAAGGACTAGCGTATGCAACTTTTGAACGGAGGGGTAAATTTTAAACCCAGCGCCTCTCTTTTTTTCTCCGGATCCGCTCCAACGGACGCACCCGACATTTCTCCTTGATTTTTCTGAGAATTTCGCTTAATTTCCACTGATTTTTAATATATTCTTTAATGTCAATCCAAAATAAATTGTTTGGAGGCCTTCCCTTGGGTATTTTTGGATGAAATTTTATGAGGATACTCACAAAAATATAAGGAATTTAATGGTTCAAATGGTTTTGCAAAATTCCTCACAGATTTATTTTGGTAATTTTGTAGATTTTTGGGGTTTCTTTGTAAATTTTAGGGTTTCTGTTGACATTTTTGGGATTTAAAAATTATGATAATTCATCATAATTCTTAAGGAATTTTTGGGTAAATTATGGGAATTTTTGGAGTTTGTTTGGTATTTTCCGTAATTCGAATTTGATTTTTAGAAATTTGAAATTTTGGTTTTCGCTATTTGAATTTGGTTTTAGCAATTTGGATTTAGCAGTTTGGATTTGGTTTTCAGGGTTATTTTTTAGGGTCAAACAAATGCCCCCCACCGAAGCATGTTGTGAGGGTCTTGGGCAGAACGACGTGCTTTGGTGGTCCCTTCTTGACCCCCTGTTCTTTGTCGTGGTTTGGTTTCTTTAACACTTGTCAGTCTTGTGTTTGATTGGGCTTCCGAGCTCAAGACCTTATAAACTTTTGAAGTGAGGAGTCACCTTACTCCCGCCTCGTTTCTCTTGTTTTGGAATGTGGGTATTTTGGCCCACCTTTGATTTTTTCTTTCTTTTTGTTTTTCTTCATTCAGGACTAAGGCATCCATAAGTCCGCACCACAATTTAGGTCGGGGTATTTTGGCCCACACCTGTATTTCCTTGAGTTTGGATTTACGCGGGCCTTGTCCCTGTTTTGATTTTCCCTTCTGAATGTCGGCCTTGGAGCATTTCAGTTCTTCGACACTTGACTTCACTTTGTATTCTTTCATATTGTCTTTTATCCCCTTAATTTGTATCAGGTTTGGTTGATCATCGGCTCTTGTCCCAGTTTGGTTGTTTATCAGCTCTTATTGTTTCTCTACCCCGGTGTGGGCATTTGTTCCAATGTCGACGCTCTTCGGTGTCTTATTTAGAGTTCAAGGCACAGAACTTTTATTCATCCTTTTTATCAGTGAGATGAACAAGCACCTAGTACCTTGTTCAAAGCACAAAGCACAACGCTCAGGGTAAATTTCACCATTCCATGTATTCAGAAACCACACAGGCTTCCTCAACACTGCTATCATTTTCTTGGTTGGTGTGATAGGTCACCGCCTTGTGTCTTAATTTACAGTTCAAGACACGGAACTTTTGTTCATCCTTTTGTTCGGTGAGATGAACAGGCACCTAGTACATTGTTCAAAGTACAAAGCACAAAACTTAGGGACGTTTCTTTCTTAAATGTAGGCCTTTTGTAAAGGAGATGTCCAATGAATGTCCAAAAGGACAAAAACATTCCTTCGAATTTAGGCCCGGCGGGACAAGGTATGAATATGGTTTTATTTCTTTTGGATTTTATCCTAATTGTTTTTTTTTATTCGGATTTTTGAGGTTAAGGATTTATTAATTTGTGGTTACCTTATTTCTTTAGGGCCTCGCAGAGGAATGTTCCAAAATGTTCAAAAGAACGGAACATCCCTTTCGAGCTTTAGCCCGGCATGACATGAGACTTAATTCTTGGATTTTGGTTGTTTGTTGTGACTTTCGGATTTTTTTTGGGATTTGAGGGTTTTGTTCAAAACTTTATTGGATTTTTTATTAGGGTTTTGGGTTTTGAATTTTTGAATTTTAGGTAAGGATTTGGTTAAGATTTTGGGATTTTGTTTTATTTGGAGTCATGATAGGTTTTGTTGGTTTTATTTGGGATTTCATTCAGGACTTTATTGACTTGGTTCCATACATGCTTTGGATTTAATAGGCTTAATGGGTCTTCTTCTTTTTTTTTTTATGGGATTTTGGATTTACTTAAGCTGGCTTTTATTCGAGAGTGGAAATGTGTTTTGGTTTTGGTTGTTGGAAAAGGTGGGTTTAGGCGTAGTGTTTCTTAAAGTACCATCCGTTGATGGAAGGTATCGAAACTTCTTCTGGGGGCGACTTAAATCCCAATCCTTTTGTGTGCTTCCATTTTCCGTCTACACCCTTCACCCATCGAGATTCCTCGCTCCAAAGATCTTGGAAAACTTTAGCCTTCTGTTTAGAGATTGGGTCCAAACAATGAGTTTTTTCAAAGAGGGGTATTAACTTCTTATTGTAGTAACCCATTATTTCTATCCTTTCACATTCATTTTCTTCTTCTTTCAACCACTTCTCCCAATCGTTGGAATCGGGCACATTATCAGATGGGTCTATATTCTCCGCCTTGTAGAACAAGATTTCTTTATGAACCGCCAATTTTCCTTGAACCCTTTCTGTTTTAGGTGGTACATAGAAGGTTTCTAATTCTTTGACCTGGTTAACTTCTCTTGGTGTTAACTCTTTAAAGCAACCAATGGGAATTTGTTCAATAGCCATCGAGTCTTCCTTTTCATTGAACTCCTCTTTATCTGAGCCAATATCATACACATGGGTTACATTCCTTTGTTTTGGTTTTTGTTCACCGTCCTCATACAGCTTTTCTTTTTTACTTTCACCTCCATCTTCTTCATCAGATGACCTTATGTAAAATGGAGTCTTCACGACACATGAAGTTTTAGGCCTTTCTTTCAATCTTATTTTCTCATCACACTCTTTCTGATTTTCTACTCTTGGCCTCAAATCTGGAGAAGTACTCCTTTGAGAGGCTGGAGTATAAAATCGATCTATTTCTTCCAATTCCACTTCATGTGCTCCATAATGTTGTGCATCTCCTTTGATGATCTTTTGCTCGCCATCGTTTATATATTTGATGCACTGGTGGAGGGTGGATGGCACAAGATGGTTTTCATGTAACCATGGTCTTCCTAGCAAAGCCCTGTAGGAGGTATCAGCATCGATTACATAGAATTTGATCAAAGTTTCAAGCTCTCCGAATTTCATGGGAAGGGCAATTGCCCCCAATGCCCGCTCGGAATTCTGATTGAACCCATGGATAAAGACATTCTCATCTGAGAGTCGCCTTCCTCCTAAGGCTAATTGGTTCAATGATTTAAGAGGCAAGATGTTAATGGAAGATCCAGGGTCCACTAACATTCGACTTATCTGGCTTCCATTGGTTTGGCCTGTAATGTAGAGTGGCTTGTTGTGACGAGCCGTCCCCATCATTAGGTCTGTGTCTGTGAATGTGATTTGTCTTTGTGGCTCTACATTAAGGACCTCGGTCATGTGTTTTTCTGCTAGGTAAGCCTGAAATTTTTCGGGCTCTTCCAACACCTTCATCATTGTTTCCCTTAATTCTTTTGACATCATCAACGCCTCAAATACACTGATCAGTGCGGGTGTACGCCTTAAATGAGCCAAGATGTTGTATTCCCCAACAGTTTCTTTTGCTTTTTGACTCGGCCCCACTTCATCACTTACTTCTCGGCCTTTGTTTTTTCCTCCTTCCTTTTCATTTTCTTTGGACGCTTGCCTTTCAGGGATATTTGTACCCGATCGCAAGTTTACATGACAGTCTTTTTCTTCAAACATGCCTTTAGCAAAGAGGCCTCCATATGGTGCCTCATCTTCATCTTCAGCGTCATAATAATAGGTATCAAATTCATCTTCTTCTTTTTCCTCTTCTTTTTCCTTCTTTATTTGTTTTCTTTTTTCTTCTTCCTTTTTTGCATTTTTCTTCTCATTTTTCTCAACACTTTCCTTGTTTTCAATTTTCTTCTCACTTAATCTTGATACCTTCTGCACATAATATTCTTCTTGATCAGATTCTTCATCCACTATCACTATGACGTTGCACTCCACGTTACGACTTGGATTGCCTCTTTGTGCTACTGCATTTGCTTGCGCATGTGGAGCTGGCTCTTGTTTAAAACTCTCGGGCAAGATCAAATCCCCTTCTTTAATCATCTTTTCTGCGATGTTTTTAAAGACATAACAATCGCTTGTGGGATGACCTAAGACTCGATGGAAAGCACAATACTTTGGATCATTTGTCTTGTTTTGCTCATCAGGCCTTTTACAGTATGGTAACTCTATGGCTTTTCCATTCAACAATTGTTTGAGCAACGCTGCCGTTTTCTCTTTCTTAAATGAATATGGTTTGCTCAAGCGCTCCGCCAAAGTTACTTGGGGTTGGTTACTTCCATTGTTATTGTTATTGACATTCCCTTTATTGTTCTTATAGCCACCGCCTCCTTGGCTAGTTGACGTCTCGTTGGCTCCCACTATTTTAATAGGAACTTGCCCCTTAATCTTTTGTTCACCTTTGTTGTATGAGGTTTGTGTCTCTTTAGGCGGGCCGATATGCACAACTCTTGCAACCCGAGTCACTAAATCCTCATAAGTGTAGATATCGCTCCCTGAGAGCGGTCTACGGATCCAATCATCCAAATTTCTTATTAGAAACTCGACAGCCTCTCTTTCTGGCATTTGGTGAGTGCATCGTATATTCATATTTCTCCATCTGTTGATGTAGTCAAGCGGCGATTCACTCGACCTTGGTTTTTCACAAGCAACATCAGCCATAGAAATTCTTTGCATCACCATGGCGAACTTTGCTCGAAAGAGATCTTCCATTTCATCCCAAGTTTCGATTGAGTCATTCTCCAATGAAGAATACCACTCAAAAGCGGCACCTGTAAGACTCTGGGAGAACTGTTTTAGTAACAAAGCTTCATCATGGGCTGTATTGCCACATGCATTTCTGAATTGTACCAAATGTTGATCAGGCGTGATACCTTCCCTTCCTGTGCCATCAAAGAGGTTGAATTTTGGGACTTGATATCCTGAAGGGTAAGGAATCTGTTCGTACTCCCTTGGATACGGCCTTCCACATCTCTTGCGAAAATTAACCAAACGGCCCGCTCCTGATGCTTGGAGTTGTTGATTTATCATTTCTTGGATGATTTGCTTTGTTGAATCTGACTTTCTTGCCCCTGTCCGAGACCTTGCCCCAGGGATTTCATCATCGTCAGATTCGTATCTGGTCTTGCTTCTCCTTTCTTTGGAGTGTTTTCTGTGATACCTTTCTTCTTCTTCTTCTGATGATTCGTACTTATTTTTGTTCTTCTTTTCTTTAGAAGGCTTTCTCCGACTCTTCTCTTCTTCTTCATCAGAAGTCCCATACTTGCTTTTACTCTTCCTTTCTTTTAGAGCTTTCTTCTTGCTTCTTTCCTCCTCTTCATCAAAAAGCTCGTATTTGCTTTTGTTCTTTCTCCCTTTGAGAACTTTCTTCTTGTGATTGTCTTCTCCTTCTTCTTCTGAGGAAGGATATTCTCCATCAAGCTCCCCGAGCAAATTTTTCTTCTCTATAAATTTATACATTTTCTTAAGTATTTCTCTTTCTTTCTCTCTTTCGCTCATTAATTCTGACATTTTTCTTTCATTCTTTTCCAACATGCTCATCAACCGAGCATTTTCTCCTTCAACCCATCGGCCTTTATCACCACCATCTTCTTGGTCGATCTCAACTGGCTCATCTTCAGGACGGCCGTGACCACTTGATGATGGGATCTCTTGTTTCCCTTTGCCATCATTTTTTATTAGAGGAATTTCCTCATCGCTAGCCATGTTCACGAATGCATGCATCTCATGTTCTTTGCTTATGCTAATCATGTTTACATAAGCATGCATCATAGGCTCCTTTTCCCGCCACACTAAGCGCCTTCGCTTGCTTTGTGTTTCTTGGTTGGCCACTTCAACCACAAATCGAGTCCTATCTTTTGGCACCCATATTTTCTCAACCCCTCTTCTATTTTGCAAAGGTCCCAGTCGCTCTTTGATCGGGGTTGTTGCTCGTTCCTTTCCTTTCGGCCCCAGTCTTTCTTTTACTGGAGTTAATTCTCTTCTTCGCCCCTTTGGTCCTAATCTCTCATGGACCGGTGTTTGGGAAAAGGTAAGCCTTTCTTTCACAGAATGTCTAGTTTGAGGATTTCTGCCCCGGAACTGGACCTGATATTCTGAAGGAAATTCCTCCATTGTTTTCAATACGGCTGTAGGGGAGTTCTTTCGAACCAACCGAAGTGGTGTGAACGGGTTGCTGACTGGGAGGTTAGGCTTTGTGTCCAATTCATTCTTATATGCCCTTTGTACTTTCTTGATAGTCCTCGTGCTTTGAGGGACTGGCATATAGACTTTCCTCACCGCCGTTTTCTTTTGAGGGGACCAGTGGTCAAATTGGCGTCTCTTGTGACTTAGGCTTGGGTGGACCCCCTTTTGAGGAATGAAAGCCCATTCTTCCTCTTTGGAATTAATCTCAACGGGAATTTCAGGGACTGGGGAGACTACCATTGGCTTATTTGGTGGTTCCTCAGTGACATTGGCAAGTTGGAAACTTCCATCACTTACTTGGACTATAGGCACATAGGAGTACCCATATGGCATGTTGCCGAGCATGAACTCGTGTTGGTAGCAGATCGGAACTGCCCCAATCGTGAACACTCCTACGGGTTTGCTCATATCAACGGTTGTGGATGCCATTTCCTGCAAGAAAAGATCTCCACATGTTATCGTTAGAAATGTTTATTTGGAATTTCAAGCAATTGAAGAAACAAACAATTTACATTTTTTTTTATTATTATTATTATTTTCTTTCTTTCCTTTTTTATTTTAACTTTTATTTTATTATTATTTTTATTTATTATTATTTTTATTTATTATTATTTCTTTGTTTTATGTGTGTATATATATATATATATATTTATCAATTTTCCTAGCCTTTACATTATAGTCTTTAGAGCCCAAAGATGAGAGGAGAAAGATGTCCCACCGGGCGTGCCAGAGAATCTGTGTGGACTTTTTCGTCATCCCTCGAAGAATGAAATGGTCTCCTCGAGAAATTAGAATAAGTCTTAGATTCACCCCCCTTAAGGTTCGATCTCTGCACTGAGTATCTCTTGACGACAAGAGAACCTGAACAAGAGTCGCTTCTTACGAGGGTTTATTAATTTCGCGGGTCCTTTCTTTCCAGTAGGCGCAAGCCCCTACTGTTAATTACCCCGTAGTTGCTTACGGGAACCTCTGATTAAGGGATCTAAAGAATTATATGTAATAGGCTAGGAAAATCGTCTTTAAAATGATTTGATTTTTGCACTTATGCGGGAGTTTATTTCTTTTGGCTTAGACCGGACTCAATTGATGGTACCAGACCTAATTGACGGGATTCAATTGAGGATACTTGAATAATTCTAGATTTTCATTTGGAACAGATTTGGTTTCTTATGTCGGAGTGTGGTTTTCAGTCCTGAGGCTATTTTGGGCCTTTGTAGGATTTGGGTTTTGATTTTATCAAGGCTATTTTGGACCATTTGGATCTGGATTTGGTTTGGGTTGTTTAAGGCTATTTTGGACCTTTGTGAAATTTGGATTTGATTTTGGATTTCTAAGGCTATTTTGGACCTTTTTGGATTTGATTTGAATATCTCGGGACTATTTTGGGTCACTTGTGAGAAAGGGGTTTCCGGGACTATTTTGGGTCACTTGTGGAAATGGAATTTTGGTTTCTCGGGGCTATTTTGGGCCACTTGTGAAAATTTGGGTTTTGGCCATTCTTGGGACTATTTTAGGTCGCTTGTAAGGATTGGTTTCCGGGACTATTTTGGGCCGCTTGTGGAAACAAAACTTGGGAGTTCTCGGGGCTATTTTGGGCCACTTATGAGAAGGATTTCCGGGACTATTTTGGGTAACTTGTGGAAACAAAACTTGGGAGTTCTCGGGGCTATTTTGGGCCACTTATGAGAATAAGGATTTGAGTTTCGGGATTTTCGGCTTTTGGATTTGAATTTCAAAGTTTATGCCTTTTGGGTTTTGAGTTTCATGGTTTCTGGATTTTGAGTTTGAGTTTCATGATTTCTGGCTTTTGGACTCGCTTGAAGTTGATCTTGATCTGCTGAAGAGCTTTCTTTTCTCTAGTGAAGAGGTTTTGGCTTTGGCTTTGGGATTCGTGTTTTGACTTTTAATTTTCTGAAATTTCTCTTTGGGTTTTACAGTTTTCACAGTTTGGTTTTATTTCTATTTTTTTTAAATTTAGACTTTTATAATTTCTTTCTATATTTTTAATTATGTTTATTTTTGAAAATATTTGATATTTAACATATCCTTTTGAAATTATTTCTATTTTGAAATTACTTAAATTTTATTTTTATCTTTATTATTGGCAATTTGAAATGAGTTTGTACATCATTTTATAATTTTATTTAATTAATATCATTTTTGGATTTTATAAAATTTGTTTAACATTGAAAATACTTCAAAAAATACAAAAGACCAATATTTTGACAGAATTTTATATCAAAGTATCAGTAAATTTGGTTTGTTTAGATTTTTAGAAATTTTTGGATATTTTATTTGAATTTTTCTGAGTTTCCTACTATTTTTAATGAATTTTTGAAGTTTTCGGATTATTTGTAATTTTCTGATTGGTCCACGTCAGCAGAAGAGCTGAAATGGCGCTGACTGGGCGCTGATTAGGCTTGCCGACGTGTCAAGGCGCGAGTTGAGGTTTGACCGAGCGCTGACTATCTCTAAATGATTTGTGTAACGGGTTGTTGTCGTGTGCACGACTCGCCACACGAAGTTCAGGCACAGCGGATCACCTGTAGCCACGGGTCTCTTCTCCTTCAAATCCGACAGAGGCGGCTTTTTTTTTGCAGTTTGGTCCCTGAAAATTCTCCGGCCAAATTACGGCGACTCCGATCACCATTTCGGTCGAGGCTTAGTGCGTTAGGATCGTGAGGTTGAGGAGATCACCATGGCGCTGTCAGTTGGAGACTTTGTGACTCATATTTCCATGTAAAACCTGAGGAAGCTTGAGCGGCCATGGATGACATTTGGAGCTCTCTAGCAACCTTTCTCTGCCAGTTTTAGGTTTCCCTCTCTTGTGAGGATATGTAGAGATTGATAGTGAGGTAAATTTTACGTGTAGAAGCCTTGAATGAGGTTCTCTCGGCTGAGGCAACTCGGCTTGATTTTTAACCCGATCCGAATTTCTCTGTGGGGCCCACTTGGCCACTCTTTTGTGCCAGCAACAAGTTGAATGGATTCAGGAGGTCAAACTAAGGCTGTCTATGTCTTTGTTTCAGCTTGGAGTCGCATGATTAGTTGCGTGCAGCATTGCTGCAGAGGGTGTATTTTATTCATTTTTACTTGACTTTCAGTTTTGCATGTAAGTCATTTTACAGCAGCAAGGTTTGATTTCATACCTATTTTAAGTCCATTTGAGTTTGTTTTGTATGTCCAAATCATCACAGAGAATAGAGCACAGTATTTAACACGTTTTTCAATTTTCAGTTTTCTAATTTTCAATCAATTTGGGCTGTTTTGAGTGGATTTGAGTTTTAGTTACTTGAATGTATAAAAACTACTTATACTTGACATTTTATCCATAGGAAAGGCATGTAAGTCTGTTGTAAACAGATTTTGACATATCTTGTAATTATTGTTTATTTACACAAGTCCTGCTCTTTTTGAAGATAAGTGAGAGATACCTTTAAATTTGTCCAAAATGTCTGAAAATTTATACCAAAATATTCCTTAACATATTTGTGAATTTGCTATGTAAATCTTTTGCAGAAAAGCCCAAGGTTTTTGAAAATAGACTATTAATTTGAAAAATAGCATTTTATTTCATAAAATGACCTTGCTGCCTTTATTAATTGGTATAAAATCACATAAAATTCTAAAAATGGAAATTGTTCTTCCCTGCTGCCCAGTGTGTCTTATACCTGCTGTCCATATGGATTTTTGTATTTTTATGCAAGGAAAACCCCAACTTTTTATTAATTTTTATTGTTGGCCAGATTGTATATTTGTGTGTATTTTTTTACTTCCTAATAATGCAAAGATGGATTAGAGACTACAGAACCCCTACTATTTCATTCTATATTGTGCAATTAACCCTAAATTTCAAGTAAATTTCATACATGGGGCTGGTTAGTTAACATGCCTTTTCACCATTTTTTTTTATGCCATTTTTGGATTTTTAATGATATCTTGAGCATGGCCAAGCCAGAGCCAGTGCTCTGACACAACACCAAGCCAAGTTAAGGCTTTCACAAGAGGATTGAGCTAGGCTACAAACCCTCAAGTGATGGCCATGGAAGATCTTATTTGTAACACGGGAACACCTCATGAAGCGAGGAGCTAGGCTCCAAACCTTCATGGGCATCCTTATTGGGACCTTCCTTATGGCCATGGCTGATGCTACGCTTCAAACCATGGCTCAAAGGAGCTATAGTACATATACTCAAGCACACCATTGTTTGGTGGCTGAGTTGAAGAAAAGAACAAGCAAAACTGATAATTGACTCTCCAATTTAGTTTATTTGATCTACATACAGAAGGTTACAAACCTAAATCGCTCAATTTCACCTCTTTTTCCTTTTTCACAGATGTTTGATGAATTGCCCCTTACAACTCAATATCCCTTAATGCTAATTAAAAGAAATTATAACAATCTAAACCTAGCCCCAGCCTCCAACTGCTCTCCCCCCCTTGCTCTTTTTGCTCTAATTGGAGTTTTTATAGGCAATGGATTAGGGCAACACCTTTTAGCCGTGAGCAATCCTCCTCTCTTGATTTCAATCCAACGGATAGGAATGGGCTGCGCTAGGGTTCTGGTTTCACAAAACCATGGGCAGCGACGTCCGGTTTTGCTTCTCTGGCCAAGGGAAAGGCCACGTCGACTGTCTTCTTCAATTTACCCAGCCTCGGCGGTAAGAAATCGCGTTTCCTTTCTTCTGTTCCTCTTTTACCAACGGAGAAGAAGGCATTTTGAGGGTAAGAGATAGGTGCACTCGTTTCACTGTGAACCGTACACACTCCTTTTAAGTTTTGAACGTGGCTCACAAAGGACTAGCGTATGCAACTTTTGAACGGAGGGGTAAATTTTAAACCCAGCGCCTCTCTTTTTTTCTCCGGATCCGCTCCAACGGACGCACCCGACATTTCTCCTTGATTTTTCTGAGAATTTCGCTTAATTTCCACTGATTTTTAATATATTCTTTAATGTCAATCCAAAATAAATTGTTTGGAGGCCTTCCCTTGGGTATTTTTGGATGAAATTTTATGAGGATACTCACAAAAATATAAGGAATTTAATGGTTCAAATGGTTTTGCAAAATTCCTCACAGATTTATTTTGGTAATTTTGTAGATTTTTGGGGTTTCTTTGTAAATTTTAGGGTTTCTGTTGACATTTTTGGGATTTAAAAATTATGATAATTCATCATAATTCTTAAGGAATTTTTGGGTAAATTATGGGAATTTTTGGAGTTTGTTTGGTATTTTCCGTAATTCGAATTTGATTTTTAGAAATTTGAAATTTTGGTTTTCGCTATTTGAATTTGGTTTTAGCAATTTGGATTTAGCAGTTTGGATTTGGTTTTCAGGGTTATTTTTTAGGGTCAAACACCACACATCAAGTATCGCATCACAATCGAGCCAACCACGAAGACAACCAAGAAGGAGCGCACTAAGCATGTCTCAAGGGTCTTGCTCAATCATTTTGGGTGAACTATGATGCATTAACTGGGTGAAAAGTGAAGATAAGATGACAAGAGAGGTGGTCAAGCTAGTGACCTTAAACAAGCGCTTCTTAGGAGGCAACCCAAGTTCAAAAAAAAGTTTCTCAAGTTCTTGCATTTCAGTTTATTTGTGATTTGTAGAGTTAGTTTTGGTGTCTTTTTGCAGGTTTTGACATTCCCTTGCTCGCTGAAAATTTCGGGCACCGCTTAGGCCCGCGGGCGCTGCCGCACGACCCGTGTCGAGTCAATAATCTGATCAGGTAGATCTATGCAAGATGGTTTCCTAAGGTTACTGTTTAAATTTCATGCCAATCCGACATTGGGAAGCCTTGCCGATCACTGCCGCAAGTCGCTGTTGAAATTGTACACAACTGGCCGCTGTCCCGCCGAACTTCGAAAACTTGCTGGTCCGAACCAAATCTCTTTCACTACATTTGCTTAGAATATCATTGTGAGCATACTGTCAAAATTTGAGGTGATTTGGACAACCGAAACTCGTGTCGACACTTGCCGCAAGTTGAAACCGCTGCTCAACCGGCCGCTGCACCGCCGAATTTCAAAAACTTGCCGGCTGAAACCAAAACCACTCTGCAACATTTGTCAAGCATCACCTCATGCACCTACTGTCCAAATTTGAGGTCGATTCGACAACCGAAGCCCCTGACGAAGGCCACCGTAAGTTCAGCACAATTCCGACCGCACTGCCTTCCTGTGCGACCGCACAGACTTCCTCTGCACGATTTCAGCGCCGCTCAGTGCCGATCACCACACCGATCATTGATTCGGTATGTTTTCAGTTGTTTTCTCTTTATTTCTATCTGTGGTGATGTGTTGCATTGAGGACAATGCTTTGTTCAAGCTTGGGGGGTATAAACCTGTTTGTAGGATTGCATCATTGCATGAAATTGCTTGTCAGAGGCTCTGTGCGGTCGCACCAAACCCCTGTGCGGTCGCATAGGTCAACCTCAGTGCCATACCAGTCTCTGTTCGGTCCGAACCAGTCTCAGCTCGGTCCGAACCAGTGCTATGCGACCGTACAGACCCCTGTGCGACCGCACAGAACTATCTGGTACATGGTTTGCATCATTTAGCTGCATATAATCTCATATAAATGCATGTAAGTGAGTTGTGATGCTGTTTGGTTGATTTTGTTCAAGTGTCGACATTGTTTTGAATTGAAATTGGTTGTGAGATTTAATGCAAAAATTTAAACTTGAGGCATTCTTTTGATTGGTTTTTGAAGCCGTCGGCCCAAGGAGATTTGAACTTAAATGGATAGAACCTAAAAATTAGTTGTTTTTATAATGGTAAACACTATTAGACAAAACCATAACAATTTGCCGAGTGAACGGATTTGTGCCCTACATGGATTTGTTCAAAAGGGGTATCTCTAGAATGTATTTTTGAGTCTTCCCACCTTTCTTTTTCTCTCTTTTTATGTAAATTCTTCTCGATGCCACAATGGCAAAATGTATCTCTTGTTCAATGTAAAAAAAAAAACAAAAAAAAATAAAAATAAAAAAAAATAAAAAAAATAAAAAAGCAAAATCTTGTCAAACTCAATGTAAATTCTTATATTCTCTTTCCCTACTTTTCTTTTTCTTTTTCTTGAAAGACTCACCAAGCTTTGTCATGCTAGAGATATTTCTTACAAATCTTTGGAGTGTATGGAAATAAACGGGCAAATAATCTTGGCTTTGCATGTTGTTTAACATAGAGAAGCTAGGGTTATTGAATTTTGAAATTGAATTTTTGAGGACCAAGTGCATCATAAGCCAATTGTTTGGAGATCTTGGGTGTAAATTTTTGTGGTAAACTTCACAACTATTTTCCTTTTAAGGCATGTGTGAAACTTGAACCAAATTGATTGAATTGACATTACAACTTGTAGGCCTTCAAGGAGTTTGAGTTAAGATTTAGGTATTGTCCAACCTCTAGGTTTAGAGTATTGCATGAGGACAAGCAAGTTTTAAGCTTGGGGGAATTGATATCGTATATTTATATATGATTTTAGGCTGGACTTTAACCCAAATCACGACTCAAAACCCTTGATTTTATATGTATTTAGTTTATATTTGTAGAATTTTGGTACTGCTTGGGTTTCATTTCCTTTTGTAGGGACTTGGAGTCAATTCACTGCAAAATGGGCTAAAATTGACACGAATCGACGCACGAACCATGGTCCAGAAGACCCTGTGCGACCGCACAGGATCCTGTGCGACTGCACAGGCCTATCCTAGCTCATGTGGCATGGTTTTGGCTCTTGTCTGGCCCAGTCACTGCTGTGCGACCGCACAGGAATGTGGTGCGATCGCACCACCTCATTTCGGACTCATTTCGGCCGAATCCGACTCATGCCTGGTCCAGCAACTCTGGTGCTACCGCACGGGACTTCTATTCGACCGCACCCACCTCCAAACCCTACCAAACCCCTATATAAGGCGCCCCAATTGTCTCATCTAGGGCACCCATTAATCCATCCATTATTCCATCTCCTTCCTTGGCGGCGCCGCAACCCGAACCAACACAAATCCACCATTCGGCCCCCTGTGCGACCGCACCACCCCTCTGCCGCCTCGGATCTCGCCGTCTTGACTTCCTACACTTCACCATTCCACCCAAGCATCTCCCTTGCTGATCCAGAAGACGATTGAGGCTTGAGAAGGGGCCTTTGCCTTCCTCTTTCCCTTGAGTTTTGCATGGAGATTGTATCTCTTACTTTTCTTGTTTTATTTGTTTGCTTTTGCATCATGTTAGGTTAGATTAGCTATGCTCTAGGGATTAGTTGAAACCAAGGTTGGGTTTGTTGATTTGACTTGGTATTTGGTCTCTATTGTGTATTGCTTGTTTGATTGCTATATGATTATGCTTATTTGTGTTTGATTGCCCAATTAAACCTCCTTTTAGGTGAATAGCCGCACCTAACTTAGGCTAAATGTGTAGATTGTTTGATTGAACCAAGTAGGTAACCAAGGTAGGTTAGGAGCCGAGAGGTGACCAACTTAAGTCTGAGAGGGACAAGTTTCTACTTAGGCGAGAGTCTAGTGGATGCCTTAGAGAACCAACAAGTGGACTTAGGGTAATTAAGCCAATATGACGAGAGTTGAGGATTAATTGACCTAATGGGGACTTTAGGCTAGGTTCCGCACCAAATACTGTGACCAACATGCGAGAGTTGAGGTTTAGGAGTTTAGGTACGGCTAGACCTGTCCCACACAAGCTAGGAACCAAGGTATCATGGCAAACCGGCACTAACTAAGGGCTGTGCGGTCGAACAGAGGGCCTGTGCGGTCGCACAGGACTCTCTGGCACGCACTCGTCAACGTTGCGGCGCGAGAGCGACAAGCGTTGACGGCCTGAGGCCTGACCAAGGTGGAAACTGAACCCTATGACATTTTTATACCATATTTTACCACCAAAAACACCAAAAATTGCTATTGTCTTGTTTACCTTTAGTTGATTGTGTTTGTTACTTGTTGATTAAGTCCAAAACTCATCATTCAATTATCTAGATTTTGTGAATAAGTAAGGTCTAATACTCATCTTACCGTCCCTGTGGATTCGACCCTGACTGTACCAACGAATAACCGTGCGCTTGCGGTTGTTTTTAGGTTACTTTCGGGTATTAGCTAGACAAACATCAACAGGATCCTCCGGAACAGAAGTCTCGGTATCCGAATCTGCTATGTCATCAATATTTTGTGAATATTCCTTATTCTGCAGTAAGTCATCCAATTGGAACCTTTCTTCGCAAGCAATCCAATGGCTTCCACTGCAGTACCGAGAGCGCTCTTCCCCTACAATATTGAAACAAACTGATCATTACATAAATAACTAAATTAATTAAATAATTAAGCATAAAGTTTTTATTCCTTCAGTATTTTTATCACAATACTAATTTTTTATCCATAATAAACTTAATTTTTTTATCACTGAATGAATTACACAAACCTGTGCATGTACTCTGGGCGCCATAGGAGTATACTGTCGCTCACTAATAGACTGCTGACGGCGGCGAGCATACGCCTCAGCTCTGCTGACAGGAAGCTCAGCTGCACCTGTCTCCTTCATGTACCTAGCATAATTCCTTTGAATTGTATCAGACCACAGCCTTCGATCCACGCTCTCAGCTCGCCTTCGTAAAACAGTCTTATTCCACATAGCGATTAAAGTTCCAAAAACGCTATTCCAGTCTGCGCCTTTTTTAAATGAGGCATTGGTAAAGCTGTACAGAGTGTACATCGTGTTCCACGCCTATTCAAAAATAATTGTTAATTCACATACATAAAATGATAACTTCAATTATAAAAAAATTTAAATCAAGAAACATACAATAGGAAGAGGCGGAGGAATAGCTTGCACTAAGCCCTGTTGATGCCTACAACGATCCGGAAATGTCCAACCAACTTCAAAATAATATATGCATGGCAATCTGGGATGAAATGATAACGAACCAGCCTGCGCATGTCATGGCATCAATGTGAAATACTCGGAATATGGCCACCAGTTAACATCGCGAACTTCCATCAAGACCAAAGAATCCCTTGCATACTGCACCGCCCCGCGATGGTTGTTTTTTGCCCATGTTCGCGCGTTATTCCATTTCCTTTAGTCAAGAACAATACAACAATATTAAATACAAATAATAATCTGAAATTACAAAACAATAAATGCATCATAAAAATAAATTTCAAAAAAAATTTGTACTAACCATGCAAACGGCGGACAAGAATCTAAATCAGGCAGGCCTAGTCCCTTCACTTCTCCTAAGCCAGGTTTGCAAACAGGAAGATATGACCATGCCCAATAGAAGAGAAGCAACCATGGTCCAGACGGCTTTTTGAATTTTAAGACTGCACGGTCAAGGGCCCGATACAGACTTGCGATCACTGCACCACCCCAATTGATCTTTCTTTCTTCATTTAGAGAACCATGTTACGAAATTAGCCAATAGAATTATTTTTTTTAGCTTAATAAACATTTTTTTTAAGTTTTTCAGATTAATAAAAAATTTATAATTTATTCATACCTCAATGAGATCCAAATAGTACACAGGAACGCAGTTTTGAGACATGTCAGGAAACATAATTGTGCCGAACATGTGTAAACACAAGGCACGAGTGTAGCGATCAAGCTCTTCCTCAGACGCTCCCGGCTGTGGCCCGTTCTTAAATTTGTTTTTCAAAAATTTCAACTTCATCATATGGCAGTCGCTCATGTAATTGGATAACTTACATATAATGATAATAATAAATAAAAAAATGGTCAAAAATAAATATTTATATATTATATACAGGCACGTACTGAGGCTCCCTCGCCCAATCATTCACTGTAGATACCGGACATATCTATTTCTTAACTCTTTCCGCCCAAACAGTAGACTTCGTCGATCCAGTCACGAGAGAACCCTCCGTTGGCAAACCATATATGAATGCGACATCCTAAAATTAAAATGATTCTTTTATTTTATTATTTTTAAATACGAAAAATAAATACAAATAAAAAACTTTTATGTAATGAATATAAAAAATAAATAATGTAAAATTATTTGCAGAAAAAATTACCTCCAAAGTGACCGTCATCTCACCAATTGGAAAATGGAACGTGTGCGTTTCGGGGCGCCAAAACTCTATCAACGCCCTCAATAGTGCCACATCTAAATTGGCATTAGGAACCTTAGACACGTGAATCAAGCCAAGGTTCTTCAACCGACCTTCAATCCGCTTATCATTAGCCAATTCTCTTCTACGCCCACATATTGCGAGATTTTCTTCCCGCTTCAATTGCACAAATATTTCAATATTTTTATAAATAAAATATAATACAAATATGTATTTTTTTTTTAGAAATATATTTACCTCATCCATAGAGAATGAAATCAACATATCCGATGTCGGGATATACAGTACTGGAGCGGTATCTGAATTTCCCACACGTTCCGTTACATTTATAATCCACCGATTTGGGCGAGTTGTGCGATTTCTGGATCTTCTAATTGTCTCCCTTCTTGCGGCACCGGGTACTGAACTAGACGGACCCGCCTCATATGGTACAGAACTGGACGGACCCGCCTCATCTGGTCCAGAACTATACGGACCCGCCTCATCTGATTGATTTATACAGTAAATAATCAGTCCATAAATTAATTTATCCATAAATACAATAATTATTTCCATTAAAAATTTATCCATAAATAATCAGTCCATAAATTAATTTATCCATAAATACAATAATTATCCATAAATTAATTCGTCTATACAGTAAATAATCGGTACTTCTATTAAAAATTTTCAAAACTTTTATTAAAAATCTACTTTTATTAACTAATTAATTCAATAATTATTTCCATTAATTATTTTCTATGTAAACTAATTTTTTTCCATAAACAATTTTATTCAATAATTCCCATTAAATTTATTCAATAAATTTCATTAATTATTTTTTCCAAAAACAAATTTATTCAATAATTTCCATAAATTTATTCAATAAATACCATTAATTATTTTTTTCAATAACCTAATTCTTTTTCCATAATTTCGTATAATTTCCATAATATTTCCTATAATTTTAATAATTTTTCCATAATTATTCAATAATTTTTATTAAATTTCCATTAATAATTTTTTAGTAAACTAATTCTTTTTCCATAAACTGATTTAATCAATAATTACCATTACATAATTTTTTCCATTACTACTTTTTTTCATAAACTATTTTTTTCCATAAACTGATTTATTCAATAATTTTAACTAAATTTTTAAACTTAAACTAATTATTTCACTTATTATTTACATAAACTATTTTCTCCGTAAACAAATTTTTTCGATAAACAAATTTATTCATTATACTAATTTTTTTCGATAAATTCCATTAATTATTTTGTCCATAAACTAATTTTTTTATATATTTCCATATTTCTTATTTCGCAAAATTAATTTCTCTATAATTTTCATATAAATTACCATACAATTTTACATACATTTTTCCATACAATTTTTCATCAATAATTTTCCTACAATAATTAAAAAAATAAAAATATTCCTACCATTTTTCATTAACAATTTCTATTAAATATTAACTACATTTTAATCTAACATTCAATATTTAAATAAAAATATTTTAAAATAAACTTACATTCGCCGGTCGAAATCGAAAAACGTCTCCTCATTCGCCTTCCGCTTATCGCCTCCTCCCCTCCTTTGGCTGCCCGCGTCTCCTCCTTTGGCCGGCCGGCGTTCTCCTTCCTCTCCTTCCTTTCTCTTCCTTCCTCTCCTTCTCTCCTTCTCTTCCTTTCTTCCTCTCCTTCTCTTCCTCTCTTCCTTTCTTCCTCTCTTCTTCTCTTCCTTTCTTTCTCTCTTTCTTTCTTTCTCTCTTCCTCTGTTCTCTCTCTTCTCTCTCTCGGCTGAACACAACACACACACAAAAAACAAAAAAAACAAACGGCTATCTGCCGTATTAACTCGGCGCAAAAAAAAAAGAATCTGTCAGCGAAAAGAAAAAAAAAAGCACCGAGCGGCAATAGCCCTCCTAGCGGCAATGCTATTGCCGCTCAGTGGTTGAGCTCTAGCGGCAATACAAATGCCGCTGGGATTGTGCTAGATTTTAAAAAAAAATATCCTCTTGTGTTCATTTTAAAATTATTTATTCGATTTTGTTTGTATATAAAATTTTTCTTGAAAAAAGCCCAAAAAGAGTTCGTACAAATGTCAGAATGGCTAGTGTTTCATTTTCACCTAAACAGCGCCAATTGCTGCGGAGAATTGAGGTTGATTAATCTTCTTTCGTTTTTGACAAAAATTTTCATTTTTCAATTTCCTTTCTTTGACACTCAGTTGTGGTGTCTCTTTTAAAATTTTCATAACCTCCGATATGTCGCAATCAATTGCTTCTCCCTTTGGGTATAGACAGTAGTGATAATAAGATATTTAAATGTAGTTTTTACACAAATGCTCCATAAAACTTTCCGACGCATGTTTAATATAGCAAAATTCATGTGTCGGACGGTGGAGATTATTTCTCAGTATTCTTTGTTTTTTTTTTGTTTTTTTTTGTTTTTTTTTTTTGTTTTTGGGATAGTGGGTTGATAGGCTAAAGTCTGAAAATCAATAAATTTAATAAAAGCCAGCGAGCTACAAATTCATCTGAAAACCAATAAAATCAGATAAAAATGACAATAGCTATTTATAATTTATAAAATATGCATATCACATCTAGTGTTTAAAAATGACTGATTATTTATAAAATTATTAAATACTTTATCAGTGACAAAATATTTTCGTATTGGATGCTTAATACACAAGCTATATATATAAACTATGGAGCTATGGAGAGCAATCTTCTTCTACGTTTTATTTTTATTGTTAGTTATCAGTTTATCATGATTTCCAAATAAAAGCATATATTTTTTCTTTTAGAAAACATGAAAGACTATGAAGTATGAAAGAAGGATCAAAACGAATAAAACATCAAAGCTAATATGAAAGCATATTTAGTCGTTTCATCTTTAAGATATCTAAAAGATACGACAGTGATATCTTAAGATATTTTAAAGATATAGTAGTGATGTCGTAAAATAGTGCCTAGCAGTTCATTTTTCGTTATTGATAATTCTTTTTTGTACATATAAATATTACATACAATCATGATGGATACTTAGAAAAAAATTGGTATAGGATTAATATATTTTGTGCCAGTGTATATTTGAAAAGTTCAAATGACGAGTCTAAAAGTATACATTTTGTTATAACCAAAGATATGCAATATAAGATGCGTAAAAAGTTTTTGACGGATGTTTAGAGGATGAGACCCATAAAAAAGGTGGGCTAGCATATAATTTATTAATAAGATTAATAAATTATCAGTAACATGGAATAAATATTTTTGAACATTAGAATCACGAATAAAATGCTAGTAAATCCCAAGTTTCTCTAAGACGGCTTCTCTAGGGATAGTATTAGCTGTCTAGAGATATTTGAATATACAAAAGTTTGAAGGATATATCTGCATAAAATTTCCTTTTTCATCTCCTTTCAAAGATGGTGCTTTGGGCACGCGAGTTATGGCTGGGAGCATTCTGCTAATCTTTTTTCTTTTGACACATTTGCCCATATTAAATAAAGCAAGAAGCTGCTATATGCTCCTCCAATAATATCACACAAATGTTTCCTTAATTAAATTTTCTCTTACATTTAGGTAGAATTTTTAGGTCAATTTTTAGCCGTCATAGTCAATTCTCAACCGAGATTTTTCTTAATAATACATCTGTACTCTCAAAATTTTTGGTACTATTATTGTAGTTTTCATTCTTAACCGCTTATTGAAGAGACTCGGTACTTATGTTGTTCTCAAATTTTATTGTTAATTTGGTTGTTTAAGAATTGAAAATTAATTTGTTTACTTATAAACATAAGAATTATAAAATTATAAAATGGGACTTATAAAATTATAAAATTAAATATATCTCCTTTGTCTTATAAATTTTATCGTGCTTTTTCTTAAAGAAAAGAAAACATGCATATCAATTAAATAAATAAAACAAGGTAATATAACTTAATTATAAACTATGGTTCATAAAATCATAAAACAAATATATCAAAGTATTTATACTTATGATGTTATTTTTATTTATATTTTAAGAAGTTATTGATCATTAAATTATTATGATATCGTTTTTTCTAGGATCAAAATGTTTATGAAGTCATCCCATTCAGTATAACTGGTTAAATCGATAAGTTTCGGATTCTTTTCATGATCGGTTTGATGGTCATATTCAAAACATTAGAAAAAATGAGAAACTTATGTTAAATGATAAATTGATGTACTTTTTTTTTCTTTGTACGAATATTGCTATATTTTACGGCTGTATGAATAAAAGGAATTGCTTAGGATCTATGTTGCACGGGTGCGGGTATCGTATCGGATACGATGCGGGTGCGGGGATTCGTTATTTTTTAAAAAACTCGGATACGGCAGTATATATAAAATAATTTAAATAATTTAAATAATATATTTTTGTAATTAAAAAAATTACTTTATATATATATTTTTTAATATAATGTTAGTAACATTATATTGTAATCTTTTAATTTATATTTAGAAATTTAACGGTTAATAATATTTCAATTTATAATGTTATTAACAGCCCTATGATATTTTTTTATCGCCCTACTAGTATATATAAAAGATAATATTGCATGTAAGGATGTTCCTCATTTTTGTTATTAATAGCCATAACAATCAACACAATCAATATCTCGGCCCAATAAGCACACTTGTTTTTCCAGTTTTGAGATGACTTTTTAGTCCCACAAGGGGCATGGAAACCATTCATGAATGGTATATATAAGTCTGGTTATTTAATCCTATTGCACTTGATATGCGTGCGTGACTGCGTGGCCTTCTATATTTGTAGCTGTGGCCGGACAACTTTCATCCTTCCCTCTGTTAATTAATAATAAAGTAATAATAGTAATAATTAATGTTATATAAGCCAGGTCATGGATTCGATACGGCAACCAATTAGCATCGATACGCATATTGCAACGTGTCGATGACCGTATTTGACCGGTCAAATTAAGTGAGATACTCGGACACGCCAGGTGGCGCATCCGGTGCGTATCGCACGCGAATCCGCGTCCGATACGTGTTGAATGCGGGATACGGACATATTTAGGAGTATCCGTGCAACATAGTTTAGAATCATCCCTAAGATTCTATCATCCTCATCATCCTTAAGATTCTATCACATGTGGAATGTTTATTCTATAGGAATTACTTACCATCATTCCATCATCCCCAATATCCTCATTAATTATCTAAGGCCTTTATAAATAGAAAATGTAGGGATGAGAGGATGAGATCAAAAAATAGCAAATCCAACGTCATCCCCATATCTAGTCCCAGCATATAATTCAAAATTCTGAACCGTAGACCCAGCCAATTATTATTAAAATATAAAAAAAAAATTTCCGCGTCAAAAGCTGAGAGGCCTCTTTACTTATTTATTCTATCATAGAGCTTGCTATCTTTGTGGCATTCATTATAAAAGTTCGTGAAGAGGGCTGGACGAGACGAATGAGGGAAAGCGGCTCTATCGAGAAAAAAGTAGAATAGCAAATTTGAGGTTCTGAATCAATTGAAAGAAAGGGGAGGAAAAAGCGCGGCGGAGGGTGGGGGGACCTCCGTCAAATGTATTTTCGTTTTTTTATAACGTTGTTTCGCGGGAGTTTTCTTATGAGAGGGTGAGGATGCATATCATATTATACATGTAATAATAAAATACACAAATTCAATAAAGATGAACAGTGGAGAAAAAAATAAATGCACTAGAAAAAAATGTTAACTGTTCTAGTAAATGTTACTAATTGTTCTTGAAAAAAAATTTATTGTTGTAGTTAATGTTACTAACTGTTCTAGTTGTTCTGGAAAAAAATTGTGCTGGAAAAAAATAATTGCATTGGAAAAAAATGCTAACTGTTCTAGTTAATGTTACTAACTATTCTCGAAAAAAAATTTATTGTTCTAGTTAATGTTACTAACTATTCTAGTTGTTCTGGAAAAAAAATTGTGCTGGAAAAAATGCTAACTGTTCTAGTTAATGTTGCTAACTATTCTCGAAAAAAAAATTGTGCTGGAAAAAAAATGCTACTGTTCTAGTTAATGTTACTAACTGTTCTAATCGTTCTGAAAAAAAATTGTGCTGGAATAGTTGCTATATTAACTACTGGAAAAAAAATTATTCTAGAACAGTTAGTATTCACAATTAGAATAATTATTTATTTAACTAAAACTGTTAGAATTCACAATTAGAACAGTTATTTTTTTAACTCGAATATCTACTTATAATAACTAGAACAGTTTATAATAACTGTTCTGTTTAAATTCACAGTTAGAACAGCTATTTATTTAACTAGAACAGTTAGAATTCACAGTTAGAACAGTTATCAGAAAAAAAATATGTGTGCCAGAGAAGAGGAGAAGAAGCGAAACAGAGAGGATAGAGGGATCATCCCCATCATCCTTATCTCCTATTTCCTTTTTCGGAATGGAATCATCCCCATCATCCTCATTTTCTATTTCCTTTTTCGAAATGGAATCATCCCCATCATTCTCATCCTCTCTTTTCTTTTTCGGAATGCAATTAATCTAACTGCTGGGGGATGATGGGGATGATGAATCTAGGGGATGATCCTTATCAGCCCCGTATGAATAAATAATCCTCAAATACATTAATTACATTGCAATTTACAGGAAATAAAGCCGTTGGTTTTGCATATTCCAAATAGAGCTAGGAGAATACGAGGGTACATGTGTCAAAAAAATTAAGGAGAATGTCCGCAGCTATAATTCGCGTGCCCAAAGCAACGCCCCCTTTCCAAAAGGGATGGGATCATGGGAGGCGCTAAGCCGCTAACCGCTGTGTGGCCGTTAGTGTTTACCAAAAACCCGCCGGGTCAGACCAGACGCGCCCCATGGACCGGACCGTCCATGGACCATGATGGACCGAAGGGTTAGACCGGGGTGGGTCTACGGCGGGTTTGGGCCACCCTTTCTAAAAAACCCGCTTTAATTCGCCCCGTCTTAATTCGTGGACCGGACCGCCCCGCCCCGTCAACCCGTCTTAAACCCTTGCTGAACCCGTGCGCAACAACTACTAGTTTGGTAATGGTGTTATAAAATTTTAAACTCTTTTAATTTAATCTCATCTAAATTAATTTTAACATATTCATAAAAAAAGATTACTAACAAAAAAAAAGTTAGAACTCCGCATATGTTATTATTATTATTTTATAAAATAATTTAATAGCATAGCCGGTCCCAAGTCCGGAAAAAAGAAGAAGGGTAACTTTATATAATTATATTTGAATTTTTTTCATTTAATAAAAAAATTACAAATCAAATATAAGGAAAAAAGAAAAAATCAGAAAAGATAAGTAAAAAAATAAAGGAAAAATACAAAAGTAAAAAATAAAAATAATTAACGAAAAAATAAAAACAGAAAAAAATTATTGAAAAAACAAAAAAACGCAAAAAAAGCAAAAAAGTATTGGAAAAAAAAACACGCAAAAGATAAACGCAAAAGTAAAACAACAAAAAAAAGTTATAGTGATTACTATATAATATATATGTCGTTTATATATATATATATATATATATATATATATTTATATATCATAATGAAAAAATAACTAATGAAAAATTTTAAAAAAATAGCAATAAAATAAATGAAAAATCGGCGGACCGGACCGTCATAACCCGTGCGGGTTACATGGGGCGGGTTTTGGAAGGGTAAGGGCCAATGTTTCTAGGATGGACCGTCCTAACCCGCTCCGTCTTAACCCATGGACAGTCCCTAACCCGCCCAGTCCTAACCCATAGACCGCCGCGGATTGGACCGCCCCTCCCCGCCCCGCCCCGCCCCGCCCCAACCCGTCTGGTAAACCCTAGTGGCCGTGTGGGCCCAACCGCTTGAGTTGCAAATGGGATTTGGTGCCGTGCGGGACTGTGTAGCACACCCATCCCAACCGTCCGATCTATGATGGGTGCCCCGTGTATAATACCGGATTGATAGGCCCGAAAAAGTTAACTATCCAGATCATATCGGACGGTTGGGATGGGTGCGCTCCACCGGCACGGGGCAGGGGCGAAGCCATGTGAAGTTTGGTGGGTTCATGGACCCACCTCAAAAAAAAATTAACTTGATATTGCATTTGTTTGTAATTAAAAAAAAAATCACAAGAAGTTAAGGACCCATCTCAAAAATTTGAAGGACCCAGCTAAACATATCGTGATTGATTTAAATTGCATAACGAAACCTAAAAAATTATATAGGGACCCAGGTAGTATTTGTTCCTGACTAATCACCTTCTTTTTTCCTCCCAATGAATCTCATTAAGACAAAACTAAGAATAAAATGGAATATTTTGACGAATAATTATTTGTACCATATATATACTAGCGCGAATCTTGCGCATTGTGTGATTCTTCTATATAATGTTTTGTTAACTTTAGGACATTATAAAAAAAAAAATACCATAGAAGATCAAAAATACAATTCGGATATTTGATAAATGGTTTTCATACATAGTATTTCAGCCATTTATAGGACTTAATTTCATGTATTTCATTGTAATTTTTGTTGTTTAACTGATAATTTAGGTTAGAATCTAGGTACTGCTATGTTTGCTCTGTTTTTGTACAGGATTGAAGATAAGCTACTCAAAACGGCGAAATCTGCATCGATCGGCGACCCACAAGACTGTTTGCGACCCACCAAGAGCACCAGCGGGTAGAAGAGAAGACTGGCGACTCAAAAGATTTCAGCGGGCCGCTAGGTTCGACAGCGGGCCGCTGGAAAGGAGGAAACCACGGCCAAATTTAGACAGCCAGTTTTGTTAACTTCTGAAACCGCGTTCTGAGCTATTTCTGGAGCCACCAATTGCACGTCCTCGACCTCTAGAGAACCGCCAATGCTTATTATAAAAGAGAGAAGCCTTAATGCCAGAAGGGACGCAATTGGGAGGTTAATTTGCAGCTAAGTTGAGACAGTCAACAGGATCGCCAGCGGGTCGCCGACACCATCAGCGGACCGCTGGAGAGTAGCAGAAGGCAGAAAGATAGAGTCCAAGTTGCAGTTTGTTGTAACCTTTGATTCTTTCTTATGTTTTTGTTTATCTTTGATACCTTTTGGGTTTATTTGATGAGTTGTAGCGAGTAGATACTGATTAAGGGCCATGGCAGTGAACCTTTTAGTTTATGATTAGATAATATACTTTTTAGTTAATTTCTTTGTTGCATGTTGTGTTTTATTTCCTTTCTTTAATATTTGATCTGATTGCTTGAATTACTTAAGTTAGATTTGCTTGCATTCGTCAAGTATAGGCCTTTCTTGATTGTTTAATGGTTAAGTCCAAACCAAACTTAAGATATTTGATGCAATTGTACCAACTTGAAGGTTCGAACTGAGAGGTTCAAACCAGGACTAATAACGAGAGTTAGGTCCTTTCTAAGAGTGAAAACTCGAAGAATTCATTAGGTTAGAAAGGTTTAAACTTATAGAAACTAGACCACGAAACGAGAGTTGAAATTTGGGTTCTGTATGAAGAGATTTGGGTTAATTGATTGCCAACCAGACCTTAAACGAGAGTTTGATCTGTTAAATATCAACCAAACCCTATTCCTTACACAAAACGACTTCTAAATTAACTAAACTGTTGAATCTGCACTAATCCTGGCGGGCCGCTGAGTGAACCAGCGAGGTGGTCTATGCCCGCCAAGTAGCCAGCGACCGGTCAATAGGATTAGCGACCTGAGTTCTTTCAGCGGGCCGCTACGAGAGTCAGCGGGCCGCTGGAACTGGAGTAAACTGAAGAATTAGCTTGCCTTAAGCCCCTAGTTTTAATTAATTGCGTTTTAATCTTCTTCAATTGTGATCTGTTAAATTTAGGATTTATTTACTGCAAGTTCTTATTAATTTGTTACTGTGACCAATCAACTTTTATTGCTGTTCGATTAATTTAGCAAATTAAATTGAGTTAGAATCCAATAATCCAATCCGTCCTTGTGGTTCGACCCCGAAATACTTAGACGATTGTCGTACGCTTGCGACTTGATTTAGGTAGATTAGGGTATAAATTTAAAAGCAGAAAAATTTCATCAAGCTTTTGGCGCCGTTGCCGGTGATGGTAGCGATAATTAGTTTTAAACTCAATTTTAGTTTATTAAATTCCTTTTACCCTTCTTCACAAGATTTTGTTTCTTCAAATTTCAGGTGTGAACACTGGCAGGTAGACGTGAAGGAAGAAGACCACCAGTGAAAGCAGCTCAGGTGCGAGGAAACCGAGACTTTGCGAAGGAGGAGTCTCTCTGCCTGAACCTCAACCAATCTCAGCGACCCGCCGTCAACCTCAGCGGGCCGCCAAGAAGTTGACAGAGGGCAGAGGGAAGTCTGTTGCGACGTCGTCGAGTCCACCGCCTCTTCTCGCATACCAGAGACGAGGAGGAGGGTCGATCAGCGATCCAGAACAGACGCCAGACCCATCAGACCGCCCATTCATCCAGCGGGCCGTTGACTTGGGTCCTGACACCATAGAGGACCCCAAAATCGAAGAATCCGACCTTTCTGATACCGACAACATGGCTGGGAACGGCGATGGGAACCAGTTGACTGAACTGGAGCGCAGGGTGCTCGAGGAACTTCAAGTAAGGGAGGCTGCAGCCTGCAACCGACCTTTGCGTGAAATGGGTGCACCCGCCACAAACAACATCGGTCTTGGAGTCAACCCACCTAATCCACAGCGAGCGAGGGACTTCGCGTTCAACCCCGGAATGATCAATCTAGTGCAGCAAAATATGTTCGGGGGAGACTCGCATGAGGATGCCAACCTACACTTAGAGGAGTTTTTACAATGTTGCATCCTCAACTTTGACCAAGTTCCAGATGACACAATCCGACTTACCCTCTTCCCTTTCACTCTAAGAGGACGTGCGAAGACTTGACTTGCCAGTTACAAGACCCATCCATTTAAGTCCTGAGACGAGCTAGCCAAGGCATTTTTAGAGAAATTCTACCCTAGGGAGAAAACTGTCCAAATTGTTCGCAAGATCTATAATTTCAAGCAAGAGAATGATGAGAGTCTCGGGGAGGCATGGGAGAGATTCAAGGATTTGCAAAGGATTTGTCCACACCATGATCTATCTGAATCTAAATTGATAAGTTGCTTTTATGACGGTTTGACTCATCTCACTCGTCAAAATGTTGACAATACTGCAGGTGGATCACTATTGAACTTGGGAAGCGAAGTGGCAATCGACTTTGTTGATAGGATGGCACTAGCACAAACCAACTACTCGACGAGATCTTAAGGCCAAACCCGTGGAATGCTCGAAGTGGACAAGAACACACATCTCCAATCTCAAATTGATGCTCTCACAACTATGCTCAAGAAGATGAATGAAAAGAAGCTACCCGCCGTAGTTCAAATTCATGCATGCCAACTTTTTGAGAAGGAAGGGCATTCGGCTCCACAATGCCCTCGCCTTAATCAAAATGAGACCGAAGGGGAAGAGGTGAATGCCATCAGCAATGGACCCTCCTTCTTTTCGAATGTAGGGCAACGAGATAGACGTAACCATCCAGGGCTCTCCTATTCCAACCCCAATGGTGCGGCTAACCCCGGTGTCTATGCAAACAAGGGAGGCAATCAACAAAATCAACCATCTCAGCACCGCATTCAGGTTGACAACTTCATGCGTGACCAAGGGATATGGAACAACAAGGTGTTTACGGAAATCAACCGAATTGGCGAAGCCTTGGACCAAATTCTCAAAAATTAAAATTCGGTGGTGAACCAACCAGGCAATGGGGTGATGACAAAGACAGGCATGTTTCCGAGCCAACCAGAGCCCAATCCAAAGGCCGACGTCAATGCCATTACACTCAGGAGCGGCACGAACTACGATGGACCTGAAATGCCTGAAGAACCAGCCTCTGGACCAGTATCAGCGGACCGCCAGTCCGACCAGCGACCCGCTGAACCTGAGATGAGACTGGTGTCAGAAGAGGACATCGGATTTGTGCTAGTCGAGGCAGAACCAGCGGACCGCCAAGACACCCAGCGGCCCGCCAGTCCTGAGTCTGACAGACAGAAAGAAAATGGCAAAGCAGTCCAGCAAGCCATATCTCGCGCAACTGTGCCCTATCCTCAGCGACTAGCCAAGGCCAAACAGAACAAAGAATTCGCTAAGTTTTTTTAGGTCCTGAAGCAGCTCTTCATCACAATCCCGTTCACGGATGCCTTGACACAAATGCCATCTTATGCTAAGTTCCTAAAAGACATACTTAGCAATAAGAGGAAGATCGACGAATGCCAAACGGTGGCTTTGACTGAAGAATGCAGTGCATTGATCTTGAACCAATTGCCACCGAAACTGAAGGATCCGGGCAAGTTCGCTATTTCATGCAAGATCGGACGAGCGAGCATTAGAAGGGAGTTGTGTGATTTGGGAGCTAGTGTGAGCCTCATGCCTAAATCGATTTTCGACAAAATCGGAGTTGGAGAATTGCAACACACGAGGATGTCTCTCCAATTGGCCGACCGTTCCGTACGCTTCCCTCTCAGGGTTGTTGAGGACATACCAATTCAAGTAGGTAACCTCTATGTACCTTATGATTTTGTTGTTGTAGATATGGAAGAGGATTTAGAGGTGCCGATCATCCTTGGACGACCCTTCCTTGCCACCGCCAGAGCTTTGATTGATGTTAAGAATGGCAAGATGTCTTTGGAGGTCGGGGATGAGAAAGTCGAGTTTCAAATCGACAAAGCCATGAAGATGCCATCTCAACATGACTCTATCTTTATGGTTGAAAGACTCGACGAAATGGTGGAGGAGACGATCTTCAGTCAGATTCTCAAGGTGTATAACTTCTTCTCCGACGCCGACGAAGAAATGGTAGAGGCAGACTGGATATTTTGCGAGATTATGCAAGCGATAGAGCCTCAACCACCTCTCAGGCCACAAGCCGGCGGCCCGCAGGCCTCAGCAGCGGACCGCCAGGCAGTTTCAGTTCAGCTCAGAACTTCAGCTGAAATAGTGTTCAGCATCGACACAGTCAGCGGCCCGTTGGAGCCATCAGCGGCCCGCCAAAACTGGGAGCCTGAGCCACCTAAGTTGGAACTGAAGCAGCTGCCGAGCAGCCTCAGGTACGAGTACCTGGGCCCTGATCAGACCTATCCCGTGATAGTCAATGCCCAGCTAGATGAGGACCAGACTGACAAGCTCTTGAAGGAACTAAGAGCACATAGAAGGGCGATTGGCTATTCAATTGAGGACTTGAAAGGACTTGACCCGTCGATTTGTACACACCGAATTTTGCTCGAGGATGAATACAAACCCTCAGTTGAACATCAAAGGAGACTGAACCCGAACCTAAGAGAGGTTGTTAAGAAGGAGGTGTTGAAGTTGTTGGATGCGGGTATTATTTACCCGATTTCCGATAGTGAATGGGTGAGCCCGGTCCATGTTGTGCCTAAGAAAGGAGGGACTACAGTGATGAAGACCGAGAATGATGAGTTGATTCAAACAAGGGTGGTTACGGGATGATGGATGTGCATTGACTACCGCAAGCTCAACACCACCACGCGCAAGGATCACTTTTCATTGCCTTTTGTAGACCAACTATTGGAGTGTCTCGCCAACCATTCTTACTTTTGCTACTTGGATGGCTATTTCGGGTTCTTTCAAATTTCCATCTACCTAAGTGACCAAGAGAAGACTACATTCACATGCCCATATGGAACCTATGCATATAGGAGGATGCCATTTGGGCTATGCAATGCCTCTGCCACATTTCAAAGAGCTATGATGGCTATATTCTCGGATTTCATTGAGAAGGATATGGAGGTTTTCATGGATGATTTCTCGGTGTATGGCACTACTTTCGACCATTGCTTGGCTAATTTATCGAAGATCTTGGAAAGATGCGAAAAGGTCAACCTAGTGCTCAATTGGGAGAAATGCCATTTCATGGTTCAAGATGGAGTGGTGCTTGGACACAATGTTTCATCCAAAGGTATTTCGGTGGACAAGGCGAAGGTTGAAGTCATTGAGAAGATGAGCAATCCAACATGCGTGAAGGATGTGAGGAGTTTCCTTGGACATGCTGGGTTTTATCGACGATTTATTAAAGACTTCTCTAAAATTGCAAAACCCTTGACAAATTTGACAATGAAAGATGTTGATTTTGATTTTGACTCAAATTGTGTTGATGCGTTTTGTAGGTTGAAGGAAGCTTTGGTCACCGCACCAGTATTGCAACCACCGGATTGGAATCAACCTTTCGAGTTGATGTGCGATGCAAGCGACTTATGCTGTAGGAGCGGTGCTTGGCCAACGCAAGGACAAGAAGCCATGTGTGATCTACTATGCCAGTAAGGTGTTAGATGAGGCTCAAATCAACTACACCACTACCGAAAAGGAGCTTCTAGCTGTTGTTTTTGCTCTGGACAAGTTCCGACCTTACCTGGTCGGATCCAAGGTGATTGTGTACACGGACCATTCGGCTTTCAAATACCTCATGAGTAAGAAGGATGCCAAACCAAGACTCATCCGATGGGTCCTTCTATTGCAAGAGTTCGATTTGGAGATCCGTGACAAGAAAGGGACAGAGAACTCAGTTGCAGACCACCTGTCCAGACTCAGATGGAATGAACAGCAGCCGATACCGATCAACGAAAGCTTCCCTGATGAACAACTGATGGCAGTCGACCCAGTACTAGCGGCCCGCCAGGGATGGGCGCGGCCCGCTGCTTCTTCAGCGTCACGTCAGGACCACCAGCGGCCCGCCAGAACTAGACAGATACCATGGTTTGCTGATTTCGCGAACTATTTGGCCACTGGTGTACTGCCTCCAGAGCAGACTTACCAACAGAAGAAGAAGTTCCTCTCAGATGTCAAGTTCTACTTCTGGGAGGACCCTATTTTGTGGAGGCTAGGCGTAGATGGGATGTTTCGGATGTGTGTTCCACATGAGGAGATTGGTGCAATTCTAGCTCATTGCCATTCATCGAGCTATGGAGGACATGCTTCTCATTCAAAGACAGCCACTAAGATACTGCAAGCAGGGTTCTATTGGCCATCAATCTTCAAGGATGCCCGTGCCTTTGTGCTCACATGTGATCAATGCTAAAGGATGGGCAATATTTCAAGTAGACATGAGATGCCATTGAATCCTATTTTGGAAGTGGAAGTATTTGATGTGTGGGGTATAGATTTCATGGGTCTTTTTCCCTCATCATGCGGACTTGAGTACATTCTTGTAGCGGTGGATTATGTGTCAAAATGGGTTGAAACCGTGGCATGCAAGAAAGCCGATTCGGATGCGGTAAGGAGATTGTTCTCTAAGATCATATTTCCTAGGTTTGGAGTTCCTAAAGTTGTGATAAGCGATGGAGGGAAACACTTCATCAATCGCCAATTTGAGAATTTGTTGAAGAAGCATGGAGTCAACCATAGAGTGGCTACACCGTACCATCCTCAAACTAGTGGGCAAGTGGAGGTTTCCAATCGTGAGATCAAAAATATTTTGTAAAAGACGGTTGGAAGGTCACGAAAGGATTGGGCCCTCAAGTTAGATGATGCACTATGGGCATACCGCACCGCATACAAGACACCCATTGTCATAAGTCCGTTCAAGTTGATTTATGGAAAGGTATGCCACTTACCCGTTGAGTTGGAGCACAAAGCATATTGGGCCACTCGAGCCATTAACTTTGACTACAAGGAACCGGGAGAGAAAAGAGTTTTGGAGTTGCATGAGTTGGATGAGATTAGGTTGAATGTCTATGAGAATGCAAGGATGTACAAGGAACGAACCAAGCAATGGCATGACAAGCGCATCCTAAGGCGTGAATTCAAGGAAGGAGACTTGGTACTCTTGTTCAACTCAAGACTAAGGCTATTTCCGGGCAAGTTAAGGTCAAGATGGTCGGGACCATTCGAGGTCAAGAAGGTCTTTCCATTCGGAGCGGTAGAAATTTGGAGCGAGACTCATGGTAGCTTCAAAGTCAATGGCCAACGTCTCAAGCTTTACTTGGAAAATGTGTCGAGGGGAGAAGATGCGGGAGTCATGCACCTTACTGTCCCGACACCTAGCGAGACGTAGACATGAGGGGTCGAGCTTAAGACCCTAAACGAGCGTTTCTTGGGAGGCAACCCAAGGATTTAGAAAATTTTTTTTTATTATGTGCAATTTAGTTTCAGTCAGAAAACCATAAAACTAAAAAAAAAATAGAAAACAAAAAAATACAAAAAAGGTAATAAAATCGAAAAATAAAAAAAAAATTAGGAGTAGTTTAATCTAATTAAGACTTGGCTTAATTTTCAGGAAAAAGGAAAACTCTGTCGCCTATTTCAGCGGCCCGCCGGACGATCTGCGACCCGCTGGAATGGCTAGCGGCCCGCCGAGCGTAACTGAAATTCAAAAAAATATAGGCGGCAGTTAATAGAGGGCAGAATGGTCTTTTCACCATCCACCCCCTTCATTCTACTCTCTCTCTATCTCGATCTGACTCCCTTGTGACCCGAAATCGACACCAGCGACGCCAGCAATTTCGAGCAACTCCAGCGCCGCCACGATCGCTGCCGGCCTTCTCGATCTTCTCCACGCCGCCACCAACTCACTGCGCCGCCGTACTCCGCCACAGATCGACCAAATCGACGGCAATACTCGGCCTATTCTCCAATCCGAGTGTCCTGCGGTACAATCTCTTCTCTAATCTTCAATCTCAATTCCAATCGGTACAAGGGCCACCAAACCAACCCAACCTGGTACCAAAACAAAAGCCACCGGGAAACCCTAATTCTAGTCGCCTCCGACCAATCTTCAACCAGTTCCAGCGACCCGCTAACCAACCAAGCGAAAACCTCTGCTAACCCCACTCTCAACGACCCGCCGAAACCTTCAGCAGCCCGCTGATACTGGGCAAACTTGATCCAGAGACATTCCAAAACCTCGACAATCCATCCAAAACTTCGACATGGCACCAAAGGTCTTCACCAGAGGGTCAGGGCAGCCAAGAAGGCACTGACAAGGGGGGGTTCCTCTAGCCAACCCTCTCGTAGGGCTGAGGAGCCACCCCTCAACTTGCATGAGGCGAGTCGGGACGTTTTTGGGGCTGACTCGGGAAGTGAAGAGATGGAGGTTGATCCTCCGATAACTGATGACAGAGGCAAGGCTCCAATGGAGGAGGTCAGTGGCAGCTAGGAAGAGAGTGAAGAGGGGGAGGAAAGTGGATCCGGTGGTGAGACTGGAAGTGATTCGGGAAGTGAGTTTGATGGAGAAAGTGAAGAGGAAGGGAGTGAGAAGGAGGAAAGGATAGAGGTGGTGCCCGACGTGGTGGAGACTACCACCCGGGCAGTGAGGAAATCCCGGACAGCGGAAGAAGAGTTGAGGGGTAGCGAGCCCCGCTTCTTGGAGGCCGAGGCAAAGGCCCGGTATGAGCGCCTCAGGAAGAATAAGATTGAAAACAGCCGCTGCCTAGACCCAAAGGTCTTGCGGGACTTAGCATTGAGGCCGACTTCTATGCCTTGACTGAAAATGCCGGGATCAATAGGGCATTTTGGGAGATTATCGAGCCCTCCTACACCCGCTTCACCATCGAGTTTCTCTGCATATTGCAGCTCGAATGGTTGAAAGAGGAATGAGAACATAAGGCGACTTGGACATTCCATGGGGTCCCGTACTCGAGGACCGAGAGCGAGATAGCCGATATCTTTGGCTTGAGGCGAGGAGGATTAGATGTGAGGGATGTTGATGAGGGGCTGTGGGAGCGACTCACGGGATTGCGAGCCCCAAAGGAGAAGAAGAGTGTTGACATTCAAATGCCCGTAATCCGCTTCATTCAACGGGCATTATCTCTCTCCGTTTTTGCCCGTGGTGAGTCGGGTAACAAGGCGTTAGTAGGGGAGATGTGTGTGCTGTCCCAAATGCTCCGCCGAGGCCAATCGGAGCACCAAAATCTTGCTTGGCGGATGCTCAAGCATTGGCATGACATCGCCACGAGCCGTGCGACCGGAGCGGGACAGATTACCATAGGTGGGTACATCACCCATTTGGCCAAGCATGTGGGAGTGTCAAGCTTCCGCATGAAACAAAGCGCGGGACCCGAACGACTCAACATGGATTTGTTGATTACAATGGGGCATGTGAAGAAGACGCCCCGCGAGATGCGCTACGTGGTGGGGGACTACAAGCTGGAGATCCCCATCACCTTCAGGATTGGCCAGATGCGCACCGGCGACTATCTCCTCGTCCGGAACGGCGAACTTGTGCTGCCAGCACCAGCAGCAGGCCCGCAGAAAGGGCCAGCGACCCGCCAGAGAGCAACAGTAGAAACACATGCCAGCGGGTCGCACACTGAGCCAGCGGCCCGCCAGTTTGGGCCAGAAGCAGAGCCAGAGGCTGCTGGAGGAGATTTCGCGGGGACGGGCATATCTGATGTCCCCTATACAGGTGCAGGCAGCAGCTACCAGCCATTCATGCAGCAAGGCTGGGGCCAGCAGGCATATGATCCCATGGCACACTACCAAATGCTCGTTGATGTGCATGGGTATCAAAGAATACTCCGCCGAGACGTCTCCGAGCTACAAGATGGCTACTCCAACCTGGAGCAGCGCATGGACCTGATTGAGAGGAGACAGGCCGAGGAGCTGAAGGAGGCCCGAGCCTTCCGTGAGTACCAACGCGAGTGGTACGAGCGGGAGGATGCAAGGAATAGGACACGGGACGCCCTTTTCGACCATTGGGCCAACCAGATCTTTGGGGCACCTCCTCCGTCACCTGCTGACGTGCCATTCTACCCACCACCGCCATCGGAGAATGAGCCACCGCAGCCACCACCCGAGTATTGAGCCGAGCTTGTGAGTTTTCTAATTTCCCTCTATTTATCTTTCTAGTGTAATTAATGGCCCTAGGGACAGTGCCATGAATTAAGCTTGGGGGGGGGGGATAGAGAGAAATCAGAAAATTTGCATTTAATTAGGTTAATTAGGTTAATTAAGTTAGGAATTTGCATTTCATGCATTTTAGGCTCTGTCAGCCTTGTTACCAGCGGACCGCAGTCCTTTCCAGCGGGCCGCTGATAACTGGTTGGCAGGACTTAGAAAATTCTAAATACTGGAGATTTTCAGTGGGTCGCTGAACCCATCATCTGGGTCGCTGCTAAGGCAGCGGGTCGCTCATATAGCCAGCGGACCGCTGGAAAAGTCCAGAACTTAGGGTTTTCTTGCATAATCATTTAGTTTTGAGAATAATTGCATAATTAATGACATTTTGCATTTAGATAAGTTAAGGAGTTGTTTAGTGAGTTAACTGACGCTGACTTGAGCAAAAACAAAGATGCATAACTGAAGAGCAAAATTGTTGAATTTTTCAAAATTTGCATGAATTTAATTGGCAAAACCAAAAAGTAATTAGGATAGGAGTTTGAGTTTTCCATGATATATCTCAACTGAACCTAAGTTTGCTGATCCGATAAGTTAAAAGAATTGATCGAAACATTTAAGACGGTAGCCACCTCAAATCAAAATCTCGTTGAGATCAACTTTAGCAACACAAAGACATGACAAATTAAGGAATGATCGTTAGGTCTAGGGAATTTAACCATATTTTCAAGTCTAATTAAAAGTCGAAGATGTACAAAAGCACAACTTGTATATATAAAAAAAAAATCGAAAAATGAAGAAAAACACAAAAATAGAGGAACTAAAAAGCGTGCAATGATATGGACATTGCGGAAGGCTATAGGTAATTGTGGATTAAAAGAAAATTCCATAAAATCATGGGTAAGAAACAGAAAGGCTCATGATATATATAAAAAAAATGCAAATAAAATCCACTCTAATCTGGCTGACCACTCCACCGCGGGAAACCCTCCTAGCCCCACGAGAATTAATAAAGTCTAACCCAAAAACTTTGGGATTGGTTGGGTGAGGAGTTGTACCCTTTTTTCCGCCTCACTTTAGACCAATTTCAATGCGTTTTCGAAAATAAATGGTTAAGTACCCAAAGACCTAATTGTGAAATGAATTAGTATGTCATGGACGTTTGTGTTGGTAGGGTTAGATCCCGTCTCAATTGCTAGACCAAATGCATTAACTTTGATAAGTCAATAAACTTAGGTATTGATGAGATAAATCATGGAAAATAATTACGATATCTTGGTTGCATGTTAGGTTAGCCAATTACACAACAACAAACTTGGATTTTGAACTTGAAATTGAAAATTGATTTTTGTTGAAGTTGTTGAAATTGCTCAAGTCTTGATTAGTTAACTTGTTAATTAACTCTCTAACTTGCAGAAATAACATGTAAATAAATGAAATTAAGCCCAAAAACCATAACTTAGACTTAGGATCTTGCTTGGGGACAAGCAAATGTTAAGCTTGGGGGGTTTGATAAATGGTTTTCATACATAGTATTTCAGCCATTTATAGGACTTAATTTCATGCATTTCATTGTAATTTCTGTTGTTTAACTGATAATTTAGGTTAGAATCTAGGTACTGCTATGTTTGCTCTGTTTTTGTACAGGATTGAAGATAAGCTACTCAAAATGGCGAAATCTGCATCGATCGGCAACCCACCAGACTGTTTGGCGACCCACCAAGAGCACCAGCGGGTAGAAGAGAAGACTGGCGACTCAGAAGATTTCAGCGGGCCGCTAGGTTCGACAGCGGGCCGTTAGAAAGGAGGAAACCATGGCCAAATTTAGACAGCCAGTTTTGTTAACTTCTGAAACCGCGTTCTGAGCTATTTCTGGAGCCACCAATTGCACGTCCTCGACCTCTAGAGAACCACCAATGCTTATTATAAAAGAGAGAAGCCTTAATGCCAGAAGGGACGCAATTGGGAGGTTAATTTGCAGCTAAGTTGAGACAGCCAACAGGATCGCCAGCGGGTCGCCGACACCATCAGCGGACCGCTGGAGAGTAGCAGAAGGCAGAAAGATAGAGTCCAAGTTGCAGTTTGTTGTAACCTTTGATTCTTTCTTATGTTTTTGTTTATCTTTGATACCTTTTGGCTTTATTTGATGAGTTGTAGCGAGTAGATACTGATTAGGGGCCATGGCAGTGAACCTTTTAGTTTATGATTAGATAATATACTTTTTAGTTAATTTCTTTGTTGCATGTTGTGTTTTATTTCCTTTCTTTAATATTTGATCTGATTGCTTGAATTACTTAAGTTAGATTTGCTCGCATTCGTCAAGTATAGGTCTTTCTTGATTGTTTAATGGTTAAGTCCAAACCAAACTTAAGATATTTGATGCAATTGTACCAACTTGAAGGTTCGAACTGAGAGGTTCACACCAGGACTAATAACGAGAGTTAGGTCCTTTCTAAGAGTGAAAACTCGAAGAATTCATTAGGTTAGAAAGGTTTAAACTTATAGAAACTAGACCACGAAACGAGAGTTGAAATTTGGGTTCTATACGAAGAGATTTGGGTTAATTGATTGCCAACCAGACCTTAAACGAGAGTTTGATCTGTTAAATATCAACCAAACCCTATTCCTTACACAAAGCGACTTCTAAATTAACTAAACTGTTGAATCTGCACTAATCCTGGCAGGCCGCTGAGTGAACCAGCGAGGTGGTCTATGCCCGCCAAGTAGCCAGCGACCAGTCAATAGGATTAGCGACCTGAGTTCTTTCAGCGGGCCGCTACGAGAGTCAGCGGGCCGCTGGAACTGGAGTAAACTGAAGAATTAGCTTGCCTTAAGTCCCTAGTTTTAATTAATTGCGTTTTAATCTTCTTCAATTGTGATCTGTTAAATTTAGGATTTATTTACTGCAAGTTCTTATTAATTTGTTACTGTGACCAATCAACTTTTATTACTGTTCGATTAATTTAGCAAATTAAATTGAGTTGGAATCCAATAATCCAATCTGTCCTTGTGGTTCGATCCCGAAATACTTAGACGATTGTCGTACGCTTGCGACTTGATTTAGGTTGATTAGGGTATAAATTTAAAAGCAGAAAAATCCCATCAATATTATATAAATTAACTGTCACTAAAAATTCTAAATATTGTTCCTGTCAAAAAAATTCCAAACAGCACAAAAAGATAAAAAAAAATATTGTGATTTGAATAGTGGCCGAACTCCTCCGTATACCTTCCATTTTTATATATCTATAATATAGAAAACTAATTGTTCAATGAGATTTCTAATGAACCTATTATGTAAAATTAAGAGAAAAATAAAAATTCAGAGGAAATCATTGTATACTTTTTTGTTAGTCTTGATTTTTGAATTATTATTTCTTATATTAAATATAATATTTTAGATTTTTTATTGTTATTATAATACATATTTGATTTCTCATGATTTTTTTATGTAACATTATTGTAGAGTTGATTTTTAAAAAAATATTATTATACAATGTCTTTATTAGACGTTACATCATACATATGTTTTCAGCAAAAAAAATTTTACGGACCCTGGTGACACGAAATTCTAGCTTCGGCACTGGACACAGGATATGGACTCCTTGAGTTAAGGTCCAGTCGTAAATTTGAAGACTTTGTATTAAATATAAATAATAAAGTGTAGCAACTTTTCTCACAACATCCTGTAAAAAGTCTTAAAAAGTTATTAGGTGGACTATTAAGCAATAGTTACTGCTTAAACTCGCCACTTCCCATCCCATTTTTTTTTATTTCCCTTGAAATATCTGGGAATTGCTTTGAGCAGCTGATTTTTTTCTTAGAGCAACATATTTTTTTTGTTAAATGTCTAAACTGTTATTAACATCAATTAAGATTTATTACCCTAATTTATTGCCTTAACCTTACTTTCTACTCTTCTAGGTACTATAAGAGGCATGAACAAATAATGGTATAAACGTATTGAAAAATAAATTGACTGTGAACTGCTCAGACAATTATGTCTCATGCCGGGCTTCTATTTTGAAGAGAAGAGAGGAAAACTTTATATGGGTGAACTACGCGCGGAGGAAAGCATGGTATATAATACACATAAAAATGAATTTGCCATTTACAAAGATCGAGAATATGTTAGATTTTGGATTTTGGACTTACCAAAATGGCACAATGACGGAAGTGCTTAATTAGAAGCGAACTCCAAGGATGCATCGACTGTGCCTAATATATGATGTGGAATACCTTAAAAAAAAATAATCAAAACTTTAGTCATAGTACATATGGACAAAGAACCATGTTAATGTAGCAAAAATTATGTTGGTTGGATTTTATGTTTTATGTTATTTGTAATATAGCATAATATCAATCTCATAAGCAATCAGATCGGAGAGGACTAATGGAGACGGATGGAATGGACAGCCTAGTCGGAGAAGTATCAACGATTTTTTTTTTCTTTTCAATTTTCAAAGTAAAATATCAGCGAATTTATGGAGGGCACTTTGGTCATTTTAAAAAAATATATGTTGCTCTAAGGAAAAAATCGGTTGCCCAAAGCACCTCCCGAAATATCTGCATCAGGAACTAATGCTTTTTTTTCTTTTTCAATTCTTGTGTGGTTGCCATTTTTATTTTTGCACTTTTTTTTTTTTTGCATTTGTTGGATGACAAATTGACATGGATCCCATCTTAGGTCATAATTATATCAAATTTGGTAGGTAGGCATAGCACTAGACCCACAATTAGTAGCGGCGCATTTATATATATGAGAATAGAATGAAAATATACTTAAAGTAGGTAAGATCCGTAAGTGGGTAGCTGTAGAAAGATATAAATATTGAATTTATTGAAAAATAAGCCTATTTTCGGGACACGAAATGTTAGTTAGATGGTTTGTTAAGAAAGAGGTGCAGAAGATGTCAATTCGTCAATTCCTTATTTTTTTGTAACAAGCAACTATTCTCAAAGAAATGGCTACTTTTGTTGATTTATGTGATGTATGGTTGCATTCTAGAATCAGTTAGTTTCTTGAAATTGTTGGATACGTAGACAATTAACCGTGTATATTTGCATGAGGAAAAATAAATCATCTGACTTTGCTTTTTTATTTGTTGTCTATCTTGTTGGAAGAAGTAATAAATTTTTGGAGATTAAATTTTGAAGGTTTAACTAGGGTATAAATCTATATGCATATCTAACCTATAAGAATGACTTAAGAGTATTAGATATACTGCAGCGGAATTGATCGAACGTCTAGACCCTCTTGTCGGAGTTCGAGTCTGCAACCTTGCCTCTCTCCATATGCAACTGGTACACCACCGCCTCAAGTTAGGGTTTGGCGTCACCTTCCACGCTTTCATTTGCCGGTCTCGACTCATGTGTGTGACCCGATTGCTCCAAGCAGTCGGGTGGTTTCCTTCCTCTCCGAAACTCTCCTCTCTTTCTGTGTGGAACGTATAGAACAGTAGATCCAAGAACCAGAGAGACGTTTCTGTTTAGAGGGGTATATACACTACTAGAATTTCGATTATTTGTATGGGGAACAGTAGGTTCAATACATCACATTAGGTTTTTTGGCCGGTTACCATCCTAGCCCACTCATTGTATATTCTATCTCATTAGCGAGCGTACATTAGATGCAATGTATTGTCTGAGAAAAATTCGACAGTATTTCGCCTTATGTTCCCTGAATACGCCAACACACGATTGCTCGTGCGTACGTATCCGTGAAACATAAGGAGAAATACCGCCAAAATTTTCTCAAATAACACATTGAATCTAACGTATAACTCGCTATCCTAAATGAGATAGAGTATATCCAAAAAGCAGTACTCCCGACCAGTAGTACTATCCGAGATTAATCCATTAGGGATTAATCTCGGACGGACATGACCTAAAATAGCTCAAATTCCGGCAATTTGATCCTATATGACAATACAACTAATAAATGCAAATGCCAAACGATATATATGCACAATACAAATTGATAAATTACTGTTTACCTCTAAATTGTGCTGCATAAAATTCTAGAATAAATAAATAAATTTTATTCCGCCAATAAACCGAAACCCATGACAACAACAACCAGACAAAACCGCTCGGACAAACAGTCATGATGTATGAGAGGAAAAAACAGAAATTCCTAAAAATAGACGATAAATTAATTAATTATGGGGAATGCCATTTTGTGCCTATGATACCCTAATAATTAATTATAAAAAAAAAGTCCCAAAAATAGAAATTTTGTAGCAGTTAAATTCTTCATATTTTTATGAGAAGCTATGCAAAATTTCATGCCAAACTGACCTATGGATGGACATCAAACAGTTCCATCAAATAAATGCAGCACAATTATCCTCAATTTCGACTGGGGCCGAATTACAAAAGAAAAAGACAATAAATCAAGGCCTACATAAATTAATTACAAACTCAAGGCTTAAGGCCCATCTCCATTTTTATTTTCCGGCGGCCCACTCGGATTATACAAAGGCCCAACAACAAATAGAAATAATGAAGCGGATCTCAAATTTACACCCGATAACAAAACACGACCCGTCTGTCGGAAACAGACTCGACAGGTCGGAAACAGATCCAGTCGATTGGACTCAACCCACCGACTCTTTGGACTCAACAGTGGCTACTGGATTCGACTGAGCCAAGTTTGAGGCTGTACACGTGTCACTCTCTGATTGGCTCGATCCTTTACCGTTTAAAACAAAAGAAATAAAAGAAAAAAGAGGCATGTGACAGTACTGCCTGTCAGAAGAGAGTACTCCGGTGTAGGGAGGTGCTTCATCGCTGCCTCAGACCACCTCAGCCCAAACCAAGTCCGTCGCTGCGCGGGCGATGGTCTCACGATTCCAACGACACCAGATTCGATGGGATTTGAACAAGGAATGGCACCAATTGGGATTTGGAAATGCCCTCTGCCTGAAAATGTGACCGAGAAATCGAGTTCAAATAATGGCAGAATTATGCAATTAAGTGAGAATGCAGCTTCTGAAAGGGATAGTTTACATGCCTGGGGGAATAATTTTGGAGGTGGATGCTTATGAAGCCGAGTGAGTCACCATAGTTGCGACTGGCAATGATGGAAGCATACAGATGGAGAAGAGAGGTCTCGAGTGTGAATTAAATGCCACAGGGACGACTTCAATTAACACTGGGATGTTTTTAGAGGAAGAAATAAATACATGGAACTGATGAGTTTCGATTTCTCTCTGAATTGGACACGTCTAGTGCATAACAAAGAAAAAGACAGGCTGAATAGAAGGAATGGAGGAGATAACTTTTTCTTCTCAGCCTACATTCTGAAAAGAATATTCTAGGCCTGCTTAAAACACAGATGCTTTGATGACTCAATGGAATGTGGTACCACATTGTTTTCAAGTTAGAGCCATCTGATCAAAGAAGGGATTTAAACCAAAGGCCATGATATAAACCAGCTCCATACCAAAAGATACCATCTGAGTTGGTAAAAATAAGAAGCACACATATACATTTAACAAAGCACATCTAGCCATCCATCCATGCTGTTGACCACATTGAGGGACTGATGGATATGTTAATAGCCTCACTCAAAGCTACAAGTACAAGTGAAGTTGTATAACACCTCAAAACCATTCCAAGCATCACAATGCACCTGAAAACGTCCATGTGTGTGTCATCTAGTGGGGGACCATGGACAAATCAGTCACCAAGAGGCAAGACAAAGGATAAAGGTATCTAAAAGCAATACAAAGAGGAGTTATGAAACCCTAAATCCCAGTTTTGCCCCTTAAAGATCCCTTTTAAAGCGCATAAGGATAAAAGGGAATGAAAAATAATAATATAAGCCATCTGAAATGTATATCCTTCACAGGATTAACTGTGCCAACAAATCAAAGAGCCTTCAATACCAATACACAAGAGATGTTGTGTCTAAGTGGCCTCAGAACTAGGTACCTTGGTACCCAGTTTAATTCCTCATGGGCCAATAAAAGGGGCTATAAAGTGGGACTCAAGTGGGATCAGGTCACTTAACAAGTCAAGTGTGAGTGCAACATGTCATATGACAAATGCCATCTCAATCACTTGGCTGCAAATACACAAGTAATAATCACTCACAAAATGTGATTAATATTCATATAAGTTCAATGGAACTTTATAACAGCCAACCAACAAACCAAGATCAAATGACCAAGTGACCAAGCAGTCCAGATGTGAGTACAACTTGTCAATACATGACAAGTGATATCTCAAACAAAGGAACTGTGGAGCCACCAGTCACAGGAGATCAAGTGTGCAACATAAACCATCTATGTGGCGCAACAAACACCAAATACAGCTTAAAGCAACACAACTTAAACACTGGAGAGGAAGTAAATCCCTCTGAAATATCTCCAGGCCTCACCTAGGGCACAACAGCCAACCGCTAGATGCAACATAGCCAATAGCCAACGCACAACAACCAACAACCATAAACTATACTCAATCAAGTGACACATGTCCCAGTGTCACAAATAATCACTTCTCAGGCGCCAAAAGATAGCCCATACAGCTAAGCAAGGCTACAAAAGAACCACAACAGCCAACAGCCATGGAAGAGACACTCAATTGTGTGACACCTGTCCCAGTGCCCACAAGAGCATCACTTCTCAGGCGCCAAAAGATAGCTATTCCAGCTAACAAAGCCACAAGAAGATCACACTGACCAACAGTGTCACACCCCGAGAAAGGGGGTGACAACCCGCCGCGTATAAACGCAAGGTGTACAAGCACATCACATACACTATCAATTAATGAAGAATAAATTGCCACATTTATTGAATAATAAATATTGTTTTACAACAAAATTTACATGTCTAACATGGTGGATTTATGAAGCTAGTTCCCCATGTTAGATCAATGTCCCAATAATCAAACAAAAGAAAAGTTTATTTTGTGGCAATAATTTGACCCGATCAACAGCTCTCTTAATCACGCGGAAGCTCTTCACTGCTACCCTCAAAACCTGGGTCTAAAAGAAAAAGAAATACGGATGAGAGCCCTGACAACTCTCAGTGCGGTACTACAAAGATATATATATATATAAAATAAAATAAAACAATTAAGATGAAAACACGTTTGTCAAATTGAGGGGCTTAAGAATGCAATTTACTTTTAATAACTCGTATTAACCATATTCATCATTTCCCCTTTTTATAACTATTGTTGTCCTGCACAATGAGCCGCATGGTCAGCACCCTTGTTTCATCTCCAGCTTGTCGCGACCAAGCCCATATGGAGGGTAACCTGTATGTACATATCAAGTTCCTAGGTGGATTTCTCAAGGTACCGGGGACTTAGTTCTCTTTATCATTCATGTGTATTTCACGTATGTGTAGTGATGCCATGACTCAGTCAAGAAATGAAAATGTAAACTTTAAAATCATAATGGATATTGCGAAGGAAAATAAATTCATATCTGTATATATATATTTATATAAAATATTTTTATTTCAAGTTATAAACATGCACATATGCCAGTAACAAAAATTATCAATGGCTTAGACATAACCATGTACTCGGTTTAGCTGACAATATTGAAAAATAATATTTCTAGCAGAAAATAATGTTACCTGGGGACGCACCTATTCAAGTTTAGGGTAAATACACATCTAGTCACGACAAAATTCCAGAATGTTTTATATAAAATTAATTATTAGGTCTAAAATGTACGTTCACAAGATAGACTTGTTTTGAAAACCATGTGTATATATGTTCAGTTTGAAGAAAAGAAGATTTTAATAACCATAGCCCACTGTATAAATTCGCATGTATTTATTTAGTTACCAGAATGCTTAGCCTACCCCTTTATAAAGTTTAACAAGTTTCAAATGCTTCTATCTACTATCAGATCCTATTTGCACAACCTAACATATATACATGAGGGTAGAAAATGCTTTTGTGAATGAAAGTGTATCTATAGTTTTATAAACTGAGAATATCATGAACAGCTAGTTTTATATGTACCCAGAAAATATGCGTATGAAGTTTTATAGCTAAATTAAATAAACATAAGACCTTGGGAAAGAGAGTATATATACAGAATCCATATTATAGAAGGCCCAACTAAAAGAAATACCTATATATGTATATACGTTGAAACGGGTGTATGTAGTAAACAAAAATACAAATTTTGTAATTGATATAACATCATAACTTTTATGATATAGGAAAAGCAACGTTAGAATCCAAGCTATGCATATATATTACACTTTCTCATTTCTAAAAACTATTGTCAGGTAGTAAATATAATCCGCACCTCAAAGAAAGTCGTGCAAAAATTCGAATGGAGCGGTAAGTCGAACTACACGTCTAGCCCTTGTTGGCCCTGCCCTGTCTTCGTCCAGAAATTAAATGGGAGGAGAAAGATGGTGCTGTGACTTGTGTAAGAGGGGAAGTCGGGTAAAAGGGGGGGGAGGGGGGGGGGAGGGGTTGAGGATATATGTGTGTTGTGAAATAAGACGTACCCTATAACCCTTTATATACTGCCTATTTGTATCCAGGGCCAATCTATGCCAATTCAATATAATATTCTAATTACCAATTAGCATTAATGGTTAAAATCTTATGGAAGGTTTAGGAGGACAGTAGGCACTTCTTGGGGGGCACGAAATTTGAAACATGGAATTTTACCTCAATCAAATATTGTTGTTTGTATAACCTACATAGCTGGTATGACACAAGAGGTAAGTTATTCGTATAAATCAAATCTCTATACCAATCAATATTGATAGCGTGGGGAAATTAGCCGGTCTTTCTCCAATTGAAATGAGAAGGTACCGCTAATGAAGGAATTTGGTTAGGGAAATATTATCACTAATCATATTGCATACTTGGGGAGGAGGCAACAGCATCTTGGGCTCGGCCAAACAACTGTGCACCCAATGGTTCTTGTTTGGGCCGGGTTAACACGAATCAGTTTCGAGTCTAAAAAAATAATTATGGCGCGAAGATATCTAACAAATAGTTTTATTTATTTTATTATTTATTTTTTTTTGTGACTGAAATATATAAATATTTAAAAATTAAAAATTTCCATAATGTTACACTCTTACCCCCTTAAAAAAAAATTTCGTCCTCGAAATTCAAAACGTGAATATAAGCGTATCGTTACATCTCCATTCGTTTAGACCTCTTGTTCAATTCTCTGAACAAGCTCGAGGTTCAACGTTTCTAGAAGTATTAATTAGGTGTCCCTAGTTATAATCTCTAAACATCTGAGTTGATCGTTGGTTTGAGTGTCTTCTTGTTGTCCTAAGAACTTGGAGGATAGATAACTAAGCAACTGACTTAACGTTCTTCAGGATGTAAAATAAAGTATTCAATTGAACCCATAGTACCTGTTGAAATTTCTGTGGAGGCGTCATCCCCTACAGTTTCCTCTACTTCCCCGGTTGCTTCTGTGCCTTCTTTTGCATTACGAGAACAACAACATTGGTGCACTCCAGTCCTATCGTAGCTTCTTGCTTCTGGGCGGGTAGCTATATGAATTGTTTTCCCTCTATCTGTTTCGGCTCCTGAAACGGGCCTTATTGTGCCTTGTGGTTTAGGTCTAGGACAATCTCGTTGGATGTGTCCAGTTTCATTGCAGTTGAAGCATCGTCCAGAAAGAACACGACACTGTGACTCAGCATGTGGTAGTTGGCAGCGCCTACACCATCCTTCTTTGTATACTCCTGCTCCCAGCCTTGGGGTTACGACCTTAGGTGCGTCAATCCTTGGCCTTACATTACGAGAACCACTTTCTTGGTCGATACGAGGTTCGTAAGACTCGGCTGTTGCTGCCTGGGACATCAGATCAGGGAGGAGGTCGAGACCTGGCCTGTCTATAAGTTGGGCCAGACGGGGGTTCAATCCGCGCAGGTACTGCTGCCTTAGACGGAATTGGTCATTAGCAACGTCAGGGGCGTAACGCATCAGGTCTTCAAACTTGGAGTTAAACTCTGTGACGGTGCCTCCACCTTGTTTAAGGTTCAGAAAGTTTTGACGGAGTTTCTCCTTGGACAGCGTGTCCAAATATCGTCCTTCAAACTGCCTCTTGAACCATTCCCATGCAATGAGTTCTGGGTTGCCATTATAACGTCTCTTCGTCTCTTGCCACCAAAAGCGAGCATGTCCTACCAAAAATTGGGCTGCCAGTTCCACTTGGTTCACTTCTGGCACACGAACTAAGCGAAACTTGTCTTGGATCTCAGCTAGCCAGTCCTCAGCTGCTAAGAAACCTCCAGCCCCATCAAAGTTTGATGGGCGAAGGGAGGAGAAAGAGCTGTAGAGCTCGTAAAAGTCGCCCCCTTCGCGAGGCCTGACTTCAGTTGCTGCTCGAACAACCCGCTCAAGGCCTTGCAAGACTGCCTTTAAGGTTGCTGCATTTTGATCGTTATGCCCGGGGAAGGAGGGAACGTTGGCTCCTTCTCCACGTACCATCTAAAGGGAAACCACAACAATAGAGCCTTAAGAACAACGTAAAGCTTTGAAAATTAAAAGTACTTTATTTCAAACAAAAATAGATAATGTATTTATTTGATAAAATAACTAGTACAAAAGAGTGAAGCCTAAAGATGGGAACTTAAAGTAACATTGAGATTTCTAGGTTCTAAAATATAACACAGATTGGCACTACTTTGTCCATTGAAGATCGCAACCTGGTGCGAAGCTGTCTCATCAAGAACAAAGACATCTTCGTCAACGAAGATGACCCATTGCCAGGAATAAACAGAAACATCGCCGAATACAAAATTGATACATACGAAGAGGCCCGCCTAGTTCAACAAAGAAAGAGGAAGTTGGGAGTTGAACGTAGGAAAGCAGTTCAAGAAGAAGTGGATCGGTTGATCAAGGCAGGTGCCATTCGAGAAGTAGAATATCCCAGATGGCTGGCAAATCCAGTCTTGGTCATGAAACCAAATGGCAAGTGGAGAATGTGCATAGACTACACTGATCTGAACAGAGCGTGTCCCAAGAAGCCTTTCCCTCTCCCCAGCATCGACGCCATGGTTGATTCCACGGCAGGGTTCAAGTATTTGAGCTTCATGGATGCCTACTCGGGATACAATCAGATAAAAATGCACCCCGACGACGAAGAAAAGACAAGCTTTATAACAGAATAAGGTCTGTACTGCTATAAAGTCATGCCTTTTGGGTTAAAAAACGCCGGAGCTGAATACCAACAGATGGTTAACAAGGTGTTCAAGGACGAACTTGGGGAGATCATGGAAGCATACATAGATGATATGGTAGTCAAAAGCTGCACAGGACCAGAACACATCCAACACCTAGAAAAGATATTCGACAAAATGCGAACTGTTGGAATGAGGCTGAACCCGAAGAAAAGCTTTTTCTGTCTCTCTAGTGGAAAATTTTTGGGGTTCATTGTATCCGAAAGGGGTATCGAAGTCCACCCGAACAAGTGCCAAGCCATAATTGACATGGAGGCACCCAAGACGGTGAAGGAGGTCCAAGAACTCACAGGGCGGATCGCAGCATTAAACCGATTCATTGCTCGCTCAGGAGAAGTCTGCAAGCCCTTCTTTCAAACAATAAAGAAAACCAAGAAGTTCGAATGGACCCCACAGTGTCAAGAGGCCTTTGACCAAATAAAGTCATACCTGGCCAACCCGCCTATCATCAGCGGGCCAATTAAAGGCGAACCCCTTCATTTATATGTAGGGGCATCTGCTGTAGCAGTGAGTGCAGCACTTTTGAGAGAGGAAGACAAGACACAAAAGTCCGTGTATTTCGTGTCCAGAGTACTTCGCGATGCCGAAGAAAGATATTCTACAGTCGAAAAAGGTGCGTTCACCGTACTCATAGCGGCAAGAAAGCTAAGACCTTATTTCCAGTCACATTCCATCAAGGTCATTAGCGAACTCCCACTAAAAAAGGCTCTGGGCAGTCTGGATGTCTCCGGTAGGCTCCTGAAGTAGGCCGTCGAACTCTCAGAGTTCGACATATCCTTCATGCCGAAAACAGCATATAAAGGCCAAGCACTCGCAGATTTTATAGTAGAAAACACAGGAAGAGCGGAGAAGAGAACCCAAGAATCAACATGGCAAGTTTATGTAGATGGAGCCGCATCAGAACGTGGTGTGGGATTGGGCATACAAATCAAAGGACCAAAAGGTAAAAAGTTTTACTACGCCATTCACCTAACGTTTCCTGTCACCAACAACACAGCTGAGTATGAAATGTTGTTCGCTGGACTTCGGTTAGTTGAAGCAGTGGGAGCTACAAAGGTCAAAGTGTTCATGGATTCACAACTAGTGGTGAACCAAATCAACAGGCAGTATGATGTACACGACCCTACCCTAACCAAATATCTCGAAAAAATAAGAGCATTGCTAGCATCATTCGACGAAGCTATCGTGGAGCACATACCAAGGGGCATGAATGAAGTTGCAGATGCCTTATCAAAATTGGCCAAAGGATCAGAATTATGCAACGACACACCCATAACCATCATGGAAATCCCTGAAGCATGCATCACACAAAACGAAGTCGCGATGCTGATAACTCACAATGAGGTAGAATGGTACACCTCCATCTGGGATTACCTCACCAGAGGACAGTTACCGACGGACAAAGCAGCAGCACAGCGAATCAAAAGGTGGACCCCGGAGTTCACTATCCTTGAAGAAGAGTTACTCAAGAAGGGCTATCGCATGCCTTGGTTGACATGCATCAGTGACGCCAAAATGAAGTAGTTAATCAAAGAAATTCACGAAGGGATGTGCGCCAGCCATCAAAGCCCTTACAGTCTCGACAAGCCCATTGAGAGAGAAGGATATTTCTAGCCCACAATGAAGAAGGACATGGTCGACATAGTTCGCAGATGTGAAAACTGTCAATATCATTCCAGGGTATCAAGAAAGCCACCGACGACGTTGAGTTCCATTGCAAGCCCTTAGCCGTTCGATATATGGGGGATAGACATCTTGGGTCCTTTTCCCACCGCACGGGCGAACCTTAGGTTCGTAGTGGTAGCTGTCGAGTACTTCACACGATGGGTGGAAGCCAAACCGCTGTCTCTGATAACTTTCCAGAAGATCGCGGACTTCATCAAGCACAATATTGTCTACCGATATGGAATATCACACACAATTATATCGGACAATGGTAGACAGTTCATTGGCACACCCTTTCAAAGCATGTGTGAAGGTCTAGGCATACGGTCGAATTTCTCATCGGTTAGCCACCCACAGACCAATGGCTTGGCAGAGGTTTCCAATCGAACAATACTGGAGGGACTGAAGAAGAAATTGGAAGGAAGCAAAGGCGCATGGCCTGACTTCCTCGATGAAGTTCTGTGGGCATACAACAACACCCCAAGAAGTGCCACCGATCAATCCCCTTTCGCCATGGTATATGGCATGGACGCTGTCACACCCATGGAAATCATTCAACCAACTTTGCGCACCATTGCATATGAGTGGAACAAGAACAACCAGAGAAAAATGATCGAACTGGAGGCTATCTACGAACTTCGAGAGAAGGCTCGAGTAAGAATGAAAGAATACCAAAGGAAAATACGCAAGGCCTTTAATACGAAGGTCGCTCCAAGATATTTTCAACCAGGAGATTGGGTACTGAGAATCGTGGAAGCGACAGGAAAACACATCGGCAAGCTAGACCCAGCTTGGGATGGTCCTTTTCAAGTCATGAAATCCATCCAAGGGAAGGCATACAGGCTTCAAGACATGACCGGACGAGAACTACCTAATGCGTGGAATGCAATTCACCTTCGCAAATTCTATGCCTAGAAAGGTTGAGACCTTTTCCATCTGAACCAAAAGAGTAGTACTGTAGAACAGGACTCCTTGGTGACAGACGAAAGAGTGAAGCAGTTTTTCTTTTATTGTCATTTCTTTTTTCTGTTCGTGAAGGTCATAAAGACCTCTTGTAACCATTCCCTCTGTTGTCAAAGAGAAAGATTACATAAGAGATAAGGTGCTTATACCGTAGTTAAGAACACTACTCTGTATGTAATTGTGAATAAATAAGATTACCTCTTTGAGCCCGAAGAATCAACTCTTTATATTTTCTTTATATACATGTCTTCTTTGCACATATATTTTTCTTTCTAACACGCAGTCTATCGAACTTCACAGATGTTAGCCGCGAACACGCGCCATCTGGTAAATAAAGACGTCAGCCGCGATCACGCTCAGTCTATCCAACTTCACAGATGTTAGCCGCGAACACGCGCCATCTGGTAAATAAAGACGTCAGTCGCGATCACGCGCAGTCTATCCAACTTCACAGATGTTAGCCGCGAACACGCGACATCTGGTAAATAAAGACGTCAGTCGCGATCACGCGCAGTCTATCCAACTTCACAGATGTTAGCCGCGAACACGCGCCATCTGATAAATAAAGTTGTCAGTCGCGATCACGCGCAGTCTATCCAACTTCACGGATGTTAGCCGCGAACACGCGCCATCTGGTAAATAAAGTCGTCAGTCGTGATCACGCGCAATCTATCCAACTTCACAGATGTTAGACGCGAACACGCAGCATATGATAAACAAAGACGTTGGCCGCAATTAAGCACAGTCTATAAAATTCCATAAATGATAATATTATATCACGTAAATAACGATATTAGCTGAATAAAGACACGACAAATTTATAACAAAAATGAATGCTCCACCTACCCACGAGAATAACGACAAAGTCTGAAAAGTCCCAGAGACAAGTACAACCTTTCTCCAACTTTCAAGAATAGCCGTATAAAACACGACACGCTTAAAAAAGTTTGAAATTTAATGCGCATATCTGCCTTGATTCTGTCATAAATAGGGATAAGACGCGAAATTACGAAATTGCCCAGAGTAGGGACGCCTATAAATAAGGCCTCACCCCACAAGGTAGAATTGACAAAGCAAAAATCAGAATTCTTCTGCCTACCACTCTACCTACCTCTCTTTCTCTCCATTCTTGCCCTCCTCAAAACTCTAAGGAAAACACCACCTCCACCACCATGAGAAAAAAACGTAAAAAGAATGCCAAAGTACCAACATGGAGTAGAGAGAAAAATCAGTAGCATAGCTGAAGAAAGGGGAAAAAATCAGTAGGATAGCAGAGATCGTCTACCATCCTATCTATCTCTACGATTCTTCCCCCACGGATCTTTTTGCCCGCTCACATGCGGGGAAGGAGATCCGTTACGGTGGGTTTGCAAGTACGTTCGGTGAGACACTAGAACTACAGTTCGTCGAGCTTCTTCATACCCATCCAGACGGAACGCGCAACCCCGAAAAGAACACAAGATCGCCTCGAAAGTCAATAAGGGGCCGCGCTTTCCAACGAAGACGGTCAGCCGTCGACGACAACAAGCATAACCAACCTCATACGACGAGCCTGCGCCCGATATCAGGAGGGGTATTCTCGGTGTGAGAAAGATGGCGAACCTTAAACAGCGGCCGATCATCTTCCGAAAGAGGATGTGGGATACCCAAAATTAGCCAAATCCTGGACAACTTCGCAGAGGCACGAACCAGGCGGCAACATTGGGAGACGATGCGAGTCTCATCCATCAAGGTAGTGACGATGATCAAGCGAAGCAGCCACAAGAAAGGCAACATCTCTTGACCATCGAAGCCACCTTAAACCCACAACAGAGGAGTAGAAAGGCAACATCTCTTGATTCCGACGAAGACGAAGAATATAAATAAATATTTGTATCTGCAATAGCGATCTTTAATCGTTCCAATGTATTTAAGTTTCTCCATGATAATTGAAATACGAAATAAAATTTCTTTTCATTATTTCTCTTCATTGTTACATGCATGAGTTCTTCTTTCTCTATGTTCGCGAACCTATGTTTGCCACCCCATCCATAAATGAATGCCAAGTCAGACATCACGAACAGCCCTAGAGCCAAGCACACATCTAGCATGAACAAACACAAACTTCATGAACGCATCTTGCATTTTGCATGAGCCTCAATTAACATATATAGCCAAACATCAAAGCGATTATTCGTATAAAAAATCAGAAAAAAAGAAAAACAGAGGCAAAATTCAATGTGCCTGACATGAAAATTAAATAGCAACAATTCCGAAAAAGGAAACTCAGTAAGATAGCTGACAAGTCCCGACAAAACGTCAAGCCAAAAAGGCATCATAAAAATAACCACATTCAATAAACAAAAACACAACACTTCATGCTGTTCAACACCGCACAAAGTGGGGAACGCAATAACGAGAACCAACTCCAAAGCTAAGAAGTCATAGTGCCATAGCCCTAATAGTTTTACTGACCCAGCTCTTACGGGAAGAATAACCAACAACATAAGACGGATAGAAGCGAAGTGGGAGAACATTAAGGCTTCGCCCGAAGAAATGAGTAGTTTTGCAAAATCACCAAGCATAAACTCGTGCTCCAAAAGGGGTGATCCACGCGACCGAAGGACTCAATAACGAACTTATTGTACGACTAAATTTGACAAATCAACATTACCTAATGGATAGTGACTAGCACCACTGATCCTTCCGATCCAGCGAACGCCTATGTAGTTCGTTGGAATAGAAAAAATTCACGCAAAGTGGAAGTTGTAATAATCAATTTCAAAACTCAATAAAGCTAAAGCAATTCTATTCATTGAAATAGTTCAAGTAAAAATGCGTCGCGTTTACGTGAAAAGACCGACGAAATATTCTCTCAAATTAACATTTAGCAATAAGATCATAAACATCATAAATATCACGGTTATAAGCATCAAAAATTTTTCACAAATACACAACAATCCAACTTAATTCCTTACAGCACAGCTCAATAAAAGTCAGTCAAAATTAAACAGACACAACATTAGCGATTTCCACGAAAGTCAATCCCTGACTCAACGCTATAATCATCAATCTGAAGCTCCAAGTTCCCCCCCGCCCCAGTCCGACCAGCCAACACATCCTCCAAATTTTCAGCGAAGTTTGAAGCCGGATCTCCTAAAGTTTGAGCTCCTTGTACATTCGCCACCTTTTCAGCATCGGCTCCCTCCAAGTTCGCGTCTCCAACTTCCCCCTCTTCGCCGTCCGAATCAAGCTCGTCTTCAGAGGGATAGGGCACATCTTCTGGCCAAGTAGCATCTGAACTCGACCAGGTGTAGTGGGGAGGTCTCATAGGAAGTACCACATCGACACCCGACTCCACCTGCTTCTCCCCCTCCAGACCCTGATACATCAGTTGACCGCTCTCATCATCCCAGTAGCAGTTCTCTAAGTCAACATCGGATTTTGGAGGAGGGTCCATGATGCCGAACTCTTCACGAGTAAAGGGATAATGCTTTCGGAGCTCGTCACACTTATGCCTCAACAACAAGTGCATCCCTGTACAGGCCAACATAGACGAAGCTGCCCGCGCCCCTGGTGACTTGAGAAAATTTCTCAAGAACTCACGGGCAGACCACACTTTGCCACAGCCTATTAAAACGTTATGTTCCTTGTCTGACGAGCCTTGGCCTTTCTCAGAAGAGCTCTGGGCCCTAAGTTGTAACAATTCTTCATTCAATTCAGAGAGGCGAACTTAGGATTGAGCAAGCAAGGTGGCGGTCTCAACAACTTCGGCGCTCAAGCGATCTTTTTCTGCTTTGAGTGTAAAAATCTCCTCCTCCGACGAAGACAAGGCCAACTCACGAACCTTGGCCTCTTCCACAAGCCTCTCCTTCTCGGCAAGCAAGACCTGCTTCTCTTGAGACAAAGCTTGTTTCTACGCCGTCAAGGGGTCCACACGCTCTTTGCTATTCTTTGCTTCGCGCGCCACCTTTTGAGCAGTTTGTTTCCACTCATGTGCTGCGCCATCACGTTGTGCGATAACGCCACGGAGCTGCTCCAGTTGTTGGTCCCGCTTTTCGAGAGCTAGCCGAAGAGCGACAACCTGGTTATGCAAATCGGCTTTCACTTCAGTTGCTTTGTTCAGCATATCAGACATCTGCTCCTTGTCCGCCTCTGCTGTGTGGGCACGAGCAGTCAGAGAATCTTGGGACGCCGCGATCTTCTCAAAAAGATTGGACACTTCTTTGTGATCCTCTCCTGACAACTTGGCAAAAACAGGAAACTGAGACAAGTCCACCTTAAACCCCACATCTGTCTCCTGTTCACCGTGAAGTATCTTGAGCTCGCGGTCAATTTCGGCATTCCTCTTCGCCAGAGATGACAAGGAACCCGTCCAAGCATCGCCAAAGTGACGCTGCTGGTCATGAACGCTCGCCTGCAGGCATCCCAACTCCATCAAGAAAACATGCATCCGCATGAACTTATCATCAATGGACAGACCGGCTACTTCTTGGTCCAGTTGTGGATGCAAGTCCATCGACACATGATGGAGTGAGGTAGCTAGCTGAGACACCTGTACAGAAGACAACTTTAGAAACCAAAAAAAAAAAAAAATCCAAAGCGAGGAATGTACCTTGGTCTTGGAAGAATCCACTGCCAACCCAGGGAGACGAAGAGAAACCTTCTCGTCCTCATGAATCCTCCTAACTTTAGCCAGCCGCCATGAGTCGTCAATTCCTTTGGAATGCGCAGACGAAGTTGGTGCCTGAGAGGATGGTTGGGCAGATTCAGCTCCAGGTTGCGAACCAACTACAACCATAGCACCTTCCCCAACTCCAACAGAGGAAGTCTTGTCTGTGGCCAGGATAGTAAGAGTCTCAACAACAGGAACCGCAGTTTTTTCGACAAGAGGAGTAGTCGAACTTTGCTCCCGCTTGCCCCTCTTCGCACCCGAAGCAGACATTGAAGGACCCTCCTCGCCCTTCCTCTTCTTCATCTCCGACCCTAAGGTAGACTCTTCGGTAGGAGGAACCCCTTGCTTAGGTGTTTTGGGAATCGCTGTCCGGGGATGCGGGGTACGATCCTGACCTTTAACTCTGAACATCGCGCCTGCAGCAAACACTGCAGCATGAGGCTTTTTCCTCAGAGGGACTTCGGGCTTGTCGCTAACCTTACTCTGAGTCTCGATAACAGGCTCACTATAAACTTCAGTATCAGCCTGAGGACCCCCAGAAGCCAAAGGAACTTCGTCAGCTCCCATCGAACGCTCCTCCTCCTCGTCATCTTCCTCTTCGCCAGAAGAGACGTCTTTAGGAGGGAAAATACGATCATCAGGGGTGACCTTAGAGCCATCCCAACATAACCAATACCCTCGAGGAGATTTTTCTTCTAAAAGCTCGATAATCCTCTCCTCATCTTCGGATGGACTAGGGAGAACCACTTTAGAATACCCAGTCGAATCTCTGTTCCATTCCTTAGGAACACCCATCCCATCTATCATAGAACCCTTCACGAAGACGAAGTTCTCTTCCCAATCACCAATCTTCCTAGGCTTATTAGCGAACAATTTAACCAAGGGCCTGAGAGTACAGATCTCACCTCGCCAACAGAACTTGTAGTAATGACCAAATAGGCCTAAAGTTGGTTCCACCCCATGTTCAAGTCCTATGTGCCCGAAATTCACAGTCAGCAAACGCTCCAGCGAAGTAACGCAACACCACGCAACTACATGCAGTTGGCCAGGAGGAATCTGAACTGCATTCAAAAGTTCACACTGGAAACGCGAGAGACGAAGACGAACTTCGCAATATGGAGATCTTTGAAACAACACCATCCCTTTCTCCGTGTCAAACGGACGATCCAGCTGCTCTGCTCCCACAGCTCGAAATTCCTTCTTGTTCACCTTCGTCCGATCAACTTCCCAGAGATCTAGCAACTTGTCGAGCTTAGTGGTTATCCAAGGATGAGACTCATACCCATGAGACTGAGGAAAAGCTTTAATGTCAGCCCTTGACTCGGTCGAACGATACACTCTCTTTGGCATGTTTAACCTACCAAAGTAATAACCTTTTTTTAGAAAAGAAAACAACAAAGAAAAACAACAAAAGAAGAAGAGGAGAGACTGCAGAACCTTAGAAATGGAAGGAAGAAAAGAAAAAAAAATGATGAAGAGAAGAACCCACAATACAAAACAAAAGTAAAGATCACTAAGTAATACCTTAAGAAGGAAAAGCTCCTAGAAGAAGAAAATGAAAATGGCAAATGGTAGAAGACAAGAACAGTGAGCAGGAGGCGAAAACAGCAACAGAAAATACAGAAGTATAAAAGGCAGGTAAGGGAAAAGAAAGAAGGTGACTTATACCTCATATATATAGAAGACAAAACGCCTGTTCGAATTCTGTGCACCGATTAAAAAAGAAACTCCTTTTTCGAAGCGTCCTTTCGACTCCTCACGAATCCCTAGGGAAAGATACAGTATATCTTTCCGACACAAGTCTCAAAAAGTAATGATGGAATGAACTCTTGGTCTTCTCGAAAAAAGGATATAATAATAAATAATAATAACTCCTAATAATGCCTTAAATTCACCATAAGTTCGACAAAAGTTCGCTAACCATTGAAGTTCGACTTCGCTACCTCCCAAACTCGAGGACTCAAGGACTCGAGGACTGACGAAATAGAGACCTAAGTCAGAGACTTCGCATGAAGATCGCATGTAAACTGAACAATTAGCGACCATCCGCGCACATCCAGATACTCAACAGGATAGGCTGATATAAACTTCCAATGAACACATTCATCAAAAGCTCGAGGACTATTGATACTACCTGATATAATACCTCGTGGAGGCCCAAGAGAAGGCCCATTCCTCGATTGAACCCCGGCCTGTCAAAAGGAGGGTCCCACAGGGGCCCCACATGATATCCTTAATTAGAGACAAAGAGACACCTCCCTGATCGAGTATCTCCCCATGTCAGGTTGGTTATAACGAATTGGTGACGTCATCGCTACACGTGGATGGCTGGTCCCAGTCAGGGTTTCCCTTTATAGCTTCGATGGACTTCGCCCTTGGGGAAGGAAGGAGCGAAGTACCCTGCGATCTTCTGTTAAGCCGCGAAGCACCCAGCGATCTGCTACGAACCCGCCTCCCAGCTCAACAGGAAGGGGGGCTACAACCTTGCCACATACGATCCCGACGTAAGAGAACCCGTAGCTATAAATAGACACCACCTATCCCTTGGAGAGGGGGTTAGAATTTCTGTAATTTCCATCTCCTTATTTGTATCAAAAAGAGAAAAAGATCAATAAAAAAGATTTTCTTTAGTTATTTTTCTACCCTTCTTTCTATTTGAATCTCTACCATTGTTGGAAAAACCATAAGAGCTAGATTAGGTTTAACAAATTCAATTAAACCTAAGATGTAGAAATAAAAAGTGTTCAAGGTTTTTTTTGGTATTTTAGGTTTAAGAAATGTAGTAAAGTAAGATACTGTGTAGCACAAGACTAGAGGTTAAATGATTCAAACTAAAACCAAAGATTTAAATCAATTCAATTAAAAAATTAGGGTAAGCTATCAAACACTTTTTAACTTCTGTCAAGAGTAGAACGGTTCGTTTCAGGGTTGAAACGGCCAGGTCTAACTCAGGTTAATCTTCAGAACTGTCCATTTTGTTCTGGAACGCCCCCTCTTGGACGGTCCGTTCCAGCGTCCAACTGATTCGTTCTAAAGGTTAATAATTGAGGTGCTAAGTTGTTTAGTTTGCTAACTATTTCGTTTATGCAAGGGTTGTGATTAAACAGAGATTGGCTTAACTCTAACTGTTATTGAGGTCAAGTAATCTAAGTCCAACCACTTAACTTTCAAATCTCCTAAACTTCAACTCTCGTTTCTTGATTTAGGTTATTTGGCTTATCTTCTTGGTTCTAAGGTAAATTCAACCTCTCGGTATGAATAAAGTTACGATCTCTAGTTGACTTGGTCTAACCTCTCGGAAATTACCTACCTAGTTGAATTATTAATGTGCTCAATTCAAGTTGGTCGATTTTAGGTCCTAAAAATCAAACGTGGCCATTTGTTTAATGGGACAATCAATTAACAAGCATCAAACACAATAAATAACATTCAAACATGTTAGAAAGTCCAAGTTTTCAAATTTTTATTCTAATTAACCATTAATTAACAATCCAATTAACAAAGACCTCGATGGATCTTGTTCAAGCATCAACACACCATGAGAAAGGGAGGAAGAATGCTACCTCTCCTAGGCTTGAAACTAGAAGGCTCGAATCCGTCGATATCGAGGTTGCATGAATCACCACGCACGCCTTGGCCTCGAGTCCACCAAGAGTTTAATCACAATCTCAATGGTTGTGCTAGCAACGAGAGATTGAGTCTAAACCCTTCCTTCCTTTGCAAATTAATTCCTTTAATTAATTGTGGAAGATATAGGCTCAACACATGAGCAAAAAGAGGGAGAGGAGGTGGAGATGGCGCCGGCCAATAGAGGGAGAGAGGGGTGGTGGTGGCGGCTACAAGAGAGGAGAGAGAATAGCTAGGGTTTGAGCCTCCAAGAGGGGTCTTATATAATGCTCCAACCCTAGACCATAGTTCCCACAAATTACACAAATACCACCTACCTACCTCCCTATATGGCCAGCCACTATTAAGGCCTATATGGGCCACCTAACCTCATTTGTTGGGTCTCTAATTACTTTAATTAAAGCCTCTTTTATTTGCTCTTTAATTAGGCTATTCATTTGCAATTAAATGGCGACCCAATTAATTAATATAACCATATTATATTAAATGTGTTGAACCAAAATAATTATTAACCAATTAATAATTATATAGGGTTTAGATAATGCATTAATTTATTTCTATATGATCTATTTGACTTAATTAATTATAACGGTTCGCAACGGTATATAATTAATTAATCAACTTATCATATTTCCACAATACACATTATTGCGAATAAATAAATAATGCACCGTGTGATTATAACTCTATTTGTGCGACCCTTTGAGAATTTATGCTACGTTGGCCATAAAATTAAATCGCTATTTAATTCCAATAATCATAAGCGGTATCTAACAACACATTATGATTCCCAATTCGCATAAATAGTGTATTACTACAATATTTCAATCCTGCATAAGAAATAATAGTATTTCCTTGTCTGATTCTTATGTTACATGATATCATCGTATAATCCAAGATAGGAATGTGTCATTCTTGCAGATTATACGTTTCTTGATCTAGAAATGATTGTATCAGTTGCTAGCAAACAATCCATCTCCATCAAGGGGTCCAAACAGATATCATCGCTCACTAAATAAATTAATGAGGGACATATGGTTTTTTTGATGAACAACTTTTCCCCGCACAATTCAAGAGAACATAAATAAAGTCCGTATAGCAGTCCTTATCAGGAATCAACGATAGACGATATTTATTGAGCCTATCCTCATGTGAAAAAGTTGAACAATCTCAAACTTAGAATCAAACTCAAATGAAATAAATAATGACACATAACACAATCCATATATTTATTTCATTGGGTCGCGTCCTGTACTATGTTCCATAACATATACATATGCAATTAAGTTGGCAACTCCTTACCTATGATTTGTAGAACTTAATCATCACTTAACTTGCATACTAATCTTATCCGATAATTAATATTTCTTGTTAATTATCAAGATTACGGACCTTTTAGATTTATTATTGTCATTTAATTATAAATGAACTACAGAGATCTACAATTCAGATCCTCAACCTGAATGATCTGTCAATTAATAAATCAAGGAATAAATGATCAAATATTATCAATAACATAAACCATAGAAGTAGCCATATAATGATTGGCTTCTAGGACATAACTCTAACAAAACAATCAAACCACAAGAGATAAATCACAAACTACTATAATTAACAATACTAAATCATTCAAAACAACTCAATTAACATAGTTAAAAAGGTTCTCAACTATAGCTCTAAAAGATGACTACTCACTACTCATCATACAAATAATAATCAAAGCATGATTCATCATAGATACAAATAAAAGAGAGAGAAAGTGAAAGATAGAACAAATCGACACGATATTCTCTTCAATCTACTACTCAGCTACCATGGAATTGCCTGGTCCGCACTTGGAATGGGTCGGTCCATGCTGTCTTTTGGCGGTTGTGTCTCTGGTCAAGTATGGAAGGTGGCTAAACCATATAAATTGTGTGTCCCCCGGTCAGGGGTACAGTAGGGACCTTTATAGCACTTGTAGGAACCGTCACGATGTGAATACACGTCAGAAGTTGCCTTGTCTTGGAGAATTTCCTTTAGAGAAAACTTGACAAAAATCAGCCTCTTCATATATGGCAAGTCTGGAGAACATGGAACGGTCCGTTCCAGACTTGAGGTGGACCGTTCCAAGTGAGTCTGGCTATTGTCTCCTCTGCTAGTTAGACTGGTCCGTCCCAACTGCTAGCTGGTCTGTTCCACTCCTCTGGAAGGCTGCTCCTTTGACGGTTCTTTGTGCCGACTCGTGTCAACTCGTGTCACATGTTAACTCGTGTCACATGTTAACTCATGCCGTGTTAAGATGTGTCAATGTTTTGAAGTCTCCAAGACGACACGACTTTGACACGACACGCTGACACGAACGTGTTGTGCTAATTCCATAAATGTGTCGTGTCATGTCATGTCAACACGCTTACGTGTCGTACCAACATGCTCATGTCATGTCATTTTAGAGAACACCAGCTCTTCTCGAACTGGAGTTGGCTCACAGAGATATGGTACTATTTTAGTTTAAATTATTGCTAGATAATTTAAATTAAATTTTATATTTACTACAACTGAGATATGTTACAAATAAAATAATATCCATATATATGCATATCTAAACAGGATAAGTCTCACCATATGCTTCATTCAAAAAATAAAATCCATATGTTTCATTCAAAAAATAAACCAAATTAAGTTATTAAAATATTGACTTCTGGGACATATATAACTCCAACCAACTATAAGGGCTGGATTTTAAATTCTTTTGAAAATAATAAATTAGATTTCACATGATCAACAGTTTTTATGCATGCATTTCAAACCTAATTTGGTCTTAAATTTGGTTAAATATTGCGATTTTAATGATAATTTGATGCTTTTAGGGTAGAAGCTTGGTATTGCTGTTGCTCCTTCATATTTTCAGGTTCTCCAGTTATTTCTGCTGTTTTTTACTGATTTTTGGCGATTTTGGACGAGATTTGTACTTGGATCTGCACAGTTTTCAGCCCAGCCTAGACTGCCGCCAGATGGACTGTTTGGATCCCCAGATGGACCGTTTGACTGTTCCGAAACTAGATTCTATTCAGGGCATCCTATTTTTGCTGAAGCCACGACTAGGCAGTTTTAGCACGACTCAGACCGACCTTCTGCAAGGTAGATGGCTATTTAAGAGAGGCCAAGTCCCAGATTTGAGGCTGTCACAATTTAGATAGAAGATCATGCGAAACCCTAGCCAGCATACCTTCCAGACAGGTCGTCTGACACCTCAGACAGAACGTTTGATCGCGCCAAATTGCAGAAAGAAGAAGTCAAGTTGAATTCTGTTGTAATTTCTCTTTGATTTCTTAATAATTCTTATGCTTTGGAGAAACCTTGATTTATTTATTGTTATTGCTACTATGTTAGAGTAATTTAGTTTTAAGGGGCAACAGTCGGGAACTAATTTTATGTAGTTGATATTGATATTATTTAGTTGGAGTTTATGTTATTTTCTTATGATTTCTATCTTTTGGTTTTGATTGCTATGCAATTTCATGAATTGCTTTGATAGAACCGATTAAACCGATTAGATTAAGGCCTTATCTAACTTGGTACCAATAATCTATATCTTTGCTTGATTTGTGTTTGACCTAATTGAGGATGGTAGTAATTGATGAATGAAATCGGGTTTAAGTAACCAATAGGTGAACCCTTCTTGCAACGATGGTTGCAAGATATCCTTTGTATGAAAGATAGAATTTAGAGATTCAAAGCCAATGTTGATGACCAACCTTAGGGTTTCTAATTGATGATTTGACCTAATTTTGAGAACTTGAACTGTAACGATAGTTAGTATCAAGTAATTGAAGTTAAGCCATGATTCTGCACTTGAAACAATATAAATTCTGCTAAGTAATTCCTTATCATGAGGTTCAAACGGGCCGTCTGAGAGATCAGACGGGCTGTTTGGAATCTGCTACATAAAAGAAGTTCCTAAACCTGAACCCCTGTTTTACATCGATTTGCGTGATTAATCTTTAGAATAGTGATAATTAAGTTCTGATTTACTCTTTTAATCTTAGTTAATTCAATCTTGTTTCTATTTCTAAACCAAAACTTTTATTTCAATCGATTTTCATAAAAAGTCTTTTTAATTTAGGAAATTAGGGTTTAAGTATTTCAACCGTCCCTGTGTTCGATCCTTGTTTACTACGATAAGATTTAAATCAGGTAGACTAGGTATTTTGATAAGGTTTGCACTCGATCAAAATTGGTGCCGTTGCCGGGACAGCGAAAATGGTTAAACTTTACTTTTCTAGCTTATTTCGACTTTTTCTTTCTTTTCACGAATTTCTCTTTATTCATTGTTATTGTAGAAAGTGCACGCTGGCCCGAGGTAGAAAGAAAAAAGCTTTACAATCACCAATCGAGCACGACCACTTCACAAAGAACAAAGGAAATCGAGACAAGAGCCAACAACCTTTCGCTTCGTTTGCTTCCTAAACCGTTCGTTTTTCGAAAAAGCAACTCGAAGGCTCGGGAGGACCATCATCCGCTTCCTCCTCAGCCCAAACGCCCGTGTTTCGTCCCAAACGAAGCATCACAGCTTCACCCTGAGGAAGTCCACTTCATCCCTCTGTCGCCCAGTCGCCCGTGTTTCGTCTGTACTGACACCGAGACACCAGTAAATTCTGAAGTTGATACCGATTCTGAATGCTCTGATACTGACTCGATGGAGAACATCAACGAAAATGAAAATGAAAGGATTCAAAGGGCAATTGATGATGCATTGGAAGCCGCACGTGAAGCGGTCAAAAATCAACCTTTGAAAGAGATTGGAGCACCTACCGCATCCAATGTCCGACTTGGAGTCAAGCCTCCGAAGGCAGAAAAGAGGCGTGATTGGTTCTACAATCCGGGCCTCATCACTTTGGTTCAACAAAACATGTTTGGGAAAAACCCTAAAGAGGATGCAAACTTACATCTCCAAAAATTCCTCCGCAATTGTGCAACATTGAACTTACACCTTCCCACCAAAATCTCGCAGTATCAGTAAGGTAGTAGGTAGCAAGACCTACATGCCTGTCCAGAGGTGCATGACTCACTTCTAACCGAGATTTTATTGCAGCCAACCATTATTCGACGGCTCGATAATCACCTTCACCAGAGAATTATGGTGGTCCAAGTCGGGCGAAGGAATCAAACTTTCTCCGAAATTCTTCTTCCTCATTTAGTCGAGATCCACCACGATCTCTTTCAGCCAATCGTCTTACTCGTTCAAAAGCAGTTAACAAGCGATCAATTTCTTGATCTTGAGGCTCTTGGGGTTGCTTCTTAGTTCTACACCGACCGTGATTCATTTAACCTTCAATAACAGAAATACCCAGAACAAAATTAGTCACAACATAAAGAAGGGGGTAAGGTACTTAGCTTTTCATCGTTGCGGATTCTTTTCTCATCTCGACTCTTGAGACACAACAAAGGTCCCACAATAACCTTACACCGGAGATTATCTATACTCACTACCGGTGTGTAGAAGAGAAACTCAAGAAACTTGGAGAGTTGAGATATGAGCCCAAATCCATTGCTTTGTCAGCTAGTGAGAACAAGACATCTCCCTCCAAACACTGTCACAATGACAACCATCAAGATAAACACTGTCACTCGAGTGACAAGACTAAGGGCATATTCGACCTTGATGAGGACAAGGAGCCGTGCTTTCAAAAATGTTTCGGGCCATCATGATCTTTGAGAGAAAGTTCAACAAGGAAAGGCTTGACAATGATGAGAGGGCTCTTTGTTTTGTTTGTCAAAAGGAGGGCCACACCATATACACTTGCTTCAAGCTATCCCCACACTTGAAGGAAAACAAGAAAGATGGTGACAAGAAAAAAGTGATGGCTGATACAAGTCCAAAAAGGGACATTATAAGGGCAAAAAGAAGGGTGAGAAGGCTACACAATCCACATAGGACAACGATTCCGACACAAGTTCATCCTCCTCATCCGATTCGGAGTCCGAATGCGACTTTGACAACCTTGCTCTAGTGGCTCAAGTCAATGAAGTGATGATGCCCACGAATGATGACCTTGATGACTTGGTGAAGGAGGTTTTCAACGAGTACAACCGAGGCAACATTTATGTGCATCCATTGAGTAAGGTAAGCATTGGAGAAGTTTCAACCTCCTCAACAATCACAACTCCAATCTCCACTCCAATTCAAGAAGTGGTACCTAAGGTAGCTATTGAAGCGCCTAAGGTTACCAATGAGGTACAACTAAACCCATCTCTATGTAGTGATAGTGATAGCAATAGTGAAAATGACTTGTGCTTGAATAATGATACAAACTCTCAAAATGATAGGTTGAATGATTATCTTGATGAGTCTCTTAAGACTATTGCTAGTCAAAAAGGGAAAATTAGCCTTTTGACGGCTAAGGTGCATGATCTTGAAGCTTTGGTGAGTAAGTATAAGGGTATGATTGAGAGTTTTGAAAAATCGAAAGATTGTGAAAAATGTCAAGCTCTTTTGAGTAAGACAAATATTTTGAAAAATAATGAAAGGGCATCAAGTTCATCTAGTGCTTCTTGTAGCACCAAGATGGATCTTGATAAAATATATGTGGGCCAAAAATCCAATGACAAATCGGATCTTGGGTTCAAGAAGGAAAATCAATTTTTTTTAGACCAAGAAACTCGTTCAGCCCAACACAAAATGAGAGGTATTATAACAAGGGCACCAATTATTGAAACACACACGGGAAAGGACAAAATAATTTCTTAAGTTTGCAAAATGATGCTCAAAAGAATTTGGTAGGAATAAAAATGGCTTCAAGGGTACTCAAAGAAATTTGCAAAACAATCGGAGCCCAAATAATTTGTATTTCAAGGGTTCCGATGGGTGCTTTCATATTTTCCAAAAGAATGGGGGTAATAGGAATAGCACACACTAGACCTCAAAACAATGGGAAAAATAAGAATATCTCTCAACAAAACAAAACGAATTTTTAAAAATCTAATTTTAAAAGTTCTCAATCATACACCTTTTCTAAGGATCTAAAGATCAAGGCTATGGAGCTTAGGTGTCATTATGAGATCCATTTTGTTAGAGAAAGTTCACAAATGAACAAACCCACTAGTGCATGTTGCGACTATTGTGGTAAGAATGACCATCTCACATTAGAATGCAAGGTTAGAAAATCAAACCATACATCCGGTTCAAAGAGTATGATTTGGATTCCTAAAGTCGCTTTCACTTTCACTTCATCTAGTGGAAGCGGTTCTAATGTGGCTTGAAAAGCCATTCTATCTCCCTGGACCTTATAGTCAAATTTTAAGGGGGAGAAAATACAAAAATTATGTTACTTGTTTGTTTCTAACTAATATATATTCTTGTAGGTTTGTTTGTTATCATCATTCAAGAAAAGTGCTTGGATCATAGATAGTGGGTGTTCACATCACATGACCGGTGATGAATCTTGTTTCAAGGCACTTGAATCTTTTGATGGTGGTGAGGTTACTTTTGGAAATAATCTTAGAAAGAGCACTATTATTGGTATAGGCTCGGTTGGTAACTAAAATCTTACGGTATCCAACGTATATCTTGTTGATGGTCTTAACTACAACCTTTTAAGTGTGAGCAAATTGTGTGATGTCGTATATTACTTGAAGTTTGACCACTTCACCATCGGTGAACAATGCTTTAGTGCCATGACTACTAGTTCATGGCTATGGCATAGAAGACTTAGTCACGTTTCAATAAACTCCCTAAAAAAACTAGTCAAATTAAATCTTCTCCGTGATCTTCCATCACACAAACTTGACTTAAATGGGTTGTGTGAAGCTTGCATGAAAGGCAAACAAATCAAGTCTAGTTTTAAGACCAAAGAAATCATCTCTACCTCTCAACCCTTGCAATTACTTCATATGGTAGATGACTATAGTCACTTTACTTGGGTTTTCTTTCTTGCTCACAAGGAAGAAGCATTTGACTACTTTGTCAAATTTAGCAACCGAGTTGAAAATGAAAAAGGGTTAAAAATTTCTAGATTTCATAGTGACCACGGAAGGGAATTTGAAAATGTTAAATTTGATGAATTATGTATAGAAAAAGGATACAAACAAGAGTTTTTCGCTCCACGAACTCTCCAACAAAATTGTGTAGTGGAGAGGAAGAACCGAACCCTACAAGAGCTAGAATGCATTATGCTACATGAATTCGTCGTACCCAAGTTTCTTTGGGCCGAAGCGGTAAATACGGGATGCCATGTAGTAAACCGTGCATGCATTCGTTCCAAACTCAAGAAAACACCATTTGAATTGTGGGTTAGTCGAACTCCCAATATATCATATTTCCGTGTATTTAGGTCCAAGTGTTTTGTCCTTGATGAGTCTCCTAAAATAACCAAATTTGATGCTAAATTTTTAACCGGAATATTTGTTGGTTACTCAAACATAAGTAAAGCGTATAGAGTTTATTTGCCTACCTCAAGGGTTGTAATTGAGTCCATAAATATCAAATTTAATGAAAGTGCTAATGAGAAAACCGAGGAAGGTAACTCTATTGTAGGTATCCAAGATGGAGCAACAACTCAAGAGATTGAGTTTCAACCGAAGGATGAGCTTCCACCTGTGATAATCGAGGAGCCGTTGAACCGGGTCGATGACAATTTGATAGGGGGAGAGAATCATGAGGAAGAAACAATTGACACAACTCAAATTGAAACGCCTCATGATGAATCTCAACCCATACCTCAACCGGTTCATGAGCCTCCGAAAATACTTAGAGAAGTGTCGTCTCATCCTCTTTCTAATGTTATAGGTGACCTTAGGGAAGGTGTTACGACTAGGTCGGGTTTAAACCAAATGATTGGTCATTGTGCTTTAGTATCTCAACTAGAACCAAAATCTTTCAAGGAGGCCAATGTTGACCCAAATTAGATTGTTGCCATGCAAGAGGAATTGAACTAATTTGAAAGAAATCAAGTTTGGGAACTTGCACCCTTACTAAGTGGTAAGCAAGTTATTAGTACCAAATGGATTTATAGGAACAAGCTAGATAAACTTGGTAATGTGGTTAGAAACAAAGCCAGATTGGTTGCATAAGGTTTTAAGCAACAAGAAGGTATTGACTTTGAAAAAACCTTCGCACCCGTTGCTCGTCTTGAATATATTAGAATGCTCTTGGCATATGCCGCTAACAAAGGCTTTACTCTATTCCAAATGAATGTCAAGAGTGCTTTTCTAAATGGATGGATAGACGAGGAAGTGTATGTCCAACAATCTCTCGGTTTTGTTGACCATTTTAACCCTGACCATGTGTTCAAGCTTCACAAAGCTTTGTATGGTTTGAATCAAGCTCCTAGAGCTTGGTATGGTAGACTTTGTACATTCTTTCTTGACAATTGTTTTATTAGGGGTAAAATGGACTCAACTCTCTTCACTAAGAAAAGGGATTACCATTTGTTACTTGTGTAAATTTATGTGGATGATATTATTTTTGGCTCTACTAATACAACTCTTACACAAGAATTTTCCTCTTTGATGAGTAGTGAATTTGAGATGAGTATGATGGGAGAACTCAACTTCTTTTTGGGACTACAAATCAAACAACTCTAAAATGACATCTTCATTAGTCAAACCAAATATGCCAAGGAGTTGATTAAGAAGTTTGGTGTTGAAGATAGCAAGAGCTTGGACACGCTAATGGGCAAGAATGTAAATATTGATGCGGATGAGAAGGACAAGCCGATGGACATAACTCTCTATCGAGGTATCATTGGAAGCTTGCTCTATCTCATGGTGAGTAAGCCAGATATTATGTATGCCATATGTCTATGTGCTAGATACCAATCCAATCCTAAGGAGTCTCATCACAAAGCAGTAAAAAGGATTTTGAGATATGTTAAGGGTACCCAAAGTCTAGGTCTTTGGTATGGTAAACAAACCGAACTTGACTTGGTAGGGTATACCGATGCCGACTTTGCCAGTGACCATATGGACTGAAAGAGTACTAGTGGAACTTGTCAATTTTTTGGTGGTTCACTAGTCTCTTGGTCAAGTCGCAAGCAAACTTCGGTTGCTCTTTCAACTGCGGAAGCCGAATATATAGCGGCCGGTAGTTGTTGCACACAACTACTTTGGATGATGTAAATCCTTAAGGATTATCAATTAGAATTCCAAAATGTACCAATCTTGTGTGACAATACTAGTGTCATCCTTATTTCTAAAAATCCGGTATTGCACTCTAAAACTAAGCAAATAGAGATACGACATCATTTTATCCGAGATCATATTGAGAAATGTGATGTGGAGTTGGTACATGTTGACACAAAAGAGCAAATCGCCGACATCTTCACCAAACCATTGCCTACGCAACAACATCTTGAATTTAGGTTCAAACTCGGTATGCTTGAACTCAAAGATTAAATTGTATGCATACCATGAGCTTGTTTGTCTGTTTGCTGCATTTATTGATTATTTTTTATTTTAATTTCAGTTAAAAACCAATCATTTTCGATTTCGTTTTAGTTTTTCTGGTTTTTTTGGCACCAGCATCACACAACGCTATTTGACGTTGTGCAACACTGGAATCAGATTAACTGTTGTTTAAATGAATTTCACAAAACTGTCAGGTCAGATGTTGCACAATTCGGACCATCGTTGTGTAACGTTAGTTTAAATCTTTGTTTCAAACGTGGCACAACGCTCACCATTGTTGTGTAACGTTAATTTGAATTCCTGTTAGTACTTAAATTTTTTGTAACGTTGCAGATCGTTCTGCAACGTTGCACAACGTTTCACAATGGAGAAATTTTTTTTGTGCTTTTCTGAGAAGTGTATTGGTTTTAGTGTTGTACAACGCCCTTTAATGTTGTGCGATGTTGTGTGCTTGTGTTAGATAACGTCACTTAGCGTTGCACAACGAAATAGTTTTATTTCTGATTTTTTGAATTTTGGGCCTAGCGTTGTACAACGTCCTTTAACGTTGCTTAACGTTCGATCGAAATTTAAACTGTCGCGTCTCTTCCTTCTTTCTTTTTCTTTCTTCTTCTCCACACCAACCTGAGAGCCCCGTCTTTTATCTCTCTTACTCCTTCACTACACCACCTCTATCTCCTCTCCGAATACTCCCTCTATTCTACACCTCTCCAGCAACCGAGACCACCTTTCTACTCTCATTTTCCTCCTCTACAATCTCATACCCTTCACTTCCACTCTCTCTCTCTCTCTTTCACTCTCTTTGCCGAAACCCTAGCCTCAACCATCACACTCAATTCCGACGATCTAACCGTCAGTTCTTAAATCGGCTTGGCACACGGCTTCAGGAAGCGTCTCTCCTTCATCTCCAACTCTTCATTAAGGTTTGCCACTCGGTTCTCTCTCTCCTTTTAACATGGCACCACCAAAGGACAAAACCTCCACCAAAAGGGCTCGAAAAAGTACCAAAGGAGCAATGCCTATCTCTTTAGGCCAAATACAACCGTCAACCAATATGAAGAAATTGGAAATGAGCCTCTACATATACTCGGTGGACGGGTGGCCGGTGGTCATAGCCTTCCTCAAGACATAACCGCATACTTCGATGCAAAGTTTGAGGCCTTGAACACCAAGCTCGATGAGAAATTCATGGCCTATGATCAACGGTTCACAAAGATTAAGGATGGCATTGCTTCTTATCACAACAAAACCAATGCCTCGCTCATAAACATCAAGGATGACATCCATAAATTTTGGGCCGATGTGGATCTAAAACTTGCCAAGGGTTCTTCAAGCGGAGGAGGCGATGAAGAGGATGTGTGACTTCTCAAGCCAAAGAACTTAGCCTAACTCTAGCCTATTTTGCTTCATGCTTTTTCTTAGTTTTCTTTTGGATTTTTCTTTTGGTTTTATGAACTTTAGTGCTAAATGGCCGCGTTTTGGTTGTATGAAATAGCTTTGAGAATGGATGATTGTTTGAACTTAGTGCTTATCTATGCTACTTATTTTGTACTTGGAGCTAAACGGCTATATTTTGATTTGCTTGTGTTGTATGAACTAAATGGTTGTTGTGTGATGTTATATGATTGCTACTCGTTATTTTGAGTTAAATTTTTTTTTTCGATGCATGCATGCTTAATTACTTGACTTAACTCCCTTCTAGTTATTTCAATTCTTTGCTTGCTAAATTACTTTAACAAGGGGGAGTAGGACTTGCTTGTTTGCCAACTTAGTGGTTTAGGGTGTACACTGTATACCCCTTTTCCCTAATTGAAAAAAGAAAGAGAAATGAAAAGTAAATTGTCGGTCTAATTTGCTATATCATTTGCCAATTTACTTAGGTGTTGTTTTGCAATTCAACAAAAAGGAGAGATTGTTGGACTAAACAATTAACTCTTGATTTGTCGATTTGTAAAACAACACCAAACCTATCAACTAATGCTTCAATTTAGTGGTTTTTTAGTGTTTTAAGTGAAGAATGACTTGAAGCAAGTGTAGCACAAGTTATGGAGCATCAAGAGACTTCATTAAGCTAGCTAGAGTCATTAGTTTAGGTATATTTAATCTCTAAACTAATCTCAATCAGTTTGCTGTTAAAATGCTTAGTGTTTCTATCTAACGTCATACAAAGCCATTTGGCGTTACACAACGCTGAGAAAATTTAGACTGAAATAGCAAAATCTCTGACAAGCGTGAAACAGCGTCACACAACGCTCACTGGCGTTGAGTAACGCTGAATCACAAAGTTGTATAACGCTCAGTAGCGTTATACAACGAGATATTGAGAGTTCATGGAACTTAGTCTGTTCCTCTTGTCAGAACGTTAGGCAACGATCCATAGAGTTGCACAACGTTGCGGTCCACCATTGTGTAACGCAAAATCAGCGTTGTATGATGCTCTATTAACTTTGTCAGATATGTTTCTCATCGATACCATTTTGTTTACCAACAAAACAGTCGGAATTTCTGACTTCGCACTCCTTCGTTGTGTAACGCTCTCTGATGTTGCACAACGCTCTAGTAAATGAAATTGTCAGAACTATCAACTTTACACTTCCTTGTTGTATAACGATCTCTGACGTTGCACAACGCTCTGAGAAATTCCAACGGAACTGTCGGAGTATTTGTTTGGTTGTACGTTCCTCCGTTGTGCAACGTTACAAAACGTTGCACAATGTTTTGACAAATGGCAACGGTAATATAAAATAACCGTTTGAAATTTCAACGGTCATATTGAACGTTGTACAACGCCATATGGCGTTAGGCAACGTTAGAGAGGATTTTTGACTGTTTTGGAGCTGTTGACGCCCTCTATTTATACCAGCCCATTTGGGACTGGTTTGACACTTTTGAAACCTTGCAAAATCCTTCTCTTTAAGGTCAAACAGTTAGAACCCATTCTCTCTTGTTCTTGAGCATTTCTCTTGCAAAATCATTGAGATTAGAGTGCATCAACCAAGCCCATCGTTTCATTAGCTAGATTATTGAGTGATTTGGTTGAGAGCCTGAATCTCTTGAGTTATTTGGTGATTAGCTAGAGGTTAGGCCGATTCGCTTCGAGTGTTTTGTGACGAAGTGATTCGGTTCGCATTTGTAGACCCGTTTGGTTGGAATAGAACGGAGCGCGTCCGATTTGTAGTCGCGAAACTTCCGGAGACGTACGACTAAGGCTAGCTTCATCTAGCGGGTCGGAACTCCGTAATCAATCGCTTGTCATCTCTCTCTCTATATTTACTTTATATTTGACTTGGATTTGATTGTTTGTGCGTGAACCAACTTGAATTGTTTGAATTGTTAATTTCCGCAAAATTGTCCAAATCGGTTTAGAATTTGAATTTGTGCCTATCCACCCCCCTCTAGGCCTTTATTTAGGGACATCAATCTGAAGTACTACTATTGGGAAGACCCGTTTCTATGGAAGAGAGGAGTTGATGGTGTGTTTCGAAGATGCATTATATTTAACCTCAAATTTTGATGCCAATTAAGGGGTTTTAACAGTTATACAGATATCAGATAAATCGAATAAATCTTCGACCAAGCGCGAAAAATACCAGAATAACTCCAAAAATCCCACAAAAATACCAAAAAATCCGCTGAGATTTATAGAGAATTATGGAGGCTTCAAAATACCAGAAGCATTAACAGAATCCCCAATTTATGGAAAGAAGTCCAAAATTTGGGAAAAATAAATAAAATGGAAAAAGGGGTATTTTTGAGAAATTCTGGATTCTGTGGGATTCTACAGATTTTTATGAAGATGTTGCAAAATCTCATGGATAAATTCAATTTGGAGAATGTCCAAATAGTTAATTTTGGTTCAGCAGCCATGAAAATGCAATTGAAAATAGATAAATGGAGGCGCCCAGATTGAAAAGTAAATGGAGAGGAGAGGGGCGTGGGATTTGAGTTTCCCCCTCCAGTATACTATTATAGGTGAGTTTGGTGTATGGACCGAGAGGAAAGATTTACTCAATCAGTCTGGTTGGTCTACGATAAGCCAAGAGCAGGAGAAGGAAAAGGGAGGTTTTCTCTTCCAAACCAATTCGGTTAAGTAGAGAAAAGAAAACAGAAGAGAACAGTGGGGGAAGAGAGAGAAAATCGGAGGAGAAATAGGAGAAGAGTGGATCGAAACTGCGCAAGGAGCTGAAGCGATCTCAGGCGATTCTCCAAGCGAGAGAGAGAAAGAGAGAGAAAATTAGGTTAGCCACTTTATAATTAGGTTAGAAAGAGAGAGAGGTGAATCGAGAAGAATTGCTGAAATCGAGTAGCAGTTGTAGAGAAGAAGAACTAGAATCACGAATTTCGAGCGATTTATTGTAAAAGAAAAGGTAATTGGCGATAAAGAATGATGTTTTGGATCTATCTTGCTTTTTTACAATGTTCGAATTTGATGCAACAACAACAACAACAACTAAGCCTTTTGTCCCAAACAAGTTGAGGTAGGCTAGAAAAGAAACCCAATAAGAAAAAGTATCCACGAAGAAATTCAGAGCATTTTGTTCCAAACAAGTTGGGTAGGCTAGAAAAGACTGAGTTTTTACGCTGGCTCGCCAAGCTTATCGCAAGCATGCGGTCTTGAACCCTGAATCTCCTAGAAGAGAGCCCAGTGCTCTAGACCACATGCAAGAACAATAATAGTAATAGAAATAATATCAATAATAGCAATACTACTAATAATATATATAACAATATAGTAATAGTAGAAACCTACCCTCAACCAAAAACTAATAAAGTGACCTACAACCAATTGAAATGTTGAATGGTCAAATTTCTAAATACCAAGCATAGAGTATCGAGACCTGCTATTGAATATGGGTGCTATTTAGTGTCATGCGCATGTATAAAAGGTTCATTGAACTCGACATTATAACATATTGGGTTGATATTAAAGTCAATACTAGGTTTGCTTATTTTAAGCTCATTTCTATATCGATACCCTTACTGTGCTATTCTCTGTACCTATCTCCAAACTGTACCAGACTCATGTACCTGTGTCAGCTGATCCATGTATTACCTCTTTGTACCGGCCACTTGTACCCACCCCACGGCTTCAAACTGAAACAAATGCGCTTAGTATTAACTGATCCTCATGCCAAGCCCTGTACCGACTTTGTGTTGTACCGGTATCAAGCATAATACCAACTGATAATTAAAACCCATGTTTGGACTCAACTTGGTACCATATTAACTAGTGTGTAGAGCAACCAAACGGTCTTGCTACACTCCAGCTAAGGACAAATAGAACTCCTATACCGGCCTCACCGTGGTGCCGTTTCTGTACCAGTACCAAACGCAAGTAATGAAGTAAACACCAGTAATATCATATCTTCATTATACCTGGACAGCTCAAGCTTTCAAACCTTGTTTATCCTGGCGCTGGCTTTCTTTACTGTTATGCACCCAATGATTAGTCAAATCCCTGTACTTATTAAACTAAAGTCAGTAAGCATAGTTAGGAAATTTATAAACAATTAAAGGCCCAAAATCTGACAAAGTCCATTAATAAAAAACGCAGGGGATTAATTAAATTCATTTAAACTCCTTAAACTGAATTTAAATAAAACAAAACAAAATTTCTAAAAGTAGCCTCAAATACATGAAATCTATTAAAATAATCACAAAACTTTAAAAATTCAAATAAAACAATTAAAAATACTAGAATTTAAGTAAATCAAACATATTGATATTTGGACATAAAATTTTGTCAAATTAATAACATTTCCAAATAAAGTATCATAAAATGATAAATACAATAAATGTCTTTTATAATAAAAACCCTTTTATAATAAAATTTCAGAAAATAAGAACTAGATAAAAATCAAAGTGAAACGATTCTAAAAATAACTATTTTCAATCAAATATTTTCAAATAAGTTTTTTTCAAAAATAAGAAAAGAACTTAAAAAGACCTAAAAATGCAAAGTCAAAATAACAAAATTGCAAGAAATCACCTTTATTCAAAAGAGAATATAAAAAATCTAAAAGAAACAGAAACTCGAAACCAAACTCAAATCCAAGAACTAAAACCAAAAGCCTAAGTATTTTCAAATAACAGATAAGTCCAAAAGTAATAAAGTCAAAATTACACAAAAGACAAATATTTTCGAAATTACACAAAAAGACTTTATAAAGCTCAAAAGCATAAAAGATCAAAATGAAGGAAAATTACCAATATCCAAAGTGAAACACTATAAAATTAAAAGTCAAAACACAAAACCCAAAGCCAGCCGAAATCTCTACGCTTGAGGAAAAGTCCCTCGCCGGGGTTTTGATCAATCTCAGATAACTAGAAATTGAATTCTTTCAAGTGATCCCCATGTCTAAAGAATTCCAAATTGTTCTCACAAGAAGGCTACCTAAGAGCCCCAAGAACCAACTCTTGTTAAGAAGGCCGCCCAAGAGGTCCCTAGGGTTGTAAACGAACCAACTCTTATTAAGAAGACCGCCCAAGAGGTCTCTAAGGTTGTAAAAGAACCAACTTTCACAAGAAGGCCGACTAAGAGGCCCCGAAGGTTGTAAAACTCATTTTGTTCTCACAAGAAGGCTATCTAAGAGCTCCGAGAACCAACTCTTATTAAGAAGGCCGCCCAAGAGGTCCCTAGGATTTTAAAAGAACCAACTTTCAAAAAAAGGCCGACCAAGAGGCCTCGAAGGTTGTAAAACTCCTTTTGTTCTCACAAGAATGCTACCTAAGAGCCTCGAGAACCAACTCTTATTAAGAAGACCGCCTAAGAGGTCCCTAGGGTTGTAAAAGAACCAACTTTCACAAGAAAGCCGATCAAGAGGCCCCGAAGGTTGTAAAATTCCTCTTCGTTCCTATAAGAAGACCTATCGTTGTCCCATGAACTCACTCTCAACAAGAAGGCTAGACGTTGCCCCGAAAGCTATCAAATAACTTAAAATGACCTCAAACAACTTCAAACAACTTCAAACAACTCCAAGATCATTTCAAACAAAAATCTCTTCTCTTCTAATGAAAACTTTCTCCTTTTTAAACGAAAACTAAAATTAGTCTTGGTTTAGAGTCTTTAGTTTAAAGTCTTTAGAAGTTTAAGGGTACTTAATTGGGTCTCGTCAATTAGGTCTGGTACCATCAATTAAGTATGATTTAGGCCAAAAAGAATAAGTGTTGCACGAACACAATAAGTATTTCCAACATGATACTTCCTAGCCTATTACGTATTCTTTAGACCCCTTAATCAGAGATTCCCGTAGGCAACTACGGGATAATTAACAATAGGGGCTTGCGCCTATTGGAAAGAAAGGACCTGCAAAATTAATAAACCCTCGTAAGAAGTGACTTTTGGTCTGGCTCTCTTGTTATCAAAAGATAGCCGGCGCAGAGATCGAACCTTAAGGGGGGTGAATCTAAGGCTTATTCTATTTTTTCGAGGAAACGCTTTCACTCTTCGAGAGATGACGAAAAAGCCCATACACATTCCTTATGATGAGGTTGAGCCGATACTTGCACATTGCCATTCATCCGTCTATGGGGGCCATGCATCAACATCAAAGACATCAGCAAAAATGTTACAATCCGGATTCTTTTGGCCATCCATTTTTAAAGATGCAAGAGAGTTTGTGTTGAAGTGTGATCAACATCAAAGGACGGAGAATATCTCAAGTAGACATGTCGATTCGGCCACGGTGAGGAAGCTATTCTCTAAGGTAATATTTCCACGATTTGGGGTTCCAAAAGTCGTCATTAGCGATGGAGGGAAGCATTTTGTGAATAAGCAGTTTGACAATATATCTTTTGTCAAAATATGGAGTGACTCACAAGGTTGCAATCCCTTATCATCCATAAACAAGTGGTCAAGTTGAGGTATCAAATCGGGAGATCAAAAACATCTTGGAAAAGATCGTGGGAATCATGAGGAGAGATTGGGCATTAAGATTGGATGATGCGCTTTGGGCATATCGAACGGCTTACAAAACCCCAATTGGGATGAGCCCTTTCAAGTTGATATATGGTAAGCCATGCCATTTGCCCGTTGAGATCGAGCACAAAGACTATTGGGAGGTTAAGCACATCAATTGGAGTCTCAAGGCCGCAGGTGAAAGGAGAATTTTAGACCTTCATAAACTTGAGGAGCTTAGAAATGACTCGTATGAGAATGCTCGGATTTACAAGGAGAGAACAAAGAAATGGCATGACATGCATATTCAAAGGAGGACATTTAAAGAAGGTGACTTGGTGTTGTTGTTCAACTCAAGGTTGAAATTGTTCTTGGGCAAACTTCATTCGAGGTGGTCGGGACCATTTGAGGTGAAAAAGGTCTATCCTTATGGGACGGTAGACATTTGGAGTGAGAAGTTTGACACATTGAAAGTCAATGGACAAAGACTTAAGGTCTACATTTCTAATGTGTCAAAAGAAGGAGAAGAGACGGGCACCCGCCTCCTCACAGACCCCATACCCACATCAACGTAGACAAAGAAGGTCGAGCTCAAAACCTTAAACGAGCGCTGCTTGGGAGGCAACCCAAGGGTTTAGAAAAAAATTAGGATTCTAAAATTCTGCACTTTACTTTTTGAAAAATTAAAAAATCACAAAAACAAATTAAAAAACCAATAAAAATACAAAAAAATAGAAAATAAAAAAAATACAAAAAGAGACATGACTGAAGGGTTCTTGTTGTTGCTATTTTCTCAAGTACTCAAGCTCTGCACAAAGATTTGAAGTCAAAAGCACAAAAGGAGCCAAGTTTGGGGGAGTTTCAGGGTTCTTCAAACGGACCGCCTGTTCTGCCAGACGGGCCGCCTGAAGGTGCTTTGCGCGAAAAAAATAGAAGGCACAAAAGAGATTCTATTGCGAAACCAGCTCAAAACCTAGTTCAAACGGATCGTTTAACCACCCAGCCCACAAAAAAAAAATGGCGACCCAAAACCTAATTTTAGAAAAAAATCAACTCTATACCCAGCCGACGCCCCCTCTCTCTTTCCTCCGTTCCCTCACCAGCCGACCCTTAAGCAAAAACCCTACCTCATCTCCAACCTTCAAATTCGGCGTTCCGACGAGTTCTCCAACGATGCACCACCACCAACGTGCTCATCTCACCTTCCTTCACTTAACCTCACCTTCGATTGCGTCGATTCCGCCATCGATCCACCGCTACACCACCATTCTCTCGAACCATCGGCGCTATAAGGTAAACCTCGTTTCCTTGGCCTATTTCAATTCCTAACCAATACCTACACCATATCTGTACCACAGAAACTCGTACCAATCACCACCTCGAAACCCTACCTGTGTCTGTCAAACCCCGACACCAAACAGTCTGTCTGGAACCATCCCAGACGACCCGTTTAGACCGAGAGCACCTGTTTCTGCCAAAACCTCATCAGACCCTTCAGATGATCCGTCTGACCACCCAGAGGACCCGTCTGGACCTGACTGACAGCAAACCCTAACTCTAATCCTAGCCTAACCTAAACCAACAATCATGCCTAGAATCTCCAACCTATTCCGAAAGAAGCGCAAGAAGCTCCCCTCCTCATCCTCTTCCTCTCAATCCTCCTCCTCTCATGTCTCGGATCCATCATACCAAGCACAAGCGGATCTCGAAGCCGCAGTAGCCGCAGTTTATGAGACAAATAGCGAGCCGGAGGTTGAAATCTGCAACACCGACCATAGGAAAGCCATGGAATACTTCAAGGACAAGAAGTATGAGAACACCAAGACTATTGACCGAGCTGCCCTTCAAACTCTTGGTGTAAGTGATCAATTCTTTGGTTTTACCTCACAGATTGGTATTGAGTCAAGGTTTTGGGACCTCAAGGAGAAGTCGTACGACCGCCTCACCGCTGAATTCTTGCCCACCTTCAGTCTTAAGAGGGAGGATGAGTTGTTGGCATTCGAGTGCACACTCATGGAGACTCGATTCAGTATCACAGAGCTCGAGATAGCCCAGTGGTCCGGCTTTGCACCTGGCGGCCAAGAAGATGTGGACTACCCAATCTACATTTGGAATGAGATAAGCGACACCGAACCACCGGCCAACAAAGACTCTCCAAGGGCCAAGTACATCCACCATCCGGTCCTTAGAATCATACAAAAAGCATTGGCCCAAACCATCTTTACTAGAGGTGAGACGGCCATACAAGTGAGATTGGAGGAGCTTGGGTTGATTGGCCGGATTTTGCATCTCGCTCTCCCTCGTGCCAACATTGCCGCATGGATAATCAATTATTGGGCTAGCATTGCAGCCAATAGGAGAAGCGACGGGGGCCAAATTCGAATTGGCCAATTTGTGACCCACATTGCTAGGCAGAAGGGTATCATTGTGAGAACCTTGCAAGAGACCAAAGGATACAGTACAATGAACTTGGCATTTTTTCAAAAGTGTCGGGTTTATCAAGAAGGCGAGGGATGGTAGGTATCTTTGGCATCTCCCGGACTATCCTCTTTTCTACCTCCCTATCATACAAGAGGTAGTTCCAAAGAGGAAGCAAACGGCTCTTCTCAAGGACTACAAGGGAGAGTCATTTGGCAATGAGGCCCGCCCCTCTTCACCGGACCATAGGCCCACCGCCCATGTTGGAGCACCATCCTCCGCACCTCGCGGATCGGCAAGCGAGGAGCCCTACGACTTTAGGGCACTTATGGACAGGTTGGAGACAATTGAGAGGCTCTCCACCGACTCCTTGGAGCTTGGAAAGAAGATCGATGAGAAGATCGATCGGATTGAGGAGGAGCAAAAGAAGCAAAGGGAAGACATCAACCTCCTCAAGCAATACCATGAGGATGATGGCCCTTCGAGGATCCAAGTGAGATAGATTTACGATTGGTGGTACCCGCAGTATGGATATCACCCGCCACCACCACGACCACCCGAGTATTGAGCTAGTTTGTGAGTTTCCTTATTTTTCTCCTATTTACTTTCTTTATTTGATTGATGCATTAGGGACAATGCAATTGATTAAGTTTGGGGTGGTATAATCGAGAAATCTGGAAATTTCAAAAATTTGTGAAATATGTGGTCTGTATATACTCTATCTAGGAAATGCATCATGCATCTGAAATTTTTCAGTTCTGTCGCAGTTCAAACCGATCGTCTGGTCACCCAGACGGACCGTTTGAACTGGCAGAACCTGAAACTGCATCATTTAGGGTTTTGCATGTTAATTCCATATAATTATGCATTTAGATGATTTGAGGAGATTTTAATATTGAAAACTGATGTTATGACTTGAGCTTGAGGTTTTAAAAACTTGACAAATTCTTTTGAAAAATTCGATCCTTGAATTGCGAAATTCTAGGATAGGAGTAAACTTGTAGATATCTTGACTTGGTTTGATTTAAGAGTTTCGAAGTTTCTTTAAGTAAGCATGATATGTTTTGATTAATTGGACTTGATAATTAGAGGCACCACCTAATTCAATTGACCTATTTGCCTAAGATCAACCCTAGCAATTCAACAATTAGGAACAAAAGAGGAATTTCATATTTAGACAAACTAAACCATTGTTTTCAAAATAAATAAAAGTCGAAGATGTAAATACACACACTTATAAATAAGCAAGTAACACATGCAAAAAAGGGAACTAAAAAGTGGTGCTTTGCCATGGACATTGCGGAAAGTTATAGGTAATTGTGGGTAAGAAGAAAATCCATAAATCATGAGTAAGAAACAAGAAAAAACTCATGATAAAAAAAATCTAAAAAATACCCACCTTAATCTGGCTGACCTCTCCGCCGCGAGAAAATAGTCCTAGCCCCGGGACAAACTTTTAAAAGTGTCAATCCAAAAACTTTGAAAATGATGGGTGAGGAGTTGTATCCTTTTTTCCGCCTCACTTTAGTCATTCTTCAATGCGTTTTCCAAAATCCTAATGGTGAAGAATTTTCTAAATCATGATTGTGAGTTAATTGTTTCTAAGTTGGTTGAATTGGTAGAGTTCCCTTTTCTAATTGTCAAATCAACTTGTCAAACCTTAATCAAACTTCAAAATTTTTGAATTAACCAAGGCGAGATATAGATAAGTTTTGCAAATATCCGAGGTTAGCTTGTAAAAAGGAGAAAATCGAATGGTAAAAACAACATGAAATCGATCTTCATTTTGAAATTCAATTAAGTTGTCCAAAATGATTCAAGTCATGACATTGGTACTTGTTGAAAATTTCCTTAGATTTGTAGAATACCAATATTAAACCTACATTTAAGCCCTAATTTGATCTTCTAAGTTATAATTTTGCTTGGAGACAAGCAAGGTTCAAGTTTGGGGAATTTTGATCAGCAATTTTTATGCATATATTTCAAACCTAATTTGGTCTTAAATTTGGTTAAATATTGCATATTGATGAAGGCTTAGAACCTAGGAATTAAATGAATTTGTAAACCTAGAGCTAATCTCACTAATCGTTTGGAACATAGCTTTAGGGTCCAACCCAAGAGACGGATCTATGATAACCGGACTTATCCTTTCTCAAAATCTAGACAGAAATATTTTTATGAAGATTTAAATAACAGAAAATCAAACAATGCACTAAAGTAAATATTTTTTATTGATTTTTGGACTCGCAATAAAATAAAATAAACTAAATAATATAAAAATAAGTAAAGTAGAGTTTTTGGGTTTTAAACAGAGAATAAAAAAAATGTCCTAGGAGTCAGGTTTCACTTGAGTATGGACGCTAAAACTCGAAACTAAGTACTTTCGCACTAAACTTCGCATTTTAGCTACAGTTACCACTCTGTTCGGTCCGAACAGGAGGCAAAGGTGAGTTTAAATGATCCGTTATGCTATCTAATACTCTAAGTCAGGGTTTATTGGTCAAACCTAGATATTCTAAACCTCAGCTTTCACTTGTTGGGATAGATTCTGGTTTAATTACAACCTAACCTAATTAACTTGATTGGTTCGCAATTTTTGGTATAGAATTCAATCAATTAAACTTGTTTATTGGAGTTCGTAAGGATATTTAGAGGTCTTTTGGACTGGTCTAAAAGTTGCACTTTTGGTGTCAACTAATTTCCCCTTTGGATCTACAATTTATCCCAAGTACTTGAATTAAACGTGACTTGTTTATCCTAACTTATACTAACTAGAAGCAGCTGTTCAACTAAAAGGTGATTAGAGATTTAAATAAGTATTTTAACTCAAGTAACAGACATAATTCGCAATAAACAAATCTCAAAGCGTAGTATAATATAACAAGTCAAATACACATCATCCAAACATCAAGTTACTTCCCTAATCCTAAGACAACATAAAACTAGCCTAACATAGTAGCAAAACACACAATAAATATAAAATAACAATAAAGATACAAGCACATCAAATTAAGAGAAAGAAACATAGAAGAATAAACCAAATACTCATTTGCTTCGATCTTTAAATCTTCAGGCCGTGGGGTACTGCTGGATGGTCACCAAACTGGTCACCTTGCTGCCGTCGCTTCAAGGTTGATGATCTCCAAAGGTAGAGAGAAAACACCTTTGGAAAAGTGGAATTAGGTATGAAAAATCGCGGATCCTTTCCTCAGGCGTGTAGGAGTATTTATAGTCGTTTCCTGGTGCTGGAAGAGAAAGCCTGGGCGCCAAGGCAAGAAAAGATACCAAAAAGATGAGTTTCCATGTAGAAAACATTGCCTTTTATGCTCTGGCGGCGCCCTGTTCGGACCGAACAAGAGTCCATTCGGACCGAACATAATAGAGGAGAGTCAGGCTGGCGGCTACAGTGCATTCAATTCGAATGAGGAGTCATTCGGTTTGAACGGAATGCTGAAAAACGCCTCCTATGCTAGGAATGAGTCATCTAGCGTGCAAGGAACACCGGGAATCCATCTAAAAGCTCCGAAATCTCCAGAAGTCATCAAAAGCTGTACAGAGAAGAGAAGAAACGACGGCAGAGCCAAATCCTGGAAAAATATGACAATTTATTAAATAATTTATTGGTTCGAGTGTGTTTTGAGTGCTAAGTACGGTCCAAATACCAATGAAATATAATGATATCAAATCCCCCCAAACTTAAACTTTGCTTATCCTCAAGCAACGCCCTAAGCTTAAAATTTTGGACTGTACTTACAATTAACAATCAAGATGTTTTCCAAACCAAGAAATTTATCATGAAAATCAATTGCTCAAGCCTAAAATATTCTTACACTTAAATCGAATGAGTCAAATAAAAATTTCTAAAACCAAGTCTTGTATTCTACAATTCAATTCATGCAACTCTTGGTCGAAATGAAATTCTTTTCTCAAATTCAAGAACTCTAGCTTCTATTTGTCAATTCAAATGCGATCTCAATTTCAATTACCCGTTCTTTTACATATTTCACAAAAATTTGTAAAATCCTTTATCAAAATCGGAAATTTCATAATGAACTTTTCTCAAAACTAATTCTATTTTTTACCAATTTATTTGTGCAAGTTGAGTCGTGGGGCTTTGCACCCTAGACGATATAATACGGTGTCATTGACCTTGGATATGCTACTAGCACATGACATGCTAGGGAGGTTGGACTGGTGTTGTTCGACTATGGCCTCGGTACACTTGGGTAATACTCAACAACTCCTTTGCCAATGCTTTCACATCGGGTCCAGTAGAATTAACCATGAATTATCCAAGTATTTATCGATTTCTTTGAGGTGTAATTCCTAACAATTCATGATTAACCCAATACCCTCCAATTTGTGGCTAAGTTGGTGGAGAAAGGTCTCGGTGCATCCTCGTTTTCACAACTATTTGATTTAATTGTTCCATTAAATTTGCTCGTTGGTGATTCAAGCGATTAAAACAATTGTTGACAAGATAAAGTTCATTTCATAATTTCCCAAGTTGATAAATTCATTTTTGAACAAAAGTTTGTGAAATACGAATCCCTTCACTCGGTAAAAACTTGTGAGAACCGACTAAAACTGATTTAACAATTCCAAGCATCCAAATCGAGTCCTATTTTTGCAAAAATAATTTCATTTTGTCCATTGGTGCAAAAATCTAATTGAGATATCAAAACATTCTAGGGTTCTTTGAGAAAAATTTCTATTTGACTCAAAACAAGTTTAGGCAGTGCGAGATTTATCATTTAAAATCCAAATTAAGAGAGTTTAGGCCAAATCATTTCAATTCCAAGTGAAAACAGTTGAAAAATTCAATTTTCGAATGTCTGTTCAGACCGAACAGGGGTCCATTTGGACTGAACAGAGACTGTGTATTTTTCAAAAATCCAGAACAGTTCATTCGGACCGAACAGAGAAGCCAAAAATGCGAAAATTTTACCCATTTCATCCAAAAATCAACCCATTTCGTCCCTGGACTCGCTTTTTCTCCTATGCCCCCCCAAACTTGTATAATGCTTGTCCCAAGCATGCATTCATAGAGAAATTTAAATAGGAGAAAAAGGAAATTTACCTTTTAGTAGGGAGGAGGATGAGGGCCCCGAGAGGAGGAGCCTTGGCGAAACCCACCGTCATAGCCCGGGAAGATGTCGAAGAAGTTATTGGGGTGGTCCCGTGGCTGCTGCACCTCGACTTGGTTACCCAAGTATGGGTAGAAGCTAGGATCTAATCGGGCGGGGTGTTGAGGTCCTTGCCATTGCACCCATTCAAATGGCGGTGCTTGTTGTGCTCCTTGTGGTGGCTGTGGTGGTGAGGCATGGCTATGCACCGATGGCACCGAAGAACTCAAGTTCGGATCATCTTCTTCACCGGGCCAATATCCATTCCTCAAATAGAAATTGTTGTCATAGGTCACATTGGAGACATTGTCGAGTTTATGGCCGAATTCCTCAAACTCGCTTGATAGCCGACTCAATTGCATCCCTAGTCGGCTTGTGCCTCCGTGCTCTTCCTCACTTCATCCTTTGTCTCCATGGTGAGTTTTGTAAGGTCTCCCATCATATTCATGAGGTTCTTGGCTCATTGTGGCACTTGTGGGTCAGTTTCATAGAAAGAGGCGGTACGAGGCGGTGAGTCATGTCTTTCGGAGGGTCCCGTCGTATCGGTCTCCATTGGAGTTGATGTAGGAAACCTTGGAGCTGCCAAGACCCTAGGAGTCACATAGTCAAGAGGAATTAGCCAAGTGAGATGGTTAGAAACGTCTACCTTGTGTGGGTACGGAAGGTAGAAGTCACTTGCATGGTCACGCAACCACAAGTATTTGTGCTCAATTTCCGCTTCGGGATGGCAAATCTTCAAGAATCGGGTCGCCCTAAATCGATCATCAACATAATGAGTGTAGCCTGTGCACATGGTTTCCTTGAGCATTGGAATATTCATCCGCTTAGCAAGAAGGGTCACAAACAAACCCATGGAGATGTTACCCGTAGCATTTTCCAAATCTCTTTGGTAAATCCAATGCTTCACCATTAACTTGATCAAATTCAACTTCTCAGGCTCGGGTTGAAGCATGTGCCACATAATGCCAATCTCTTTCTCATTAGTGACATTTACCGTCTCTCCTCTTGCAAAAATCGTGGCCGCGATCCCACGAAGAAGGATCTGAAGAAGAGGGTGATGCACTAGCCTAGCTTGTAGCTTGGCATTTCGGCCACAAAGTCTCATCCAAACAATTTTCTTGTTCATTTCTTCATTTGGGTCCCTTATCCAAGTAATTTCCTCCACCGGCCCATTTTCCAACATGTAAACTCCTGCTAATTCATCCAACCATGCTTGGTGGGTCTTGTTCCTCAATCGGAACCAAATATAATCCCTCCCATCCTTTTCCAAGAGTTTAAGTGAAGCGAGAAACTCTTGGGTCAAGACCCGATAGGTCTTCTCATGAAAATTTCAAAAATTAGGAGTGATACCAACCTTGCTTGTGAGTTCAAGAAATTGCTCCGCTATGCCAAACTTCTCAAGAGTCGCAATATCCACGAATCGAGTGTGCTCAAATGTTCGCTTCCTGATCTTGAGGTAATTTTGGAACATGTTATCCCATAGCATCTCAAACTTGGCATTTTTCTCATATTGGGCTGCCTCGGGATTGCGGAGCCAAGCCGGGTCTACTCCAGGCTGTTCTGGCTGCTGCTGGGCCTGAGAAGAAGATGAAGCAGCAATTGCCTTGGCACTAGCACGCGTGTTTTTCTTAAAAACCATGGTCCCAGATCAAAAGGTCGAGGTTTTCACGAAATTCAGGGGTCTGTTCGGACCGAACAAGGAGCTGTTCGGACCGAATAAAGTGGTTCTAGAGAGGTTTTCACAATGAACAGTGCTCTGTTCGGATCGAATGAAACTCTGTTCGGACCCAACAGAGATGGGAAACTGGTAAGATTTGTTGAATTGGTATGGGTTTGACTCAATTCACTGGTATAACTCGATTTTAACTGGTACAACTCTATCAAAAGCTCACACAAACCAGACTAAGCATTAATTGATCAATTGAGAGAGAAAAGAGAGCGATTAGATCTTCGTAGACCTCAATTTGTGCTCGGACTTGCCGGGTTGGAATGGGGCAGCGGCTATGACCGCTCCTTGACACCTCTTGAGAGATCTAGAAGTGAGAGAGAGACACTTGGAGTGTGTAAGAAGTAGCAGCAAGGCAAGAGAACACCCACTTGAGTCGATGCGAAGTCGGGTCGAAGCCGAGGTGGAGAAATCCGTAATTTACTCACTAGGACAGTGGAGGAGTCCTGTGAGTACTCCAAGTTGAGAGAAATCGAGAATGCGTCAAGTTGGCCAAAAATCTCGTGGAGCGTGCTGTGAAAAATCCGTCACGAAGAGGCCCTGGCGTCGAATACCGAGAGTAGAAATGGCAAGAGAGTAGAAAAGGGAGCGTTTTGAGCCTTTGATCCGCCGAAATGGTGGAGTAATGAAGGTGAGGGGTTTTGGGTGGTTTGGCGTCGGCTTAGAAGAGAGGAACGAGAGGGAGAGATGAAGGAGCGTGAGGAAGGGAGAGAGAGAGAGAGGGAAAAAGGGGACGGTTTGGGTTTAGATAATGGGTTTTGGGTCGGGTCTGGTAATGGGTCGGGTAAGAGTGGCATGGAGGTATCCACTAATCCCCTAATGGGCTCCCTGAAATAAAACAACAAAAAGTCAGCCCATATTAATTGAAATAGCAGCCCATCAATGATCTGTTCGGACCGAATGGATTTTGTTCTGATGTCCCTGTTCGACCCCTTCTATTCGGACCGAACAGAATCCTGTTCGGACCGAACAGACTGTGCAAATTCGCCCGTTCTGCCATATTTCGCGCCTAATTTGCTCTCTCGATATCCAGGTTGGCTTTGCTCCGTTTCTTGAGTTGTTATGCAATCCGTATGAGGTCGATCGGGGTTAGTTGGCTCACGTAACCCATGGTGCTCTAGGAGGAGGTAGTCATCATCATAGGAGGAGCTGTGCATCATTGTGGGAGTTCTCTTGTGTTGGTTTAATGACTTGTTAACTTTCAGATACAAGTCGTTATTTATATAACTCCTTTTCAAGTTGATGCAAGGTTGCTTCATCACAACCACCATGGCCAAATCTACATTGAGGAGGAGCCTCCTATTGCCATGGTTTAGTGGAGCAATTGAGGAGCCACACGCTTTCAAAAACATGCCAACACTCTCCTCTGTACCTCACCAAACTGACTGCTTCACCCCACCCAGGATTTCAAATAATTAAATGGAGGCAGCCAACAATCCTTCACCATGGCCGAATCAATCTGTGAGGAAATTACTAACAGGAGGCCTCAACCGCAAAATTGATGATGCAGTCACCTTCCTGCATCATCCACAAATCTCAAAGATACCTCAGCAAGTTCCCTTGATGGCTTACTAACTGCATCAATCGACTTACCGACAAGGCTGGTCTGGACTAGGGTGTAACACCATGCCGGAGGCTATAATCAATCAAATTGGGGGTATACCAATCTCCAGGGAGCTGTCACGATGCCATCCGGCGCATTCCCATAGAACATCAGACTCTAGAGATGGTCAATTACCGACAAGCCCCGTCAAACCCTAGCCGGCCAGGGAGAAGGCGATTACAGTGAATGAGAGGAAGATAAGCCCGACAAGCGGGCCCCATAACATCCTGGAGACTATACGATCCCATTCGGCACCTTCTTAGGGCTGAGAAATTGCCTGATGAGCTCAATTAGACGGCCATGGCGGTCTTTCTATCGCTGGATCGACGGAGGAAGAAGGAAGAAAGGAGAGGAGAAGGGGTTTATTTCCCTGATTTACGTAGACGAGGGCACGGAATAACGTTTAAACCAAACCCACTGACAGTGGGACCCATACGTGAAGGGATCAGTTGTCACGCGAAACACCAGGCGTATTGGAGCAACGGAACAGATTTAATAAAGACCGTCCCAAAATCCCTGATCATCTGTGGCCTTCTTCGTGTGGCGAGTCATGACCATGTGGCGACCCATTCGCGACTTAGGCGGATCAATCAGAGGATGCCACGTGTTGATAGGCGGTTAATTAAGTCGCTGACCCCCTTGTTGGCGTGGACCAATGAGGGACTGCCGCGTGGCATCTCCTGCTGATGTGGCACAAGTTTATTGCTGGAAAATTAAAAAATTCGTAGAAATTCAACCGTAACTCAGAAAAATACAAACCAAATTTCTACAGGCCCGGGAAAATATGGAGAATACAATCATGCTAAAACCATAACCAGAAACTCAAACAGAATATTTTTAATTCATTTTCCAAGACCTGACCAATCAGAAACTGCCATATTAATTTAAAAATCCAGCAATCTTTGAAAATTCACGGAAAATCACACGAAGCTTAGAAAAATGCGAGGAAAATTCCTGGAGACTCAGAAAAATATGGGGAATATCGTCATGCCAAAACCACAACCAAAATCTAAACAAAATATTTTTAACCCATTCTCTGAGATCTGACCAACCATAAAACTATCAGCAACCTTTCAAAATTCATAGAAAATCACAGGAGGCTCAGAAAAACATGGAGAATACAGTCATGCCAAAACTATAACCAAAATCCAAGAAGAATATTTTAAACCCATTTTTTGAAGATCTGATCAACCCTAAATTGCCAGCAAACTTGAAAAATTCATAAAAAATCATAGGAGGCCCAGAAAAAATGTGAGGAAAAATCTTGAGAGCTTAGAAAAATATGGAGAATCTATTTGGCTGATCATTATCATCGAAAACCCAACCAAATATATTCCTACCATTATTTCCTTCAGGATAATCTAGAGATAGGCCGTTTTGGCAAAATTTCAGGGGTTCATAATTAAATCACTAGAGGCATTAACAATGCTTTACCATCAAGGATGCCCTCTGCTCATCCCGAGGAGTCACCGGAAAAATAGGAGGTATTTATTCTGCTAATTATCATAATCAGGAGCTCAATCGGGCAGATCCCGACCGTCATCTGATACTATAGAGAAAAGTCGTTTCGGCTTAATTTCAAAAGGCTCAACGATTCGCAATTAAATCACTGAAGGCATGGATAACATTCCGACATGAAGGAGGCTCCCTGTACATTTCAAGGGGTCACCAGGTCCCAGAGTAGCAGGAGAAAATCCTGAAATTTAGGAAGTCATACAGGAGCACTATCGCGACCGAGCCTAGTGTTCCGCTTACGACTTAAATAAGGCTTATCATGACCCGAGTAATCAAAACCACTAGATGGTCATCTTCACGACGGGTACAGAGCATATGGAGACACTAAGCATTCTTGATAATGACAGGATTGCTGGTGAAATAATCAAGCTCAATGTTGAGAATCTGGTTGAATTAAGGTGAATAGTGAGATCTACTACGACATCACGGAGATTCTATCAAGGGTCTCGAAATTATATACAAACCAGGCAAAAGCCAAATCAGAGGTCAACTGAATTGAAGGCAGATTACACCTCAAGATACTACCGGTGAAGAATATGGATCAATCATATATGAGCATAACTCTTTGCGATCTGAGAAAAGCTCATGATGCTGTTAAATCTGTGATTTGTCGCAACGGTGGAAGTCCACGGTTATCTAAGGCACCCGCTCTCTCGAGAGATGGCAAGAGGTCCTATCTCGATTGTTTGCAATCTACCCGCCAGGGATAAACGTCCGCTTGCACTACTGTCACAAGCAACACCTTGAAGCAACATTATGGTCCTATCTAGGATATGCAAAACCAGTCATTATGGACAAACACCACACCCTCATACCATATCATACCACCCATAACCTTAACCATGGGGAAGAGCACGATTTTATTTCAGAAGGATTGAGTGGCTTGTTGCACCAGTGGAATTTTATATTCGCTCTCTTAAGAAGGCAAAAGATGCTCTCTTGAATATTTGCGATCTAACCGCCAATGATATGCCAAGGCCGACACTGATGCCACAAGTCACTTCCTTAAATGACACTATGACCCTATCCCATATCATACCGCCACATCCGATAGATCCATGATTCTAATCTGAGTATCATCTTTATCTAAAACCTTCAACATGTTTCCTGGTAACATTACTCAAATGGATTAGTAATGTCGCCGAAGTCTATAACCAGATCTCATACAACAGAGCTTACCTCTTTCAGGAGTCAGACGTCAAAAACCTCATCACCGCACCAACCTAATGTTTAACGATCTGGTGAAGAGTCAGACGTCACTTTCAGACATCCTCGAAAGAAGTCAAAGGGGAGTCTAAGAAACCCGCTTCGGGAAATCCATACCTCGGGAAATATGAATTTAACGATCTGATCAGAAGTCAGACGTCACCTTCAGACACCCTCAACATAAGTCAGAAGGGAGTTTAAGAGACCCGTTTCGGGAAATTCATGCCTTGAAAATACGAAATTCAGACTGAAGAGCCTAAACCTTGATTCCTCACAGAGAAAACTCGGAAAATGAGAAAACCACAAGCGTCCAGTGACGGCAGTCAACAGAAATCTCTACAAGCCAAGAATTCAAGAGACTGTTGTCCCCTGCAATACAGAGTCCACAAAAAAAAATAATAATAATAGGATATACTAACATCGCATGATAGTAGCAATAATAATAAAAAAAACAAAAATATGATGCATGGTAGGACCACTGATTGCATTAATGCATGGTAGGACTGCTAATTGCATATATACAATTCCCTAGCAACTGACGACGCACAATCCTTTGATTTTTTCAATCTAGAGGTGCTCCTGACCATGTCGGAGGTAATTAATAGTAGGGGCTTGCGCCTACTGGAAAGAAAGGACCCCTTCAAATAATAAATCCTCGTGGAAACTCAAGACCGTGCAGTTACCCTCTCCGGGGTGGTATCGGTATAGGCCTCTTGAGGCTCGCGAGGGGTATCTGATCTGCATTCTTTTTGCCCCTCAATCCGAGACCGGATTTTTCCTCTGTTGAATCCGAGGGCCGCGAAAAAGTGCGAGACAGTCATAAAGTCCGCTATAGAAAGATTTAATCAACATCCATTCTTGAATCCCATGATGTGGGCAAGAATTCTCTAAATCCCTAAATCTTTCCCATGCGTCCCTCATTGATTCCTCTTTTTTTTTAGCAAAATTATTCAATTCCCTTCTAATCGCATCAGATCTGTCCGCGAGGAAATACCTATCTAAAAATATTTGTGTCATTTGATCCCATGACCGAATTGACCCTTTTTTCAATATTTTGTATCATTTTTGGACTCTATCCTTAAGGGTGAAATGAAATAACAATAGCTTAATTGCTTGTTGAGGAACCCCATTGAACTTAATTAATTTAGTGCAATCAATAAAGGTTTATAAGTGAGCATGGGGATCCTCTTTGTCATCTCCGTAAAACAGGTTTTGTTGCATGAGTGTGACGTGGTTAGGGGCGATTTGCATGTTGTTAGTCTCAATGCCTAACATCACCACAGGTCCTTCCACGTCTTTTGCATTTGGAGCTCCAAATTCTCTGAGTGTTCGATTGTTGTCATCTCCTTCCCATCCTCGAAGTTGTGGACGCTCGCCTCGTCTTCGTAGGCCCATCTTCGGCGCTCATTCTCGAAATCTCTCCTTTGTCCAGCAAGAGTATTCCGTTCTGCTACGTTACGAGCCTCTCTTTGTTCCAACTAGAGGCGGAGAGCCTCCAGTTCGCGTGTCTGCTGGGCAATGGCCTCCGGAGTGAGTGCGTCGGCCATTACGGGACTTTTCTCTCTCTGTTCGGGGTCCTGTTCGGTCCGAACAGGGATCGAGTTGGGGGGCTGGGCGAGTTCTGGGTCTGTCTCGAAGCGTCGGAGGAAGTAGTCTCTGACCTTGGGCGGTGGGGACTTCTTCCTTCGAGTTTTACCTGCCAGTCTTGCGATTTAGAGAGAAGAAAGCGTGAGTTTTAAAAAAGAAAAACAAAAGTCTAATCTCTTAATATTAAAATAAGGATCCAATATTAACACCGTCCCCGGCAACGGCGCCAATTTGATGAAGGTTTAGAACCTAGGAATCAAATAAATTTGTAAACCTAGAGCTAATCTCACTAATCGTTTGGAATATAGCTTTAGGGTCGAACCCAAGGGACGGATCTATGAATACCGGACTTATCCTTTCTCAAAATCAAGACAGAAATATTTTTATGAAAACAGAAAATCAAACAATGCATTAAAGTAAATATTTTTGATTGGTTTTGGGACTCGCAATAAGATAAAATAAACTAAATGGTATAAAAATAAGTAAAGTAGAGTTTTTGGGGTTTAAACAGAGAATAAAAAAAATGTCCTAGGAGTCAGGTTTCACTTGAGTTTGGACGCTAAAACTCGAAACTAAGTACTTTCGTATTAAACTTCGCGTTTTAGCAACAGTTACCACTCTGTTCGATCTGAACAGGAGTCTGTTCGGTCCAAACAGGAGGCAAAGGTGAGTTTAAATGATCCGTTATGCTATCTAATGCTCTAAGTCAGGGTTTATTGGTCAAACCTAGATATTCTAAACCTCATCTTTCGCTTGTTAGGACAGATTCTGATTTAATGACAACCGAACTTAATTAACTTGATTGGTTCGTAACTTTTGGTATAGAATTCAATCAATGAAACTTGTTTATTGGAGTTCGTAAGGATATTTAGAGGTCTTTTGGACTGGTCTAAAAGTTACACTTTTGGTGTCAACTAATCTCCTCTTTCGGATCTACAATTTATCCCAAGTACTTGAATTAAACGTGACTTGTTTATCCTAACTTATACTAACTAGAAGCAGCTGTTCAACTAGAAGGTGATTAGAGATTTAAACAAGTATTTTAACTCAAGCAACAGATATAATTCGCAATAAACAAATCTCAAAGCATAGTATAATATAACAAGTCAAATAAACATCATCCAAACATCAAGTTACTTTCCTAATCCTAAGACAACATAAAACTAGCCTAACATAGTAGCGAAACACACAATAAACATAAAATAACAATAAAGACACAAGCCTATCAAATCAAGAGAAAGAAACATAGAAGAATGAACTAAATACTCCTTTGCTTCGATCTTTCAACCTTCAGGCCGTGGGGTACTGCTGGATGGTCGCCAAACTGGTCACCTTCCTGCCGTCGCTTCAAGGTTGATGATCTCCAAAGGTAGAGAGAAAACACCTTTGGAAAAGTGGAATTAGGTATGGAAAATCGCTGATCCTTTCCTCAGGCGTGTAGGAGTATTTATAGTCGTTTCCTGGTGCTAGAAGAGAAAGCCTGGGCGCCAAGGCAAGAAAAGATACCAAAAAGATGAGTTTCCATGTAGAAAACATTACCTTTTATGCTCTGGCGGCACCCTGTTCGGAACGAACAAGAGTCCATTTGGACCGAACAGAATAGAGGAGAGTCAGGCTGGCGGCTACAGTGCATTTGGTTCGAATGAGGAGTCATTCGGTCCGAACAGAATGCTAGGAATGAGTCGTCTAGCGTGCAAGGAACACCGAAAATCCATCTAAAAGCTCCGAGATCTCCAGAAATCATTAAAACCTGTACAGAGAAGAAAAGAAATGACGGCAGAGCCAAATCCTGGAAAAATATGGTAATTTATTAAATAATTTGTTGGTTCGAGTGTGTTTTGAGTGCCAAGTACGGACCAAATACCAATAAAATATAATGATATCACGTATTTTAATGATAATTTGATGCTTTTAGGGTAGAAACTTGGTACTGTTGTTGCTTCTTCAAGTTTCTAGGTTCTCCAGTTATTTCTGCTGATTTTTGGTGATTTTCGACGAGATTTGGACTTGGATCTACACAGTTTTCAGCCCAGCTCAGACTGTCGCCAGACGTTCCATCTGGATCCCCAAACGAACCGTTTGACTGTTTCGAAACCAGATTCTATTCAGGGCATCCTATTTTTGCTGAAGCCACAACCTCTACATACTTAGCACGATCCAGGCAGTTTTAGCACGACTCAGACCGACCTTCTGCAAGGTAGATGGCTATTTAAGAGAGACCAAGTCCCAGATTTAAGGCCGTCACAATTCAGAGAGAAGATCACGCGAAACCCTAGCCAGCATACCTTCGAGACGGGTCGTCTGACACCGCAGACGGACCCTTTGATCACGCAAGATTGCAGAAAAAAGAAATCAAGTTGAATTCTGTTATAATTTCTCTTTGATTTCTTATACTTTGGAGAAATCTTAATTTATTTGTTGTTATTGCTACTATGTTAGAGTAATTTAGTTTTAAGGGGCAACGGTAGAGAACCAATTTTATGTAGTTGATATTGATATTATTTAGTTGGAGTTTATGTTATTTTTTTGTGATATTTATCTTTTGGTTTTGATTGCTATGTGATTTCATGAATTGCTTTGATAGAACCGATTAAACGGATTAGATTAAGGCCTTATCTAATTTGGTACCAATAATCTATATCTTTGCTTGATTTGTGTTTGACCTAATTGAGGATGGTAGTAATTGATGAATGAAGCCGGGATTAAGTAACCGATAGGTGAACCCTTCTTGCAACGATGGTTGCATGATATCCTTTGTATGAAAGATAGAATTTAGAGATTCAAAGCCAATGGTGATGACCAAACTTAGGATTTCTAATTGATGATTTGACCTAATTTTGAGAACTTGAACTGTAACGATAGTTAGTATCAGGTAATTGAAGTTAAGCCATAATTCTGCACTTGAAACAACATAAATTCTGCTAAGTAATTCCTTATCACGAGGTTCAAACGGGCCGTCTGAGAGATCAGACGGGCCGTTTGAAATCTACTACATAAAAGAAGTTCATAAACCTGAACCCCTGTTTTACATCGATTTGCATGATTAATCGTTAGAATAGTGATAATTTAGTTCTGATTTACTGTTTTAATCTTAGTTAATTCAATCTTGTTTCTATTTCTAAACCAAAATTTTTATTTCAATCGATTTTCATAAAAAGTCTTTTTAATTTAGGAAATTAGGGTTTAAGTATTTCAACCGTCCCTGTGTTCAATCCTTGTTTACTACGATAAGATTTAAATCAGGTAGACTAGGTATTTTGACTAGGTTTGCACTTGATCATCACACAAATAAAATCAATATCCCAACATCATCTGCATCCAAGTGGTTGATCATTGTTATAGACGATAAACATAACAAGAGCAGTAAGAATAGAAATGATATAATGAAATAATTTAGCAGTAACAATACAATCGTTTTTAGTTTCGATGTTGCATTATTAACTTGTTGTTATAAAACAATCTGTATTGAAAATTATAGTGATTATTATAGCAACACTATTTTTTAATAAAAAAAAGTGATAATCTCATTGGTTATAAAATTATGATCTTTTATTATTAATATCTCCTTACAATAAATAATATTAAATTTGATCATTGACCTAGCAAGGCGCGATACCAACAATAGTTAAATTTTATTGGAGTCCTCAAAATATATTGAGTTGTGCAACTTGAATTTTCCAAATAAGAATGGCTTGAAATGGCACAAAATTACGAAAAGAAGAGATGCAAAAAAAAAAATCAAGAAGAAAGAAGAAAATTTTATTTTTAAAAAAGTAAGCAAATTATAGTAGAGTTCCTAAAAATACATAGAATGCAATTACTCATACTAATAAAGAAAATCTCTAAAAGAAGAAACTATAATCTAAGTGAAATAATTTCTGATTCACTCGATAAAGCAATCTATATGAAACAAAACCTTCCTTCATTCCTTAATGTAGCCAACGAAATAAAAATATGTTATATCATAATAACACCACGCTAAATAAAGGATGGCGCAATTAAAATAATGAAGGGCGTAAATAAATAGATGAGAAGGGGGCTTATATATATTATATATACTCGGATCATGTGCCCGTCCGTGCTAATAAAATATAAATAATAACAACCTTCTCCGATTCCCTCAAAATCCGAACCCTATCTTTAATAACAGAATGTCAAAAGTGGACGTAGAAAAGGCACATCCGGAGTCACCGTCCGAAGAGTCAGAGAGGGACTGGGCGGAGCTACACCCAGACCTTTTGATGGTGATATTTCGCAAGGTCGGGATGCGTGACGTGCTCCTTCACGCGAGTAAAGTTTGTAGTTCCTGGAGGAGCACAGCGAGAGATGATCCCATTCTCTGGCGAAGGATTGACACGTTAACGGGCATTCAAGACTTTCCTGACATGTCCAAGTTGAGGGGCGAGGAGAGAAAAGCAGCCGAAGCATCGTATACGAGGACTGTAACGGAGATGACAAAAATTGCTGCGGACTGGGGTGGAAATTGTGTCGAGCAGCTGTTGATTGGAGAGTATTGTGAAGACGATCTATTGGACTACGTTGCTGAGAGGTACATCTATAGTATTAATATTAATATTAATAATTCAACTAAAAGTCATGGCCGGGTGTTTAGATTTTCTTTCTTGCGTGTCGAACCTTTCTACATACCATTAATTATTTTTCTTTACTTCTTTCTGTATACTGTTATTCTTCATGCGTGTGAGTTTTTCGACATGCATGCCGACCTTGCGAAATATCACCATCAACACACCATTAATTACCTTTTTCTTTTCTCTTTCCAAAATAAATATTACAATAATATTTATTTTTAAATTTCCATTTATACCTTTTCTTTCTTTTTCTTATAAGAGAGAAACTACAAAGATTATTAATATCATGACAAATTCTCGATTGAACAAAAATTGATTTCTTACTCTATCGAATAAACGTTTGTTAAAAAATGAACCCTGTAAAAAAAAAAAGTTTACAATAATTATCTAGGTATCTATTCAAATCATATTTCTACTATATTAATTATGATGAAACATTGGACATAATTAATATTTCTCAGTATGCAATATCTAACTAAGCTCGAATCCCTAATCTAGCAAATTTTTATTTCTTATTATACAAATTGTGGTAATTAATAACATTAACTGGGCTGATCTATTTTGTCTCTGGACCGGAAATTAATTAATTAATTGGAATAGTTCTTCAAATGTATAGCAAGTTGTTTTTTACGACACAATCTATTCTTGCCACTCATTTAAATTATTTTACTCCTCTGCCGCCCTATCCGCTTAATCAGCCCCTTAGCTCTGTTGGCTATTCTGAAAGGAACAATAAATAAAATGAAACACTCTTTCCTCATTGTTCAGTCATGTTTATATTTTGATGTATATATATTGAAGATACTTCTTTATTATGCTCCTCTCTTTGATTATTCCGTTTAAAGGACGAATACATTTAGCATGGCACCCTTCAAATTTAGAACTATAAACATCACCATGGCCACAACCACGACCGTTCCTCAACAAGAAGAAACATGTTTTATGATTTATGAGGCCCACTACGTCCTCTAAAAGGGTATTTGAGCTACGTGGGGTGCTATTTTTGGTTACCCTCACACTTTGCTCCGGGAAGGGTAGAGAAAACGGAAGGAGATCGGTGACCGATACCCTCAAGAGTTTTGTTATTATTTTACAACTCAAATTTTTTTGGGTAGTTCTGTTATGAATATAGTTTTTTCTATGGACTCAAATCTATATTCTTCATCTAATCACAACCATTCATCACGTTGAATGAATGACTTAGATTTTATACCCATGTAAAAAATATCCATGACAGAATTATCCAAATTTTTATAATAAAAATGATGGAGGACATGATAGGAGAGAGGGTACGTAGAACTAATCTATAGAAATAGTGCAACATCTTATGCCTCAAATTTTGGAGTGTAAAATTCCTCTCCCCTTTCTAATCCATCTCTTATTTAATGATATTTTAACCAACATTTTTTTTTAAAAAGAAATAGATTTATTTTTCTCTGAAATTGCTTTCTATTTATGCAGGGCAAGGAACCTGAAGAGCCTTAGCGTGATAGATCGCAATATATTTCGCAATATTGAGAGCATGGCTAATGCCTTAGGTCGGCTCAATAAATTAGAGGAACTGAGGATTGTAAGGTGCAAGATACCTTTAGGGACGATTATGAAGGTCATTGGATTGGCGTGCCCCCAGCTCAAGCGCTTGAAATTCATATTTCCTAATTTTTCTGGCAAATCTATTACTCAGGAAGGAATATCGACACGGCTTGGAATTCCCAATACAATGTTTCAACTCCAATATCTCCAACTTGTTTTCACCCGGTTAGTCAATTCCTAAAGCCTCCCTCACACAAACACACCACCCCACAAAAAAAGAAACAACACCTCGACAAACCACAAAGACACCATAATAATAATAATAATAATAATAATAATAATAATAATAATAATAATAGTAATAATAATAATAATAATAATAATAAAATCAATAATGATCTAAAATAGATGGTGTTCAATATGAGCATATGAAAGTTAACAATTCACATACCGGATCCATGGCATAGGGAAATAGTAGTAGTAATGATGTCATAAGTTTTTAGGTCACAATGTTAGCTTACAGCTGAGGGTGTATGTTTCTTCTACTACTACTACTACTACTAGCAATCATAGTACTATATTATCATCAGCAGTAGCACCACTAGTAGCAATCATCATAGTAATAAATTATTTTATTTTTTGGTGACATCCTTGTTCGGTTTCTTTTCTAGCCTAGCCAACTTATTTGGGACGAAAGGTTTAGTTATTATTGTTGTTGTATTAAAATCAATAAATAAATAACAAATGTACCGAAAAAATGTGTGCGCATATATGAAAGGTATTGATTTAACTAGCTTGTTTGTGCATTTGTTCTGTGTTTTGTTTGGGAATTTTATCATGAATTTATTGATTCATTCGCATAGGTACTGTGCTCTTATCATTATTGTTAATAAAAGTCTATGAAACTTCTATGTATAGAAGTTATAAAACAAGTTGCCTTTTTCACACATCACATTATTAACTTTGATCTCAACTATGAATTGGTAGCTTTAGGAAATAGAATTCAAATCAGGAGTTAGGATTAGATTTGTTGAATTTATTTTTACTTGAAATCGACTGATTGACGAAATATTAAGTATTTTTTACCTAAGGACAAAGGCTAGTTACATATGCTTTTAAGTTACACCAAGTCAGTAATCCTAACTATAAATGATATTTGTTTTCATTATGTCACGCACTTGCTAAAAAGAACTCAATATAACAGTACAACCACTGATGAGCTGATGAAGATACTTGAAAGGTGCCCTAATTTAGAGATGCTCGACTTGCGCAGCTCCACTGTTGAAGTGAAGAATGATGACATACGAATCCGGTCATCCAAAATACACACTCTGATACTTCCAGATGACATGTTATCACAAGCACGCGACCAATACGATGACTACTATGGTGACATCTATAAGATAAATCCATTGATTATCTAGTTTCCTTGAACCTTGTTTAGGTAAATGATGGACTTTGATATATCTTCTTAATATTAGTGGATTTGATTTTGTTCAGTATATAAAATATATAAAATTTTCATAGACTTACCTGTAATTTTATATTATATATGTCATATTTTTATGTCTTAGTTTGTGGGTTTATTTGAGTAGATTTAGTTCTAAATTCATTGCATAATCACGCGTAGATACGCAGGTTTTTAATTTTGATTAAATGATTCGAGTCAATTTGGTACTTAAGATGCCCAATTGACTGACCTGATTTATCTTTTTGAAATTAAGAGAGCAAAATTAATTGTTTTACTTTTATTTCCCTCCATGAGGTACGTACTTTGTAGTCATACGTTGTTATGCACTATAAGCATGAGATGAATACGCTTACACATTGACATTGATCGTGTTAACTCTCATGTGATTGATTGAGTAGCCGGACTGATCTGTTGAAATTCTAAATCCAAGATCATAAACAGGATTATGTTGTCTTAAGCCATCTTGACCATAACACCTTTTTTACGACTCAGATTTGTTGCTATTGATATTTAACTATGTGTAGATGACAATAATTCAGCATAAACTAACTTAAATTTCTAAATATATTTAATTTCTAAATTAAATAATGACTGGTACTACTATTTTTATTTTTAATATATTAACCAAAAAAGAAAATTAAATTTCATTACCTGAAGAATACAAGTTGAATTTCATTACATGTCGAAAAAAGTTAAATTTGCAAGTTGAATTTGACCTTTAGTTGACTGGATAGACATAATTTAAATACACACCTCCCTACGCCGCCATTTGATTTAATCCAATCCATTAAAATATTAAAAAAATGCAAAATTACCAAACGACTTAGGCTTAGTTCTCATGCTATCTCCTTTGTTCTTATTGGCTGGGATAACTAATCTAAGATATATATTAATTCCCGTGACCGCATTAGTCGACAGCATTAATCTCTCTCCGAAATTAATCTGAGCCGTCCAATTTTTTCCCTGATTGATTGATCAATCTGATCCGTTAATCAATTTCTTTGGCTTCTCTCCTTTCCTCCTTTCTCTCTCGACATCAGAATTCTGAAATAACAAAAAATAGTTTTCTCTCTTTCCTCTCTCCTTTGCCAACTGCCGCCGCCCCCTCCGCCTCCTCCGCCAACCCCTCCCTCTTCCATTGACTTCCCTCAACCCCAACAGAAACCACCCGTCCACAAACATGCTGTCACCTCCTGCTCCACCACAACTGCATCTCCGTCTCCTTCTCCGCCAACTCTCGCCTCACCCCCAGCCACACCTCTTCCTTCGTAACTTTCCCCCACCCTAACGGAAAATCACTGCTCCGACCCCTCCTCCGCCAACCCCTCAAACCTTCTGCTCCGTCGAGAAGCTTCCTGAGCAGCAATCCCCCTAACATCTTCTTCTCTCCATAACTTTGATCCCTCGACACATCGCTGGCTTCTCCTTCTATTTTGACACATCCCCCAACATCTCCTTCACCGCTAGCTGCTTCTTCACCGATTAGTTCTACAAAACTCAATCTCCTTGCATTCTGGTACGAGCCTTTCTTTAGAATCCATTTTCTTATAGTTTTGGTTTAATTTATGCTGCCTAAATATTTGCTTTCTTAACCCTTGAGGGGTGATTTGGTTTTCCACTAGAGTCAAGATGCTCTTACTCTTTGATTAGTAAGTTCTCAAATTTTGTTACTTTAATTACTACATAAGTTGTTTGACAATATGTACATATAGACTTTTATTTGATAATAATATACTACATGTTCAAGGCAAAAAGATTCTTGTCTCAAACATTTCCATTAGGAAATGATAATTGTACTTTTATATAAGAACTTTTATATCCTGTACAAATTCATTGGAAATTTCGCAAATTAAGAGAATTGTTGGTTTTGACTAAGCCACATGATCTGATTTTTGTTTTTTTGAAGATTGATTGACAAGTTGCCAACAACAATTATATTAAAGAAAAAAATTACAAGGTCTTAATAGAAAAGTAAAAGTTACGGTAAAGACAACATAGATGCCGTTTTTTGTGCTATTCTCTAGCTAAAAATATTTTTATAAATTTATTTTATTTTAATTTAAAAATAAATATGCTCGGAATTTATGTTTACTTGGTTCTGTTTTATTCACTTTTTGCATTCTTGATACAGAACTTAGCTATGTGAAAATATTCGATCTTAAATTATTGTTTTGTTGATCTTTTGCCATCCTTTTATGTAAAAAAAGAAATTCGATTACTGAGAAGGCATATTTTCCAATTGTACCATGTTGAATTATTGGTCTACGCTCTGCATATATTTATGAATAGAATGACATTTCTTCTAAACACTGCTAGCAAGTGCAAATAAGACATCTAAGATATATATTAAATCACATGGCCGCATTAGTCGTCCGCATTAGTCCCTTCCGAAATTAATCTGAGCCGTCCAATTTTTTTGCAGATCGATCGATTTGATCTGTTTGATTAGCGATACAATTTCTTTCTCATATTTCCTTCATTGGCCTCTCCATTCGCTTCTCTATTCTCTCCTCTCTTCGACGACAAAAGGGGAAAAAGGAAAAACGATGCCGCCTCTCTTTCCTCTCTCCTCTGACAAATCGCTGTCCGACAGCCTGCGTCACCCCTAGCCCCTTCTTCGCCAGCCCGTCCCTCCTCCGTTGATTTTCCCAACCCAACAGCACCAGTCCGTGTCTTATGGGCCACCATCCCGAGAGAGAGCAGGGACCAGAACAATGAAATCGTCCTGTGGGCCGAAGAATTAGAGCCGCTCGCCAAAGAAGTACTTTGATCGTGAGGTGTGAGGTTCTCTTACATGTGGACATGTGAATGATGTTTTTGTGAAGATCATGAAGACCTTGGTCCAGGTGTGAAGCAATTTTTAATTTTTGAAGTTAGTTCTCTGTGAATACATTTCTATTTGTCCCTCAAACAAGTTGATCTATGTTTTATAAATTGATAACATCAAGGCACCTCTCTCCCAAATTATTGACAAATAGACAACAAACAAAAATTCGATAGTGAAAAGCCACTGCAGTATTGAATCATATTGCACTCTCAGTTATATAAAAATGCAATAAGCATTCTGAGCAAGAGAGCCTAATAGACAATGTTTACATCAAGACATTGCTCGATTTTTTTTTTCTTTTCCTTTCATTGTTGATAAAGGAAACATTATTATTAGACATGTCATTTTCTTTTTACTATTTTGATTTTTTTATCATAATCATCAATCTTTCTGCCTTTCGCTTTTCTTCCATTATCTAATGAGGCTTTTTATTTCTCAACGATGTCATAGAATTATTGTTGATTTGAAATGAACTGTGGTGGAGACAAATTATGTGGCCAAAAACAGGACCTCTTCTCAGCTTATAGGCTCACTGAGAAGACAAGGCTGATATAGAGAAGCTGGCAAAGGATCCAAGAATTGGCGAAAGAGTTTATTCCTTAGACTTTTATAGTTTCAACATTCAACTCAAAGTTGTTTAAACATAATATTTTTTCATAAATAAACAATATTTTGTTGTTTGACAGATTATCAAGTCAATAGCTCCATGAATATATGGCCACAAAGACGTAAAGATGGCAACTGCACTAGCTATGTTTGGTGGTCAAGAGAAATTCTCTACAGGAAACCATAGGCTGAGAGAAAATATGTTAGTCCTTCTTTTAGGTGATCCAGGCATAGCTAAATCTCAATTTTTCAAGTAAGACTCTAATTTCAAAATGCTTATTTATTTATGATATCTTTGTAGGTATATATGGCGTATGTTATTGTCACACCCCAAACCAAGCGGCAACCTGGGGAGGACAGCCCCGCCACGTATGCACACTCTGCTGCGCACACGTAAGGCTATTAAACAGTGTCACAGATACAAATAATCACAAATAGATAATCACATAATAAAGGCATTGTTTGCTCATACAACAACAGACTGGTAAAATATACACACATCAAAATATCCAGTCATCATACAAACAAAACATAGATTAATGCACAGCGGATAAATACTATTCTAGCTCGGCTTGGTCTTCTGGCAAAATCTCCTCTGCTAAGTCTGCCAAACCTGAACCTGCTCCACAAGCAATTATGTGGGCTGAGTACATGAATACTCAGTGGTAGTAAAGAAAACCCTAAGGTCTTGGTTAAAACCTAATTAGGAACTAAACCAACTTAAGTTATAAACTTTTAAATCTTACAATGCAATTTCTAAGTGTAAGTATATTTTAATGATGTTACTAATCTACAAATAAAGACATGCCAAAATAAAATCTAAAAGGTATCTGGAGAAGCAGATAATGATAATAGTATAATAATATACGGAGTCTATATAGTAATACGAGAGTGAAGCACCCGCACTCAATGGTCAAATTATAAGTCACATAAAATCCAGAATCAACTCACAAGTCCCAATATATATGACATGAACCGTGCCTACAGATCAACCTAACGTATAGATGCTCGACAACTGGTAGGTCCCCCTTCCCACAACCCCGTCGAGGAGTGGGCAGTAAAACACGGTACCGGTAAACTGAACGCATGGGGGTCGAGAGGAAGTCTGATATAATGGCACACGCAATACCCCAATTTTGTGGGTTCAAGTCAAGTCAAAGGAATATAATAACACAAGACAAAATGGATATAACAATAACTCAAATAACCATCAAGTGACCGCAGTACCGCCTGACGGTCGGTCTAGTGAGTGATCATCAGAAACGCGTTGCCCGAGATCACTATCATAAGGAGACCATCGGCAATGGCTGAGGTGCAATCTCCAGATAATGGAGACCTTGTGCAAATCGCCCTTATCTCACTCGGTCTCACTATCCTGATCCGCACCAGATGCAAGTGTTGATTTAAGCACTTTTAAGTTTATTAATCATTTTATTAATATAAATGTACATCCAACATATGTAACTAATCTTTAAGTTAATGACATGTGCTTAACTGTTTACTTAATGTAAATGACATGATATGCACACATTTAGTTAATGATTTAATTGCTAACTAAAGATTAAACAAAACCTAAGGCATCCACAAGTCATAAAAAGACTATCACACCTGGAAAAGTCAGAGGCAGAGCAACTACTCCTCAGAATGGTTAATGAAGTCCTGACCACCTCCTGCAGTTTCGAGCTCGGGATAGGAGTCGTCTACCTGTCCGGAGAAGTCCTGCCATGCACCTGGCGAGCGAAACTCACACTTTAAAATCTATCCTAACGATCTAACCCATTCTGGTTAGAGGTGTACAAAACCATACTCAAAAACTAGACATTTACTAAGGAACTTAGACTTTGACCTAAGGAAAGTTGGACTTAGGATTTTTTGAAATGGTATTCTGTTTTAAAATATATTATTTTAATTTAAGAAATACTTTATAAAATTTTGGCAGAATTCTGACTATAAAATGGTGTGAGGAAAGATGTCTAGACGAGTTCCTGCAGTCCAAATTATGCATTTGAGTCGTTGACAACTTTAATTTGTTTTTAGAAAACATTTAATATATATATTTTCTAATTAAAAGATGTTAGTGTAAGTAAAGCACTTTTATTGTTAAAGTTATAAAACATAGGTTTATTTTTAGAAATGTTCACACTAATATTTTCCTTCCATTATTTGGTATTTCTATAGTATGTCTAAAAGCAAATATTAATGTGATAACAATTTTTCTTTCTTAAAGAATATATTACTAGGCTTACTTATACAAAACAATTTATAGTTATATCCATTAGATTAAGTTCACGTTGTATAACTTACTTAAATATTTTAAGATGTTCAAAAGTAATTATTTAGATGTTTTGGTGTTTTATCGAGTTTACTTTTAAATTAATTATTTTGCAAATACCTATATCATTTTTAATAACGTGAATAAGTGTTATTTGATATTTATCCCTTTTAATAAATAAACCATTTTGCAACATTACTTAATGTTCTTTTTAGAATTTGTGTGATGTTCTTAGTTAGGGAAGACTAATGTTTTTATGTTACTAAAAGAGGATTCATATAGATGCCTATATGTATTGTATACTGTATAGTAAATAATGACATATTTAATTCTTTTCATTATACTTAATATTTCAAAGATTTTATCTAATCAAAACTATTATGTCTCGTAATCACTTTAAACATATAACTTCAATATACCAAATCAATAATATGTTGGTGTTTTAATGTGTTTTGGATCATGCAAGCCCGGATGACTGGACTGCTAATAATCATTTCCCATCTTTAAGTTTACGTATTAATCCGATTAATTAGGCAACAATTTTAATTTGAGTCCATGTTTTGGTTTTAATTTATTTTATTCTTACTTTTAGTTAATTAATTTAGTTAACTTAATTTAATTAAATTTGCTCTAATTTCTTTAAATTTCGGACCTGGCCCAGTCCAGAAAACACAAGTCCAACAGAGGAGAAACAGGCTCAATCCGGCCAACTCAACACAACCATAGGACAGCCCGTCAGGCCTGGCAGGCCGTAACAGGCCAGAGAGATTTATGCAAGGCCCAGAAACAGAGCTCAGGGAACAGAAAATAAATTCGGGTTCGGGGATCAAATCCGAACCCAACAAGGCAAGTCCAAAACCGAAAAGGAAAACAGATCCGACCCACTAGTCTTCACATTTTACACAACAGGCCCTGGATCATTTTTATTTTCTAAACAATTGCAAAACAGACCCTGTTAACAAAAGGAATCACACAAAAGTCTATTTTTAGTTCAAAAACTTTTACAGATTAGTTCTAAACTCGGAAAACTTCACAAATAGGTCCCTGGCACACTAACACAGCGTACCAGTGATCACACAGAGGGAAAATCGGCTGGTAACAAACCTGTACCAGCCTGGAAACCAACCAGAGAGCAACACACAAGTACTAAATGGCCCATTTACCAACACAGATCAGAGAAGACATAGGCTTTAAGCCAAGATTAAACATTCTAACTACTCAATCTCATAAAAAATCAAGCACATTCATCTTAACAGACCAAAACAAAGCATCAATCAAGCAATTACAAAACTAGCAGATCAGATCAAGTCATTTCGAGGCCATGCACTTCATCAATACTCACTCAATCAATTTCATAGTCAAGCAATTCATAGAACAGCAGTCAATTCAAGTGCATGCCTCACTGAACAATCAATCACAGAACAAAATCAAAGGGAGAGAGAGCTTAGCAAACCGAGATAGCAAGGCAAAGAGGAGAAAGGAAGAGGAAAGGGCTGAAGCTCAGTTACTGCCAGACATTGCTGCCACTGCCATCAAGTCACCACCAGCCACCTGGCGCCGGGAACCACCACCATTGTTGCCGATCAGCTCAAGCAAACAAGGAGAGAGTGTGTGAGTGGTGTGAGTGTTTAGAGGAAAAAGGGCTTGGTTTTGAGAGGAGAGGTGTGAGGCAGTGAGTGGGGGAGAAAGGAGATAGAGTGGTGGGTTTGAGTTCGGCTCAGAGAAGAGGTAACGGAGAGAGGGTAGAGAGGGGCTTAGTCACGACTGAGGGTTTGAGAGGGAGATAGCGGGGGAGAGGCGAGAGTGGAGGGGTCTGTGAGGGAGTTCATCGGAGAGGAGGCAGAGATGAGTATGGGGAGGGGCTCTGGTGGCTTTGCGAGTGAGAGAGGAAGGAGATGGACGGAGGGAGAGAGAGAGAGACGAGCGGAGAGTAAAAGAAAAAGGAGGAGGAAAATGGGCGGTGGACGCCAAAAGAAATAAAATGGAATTCAGAAATATTTCTGACCAAATCTATGGATTCAATTGGTTTACAAATCGGTACAAATCTAACCATGCAGAAAAACTAAATTTTCAAAATTTCGGATCAAACGATTCAGAACAGAGGAAACTGACTAATTATTAACCTGATTAGTAATTTACAATTTTTAATTAAGTTTTAAACTATAGAAAATTTTGTGAATTTGATATTATAATTTCTTCGTTAATTTTATTTATTTATTTGCTTGAAGTTTTATTAAATATAATTATTTGATCTTCATTTTCAAACTATCTGTATTATGATTTTTTTCATATTTTCCTTAAATTTTAAATTTAGTCATCAAATTATATGATTTTATTTTGTTTAGAAATTAACAGTCATTTTAAAATTAAATTTTATTTTTTTAGATTTTGCAGGTTTTCACAGTTATGTTGCTGGCGGAAAACATATTATGGTTGCATGGTTAGTACATTTATAATGGCAAAGAATTATGAGTTCAGCTAGCAACTGTTTACATATGACCTAGACAGTACAGCGTGCAAAAGAAGAATTATCTCATGTCATGCTTATTTACCCTTTGCTCCAATCACATGAAATGTTTTCTTTTTATTTACTTTATGTAACTTACTCTCAGGTATGTAGAAAAGACTGGGCATAGAGCTGCTTATACAACAGGAAAAGGTGCGTTAGCCATTGGATTGACAGCAGCAGTCCCTAAGGACCCTGTGACACGTGAGTGGACCTTAGAAGGTGGTGCTTTTGTGTTAGGACCATGGAATATGCCTTAATGACGAGTTTGACAAGATGAATGATCAAGAGGTTATAAGAATACTTCTGTACTTCAAAAATTTTTAGTTTGTTCATTTGTTGTTTTTTCATTTAATTTAATGCATAAATATATCGTTGTCCATAGACCTCTCAGCGTCAAGCACTAAGTGTAGATGAGATAAACATTCTACTAGATTTAGAAAAATTGCTTTTCTTTCTTTGTGTAAGAATATAGATGCACATGGAAATTTTATCAAAGGAAGCTAAGTGTAGATGAGATACACATTCTACTAGATTTAGCAAAATTGCTTTTCTTTCTTTGTGTGAGAATATAGATTAACATGGAAATTTTATCAAAGGTGTTACATGAATATTTATCTTTTATCTTGGATTGAATTTCGGATGGGACGGAAAGGAAGGTAGCGAAGAAAAAAAGTTGGGCTGACTGGATATAGTTACTCGCTCTAGGAAGAAAGGAACATGAGGGAAAGGAATAGAAGAGGGAGATACGATAGAGAAGAATTTGTAAAGGGTTTACTTCAGAGCTGTACTCCGATTTAGAGGTAAATATTTCTAGCCAATCCTTCCCTCTATTTATGTTCCTTTCCTTTAATGAAGAATGGTAGAGACAGAAAAGAGTATATGGATATTCTACTTTCTGCTCCTCTTACTTGATTTTGTATTTTTTGGAGGTTTTCTTTTTTAATTGTGTTGATCAGTTTGGTTTGGTTTTTTATCAGGAGTATGGTTTTTTATCATTTTGGTTTGTGGCCTGTAAAAGCCCTCATATTAAGCACTCATTAAATTACATTTCTTAAGAAATTAGATGTTACCTAATAGACTGAAAATTTTGGCATATAGTTTGGATTATTCTCAATCTAAATAAACACAGCGTAGCAAAGCTGCGACTGCCATGCCTAGGTGATAAATAAATACTTATGTGAAAAGAAAAATTATGGCATTTTGCCTTTGCACTTATATGCCTGTCGCACACAATTTTGACTTAACACTACACCAAAAAAGAGCTTTAGTACCGCCCCATTAATATCTGTTTTTAATAAAACCGGTATAAAAAATAGTTAGTGGCAATTTCGTAATTATCAAGGATTATCTTTAGTACCGGTTTTTCTAAAAAACCGGTACTAAAATGTTGGCGAAAAAATAAAAAAATGGTTTATCTTTAGTACCGGTTTTTAAAAAAACCGGTATTAAAAATGCTATTTTTAGTACCGGTTTTTAATAAAAAACCGGTACTAAAGATAGACAGAATTTTGATTTTTTTTAAAACCCTTTAGTACCGGTTTTTTATTAAAAACCGGTACTAAAAATAGTATTTTTAGTACCGGTTTTTAATAAAAAACCGGTACTAAAGATTAATTCAAATTTTTTTTTCGGTTTCTGCCGCCAAAACCCTTGACTCAGCTTATATCTTCATACGAAATTTTCTAAGTACTCCTCTACACTGCCTCTTCCTCTTCTCTTCCAAAACCTAAGCGTCTCTCCCTTTCCACTGCCTCTCCCTCTTCTCTTGACTGCCTCACCGTCTCCATTGCCTCTCCCTCTACACTGCGCGCGCCTCTCCCTCTTCTCTCGACTGCCTCTCCATCTCCATTGCCTCTCCCTCTCTACTGCGCCACCTCTCCTCTCACTTCTCTCTCTCTCTCTATTGCTGCCTCTACTCCTCTCACCTCAATCTGCTCTCACTGCCGCCTCTACTCCTCACTACTATCACTGCTCATTTGCGTAAGGCACATCGATCTCGATCTCATTTGTGTTAATTTGTGTTAATTGTCTAGGATTTGTATTAAATCGAAATAAATTCTAAATCTTAATTAGGATTTCTATTGATATGTGTTGATTAAATTCGATATGTATTATTGTATGTGATGCGTATATATACCGACTGGTATATCAGTATTAATTGATGGCTAGCAAAAAAGGGCGCTAGCCCCAGAAACAAATATATTTTTTTTATATAATGATCTTTAGTACCGGATTTTAACAAAAAACCGGTACTAAAGATAGTAAATATTTAAAAAAAAAGGCGGAGATCTTTAGTACCGGTTTTTAACTAAAAACCGGTACTAAAGATGATATCTTTAGTACCGGTTTTTAGTTAAAAACCGGTACTAAAGGTCTCCGCCTTTTTTGCCGCGATTTCCAGTGCGTTTTTAACACCGGCTTTTTAGTACCGGTTTTTAATTATCTTTAGCACCCCCTATTATTAGTACCGCTTGACAACCGGTACTAATAATCTATATATAACCGGTACTAATAACAAAAAATGGCGTAGTGTAATGACAAATTATTAGTAGTTCTTAAAATTGAAATACAAAAAATCCACAAAGGCGCGGCGAAGTCGCGCTTCCCCACCTAGTAATAATATAGTCGAGCTTCAACTTCTCCACCGCTGCCCGCTGATGTTCATCTCTTTCCATGTATTTAAAGTAACCCTTCGAGCCTTCTCTCTTATCCGATTCTATAGGAAAAAAAATATCGTATTTAGGGCCTAAGAGATATCCCACCCGTATAAGTATTTGTCCCTTTTTACATAGCCGAGATGATCAGCTCCCCATCTTCGTTTGAAATCAATTCAGCAAAAAGTTTAGGAACTATAAAAGAGAATAGGAAAGGCAAAGAAGTAGGTTTTCAATTGGTGTTACCGTACAAAAGATTAAGTTGTGAGTCAGGAAGTCGTTTATCGGAGTCAGGTGGCTGATATGATTGAAGATTTATAGATTGTTTGCTTGCTTAATTTCCAATTGTGGATCCCTGAAAACTTGATTACATATTAGAAAATATTTACGTATTAATGCATTGCATATTTGCATACTTTGAATTGCTAATTCCGCGTATATTTGAGTTCTATCATATGACTTATTTTAGTTAATATTATTATTGCATGTGAACACTAATTGGGTTGGGCATTGGGGTCGCTTCCTGATGTGGCAGTATTCGTGAGTAAGCGCTTATATCTGTGGTTTGACAGTGTTCACGTAATTAGTATCGTTTGCTTATCTATTTGTCTGAATTTTAATAATGAATGTATGGTATCGTAGATACCCGTGCACAATATATTTTCTGTAGTATGCTCAGTCTCCTCTGATCAAGAAGAGATGGATCCTTAAGGATAATTCACTTTGGATTTGAATGATTGATATTGGACCAGCCTCAACATTAGATAATTGACGAAGCTGATGTGACACCCTAGAACCGAGGGATGCCACAGCCGCCGCGGGTGCACTACCACCCGTGCACTCGCAAGACTTAACCAAACATAATATACAAAACAACATTCATTATCTTCAATTAATGTACAATATCAAGGTCTAATCTTACATATGCCACTTGAATTATTAAACTAATGATACAATATATAAGTAACTGTCTGGTTCACAAGGTATTGGAAACCAATAAAAAATACGATGGCCTACTACTCATCAAGCTTCCGCTGCGCCACTCTGATCCAAAACCTGTAACCCACAACGAAAGTGGAAACATTGCTACAAGCAGAGAATGAGATAATTATACAATTATCTCAGTGTGGTATTCAGTTCCAACCACATGAACCTTGAGTACATGTCTCGGAACTAATTACCGACCGAGTTTAAAAATAGCTATTAAATGATACATATTTTAAAATATGATAATAATAAAATAACACTTCCATTAACAAAAATACATTCTTGTAAGTCCAACTATAAATACAACTATAAAATAATATCAGTCAACTGGTTCCTCCCTAGATACATGGATCAGAACCTACTCCTTCCCAGACATAGGGATCAAAGTAAAATTCAGAGTCAATTGGTTCCTCCCCAGATACAGGGATCAGAATAAAATTCGAATTCAATTCAGACAAATCGAACTTTCAACAAGTACCTCAAGACGTAACTGTAGACCTCGGATTAAGCTTAACCACACCGATTGACACGTTGAGTAGCTAGCCCGTGTACAAACGTGTTTACCCCTAAATTCTGCTACATAAAAGCCTGGAATAAATAAATATATTTTATTCCGCAAATAAACCAAAATCCATGACGTCAGCAACCCAACAAAATAGCTCTGACAGACGGTCATAGTGCATGAGACGAAAATACAGAAATTCCTAAAAATGGACGTTACATTAATTAATTATGGGAAATGCCGTTATGCGCCTGTGATATCCTTATAATTAATTATCAAAAGAGTCCAAAAAATGAAAATTTTGTAGCAGTTAAATCCTTCATATTTTTATGGGGAACCATGAAAAATTTCATGTCAAACTGACCTACGGACGAACATCAAACAATTTATCAAATAAATACAGCACAATTATCCTCAAAATCCGAATGGGCCGAATTATACAAATAAATCAAAGCCCACATAAATTTATTACAAACCAAGCCCAAATGAATTAATTTACAAACCAGGGCCCATTTCTTTTTTCCGGCGGCCCAACAAATAAAGTAAAGCGGGTTAAAATTTAACAGTGCGGATCCAGACCTGCTATCAAAACCAAACCCATCAGGCGGAAACAGATCCAGTCGGCTGGCCTCGACTCACCGACTCAATTAGACTCAACAGTAGCCACTTGACTTGACTGAACCTGATACAGGGCCATACACGTGTCACGCTCCTATTGGTTGGGACCATTACCGTTTAAAACAAAAAGAAAATAACAAAAGAGAAAATGATGGAATAGTACTGCTTGTCAGACGCAAGTACCCCGACGAAGGCAGGTGCTCCGCCGCTCACTCAGGCCGCCTCAGCCCAAACCAAGCACACCGCTGGATTGGCGATGCCTCCACGACTCCGATGACACCAGACACGACTAGTGTCGGAGGGGAAATGCTCCTAATTGGACGAGGAGAGAGCTCACTGCCTGTGAAGAAATTCGAGCAATTAAATCAAAGGAAGTATGAAAACAGTCAATTAAATGGTTAGAAAGCATCAAGGAGAGATAGATGACATACCCAGTGAACTAATTTGAAGGTTTGGACTGGGCACTATCGGGCTCACTATCTCAAGGAGGAGCAACAATGGCGGAGAAGCTTAACTGAAGGAGAGAGGCTTAATGTGTTATGGGGATACACTAATTATGCTTCGTCTTGATCAGAAACCATGCACAGAGGAAACATAAAGCTTCTGATGCGACTACAGTCTCATTCTTCTACGACTGCGATATCACACATTTATATATATGTTTTGACCGGACTTTACCTTCAATCGCAACTCGATATCTTTATTTTATTCGTGTTTTAGTTTATTTCTATAGGAATTTGGTACTTCTTGGGTCTATATTTATTTTGTAGGAACTTGGAGAAAATTTGATGAAGTTTGGCATGCAAAACATGAAGAAATTAATCCTGTGCGGCCTGGATGGAGTTCTGTGCGGCCTGCACAGGACCCAGCCCGCATGCCAGACAAGCGACATGGGCCAGACGACTCATTCCTGGCCCATGCGACCCGCACCACCTCCTCATGCACCCCGCACGTGACTTCAAGTCCTAGTTTCGCGGCTATTTAAAGCTCCCGAATCGCCGAAATTAGGGCATTCCTTCTTCCCTCCTTCTGGAGGCGGCGCCTCCACAGAAACCTTCCAGATCAACCACCTCACCTCCTCTGTGCACCCTGCACAGCCATCCTGTGCGACCCGCACAGAGGGTTCCGCCACCTTGTGAGCCACGTTCCGTCCATCTCTCGACCCAGGAAGCCTTATCTCAGATCCAGAGGCGAGGAAGAGGCTTGAACAGGGGCTTTTGCCTTCCTCCTTCCTTCTCTTTGGTTATGGAGATTGTTTCTTTCCCTTTCTTGCATTTTGATTGTGTTTCTATTATGGTAGGCTAGCTTTGTTTGTTCTAGGGTCATGTTTGAACCAAGGTTAGGATTGATGTAATGAATGGATGGTTAAGTTGCTATGGTTTATCAATTGTTGGTTGTTTATTGATTATACTTGCTTTGTGTTTGATTGATTGGATCGAACCTCCTATTAGGTGAATGCGCACACCTAATCTTGGCTAAAGGTGTAGGTTAATTGATTGAATTGAGTAAGCAACTTGAGGTAGGTTAGGAGCCGAAAGGTGACCAATTGGTACCCCAAAAGGGGAAGATTTTTAATTAGGCGAAAGTCGGTTAGATACCTTAGTAAACCAACTTGTGAACTTAGGATAGTTAAGCCAACAAGCGAAAGTGAGGGTTAACTAGACTAATGGGGGCTTTAGACTAGGTTCCGTGTCACGATACCATGACCAACATGCGACGGCTGAGGTCTAGGGAGTCGAAGTCCGGCTAGATCTGTCCCAAACCAGTTAGGAACTTAATTACCACGCATTGCACCATCAACTAAGGGTCGTGCCGCACCAAGTACTACCTGTGCGGGTCGCATGGAATCCTGTACGGGTCGCACAGGGCCAGTCTGGTGCTGCACGGGTCAGCGTTTCGTGCGACAGCACACGCGTTGACAGCCCGAAGCCTAACCAAGGTGACGACTAAAACCCTAGGACTCTTTCACACTATATTTCACCAACTAAAACACAAAAAATAGCCTTTGTTTGGTTTTACTTTAGTTTATTGCTTTTGTCACTTGTTTGTTTAAGCCAAAACATTCGATTTGATTGTCTAGATTTTGTGAAAGGGTAAACCTAATACTCAATTAATCCGTCCCTGTGGTTCGACCCCTAACCATATCCAACGATATACCGTACGCTTGCGGTACATTTTAGGACCAATTAGGGTATTATTAGTTTCCACATCAAGCTTTTTGGCGCCGTTACCGGGGACGGTGTTGATATTAGGACTTACTTTATTAGCAAGAGACTAGACATTGTATCTTTCATCTTATTTTCGTAAAAAAAAAATATAAACACACAAAAACAAAAATACTTCACTTGTGTTCGCCATGTTTCTTTATTTTCAGAAATTTGAGCAAGAAAAGGAGAACAATTGGAGTGATGATGATGATCCTTTAGCCCAACTCAATGAGAGAATCGACCGCTTGATTCGACAAAATCAAATTTTGGAAATGAAGAAAAAAGTGAGTCGATTGGAGAACCAACTCAAGAACATGCAAAACATGAGAAGGGAAATATCCAAGGAAGGATGGAATCGACACCAAGAGCCACACACCCACTACTCAAGCTATCCATCGCATAACATGGGGATACCCAATTCGGGTATGAATCAATTGAGGTATCAAACTGCGGTGGTGAACAACATAATAAGAGAAGTATGTGGGGAAGAATGGGGAGAACCAAAAGAAACAACCACATGGGCTGCGTAACATGGAGTTCAATCCACGGGCTGGTGCACGCAACATTCAGACTGGTCTATACAACACGCAGGCTGGCGCACGCGGCCCGCTGGCTGGCACACAAAACCTGTGCACCCCGCACAGGAAGAAAGTTGGCTGAAACATGCCCCAATTTGGCCCAGTCAGCAACCATTTCGGCCTGCACAAGCAGCTGTGCAGCCCACACAGGCAGCCATGCGATCCGCACAGGCAACCAGCAGGGAAGTCTCCACCTTTGGTTTGATTAAAAACTCTTGTTTTTGTTTAGAAAATGAAGGTTCAATGTCTCAACCAGACCCTAGATCTATTTTTGTTGCTGAAACTTATGATTTTCAATCACCTTTGCAAATGTCAAATGATGAATCATTGTATGAAGAATTCATGGCTAATCAAAGAAAGCATAATGAAGAACTTCTTGGAAGATTGAACTCTTAGTCATCCAAGTTTGATACTTTGACCACACTACAAGAAAAGATGTCAAAGAGTAAAATTGTTCAAGAAGTGTGCTCCTCACATAACTTACACAATGAACAAAATGAGAAAATTGCATTGCAATGTGATGAGGAATTAGAAAGTTTTAGTTCTCTCAAGTTAATTGAGGTTTGTTATGAGACGATTGGTGATGAAAGCACACAATTTGGACAGTAGGTGCATGAGGTGATGCTTGACAAACGTTGCAGAGCGGTTTTGGTTTCGGCCGGCAAGTTTTTGAAGTTCGGCAGTGCAGCGGCCGGTGGAGCGACGGTTTCGACTTGCGGCAAGTGTCGGCACGAGTTTCGGTTGTCCAAATCGCCTCAAATTTTAACAGTAGGCTCACAATAGGATTCTAAGCAAATGTAGCGGAATAGATTTGGTTCGGACCGGTAAGTTTTCGAAGTTCGGCGTGCCATTGGTCGGTTTCGATGGCGGCCTGCGGCGATGATCGGCAAGGCTTCCAAATGTCGGATTGACATGAAATTTGAACAGTAGCCTTAGGAAATCATAATGCATGAATCTGCTGGAATAGATTATTGATTCGGTGCGGGTCGTACGGCAGCGGCCGCGAGCTTATGCGGTTCCCGAAATTTCCAGCGAGCAAGAGAGTGTCAAAACCTGCAAAAAGACACAAAAACTAACTCTACAAACCACAAATAATCTGAAAATGCAAGAACTTGAGAAAAATTTTTTTTTTTGAACTTGGGTTGCCTCCCAAGAAGCGCTTGTTTTAGGTCACTAGCTTGACCACCTCTCTTGTAATCTTATCTTCACTTTTCGCCCAGTTAATGCATCATAGTTCACCCAAAAATGGTTGAGCAAGGCCCTTGAGACATGCTTGGTGCGCTCCTTCTTAGTTGTCTTCGTAGTTGGCTCGATTGTGATGCGATACTTGATGTGCGGTTTGCTACCCTTCATCGCATCGGCGCTCTCCATGCATTCTTCAAGTTGAGGGCTCAAGTCGATTTTGGTGAACTTGTCATTCGTCACGTCGGATGCCTCAACATTGAGAGTTGTACCGCCATCTTCCTTTTTCTCGAATTCATCATTGATAGGACCTATTGGAGGATGCTTCAATTCCAACTCATTAGATTTGTCAATGCATTCTAATTCAAGTGGAATGATAATTGGAAGGACATGGGGTGGAGGTGCAACAAACTTTGGTTTTTCTAATTTCTCTTGTTCTTCATTTGTTTCAAATTGTGTGCTTTCATCACTATCCGTCTCATAACAAACTCCTATTAACTTGGGACAACTAAAACTTTCTAGTTTTCTATCACTTTGCAATGCCATTTTTGCATTTTGCTCATCTTGTTTCCTTTGTGAGAAATACATTTTTTGGAAGATATTAGTCTTTGACATCCTTTCTAGAAATGTGGTAAAAGCATCAAACCTAGATGACAAAGAATTCACTCTTTCAAGAAGTTTCTCACGTTGCTTTCTTTGATCAATCATGAAATCTTCAAACAATGATTCATAACTTGACATTTGCAATGGTGATTGAGAACTATAAGTTTCAGCAAAAAAAGTAAACCCAGGGTCTGGTTGAGACAATAAACCTTCATTATCCAAAGAAAAACATGAGTTATTAGCCAAACCAAAGTTGTATCCTTCCCTGATTGTGCTCTGTGCGGTCGGACCTCTTGCCTGTGCGGTCGCACAGTGAGCTTGTCCAGACCATTTTAGTTGCTATTCAGGCCAAACCGGGGGTTGTCGAGGCCAAATTGGTGGCTGTGCGGTCGCACAGAGATCCGATGCGGTCGCACGAGACTTATTGTGCCACTTTCGTTGTTGTTCCGGCCCAACATGGGATTTTGGAGGCCAAATTGGTGGCTGTGCGGTCGCACCGGGATCCTGTGCGGTCGCACCAGACTTGCTGTGCCAGGTTCGTTGTTGTTCGGGCCAAACAGGAGGTTTTGGGCGCCTATTTGGGGGCTGTGCGGTCGCACAGAGATCCTGTGCGGTCGCACAGAGCTCCTGTGCGGTCGCACGGGACTGCACTGTGTTGCCTGCGTGTTGCCCGCACCGGCCTGTGTGTTGCGTGGGCCCGCCTGAGCATTGTGGGGGCCAGCCAGTGGGCTGAGTGACATGTCGCATAGCCCATGTAGTTGATGCCTCATGTTCTCCCCATTCTTCTCCATATGTCGAATCGGATACACCTACATGGTATGGTGAATGGCTCGAGTAGTGGGTGTATGGCATTTGACGTCGATTCCATCCTTCCTTGGATCCTTCCCTTCTCAAGTTTCGTGTGTTCTTCAATTGGTTCTCCAATCGACTCACTCTTCTTTCCATCTCCAAAATTTGGTTTTGTCTAATCAAGCAGTCGACTCTCTCATTGAGTTGGGCCAAAGGATCTTCTTCATCACTCCAATTGTCCTCCGTTTCTTGCTCAAATTTCTGAAAATGAAACATGGCGATATGAAGTATTTTTGTTCTTTTGATTAAGAAAGAAAATAACACAAAAGATACAATGCCTAGTCTCTTGCTACTAAAGTAAGTTCTAATATCAACACCGTCCCCGGCAACGGCGCCAAAAAGCTTGATGTGAGTCTAGCTAATACCCAAAAGTAACCTAAAAAACAACAGCAAGCGCACGGTTATTCGTTGGTACAGTCGGGGTCGAATCCACAGGGACGGTAAGATGAGTATTAGACCTTACTTATTCACAAAATCTAGACAATCGAATGAAGGGTTTTGGACTTAATCAACAAGTAACAAACACAATCAATTAAAGGTAAACAAGACAATAGCAATTTTTGGTGTTTTTGGTGGTAAAATATGGTATAAAGATGTCCTAGGGTTCAGTTTCCACCTTGGTCAGGCCTTAGGCCGTCAACGCTTGTCGCTCTCGCGCCGCAACGTTGACGAATGCGTGCCAGAGAGCGCTGTGCGACCACACAGGCTCTCTGTGCGACCGCACAGCCCTTGGTTAGTGCAGGTTTGCCATGATACCTTGGTTCCTGGCTTGTGTGGGACAGGTCTAGCCGTACCTAAACTCCTGAACCTCAACTCTCGCATGTTGGTCACAGTATTTGGTGCGGAACCTAGCCTAAAGTCCCCATTAGGTCAATTAATCCTCAACTCTCGTCATGTTGGCTTAATTACCCTAAGTCCACTTGTTGATTCTCTAAGGCATCCACTAGACTCTCGCCTAAGTAGAAACTTGTCCCTCTCGGGCTTAAGTTGGTCACCTCTCGGCTCCTAACCTACCTTGCTTACCTATTTGGTTCAATTAAACAATCTACACCTTTAGCCTAAGTTAGATGCGGCCGTTCACCTAAAAGGAGGTTCAATTGGGCAATCAAAAACAAACAAGCATAATCATATAGCAATCAAGCAAGCAAAACACAATAGAGACCATATACCAAGTCAAATCAACAAACCCAACCTTAGTCTCAACTAGTCCCTAGAACATGACTCAATCTAGCCTAACATTACACTAAAACAAACAACTAAAGCAAATGAATATAAAGATACAATCTCCATGCAAAATCCAAGGGAAAGAGGAAGGCGAAGGCCCCTTCTCAAGCCTCAATTGTCTTCTGGATCAGCAAGGGAGATGCTTGGGTGGGATGGTGAGGTGTAGGAGGTCGAGATGGCGAGATCCAAGGCAGCTGAGTGGTGGTGCGGTCGCACGGGACCCCTGTGCGGTCGCACAGGGGGCCGAATGGTGGATTTGGGTTGGTTCGGGTTGCGGCGCCGCCAAGGAAGGAGATGGAATAATGGATGGATTATTGGATGCCCTAGATGAGGAGATTCGGGCGCCTTATATAGGGGTTTGGTAGGGTTTGGAGTCCTGTACGGTCGCACAGGAAGTTGGTGCGGTCGCACGGAAGTTGCTGGACCAAGATCAAGTCAATCTGCGCACGAAATGAGTCTGAGATGCACTGGTGCGGTCGCACCACATTCCTGTGCGGTCGCACCGGCTTGACTGGGCCAGGATTGAGCCAGAACCATGCCACATGTGCCAGGAGGGGCCTGTGCGGTCGCACGGGATCCTGTGCGGTCGCACAGGGTCTTCTGGACCATGGTTCGTGCGCCGATTCGTGCCGATTTTCGCCCATTTTGCAGTGAATTGACTCCAAGTCCCTACAAAACGAAATGAAACCCAAGCAGTACCACAATCCTACAAATATAAACTAAATACACATAAAATCAAGGGTTTTGAGTCGTGATTTGGATTAAAGTCCGGCCTAAAACCATATATAAATGTGCGATATCAATGCAGTCAAGCCTTAAGTCTTAAAAAGGCCTCTCACATTGGTACACAGGAGGAAATACACTCATGTAGCCAGCGATGACATCCAACCATCCATCCACACTGTGACCATATGGAGGGACAGATGCTCATGTCAATTATCTCATCCCAAGCTACAAGTACAAGTAAGGTTGCATAGCATCTCAAGACCACTCCAAGCATCACAATACACCTGAAAACGCCCCATGTGTGTGTCATTCTATGGGGACCATGGGCAAATCAGTCATCCAGAGGCAAGACAAAAAGGAAAAGCATTTAAAAGTAATGCAAAGAAGGACTACCAAACCCTAAATTCCAGCAATACCCTTCAAAGATACCTTTTGAAACGCATTAAGTAAAAGGATAAGGAAAATAGCAACATCAATCAGCTAAAATGCACACCCTGTACAAAGATTAAATATGGCCAGTAATCAAAGAACCTCCAAGTGTTAACACGAGTAGGATGCTTTGCATAGGTGGCCTCAGAACTAGACACCATGGTGCCTAGCTTAATTCCTCATAGGCCAATAAAAGGGGCTACAGATGGGGACTCAAGTGAAATTAAGCCACTTGACAAAGTCAGAAGTGAGTGCAATATGTCATATGACAAATGCCATCTCAAAACCATTTGACTAAAAACATACAAGTCATAATCACTCATAAAATGTGATTTATACTTGTACACAAGTTCAACCAACAGCCTCATGGCAACCAATGAACAAGCCAAGACCAAGCAACTAAATGGCCAGATAGCTCAAATGTGAGTACAAGTGCCAACAGATATTGACAAATGATGACTCAAACAAAGAGTTATGAAAGCCTCAATCACAGTCACTCACATAATGTGACTAGTGACAATGCAAGTTCAAAATTGAACTTCAATACCAACCAACCAGCAAATTAAACTTAAGTAACCAAGTGACCAAGAGGTTCAGATGTGAGTACAAGTGTCAACATATGATAAGTGATAACTCAAACAAAGGATCCACAAGGCCATTGGCCACAGGAGATCAATCATGCATCATAAGTCCTTTTATAAGGCGCAATAGGCATCAAATACATCTCGAGGCCACACTGGAGAGGAATAAGCCCTCTCTGAAGCATCTACAGGCCTCATCTGAGGCACAACAGCCAACAGCTGAAGCAAAGTAGCTCACAGCCAAGGCCTCACAGCCAACATACATAAAATACACCTAATTGAGTGACACCTGTCCCAGTGCCACATAATTAAACTCTTCTCCAGGCGCCAAAGGATAGCTATGGCAGCTGTCAAAGCCACAAGAGAACCCAAAGCCAACAGCTAACAGGCATTGCATCCAGTCATGTAGTGCTTGACAAGCAGCCACATGAAAGGAAGCCATCTCCAGCAACATCAAATCACCAGCTCCAAGTCCCTGAAGGACAGGAATGGAAAATCAAACAAAACCAAAGCCACTGGAAGGCAACTCAAGCCATAAAACCAACTAGAGAGGCATGAGGCAGCCTCAAATATCTCAAATACCCCTCTGACAAGCCACAGAAAGCAGCTGCCGCCAAGAAAACCCCTCCCCCAAGTTTATCACTTTGTGAAATGGAGTAAACAACACCTCTTACAGCCACATAGGCTAAATCATGTGAGCCCTATAGGCCACATCAGCTACAAGGAGGCAGTGAAAGGAAGTAAACCCAAATCACCAAAATCAACTATCTCAAATGCCAATGCCACATGTCAAGTGACTACTGGATAGTGCAAAGAGATAGTAAAGATACCAATGTGAAGACAGCACCCAAATTGAGGCGGCAAGAGGCAATATAGCATCTCAACCCTCCATCAAACACCATCAAGACTCAGAAATTCTGAGGAAATGCCAAGTGGCAGATGCTCTCCAAGTGAAACCCTAGTCCCAGGCTTATATAAGGAGCTGAAGACGATGGAAGAAGGGCCCCCAGTTTTTTTAAAATTTTAGGCTAGAGCATTTTGAATTTCAAAGCTGTAAAAGAAAAGAAAGAAATTTAATCAAGGTCATTAGCATGTAATTCAGATTTTATATGAAATAAAGGGGGCCAAAATAGTTTAAATTACTTTGCTCTTCTTGTTCTCCTCTTCTTTTCCCTTTTTCTTTCTTTCTTTGGTTCAATAAGCCTGGTATTTGGCTTCTGTGCCTGGTATTTGGCTTACAGTGTCTGGTATTTGACACTGGTGGTGATATGCTTGGTATTTGGCATCCGAAGGTCTGGTATTTGGCATCCGAAGGCCTGGTATTTGGCCATGAAATCAATCCAGCCCGGTATTTGGCTGAGTAATACCCTCTCATGAGGAGATTGTTAGAAAGTGCTCAATTTTCAATTTTAGTTACTAATTAACTTAATTAACCATCAAGCACAAAGGATCTTGTCAAGCAATCAACACACACATGAGAAAAGGGATGGAATCGATTACCTCTCGTGGAATCGTATCCGCGAGGCTCGACCAAAGCATGGGAGTCGATGGCATGCTCTCCTTCGCCTTCTCCTCCATCGACGGCCGCCTCGAGTTCACCAAGAAGTTTAATCACCTTCTCTTTCAACTTGTGCTAGCAAGGAAGAGGAGAGCAACTAATCCCCAAGGTTTTCTCTCTTTTACATTTGTCAATTAACTAGTTTAATTAATGGAGAAGGGAGAAATCTCAACACATGAGCTATTTGAGGTGGATTAGAACAAGAGAAAGAGATGAAAATTCTGAAATTTTATCTCTAATTTTCGTTCTAGGAGGAAGAGGGAGAGAAAATGCTATGGTGGCTAGGGTTTCTCTCTCCAAATGACCTTCTTTTATAGACCAACCACTCCACAAACTTTAGGGACCTTTTTACCCCTATTAGGACAGCCAATATATGGGCTATCAAGCCCATTTTGTGGTGTGTTAAATGTCCACTAATTCAATTAATTAATGGACCTTTCTCTTGTACTCAAATCGGGCCTTTAATTTACTAATTAAGTAAAGATCCATAAGCTCTATTTAATTCCTATAATTAAATTATGTTGAACAAAATTAATTATTAACTTATTAATAATTATTTTGGAATTAGTTAATGTATTAATTTATTTCTATATGATCTCTTTGACTTAATTAATTATAACGATTCGCAACGGTATATAATTAATTAATCAACTTATCATATTTTCGCAATACACTGCTGCGAATAAATAAATAATGCACTGTGTGATTAAAGTTCTATTTGTGTGACCCTTTGAGGATTTATGCTACGTTGGCCATGGAATTAAATCGCTATATAATTCCAATAATCATAAGCGGCATCTAGCAACAAGTTATGATTTTCAATTCGCATAAATAGTGTACTGCTACAATATCTCAATCCTGCATAAGAAATAATAGTATCTCCTTGTCTGATTCTTATGTCACATGATATCATCGTATAATCCAAGATAGGATTGTGTCATTCTTGCAGATTATACGTTTCTTGATCTAGAGCTGATTGTACAAATTGGCCGAACAATCCAACTCCATCAAGGGGCCTAAATAGATATCATCACTCACGAGGTATACTAATAAGGGACATACGATTTTCTTGATGAACAACTTTTCCCCGCACAATTCAAGAGAACATAAATAAAGTCCGTATAGCAGCCCTTATCAGGAATCAACGGTAGACGATATTTATTGAACATATCCTCATGTGGAAAAGTTGAACCATCTCAAACTTAGAATCAAACTCGTATGAAATAAACAATGACACATAACACAATCCATATGTTTATTTCATTGGGTCAAGTCCTGTACTATGCTCTAATAACATACACATATGCAATTAAGCCGGTAACTCTTTATCCATGATTTGTAGAACTTAATCATCACTTAACTTGCATACTAATCTTTTATGATAATTAATGTTCCTTGTTAATTTTCAAGATTACGGATGATTTAGATTTATTACTGTCATTCTAATGAATGATCCACAGAGATCTACAATTCAGATCCTCAACCTAAATGATCTGTCAGTAATAAACTTTAGGAATAAATGATTAAATATCATCAATAACATAAACTAAGAAATTAAGTCATTAAATATTGACTTCTAGAACACAACTCCAACAATCTCCCACTTGGCTTAGAGTCAATCAGTAGTGACTTCTAGCCACTGAAGAATTTAGACTGATGTCATATATTCATATATATACATGTCTTGAACCTCGAAAGAAATAATACGCTTAAAGCAAGTCACTCATACGTCCATCACGTATGGATGCACAACTGCATCTCGTATACTGCTTAAGGTAGAGGTTATGTCAGAGTGTTCGCTGTGTTCGCGAACCTATCCAATTTTACTTGACCCTATACTTATATATACTCCTATATATATGTTCTTGATCATCATCGTATGAGATCAATTGATAATGTTATAGATCAAAGTTGGATCACCAATTTTAATATTGGATTTTTTAAGACTAAGCTATGGTTCGAGATGCATATAACCATATAAGCTTGACTGAGAACTTCTTGATCCAAACCATTCTCTTTCGTTATTTCACAAGTTGCTATGTATTTTGGTTTGGTGACGGAAATGGTTGTAATATCTCATTTAGAACACTTTCTAAATTTACAACACCACCTTTAAGCAAAATATTTAACTCAATTATGATTATATCAATCGTTTGAAAAACTAGCATCAGTGTAACAGGTTACACAATCTTTCTTTCATCTTAAAAGATGGAAAAATCATATCACTCTTTCTCACAAGATAGTCGAGAATATCATTGACTATTGTCCAAATGTGTCTCTATTGTATCAATTTGATAACCGCTTATCATGTTCCTTGGATACTACACATTGGGGCATGTGCATAAATATGGCGTACATAATGAAACTCATAATACAAGAATGCTTGAACTATTTCTTGCACTTTTCTAGAATTAAGTTGCAATAACCCGAGTCAAACTCAAGTCTTATGCCATATGATGTGGTTAGACATCCTTTCTCGGAGTTCACCATAATGTGTTACTAGAACACATCGTCATTATATGCACATTAGCTCAAACCTAACATCCATCATAATCTTTCACCATAGATTTTATTTCCTCGGATTTAGGTAATCTTGCCCAAGTTCTCTATCGAGAAAAACATTCTCCGATGAGACCTTAACAATATTCATTTCATTTTTTTTTAATGTTATTCCCAACTAGTGTCTTGTTACCTTGTACAATACAAATAACACAATCATACTCCCATTGAATATCTTGTCTATACAAGGTGCTTTTGACGAAGTTCAACTCTTTGACTTTCTTGTCAAAATGTTTATTCCACAATACTTACTTCAATCCATTAATGGATACTTGAAGTCTGTATCCGCTTCTAGCAATACATCAAACATAGTCCTTGGTTTGTATCATATACACAACATCTTCCTTCATTCATTCGAAGAAGGAGGATTTGATGTTCCTTTCCATATATCTATATATACGAAATATAGCCGTTGCTAGAACGATCTTTATTGACTTATACATAACTACAAGCAATAAGCCGTGCTTAGTATATAGTCAACTCGTTATTGACTTAGACATAGCTACAAGCGCGAAGCTGTGCTTTGTACATAGTCAACTTGCCGTCTATGTCAATATTTCCATTAAAGATCTAAATGTTCTTGATGGATTACTCCTTCATGAACATCAACCAAGGTCTATACCTTGTTGTTATACATGGATTGCATTTAAAGACCGTATGGATTTAAACCATACTTGTGGAATTGGGTGCTTCCATCACTTCTTTATTTATTAACGGATTCTCATATGCCAAATATGAGAATGTCATGAAGCCTATGTATCTTTCGGTTTAGGCATCACTATTGTTGACCTTTTGTAGGATTGGTGCTCGAGGTTCATAAACTATTTCTACAATAACTTGTAGAATAAGTTTTTGATCCTAATATATCGCACGAGTTTCTCAAACGTCATCCACATACGAGATGTTTGAGTACTCCTTAGAAGCGAGTGTGCATATGAACTTCCTCCTTTTACAAATGCTTGTGAATGAAATTCTGCTCAACTCTCACTGAGCACCATTTATGAAGTAACAAGTTTTCAATAAAATATTCCTTGTAGTGACACATAAACACCTTTAATGTTCACTTTACTCCCACTACTTCTTCTTGAGAATGTCATTCTCTAAGATTACGTCATGATAAGCAACAACTACCTTGTTCTTATCATGTTCGCATAAGTAGTACCTTTCGGTCAGTTTAAGGTATCCTACAAAACATTAAGCATCATATTTGGGTTTAAGCTTATCAATCAACAAACCTTGAAATAAACTTCTTAACACTAAATCTTAAGAAATAACGTACTTAGAGATCAAATCTCGTAAGATATCTTTCTCAACGGACTTCGATAGAACTTTTATTCGGCGTAAACAATATTGTCCTCAAACACAAATCTCTAATACAAGTCGAATAAGTTAATCCAATTTATTACCGATCGAACTATATCAAACAACGTTCGATACCTCCATTCTTAGATATATTATTCTAATATAATATTTCTCATGGAGCGAGTTATGAAATGACTTTCATACTCTTTAGGTAATATATCAAACCATATGACTTAACTATTTACCATGATCCATCGTAAGACTTTTATTTTTCTTGAATGGTTTTTCAACTTTACTCTTGTACTCCTTTGAGCTAGTCAAAAGGTTCATACTTTCACCTTATCAAGTAGATATGTTAATATCTACAATGATCGTTGGTTAAGTAGTAAAGTTTCAAAACCTTTCATTGCACAAGTACTTATAGGTCTATATACATCAACATGTATAAGTCCTAATCAAGTCACTTGTCCTTAAACCTTCGTAGGTTAAAGACGCTTTTGTCATCTAACAAACATGATTCGCATATTTCAATTGATTCGCAATCGGATTGAGTTACGAGCTCTACGTTATATAGACTCTTATAATGCGATTCTTGTTTATTTATGACTAAGCGGTCATTTCACATTAAAATCAAATACTTACGTGAAGTCTTACGTATCATATTTGTCATTCAACACTTGTTTATCTATTTCAAGCAAATTCAATCAAGATGCATGAAATCATATAAACAAATCCATAATAAGAGAACAACATTTCTCTTTTACAAAAGTATTATCATCTATCATCAAGTATGAAGTGAAGATAATGGTTTTTGAGATGTTAGGAATAAAGTATTCAACCTCCAATTCCTAAACAAACTAAAGATAACTCTACGTATTCAATGCTATTGGCTTAGACGAACAAGCCATTTCTAAAAACAGAGTTTACTTTATTTATTCAGAACTTTCTCTTATTCTTCATTGCCTACACATTTCGTCAAATGCGAGCACATGAACTAGTATCTAATTACTAGTGTGAATTAGAGATAGCGAGATAATTTGAATGACAAGCATCTTGAGGATTAGAACATTTTCGTTTATCATAATCATGGTATTTTGGACAACCGTTCAAATGTCTCCATAAAACGACAAATGAACCATCTCATGCGACACACGATCTCAAATGAGAGTCTCGAAGTCTCAACTCATACCTTAGCGAAATATTCTTTTAATACTCGACTAATTATCTTTTGCATAAACAAGTGTGCGAAAAATGAAATCATATCCTTCATTACTAAGCAAGAGATTGCATGACAATATCAACGATCTTTGATATTGAAGATCTCAATATCTCTAGTTGGCAATTAGCTACTCATGCCTTTCGATTTGTAAGCTAATGTAACATTCATTTATTTTCTTATAAAAATAAGAATCTCTTAGTTAACTCATACTGTATTACTTGATCATAAATGATTGAATCGATATCTACTTTCTCTAAGAATTTCTTCTTGAGTAAGTTGATGTGAGCGTAGGAGTTAAATCTAATCCGTATGAATTCTCCAATTCAAAAGTCTAGAAATTCCAAAATGAGGATATAGGCATCCGCTTTATTGAATAACTTTTCACTAAAAGTCAATCAATCATTGCGATGCTACGTTCGGGAAGTTGAGGAAAGTTTTTGGAAATAAGCATGCTCAAATTTCTTTTCACTAAGATCATGTCTTAGGAATCGGTATTATTTCTCCAAATAAATACCTTTAGAAACGAGCTTGTTGTTTTGAAAGATTGATCGCAACAAAATTAACATATTTAACATCTATAACAAAACCAATTTAAGGTCATTTAGTTTATGCAATATTTTATTTATAAATGATAAACAAAACTCCCACTACATTTATTTAATGTCCCAAATGTAGTTGGTTCTCCAAGATTCCTATTTTCGTTGAGATGGAACCAGCGTCGGCATAACACCAAAACAACTAGATAAGGTAGGTTCTCTAACCAATCATATCAACCATATGATTCTTGGTTTGTGAAATGTCTCATATACATCCACAAACTTCGCCCCGATGTCCAATCCGATTAGGGTTCATCGATAAGTAACATCTCTCTATTTGCTCCTAGTAAATCCGATTTACACCCCGACTTCGAGGGTTAACCAATGACGTCCCGCGTCGGCGAGAAATCGTCATTTGGCACCGAACGATATGAAGGGGATAGAGAGAAGGAGGGCGGTCGACTTAATTAAATTAATGGGACAAATAATTATATGACTCTTGTTTGGTGGTCGTATAAACATACACCCATACCTATCCTATGACATTTCATAGCATCCACAAACATTCACATAATAATAAGCATCTCAAGCATTGTTGTGGGTTTGTATGGCTCCCGCTTGCATTAGTTCCGCCGCATCTCCATGTAGCAAAACTAATCTAATTGTCTCTCCCACTAATCATATAGATCCTATCCTATATAATTAAAGGACAAAAAATACATGTGAAAATATCCCTAAATCCCTCCTAACCTTTGGGGCATGCAAGCCTCACAAGTTACATTAGGAAATTAATCACAATTAATTAATTAACCATGGCACCAAAGGCCTTACATACATTCACATGCATTCACAATTTACAACACACAAGGCATTGATTTCTTGAGCCATACTAAACCCACGATCCTTTCTACAAAACAAAGTTAGCACATGTCCCTTTATTTCTTAATTAACAACAATGAATTAGAGTCTTTGCACATCGCTTTTAATTCGGGTCTTTCCGCATAAAAGTTTTAACTTTTAAACAACTAATTTGCTTAAACTATTTAAAAGGCTAATTCAACAATTGTAAACAGAAAGGAGGAATATTATGGAGTATTCTATTTAATTTATTCAACTAATTTGGATAATTAGAAAATACTTTAACTATTTAAAATATTAAATGGGATCCGATAAAATATGAAATTTTTCGATCTCCAAAAAATTTGAATTAAATCATGCATACTCCTTACTATGATTGTAACTACCTGTCAAAATTTCAGGGAGAGATTACTTACCATCAGAGAGAAACAAAAATGACAAATCGTCAAACTGTGCGCGAAACACCGTTATCCGATTTTCTATTTTTGTCTAACTAATTAGGTCTGTAGGATTATCTTCCAAAACGATTTTATACAAACACTTTACATAACAATTAAACTAGATGTTATTGGCTACAAATCCATCAAGAGAAAACCAACTAGTTTTATTTAAAATCACTAAGATAAATGGCATACAAGCCATTTGCCCTGTTCTGAAACAGACTGACGACTAAAAAGTTTTAACTTAGTTGAGGCATCAAACCTTAATGAAATTCTTTGAAACTAATTTTCACAGAATTCTAACTTCAATTAGAAACTTTCTATTCAAATACTTTTTCAGAAAAGTTTCTCAATTAGTACAGTTTATCCAAACAATCAATTTATTGAAAAATTGAATCTGACAACCGATTCAAATCTCATGACTTAAACGCCCACATAAAATCCAAAGCATGCATCAAATTATACATGTACAGAAAGAGAATTAAGTCCACAAGACTTATAGCCAAGAAAAACAGATAGTTATTTTCGAAAAATAAATCTTATATGCCTAAAATACAGAACTGTGCAGCAGAGTACCAGATCTGCACACCATTACTGTTTAATTCACCATAAATTCATAACAACTTAGAAAAAGATGAAATTGGGGGCAAAAGAACCACATCTCACAGATCTACAACCTCCAACTAGATTTCGAATTTTTCTGAAACCTTTTCTCAGCGAAAAATTCAAAATAATCACGAAATCATAACAGAAATCCAGACAGCAAGCAAGTGCATCACTAATCCATGTGTTAATTAACCATTTCTCATCTAATTATGTGTTAAAATGCTTAAGAACGACCTAGATCTCTGATACCACTATTAGAAAGTGCTCAATTTTCAATTTTAGTTACTAATTAACTTAATTAACCATCAAGCACGAATGATCTTGTCAAGCAATCAACACACACATGAGAAAAGGGAAGGAATCGATTACCTCTCGCGGAATCGTATCAGCGAGGCTCGACCAAAGCATGGGAGTCGATGGCGTGCTCTCCTTCGCTTTCTCCCCCATCGACGGCCGCCTCGAGTCCACCAAGAAGTTTAATCACCTCCTCTTTCAACTTGTGCTAGCAAGGAAGAGGAGAGCAACTAATCCCCAAGGTTTTCTCTCTTCTACCTCTGTCAATTAACTAGTTTAATTAATGGAGAAGGGAGAAATCTCAACACATGAGCTATTTGAGGTGGATTAGAACAAGAGAAAGAGATGAAAATTCTGAAATTTTATCTATAATTTTCGTTTTAGGAGGAAGAGTGAGAGAAAAGGCTATGGTGGCTAGGGTTTCTCTCTCCAAATGACCTCCTTTTATAGACCAACCACTCCACAAACTTTAGGGACCTTTTTACCCCTATTAGGGCAGCCAATATATGGGCTATCAAGCCTATTTTATGGTGTGTTAAATGTCAACTAATTCAATTAATTAATGGACCTTTCTCTTGTACTCAAATCGGGCCTTTAATTTACTAATTAAGTAAAGGTCCATAAGCTCTATTTAATTCCTATAATTAAATTGTGTTGAACAAAATTAATTATTAACTTATTAATAATTATTTTGGGATTAGTTAATGCTTTAATTTATTTCTATATGATCTCCTTGACTTAATTAATTATAACGGTTCGCAACGTCATATAATTAATTAATCAACTTATCATATATTCGCAATACACTGCTGCGAATAAATAAATAATGCACTGTGTGATTAAAGTTCTATTTGTGTCACCCTTTGAGGATTTATGCTACGTTAGCCATGGAATTAAATAGCTATTTAATTCCAACAATCATAAGCGGCATCTAGCAACACGTTATGATTCCCAATTCGCATAAATAGTGTACTGCTACAATATCTCAATCATGCATAGAAAATAATAGTATTTCCTTGTCTGATTCTTATGTCACATGATATCATCGTATAATCCAAGATAGGAATGTATCATTCTTGCAGATTATACGTTTCTTGATCTAGAGCTGATTATACAAATTGGCCAAACAATCCAACTCCATCAAGGGGCCCAAACAGATATCATCACTCACGAGGTATACTAATGAGGTACATACGGTTTTCTTGATGAACAACTTTTCCCCGCACAATTTAAGAGAACATAAATAAAGTCCGTATAGCAGCTCTTATCAGGAATCAACGGTAGACGATATTTATTGAACCTATCCTCATGTGGAAAAGTTGAACCATCTCAAACTTAGAATCAAACTCATATGAAATAAACAATGACACATAACACAATCCATATGTTTATTTCATTGGGTCATGTCCTGTACTATGTTCTAATAACATACACATATGCAATTAAGTCGCTAACTCTTTACCCATGATTTGTAGAACTTAATCATCACTTAACTTGCATACTAATCTTTTATGATAATTAATGTTCCTTGTTAATTATCAAGATTACGGACGATTTAGATTTATTACTGTCATTCTAATGAATGATCCACAGAGATCTACAATTCAGATCCTCAACCTAAATGATCTATCAGTAATAAACTCTAGGAACAAATGATTAAATATCATCAATAACATAAACTAAGAAATTAAGTCATTAAATATTGACTTCTAGGACACAACTCCAACAGAGATAACTTAGAGATATACACAATAAGGCATGCAAGCTTTGTGCCCATGGCTACTGTTTGCATGCCACCCCAAACTTAAAAGTGACCAAGGCTATCTAGGCTTTATGCCCATGGCTACTGTCTAGTGTGCCACCTAAAAGTGCCAAAAGTTTTGCAAAATAGTTGGATTTCTCATATTTTCAAACTCAAGTGCATAAGCATATAGTGTAGTGGTTGCATTTGTCATCTTTCAAAAACAGAAGAGTTGATTTCAAATTCATGTATATTAGAACCAATTAAGACAAGCATTGCATCTGTCATATTCAAAAAAATAAAGAAAGAGATTGCATTTCTTTTACAACTCATGCATAATAGGGTTTAGTTGGCATGAAGTCTAGTATCTATCAAATGGTTGCATCATGGTCAAAGTTGTATGTTTGTTTCATTACTAAGTTCCATGGCGTAAGTGTCAGGTATGGTCAAATAGATAACAAGTCTGTCATCAGGGTTCTTAGCATAGTCACCCAAAAGATAAACAAGACTGAGTTATCATGCATAGTAGTTCAGATAGCTAAGTATGGTAATCCAATGTCCAGCATAAATCACTTAGGCATCTCCAGAAAATAACAGTGAGAGAAAAATAATAAAAGTCTTAGGGTCTGTTGGTAAAAGTGTTCTAGTGTCAAACATGTAGTAGTCCACAGAAATAAATAGAGTACCACAGACTAAGAAAAGTAAAAAATGATAAAACTTTCCCATGTCCAAAAGTCAGCAGTGCATTCAAGCTCATTATATCAAACATAGTCCCTGAAAAAGAAATAAAACCGATTAGGGTTTCATATTGCATTAACCAAAAAATGTCTCACCTCTCATCCAGTGTAGGCCAAGTCAAATGCATGTGTATACTAGTCCTTATGTTGGGAACAATAACAAAGATAATTTTTCATTGCATAGCATCCAGCATGCACTCTTGCATAGCCATCAAAATTGTCATTGTATAACATGCATTTTCAATTAAGGGTTTAAATAAAATAGCATGGTATCTGCATAGGGGTCGTTTGGATGGGCTAGGAATAGCCAATTCCTAGGAATTTCATCTTCCTAGGAATTTCATCTCTCTCACAAAGTTACACACTTTCCAACAAAAATCCTTATTCCTTCCTAGGAATTGGCTATTCCTAGCCCATCCAAACGACCCCATAAGTATTTGCAATCTTATCATAGGCATGGTTCTAATGTGTCTTTGCATAAGAGTCATCATGAATAGGTAAAAGGCTTAAGTCCAAAATCTCATTATAAATAAAGCATGATCTAGGTCATTTCAGGTTAAACACCAAATGTTCAATCTAAATTCATTCTTTTCATATGCATAGCATTAGGCATAAAAAAAAAACTTTCAAAACAAAATGTTGTTTCAAAACTTGCATAAGCTCTTTTCTGAAATAAACGAGTCTCTTGCATGTGTTCCATAGAGCATTCCTCAAGCATCATCAAAAAATGATTTGAAACTAAAGCTCAATTTCATACTCAACTAAGCTTTCACAACAAAAATACAAACACTATACAGCAAATGAGAAAGGGGTGTGTATATCTCTAAGTTTATCTCATGAGGGGGTATTACCAGCTACAAGTAAGACCCATAATTGTGATCAAAATGGTGGAGGTTAAACCAAGTGAAGCTAAACCAAAATCAGTTGAACCCAACCCCAAAATTGAACCAAAATCAAAATGAAACCAGCCAAGATTGTTGGTTGTCATCAGTCCTAAACCCAAATTAAACCAGAACCAAGGACCATTGAGTGTCAAAATTGAGCCAAAGACAGGTTACCAAATACAACCAGTCCACATGAAACCAAATCAAAATTGAGTAAAGGAAAGAGAGTACCCGAGCAATTGACACCTCCAGTAACCTCTCCTAACCTCAAGAGCTCTGTGGGACTCAGCTAAGGAACTCAATTTCGCTCAGAGCTTCTCAATCGGACTTAACAGCCCCGACTTGCTGAAAAGGGGATAAATGGATACCCAAAATAAGAAAGCAATTAGGGAAATGTACTGAGCAGGAAAGAAAGGTGACTCAAGAGGAGTCGAAAAATACCTCCAATTAATAAGGCGGTGCCGGCAATTGCCGTAATTTCTCCTCCGACGAAAACCTCCCCCTTGACGAACTATCGGAAGAGAAAGAAGAAAAAAGGAAGAGAAAAGAAAAGAAAAGGAAAAAAGGTCCCCTGGCACGAATCTTGATGCCAGGTGGACGAATGGATTTTAGTTTCAACGGATATGAAAAGAAATATGGATGCAATTGGTGCACATGAGCCAAAACACAGACAAGCGGGTCCCACCAAATGGAGTTAAACCAAGCGTAAAACCAAAACTTCGGCGCCATGAAAAATCCTCTGTGACGGCCGCTGTGTGGCGGGTCACTGTGTCCTCCTAAGTTGGGCATTCTCTTCTATTTTCCTTATGGTCCTTTTTCCTCGTCAATTTGTGTCACCTGTTTGGCCAACGCTACCTGATAACATTCCCTAACTTTTTGCTGGTCTCCCTTCACTATTCCAACCCCGAACCTTGTTGGGAACTTAATCATCAGGTGCTTAGTGGATGCAACGGCCCCTACATCATTTAATGATTTTCTCCCGAGAATGGCATTGTAAGCTGATGGAGCATTGACTACTATGAACTTCACCGTTTTTATCACACTGTTGGGATTTTTCCCGAACTCAACTTCTAACTCTATGGTTCCGAGGGGAATCACTCTTTCCCCGGCAAAACCTACCAATAGAGTATCCATCAGGATCAGAGGATAAGATGTTAAATTTAACTGTCTGAGAGCCTCAAAATAGAGCACGTCAGTCGAACTCCCAATATCTACCAGAATTCTTATGACCCTTCTCCCGTAAATCCTCAGCATCAATACAATTACATCGTCGTGTGGGTAGCGGACACCCGCACAATCTTCGGGGTCAAAGAATATGCGGGTATTAGACAAGGAACCTTCGGCGTGAAGGTGAAAGATTTCATACCTCGATGGATTGGCCAGCGATCTCGGGTCAGCATAGGTGGCTTGTTGGTGGGGCTTATCTCCACCCGAAGCATCTCCCCCTGCAATGAACATAATCACGGGCGATGACTCGCCCTTGCGATCTATGTGCTTGACCGGCCTATCTGACCTTGGTACTGGTCCCCTATTGGGAGCTGTTTTGTTATCTGTCCTTTTCCAGTGACCATTGTAAGGCTTCTTTTGCCATTGACTATGGAAAGACCCTTTTCCTTTGGGTCCTTTGGATTCTTTTTCTAGGTATCCTTCCAACAAATATGTTTGTCTTATCAACCTTTCTATCTCGTCTTTGAGCTTTAGGCAATCCCTGGTGCGATGCCCTGTACTTCGATGGTATTCACAATACACTGTTTTGTCAAATTTCTCCTCCTCCGACAGTGGTTCGGATTTTTCCAGTTCTTTACTTTCTCTTATTGCATAAAACATGATGTCTCGAGGGGCCGTGCAAATGTGATAAGTGGAGTATAATGGAGCGTACGCTTCTCCCGTCTTGCGATAACTGGTCAATTTGTACGTGGCACCCTTTATCACTTTTTGGTTGCGCCTCCTATTACGAGGAGAAGAACTGCGCCCCTTAGGTGGGGAATAGCTTCTTCGCGATGGTAAGGGAATGTTTTTATCACTCCTGTGATGTTCATGCCATCCCATGCTCTGTGCATCTTCTTCAGCTTGGATTACTTGGTGTGCACACTCTCTGAACTTCTGGAATGTCTCACAACCTTGTTTTATCAGCTCATATCTTAAATTTTTTCTTCGGATGCCTTGTAACACTGCTGCCAGGACCAATTTTTCATCAAAGTCTACCACTTTGTTAACTTCCGATGAAAACTTTGTCAAATATTCTCTCGAAGTTTCATATGGCTCTTGTTTCATGGCCATAAGGCTTATGCATTTCATCGTTGGTGCTCGCAATCCGCCAAATCTTCCCAAAAATTTTGTTGCCAGATCATTGTATCCATCAATCGATCCTCTTGGCAGCTGAGAATACCAGTCCCACGCCGGCCCTACCAACCGTGTTGGAAAAACTAGACACTTTACTCTATCGGACGCGTGGAAAAGTACCATCATTTTCCGAAAACTGTCCACGAAAGCATGAGAATCTCTCGATTTCTCCCCTGGATACTTATCCAAGTAGGGGTAATCCTTCATGTCTATCTTTTCTCCTCGATAAAGATGTTTTGCCAAGGCCCCATGTGGTGGTGATTGGGTGTCTCAGGATTGTGAACTGCTACTTTGACTGCGGGTGTGTCACTGGCGAAAACGAGGGTGACCCCTCGGAGATCTTTTCTCCTCTCTCCCCCTTCGCTCAACCCTCGGGCCTTCCGACATCACCTCATCTTCCTCTATCGACCTTTGATGGCCTTCGGGAACTGTTGACCTTGAATGGTGCACTCCTATTGAGTTTGGTGGGCTTTCCTGTCGAGGAATTCTTAGACCCACAGATGAAGTGCCATTTGGGGGAACTAAGTTTTGTCCTGGAAAAACGTTGTTTCCCCGGGTCCACTGATAAGGGTTTTGGTAAGGCCATTGTGCTTGATAACCCCATGGTTGTTGATAGGGGATCCATGGGTAGTATCCATATTGGTATCCGTATCCTGTATTTTGTGGGTTGTGATGTTGTGGGCCTGGATATTGTATGCGAGGATCAGGCATACCTGGATGCATTTGTGGATTGAAGTGAGTCTGCGAGTATCCATTACCCCATGGATTATCTCCTGCCGAAGGTGGTCTCCAGTTGGGTGCCATATGTTGACCTTGTGCTTGTCCTGCATGTATGACCCTCGGCTCTACTTGGTCTTGATTGGCCCTAGGTAGCTCGGGATGAGGCATCTCTTGAGTCCCGCCCGCATTCGTTCGGGCATCTGGAGCTGGCTGAAAGTTCTTTTGCTTGTCAGGTGTGTCTTTCTTTGGCTTGGATGACCCTGAGCCCTGTCTTGTCTGCTCTATTCCTTGCCCTCTCGGGTCGCCATGTTCTAAGTCTTGTGGAAGGGATGCATAGACTTGTCCTGCCTGTGATGGGGAGATCTTTCATGTCGAGTTGTCCGTTGTCTGGATCTGATCAATCTGCGATAGGAAAGGCTCTAGTTGAGGAGCAACCATTGGTTGAACTTCGTGTAACTCTTGGTCGAGGGGCATTTCCAGCGTTGTCTGTACCAGATTTGATGTCTGACCACCTGTTTTTGATGGTGATTCGCATCTGATGCTCGATGGGGTGAGATTAATCTGGATCTGAGGTTTAGGTGTCACCTCTTTCGAGGCGATCTGCTTATCTCTCGTGGAGTTCCCTGTCGAGAACTCCAGATCTAGTCTCCTAGGATGAAAGATCCCTCTGATTTCACTCATTTTGTTTGGATTTGTGAAAACCTAGATGTAATCAAGAATATTGATCTTAATTACTATTCTAACTCATTTTCAGGTCGGCGCCAGTTGATACGTCTAGATTTAGTAGAGAGATCAACTAGAGTGATAAGAGGGAAGGATCATGTTTTATTGCTCTAGTGTATAATGTCTATGTCTCTTATTACATAATGTCCAACCCCTTTTAATGTGCCTCTCCCTCTATATTTATAGGCGTTTGAATTAGATTCCTTTGCTGACATCATCAGACAGCCGTTATTCCACTTGCATATCATGTCCCCACTTTCTATCCGAGGGTTACGCGGATCTTATCCCGAAGGGAATTCACAGTAGGCTAGATTCCTTCCGAACGCCTCCGTATTCTTCCAGAAGACTAGGTGGTTAAGCCAACTGAACCCCCATTTTTCGTTTCCCGCCTCTTTTGCCCAAAAGCCACTGAGATAGTTGCTGATGTCGTCATTATGGGCTAGGCCTACGTTTATTTGTTATAATGGGCCAGGCCTCCATATTCTGGCCCTATCAGATTCCTTTCTCTTGCAATTGAATGCCCCGACATGATGGCATTGAGGTGTGCAAGCGGCATCTGACTTCGTGTCTCAGCAGCCGTGTGAAAGAGGGAGCAGTGCCCTCCTGTGCATAGCGCGAGTGAGATTCCATTCTCTGCCACCAGTGTCAGCGAGAAATAAGAGAGGGAACACAGCATTGAATGCAAGGGGGAGAGAGATTGCCTCCTGCGTCATGGCGTTCGTCAGAGAAAGCTTTCTCTGCGTCATGGCGTTTGCCAGATGAGACAGTAGTCGGAACGGAAAAGGAAGGAGACGGGATAGGTTGGGCCGAGAGGTATTTATTTCATGGGCCACTTATTTCATTTGAGCTACATCGGAATGGCCCTTCGGTTCCTTTTCTTTTTTTTTTTTTGTTGATTGCATATGGGCCGACACATTTCAGCAAATAATAAAACAAAAATCTGATCCATGGATGTTGCACGAATCTTGATGCAATGAGCTAATTCCACATTTTTTTGCAATTTGATGCGTGATTGTATAAGTTCATGTATAAATATACACAAAACTATACAATTATATCTCGAGGCATGTTTCACGTTTTCTATGGATCCAAAAAAATGTATACCATTTGCTAAATTAATATGATTTTAATTTCATATTAATATTAGCACTAATATAGTCATTGGGATTTAGAACCATTTGTTTTGTCATGACATTGAAATATTCACGAATATCTCCTCCCAATTTATCCGGAATAATTTTCAGATTGGTCTGAAAATTTATTTATTTATCATGACTCCATTCACTGGATTATAGCGGTCTCAAAAATTCCTGTACCGTCGTCCGGTAACTATGATAATATTTTTGGGTTCAACAGTCCTGTATTTTAATTGACAATTAGGATTAATTAAGTCTTAGCAAGTCTTGCGAGTGTGAAGGAATCCGCGGTAGTCGTCATAAATAGAGTTCTAATCAATATGGAAAATACTTATTATAAAGTTAATTTCTTAGTTGGAAATTTTGGTTCCATGCACTTGTTTTAAAATTTTTAAATTAGTATGCAAGCTATCACAAGAGAACTTTGAGGACGAAATTTTTTTTTAATAAGGGAGGAATGTCATATTACGATTTTTATAATGTTTCAATTTTTAAAATTTTTATTATATGGATAAATTTGGATTAAATTTAAAATATATAAGCATCCTAAAATGGAGAGTACTGCTATTTAGATACGATCTGTCTCATTTAGGACAATGAGTTGTACGTCAGATTCAATGTATTGTCTGAGAAAAATTCGACGGCATTTTCAATTATGTTGCCACGGATACGTACGCATGAGCAATCGTGTGTTGGTGTATTCAGAGAACATAAGGGAAAATGCTGCCGAGTTTTTCTCAGACAACACATTACATCTAACTTATGCTCGCTAATGAGACAGAATATCCAAAGAGTGGGCTATGATGATAATCGGTCCAAAAACCTAATGTGACAAATTGACCCTACCTAATCCGAAACCCTAACATTTTGCATATATTTTATTATTCAGATGGATCGGACGTGGATGTACTCAAGTAATCTATTTTCGTCTACATTTTTTTAGAGGCCTGAAGAATTTATGTTTTGTGCTAAAGAGAATTTGAAAACGAAGGAAGATTATAAAATGTATTGTCCTTGTCGTATTTGTCAGAATTTGTTGAAATGGTCTAATTTTGAAGAAGTGAAAACTCATTTGATTATAAATGAATTTCAACCGGATTATACTCGGGGACACTCCATGGAGAGACTGGTGGGGGGATCTTGTAGAACTAGTAGTAGTACAAATGTATTGGATTCACAGCATGAGGAAGAAAATGTATTATTGGATGATGAAATTGATGATGTCAATGTATTTGATGATGAAAATATAGATGATGATAAAAATGTAGATAATTTAGAATTGAATGGTGATTTAGAAGAAATTGTGAACAATGTGGATGAAAATTTTGTTGATAATGTTGAAATTTTTGGTTTGTTACGTGAAAAAGATAAGATAGTTTTATATCCTGGTTGTGAACTGTCAAAACTTAATCCTGTTTTCAAACTGTTCAACCTTAAAGTCAAAAATAGATGGAGTGACACCAGTTTCGCATCTTTGCTCAAACTTTTGGGTAAAGATTTTCTTCCAAAAGATAACCAGTTGTCAGATTCAATTTATAAGGATAAAAAGATATTGTATCATTTGAAAATTAGAGTTGAGAGAAGTCATGCATGTCCAAATGACTGTATATTATTCCAGAATGAGTACGAAAATTTGCATAAATGTTGAAAGTGTAATGCATCACGGTATAGACCATGAGACGATCAGATTGATGAAGGTAGTAAGGGACCAGCTGCGAAAGTGTTGTTTTATCTTCTAATAATATCAAGATTTCAGCAGCTCTTTTCTAATGCAAAAGATGGCAAATTGTTAAGATGGCAAGCAGATTGTAGGAAAAAAGACGATGGCATGCTCAGGCACCCAACAGACTCTCCGGATTTGATGAATATAGACAGGTAATTTGAAGATTTCGGCAGTGAATCTAAAAATTTGAGATTGAGTTTATACACAGACGGGATAAATCCTTACGGCAACATGAGTAGCCGTCAGACTATGTGGCCGGTCTTATTGTGTATTTACAACTTTTTTCCATGGTTATGCATGAAAAGGAGATACATGATGATGCCCTTATTGATTTCAAGTCCTAAACAACCAGGTAATAACATTGATGTGTATTTGGCTCTATTAATAGATGACCTTGGTAAATTGTGGTGTAAGGGAGTGACAATATTTGATGCACACTCTAGAACTGAGTTCAACCTCCATGCCATAATATTTTACATAATCACCTATTTTTCTGCATATGGTAATCTGTCGGGGTATAGGAATAAAAGAGCGAAACTTGTCCTATTTGCATGGAAGACATCCATTTTGTTTACTTGAAAAATTGTCGGAAAAATATTTACTTAAGATATCGGAGGTTTTATAAGAACCGCAATCACCCTTACCGGCGAGACAAGGAAATATTTGATGGTAATGTGAAAAAAAGCAAGGTCCCAATACCGTTATCAGATTTAGGAGTGTATCGACATGTTAAGGACATAAATGTAAAATTTGGTAAGAAATTTGCAAATGAGATTCCAAAAGAGATATGGAAGAAGAAGTCTATATTTTGGGATCTTGAATATTGGAAGAATTTAGAAATTAGGCATCGCTTAGATGAGATGCATATAATCAAGAACATATGTGAAGCTTTGATTGATTGCATGTTGGAAATTCAAGGAAAAACTAAATATGGCATGAATGCGAGAAAGGACATGGTTGAAATGGGGATCCGGAAAGATCTAGCGGCACAAGATAAGGGTAAAAGCTGAGTTTGACTACCTGCAGAACAATTTAATTTATCAAAGAAAGAGAAAAAAACTTTTTGGGATGCTTGAAGTCTATTTAGGTTCTTTCCGATTATTCCTCGAATATATCAAGAAAGTTGTATTAAGGACAACAAATTACTTGGTATGAAGTCACATGATTATCATGTCTTGCTGACCCAGTTACTTTCGGTCGCAATTCGAGAAATTCTCATGAAAGAAGTGAGGAAAACCGTCACTACGTTGCGTTTTTTCTTTAATTCCATTTGCTCTAAGGTGAATGATCCGAATAGTTTGGACAAGTTACAGGAAGGTATTGTATTGACCCTTTGTGAACTCGAGATGTACTTTCCGCCATCGTTTTTTGACTCCATGGTGCATTTGACCATTCATTTGGTTAGAGAGATAAAAATGTGTGGTCCTGTATTCTGCGGTACATGTATCCTTTCGAAAGAGCAATGGGTCAATTGAAGGGGCTCGTTTGTAGCCGATTTAAGCCCGAAGAAAGTATAGTGGAAGGATATATTGCCGATAAGGTTATTAAGTACTACACCGATTATTTGAAAGATGTACAACCAATCGGTCTTCCAAAATCTCTGCATGAGGGTAGACTTGAAGGAAAATGTACAATTAGAGCTAGTACTTATATACAGGATCTTAAAATGAGAACAAAAGCACATATGAAAGTTCTCCAACACATTACTGTTGTGGCGCTTTACATCAACGAACATCAAGCTGAGTTACGCGAACAATATCTTTTTTACACTGAAAACTTGATTACCATAGAGCATTAATTAAAATTTGTCCAATGACTTGAAGAAAAAGTAGAGTCCCAGTTGAAAAATGGAACCAAGGTCGATGAAACCATGAAATGGTTATCAGGACGTCCTGATGCGGTGGTCGAGATGTACCAAGTGTATGACTTGAATAGATTTACCTAGTACACAAAAAAAAACAGGATGGTAAAAGCATTGTGCAAAATAGTTGAGTGACAGTTTTAGCTTTATCTAGTGATAATGGAAGGGCGGTTACTTACTACGGGTGGATCGAGAAAATATGGGAACTAGATTACCTAAAATTCAAGATATCCTTATTTAAGTGTGCATAGATCGACAACGGTCACGGTGGAGTAAAAAAAGACAAAATGAGGTTCATAACTATTAATTTCAATAAAAGGGCTTATCGAGACGACCCTTTTATACTTGCAAATAAGCAAGCAATGCAAGTTTTCTACATTCAAAATCCGGCGGATGAGAAAAGACATGTTGTCCTTCCAAGTAAATGTTCACTTAAAACAGTATAAATGTTCACTTAGAACAATATAAATGTTCATTTTATTACATACAAATATTCACTTAAAACAAAAGAAATGTTCACTTAAAGTAATATAAATGTTCACTTAAAACAGTATAAATGTTCACTTAAAGCAGTATAAATGTTCATTTTATTGCACACAAATTTTCACTTAAAACAGAATAAATGTTCACTCAAAGCAATATAATTGTTCATTTTATTACAGATAAATGTTCACTTAAAACAGAACAAATGTTCACTTAAAGCATTATAAATGTTCATTTTATTACAAACAAATGTTCACTTTCAGCAAAGAGATGTATTGTCGGTGTTGGAGATGTCGTGCATGAAGAAGCATACGACCACTTTCAGGAAATACCTCTATTTTCTACCGGTATCGACGATACATAACAGCCAGTATCGATCAGTTACCGGCATATAGATAACACCGAAGGCATGTGGGTCGATACGCGAGGGAAAAAAATGAAAGCAGCTACATAATCCCATGTGAGTTAAAATCTAATTTAATTTTAACATATTTTGAAAATGTGTTCATTTCTAATAATGATATTTACTTTTTTTTTTTTTTTTTAGAAAACACTGTTAGTTTTTTAGTTTTTCTTTTTTCTTTTTTTACTTTCTTTGTTTACTGTTTCACTTGGTAGCCATTGCCAAGTTTTCTAAAAAAAAATATTTACTTTTTTTTAATTTTGTAGGCTGTCGGTCTATTTTATCATTTTGTTGAAATATTTTTAAATTTCAGTTTATTTTATTAATTATATTTCAAATTGTAATTTTATTTTCTTAAAAAAAATGTAAAAGAACAAATAAAATAAAATAAATTGTAGTTTTCTTTAATTTAATTTATTTTCAGTTTATTTCGATTTGTATTTCATATTAGAATTTTATTTCTTAAACAAAATAATAAAAGCAGTACTAAAAATTAATATAGACCTTCTGTAACGGTTAATAGCTATTAACTGTTATAGATTAGAAACATTCTGTAACGGTTAACCTATTAACCGTTACAGAAGGTAGCTTAACCGTTACAGAAGGGAAACATTCTGTAACAATTAATAGCTATTAATCGTTACAGAGGTCATATTTTTGAAATATTACTAAGTCCTGGCGCTCTCTCTTTCTCTCGTTCTCGACTAAAAATACCTAGCTGCTCTCTCGCTCTCCCGCTTTCTCAATCTCAACGGCGACACAACAACACTCTCGACACTCACTCACTCGAAGGTATCTCTCTCTCTCTCACTCTCTCTCTCCCATTCTCTCCCACAGCCCCTCACTCTCTCTCACTCTCTCTCTCTCACACAGATCTGGCACCGCCTCTCTCTATTTCTCTGCCTCTCACTCTCTCTCATTCTCTCGACAGCCGACGACTGACAAAACTTTCCCTCTCTCGACAGCCGACAGCACTTCCCCTCTCTCGACCGGTAAGTACTCTCTCTCTATTTCAATTTATGCGAGGGGTTGTTATGTAAAATTCCAGGGGCTGTTTTATAAAATTCCATGCATTTGTGTGTTTAATCGATTGAATTGGCATGAAATTGATTACAATTAATTAGTTTATTGAATTGGCATGCAATTGATTAGTTTATTGAATTGCCATGCACTTGTACGTGTTTAATTGATTGTATTGGCATGCAATTGTTATATATGAATTGAATTGGCCATATGTGTGATTAGAATTGATTAGTTTATTGAATTACCATGGACTTGTACGTGTTTAATTGATGGAATTGGCTTGCAATTGATTATAGATGAATTGAATTGGCCATATGTGTGATTACTTAATTGAATTGTCATGAAATTGATTAGAATTGATTAGTTTATTGATTGTCATGCAATTGATTATGGATAATGGGTTAAAAAATAAAATTACCATTGAAATTAGATGGAGAAGGATCAGAAAGTGACGGAGGTGGAGAAGGAGAATGATAAGGTGAACGAGGGAACGCCCAAGGTGGTTGCGAAAATGCCCACGTTTTACGCACCTCCCAAGAGAAGAGCCATATCTGCTGTACGTCATCTCCCTTCTGGATGTAGCAGGGGCCCTAATTTCACTATAGGAATTCAAATAGATGAGGGATCTAGTCAGAACAAGGACGATAAGAATAAGGAGGAGAAGGATTAGGTTCAAATTAGGGTTAAGTTGTGGCTAGGATTTGGGTTTGTTTTAAGTTTTATCTATTATCTATGTCATTCTGTACGAACTTTTGTATGAATTATTATGTATGAACCTTTTTATGAATTGATTATCTATCTATGTTTTAATTATGTTAATATGATGTTTAATTATGTTAATATGATGTTAACTATTTGTGTATTATATATGATGGTTAGTGTTATATATGTATATATATAAATATGATGTTTTAATTAGGTAGTAATGGAGAAAAGTGAAGGAAGCAACCAAAAAGGAAAAAAGCCAATCGAACGAGTTTATGTTCGGCGAAAGTTAAAAGGTGAAGGAAGCAACCAAACCTTGCAAAACTTGGCCATCCAAAACCCACCCAACCAAAATCTGATTTTTCCAGACGTCCAGGTCAGCGAAATGGCTCAAATTGCCATTAAGAAATTAATGGAAAAACTTGTGGCACCGTATCTTGAATGGAAGAAAGAAGATAATGATGAGAACAAGCCGGAGGATGAAGAATAATTCATTGTTGTGTTAGGGTTTGGCTTAGTATTAGGGTTTAAACGATTTTATGTTTGGCTTGTTTATTTTTGAGATTTTATGTTATTTGAGATTGAACTTGTTTGAGATTAAATTGTTATGTTATTTGAGATTAAGTTGCTATTTGAGATTGAACTTGTTTGAAATTGTCAATTGTTATGTTTTTTTAGATTAAATGCTATGCTATTTGAGATTAAATTGTTATGTTATTTGAGATTGAATTTGTTTGTTTAATTGTCAATTGTCAATTGTCAATTGTTATGCTATTGTTAATTACTTGTTATTAGATATGTTTAGAGAAGATAGAGACCTACAAGCTAAACAGGATTTTGAAGAATCTAGCGATGAAGAGATCACAATGGATATTGATGGATCGAATAAAAGAAGTAGGACCACAATGAAGGAGTTTAGGAAACTAAAGGTTGTCGGGCACAAGTTTGAGATTAAGTTTGACAAAGAAGGAGTGTCGACTGGTGATAAAGAGTCGGTCGCCAAATTCGCATCATATTACGGGTATCTCGCTAGGGCAAGAGTGCCAATCACAATTGGTAACTGGCGCACTGATGTTTCAAAGGAGTTGAAGATTGAGTTGTGGGAGAACATCAAGGTAAATAAAGTTTTAATTCAACCATCTAATTAAATTGCCTAGCTACAAACCATTACTAACGTGTGACTATGTTTTAGAAAATGTTCAGCATCGAGAATGATCTTGCCATAAAGAACACACTCACAGCCATGGGCATTAGTCACAGGGCTCATAAGAGTAGGATTGCTGAAGAGTATATCACAAAGGCTGATCCAAACAATCCCAAAAATTCGTTCGATAAACACAGTATTTCATAAAAGGAATGGGAGATATTTTACAATAAAAAGACAAGTGCAGAATTTGTGAAAAAGAGTAACAAAGCGAAGGAGTTGAGAAAGCAATGGAAGGAGCCTCATAGGATGGTTCCTTTGGCTATAGAGGAAAAAAGGGTTCGTGAAAACCTACAGACAAAATTGTTATACCCGGTGATTCCGAGGGGGTTGGTTCCACAAGCATTACCCTCAGCGACTTGGAACCGAGGAGTCAAAGGTATTTTATAGGAAAGGCCTGTCAAACGAAGACTGAAGGTACAAATCTGTACATATACTATATATTATGCTAACACAAATTTTCTCTTATAACAACTAATAATTATTCTTTGTTGCTCACTAAGTACTTACATATTCCACTGTTCGGATTCGACGACTATTGAGACATTTAGTCGATTACATTCCATGTCTGAAGAAACCAGTTCCGGGTCAACGAGCCACAAGAAGTTTTAAGTCGGGCAGTTGACAGGCCGAAACATCTAGGTAGAATGAGAGGATCCTCTTCATGGACCAAGAAGAAAAATTTATATGAAAGAAAGTCTAGAAAGAATGTGCATGAAGGATGCATGATATCGGAACAGATTTTAGATTTGGGCCATGTTTGGCATTCCGCCACGAACAACAAATCCCAGAACCCACGTGCATTAAATAATATTTTTGGTGTTCGTGCAGCGTAGTTCGCAAATTCGTCAAAAAGTTGGAATTCAGAACAACAGTCCGAATTCACCTTTTTCTTGTTCGTAGCATTGTTTGGTTCGTGCCGAACATCTGTATTCGCGAATATCTGTATTCGAAAGGCTGCCAAACATGGAAAAAAGCCAAAATGGACTTACTTCATTCTTCGGAGGTAAGGAACGCGGCGAGATAAGAAGCTTTTAAGGAGGTGCAAGAATGGTTGGTCATGAGTGGAGTGCAAGTGCAAACACCGCCGCAATTCGTGACGCGATCCCCTGCAATTCATTGAAGCTGAGGTGGATTCAGGAATATCTAACAAATAGTTATTTCGAACGGTTGCCTCAAGCTATATGCCTTCGGATTCGAGTGGCGGTGTTCAGGTTGGTATAATTATTATATCATTTCTAATTTTTTAATTTGATTATATTTGTAAATAGAAAGGTTATTCGAATTTATTTGCGAATTTCAGGAGGAAATGCCATGCGATCTCTACCTCCTTGATAACTGTAGTTAGAGGATTAAGACGGCCGAGGAAAATATTATTCCGAGTACTGTTGGTCAGATTATACACGGTGTGCTCCTAACTGATCAATAGGTTTATATCCAACTTCTCAAAGTAGGGTACGATTTTCGCCACTGGCAAGTCCCTGGTTGGTCAGAAGAGCTATTAGGCAATAATATAGAAGGGCGATTTGCGTGGCCGTAATTTTTGGTGGAGGTATGCCACAAGGTATTATTTAATTATCACAATCTGTTTCACACATCTCTACTCGTGGCTAATTAATTATATGATGACCTTGAATGCAGATTAAGAGCAAAAAGAAGCCATGTGCAGAGAAGGAGAAGGTCAGGAAGAAGGTGGTGGAGAAGGTGGTGGAGAGTCCAAAGGTCGCAAGTGCGGGGTCGGGTATTACTCGCGACGCACTCCTCGAAAAGGACATCATTGGACGACTTACCCCATCCGAACTTGAACTGTACAATTTGTTGATGCTCCAACCGGAAGAAGAGAAAAATTTGAGTTGTTTAATTGCAATCTTTGGGGTACGCACAGTGGGGAGGTTAATTTCAATGTCGAGTTGCGCGACATTATCGAATGTTTTAAAAGAGACTCCCTAAATGTGTCGATGGTCAAGTTGTACACCTGGTATGAATTTTCAAACTTAAAAATTTTGTGCCTACTATTCAATTCAATTTGAAAAAATTAAAGTATGATATTGTTTGTCTCTAAATTCTGTTGCATAAAACCCTGGGATAAATAAATAAATTTTATTCTACAAATAAACCAAAATCCATGACAACAGCAACCAGATAAATAGTCATGATGCATGAGAGGAAAATACAAAAATTCCTAAAAACGGTCGATAAATTAATTAATTATGGGAAATGCCATTATGCACCTGTGATATCCTCATAATTAATTATGAAAAAAGTTCTAAAAATGGAAATTTTGTAGCAGTTAAATTCTTCATATTTCATGCAAAATTTCATGTCAAACTGACCTATGGATGGGCCCTAAACAATTTTTCTGAAATAAATGTAGCACAATTATCCTCAAAACTCAGTTAAATGGACATCTCCATTCCTAACACAACTGGAGACAAGACGATATCAGGTTGAATAAATGGAGGCAATTTTGGTGGGCCCTTAAGTCAGAATTTAAATGCATTTTGGGCTGGTATTGAAACATGACAGATGCCTATATCGATTAATTAAACAAAGGCTCGTTTGATATTATACAAGCCCAATATCCAGTTAACACTGTTATAATAAATTACATCAATCCGATGCCCAGATTAAATCCATACAAAATTATCCGATATCAACGGATGGATTTCAATCTAAATTCAAACTGAACCCTCCTATTTTCTGATTGGCTGTTGGGGCCACTTTCTGTAAAAAAAAAAAGAGAAAGAGTGAGAGGATGGAACAGTACAACTCGACAGGCTCTCAATACGCCGACGTAGGAAAGAACTCCGCCACCGTCTCAGGCTACCTTAGCTCAAACCAAGCCCACCACTGCATAGACGACGGCCTCACGACTCCAGCGACACCAAACTCGAGGGGAATTGGAGGAAGGATGGTCCCAATTGAGAAGTGAAGATGTTCACTGCCTGGGTGAGAAATCGAAAAATTAAGCTCAAGCAAAGATACAATTAGGCAATTAAGTGCTAACGAAGCATCAAGGAAGGTTAACTTACATGTCCAATGAAACAATTTCGAGATTGGAGCTGTGTGTGGAGCAATGCGCTATGTCAATCTCGACGAGCAACGAGGCAGATATGTAAGAACAGAAGAAGGGTTCAGCATGTGAATTGAATGTCACAATAGTTCTTAGTCTCGACCCAAGAGCCTACTCAGATGATACTTCAATGCATAGGTACTTGAAACAACTAATTCCCCCTCAACTGGAGATGTTTAGTGTAAAATGCAGAAGAAACAAGCAGCAGTTAATAGAATGGAGAAGGAGCACTATTCACTGCAGCCTATGTTCTGAAAAAGAAGAATAGACTTGAAGAACATAGTACATGGCGTCAGGGACGTGAGAAATGGGTAAGCTTATCGTCAATTCGGAGTCGTTGGATCATTGCTCTTGATTGAGTAAAGATCCCAATAATCACTGCAAAACCAGATGTGGTATCAACACTAGAAACCCATAAGAGATATGGTGAGTGAGAATAACATACAATTGATGTAATGGAGCACATCTGACCATAGGTTTCAAAAGAAAATTGAAATCAAGCGTTAAAAGCCATCAGATGATACCACTGTGTACCCTTCTCATTAATTGGATAGAACCATATTTCACAGGCACTGGAACAAGCCAAAATGAGGCTGTATGCGTGTCATTCCATGGGGACAAAGGGCAAATCAGTCCTTTAAACAAAAGACAAAGGAATGAGAGCATCTAAAGTGATGTAAAGAGCAATGTAAAGGCCTTAAATGCCTAATATGCCCCTCAAGATATTCCTAAAAAGCGCATTACATAAAGGAATGTGAGAAAATAACAACATAAAACATCTGAAGCACATGTCAGCTGCAAGATCAAATGTGCCAAGTGGCAAAGGAGCCATCAATGTGTTTTACCCTAAATTCTGCTGCATAAAAGCCTGGAATAAATAAACATATTTTATTCCGAAAATAAACCAAAACTCATGACAACAACAACTCAACAAAATCGCTCTGACAGACGGTCATATTGCATGAGACGAAAATACAGAAATTCCTAAAAACGGACGTTATATTTGTTAGGAACTGCTCAACTTTTAATTTTTTGTGCTAATTACACTTAATTTAGCAATTAAAACATCAAACAAGTTGGATCTAGTGCAAAAGTCATTCAAACACACAAGAGAAGGAATAGGAGGCTACCTCTTGCGAACTCGCAATCGCAAGGCTCGAATCCGTCGATGTCGAGGTTGTGCACACCACCACGCGTGTCTTGACCTCGAGTCCACCAAGGTATTAACCAAAACCTCGATCTATGCTAGTAGATGAGAGGTTAAGTCTAATCCCTTTCTTCCCTTTGCTTTAATTAACTATTTAATTGGATGGAGGGAAGAGGTGCTCAACACATGAGCTTAAGAGAGCAATGGTGGAGAGGGAAAAATCTGAAATTTTTCCTTTAATTTTCGTCCAAAATATTAGGGAGAGAGAAAAGGGCAAGGTGACTAGGGTTTTGGATCCCAAAGTGGTTCTTTAATAGACCAACCACTCTCCCAAAAGTTGGAACTAATTTACAACTATGCCATAACTAGGGCAACCATAAAATGGGCCTAAATGGGCTCCATCAATTATTTAATTGGTCCGCTAATTCAATTAATTAGTGGCCCAATTAATTGCTCTCAAGTTGGACCTTTAATTTACCATTTAAATATAGGCCCGTTAGCTCAAATTAATTACTTTAATTAATTCATGTTAAACAAATTAATTATCAACACTTTGATAATTATTTAAGGATTAGAATATGCATTAATTTATTTATATATGATCCGTTTGACTTAATTAATTAATTATGACGGTTCGCAACAGTACATAATTAATCAGTCAACATATCATATTGTTGCATTCCTTAATACAACCAAATAAATAATGCACGTATGGTCAAAATCTATTTGTGTGACCCTTTGAGGATTTATGCTACGTTGGCCATGGAATTAAATCGCTATTTAATTCCAATAATCATAAGCGGTATCTAGCAACACGTTATGACTCCTAATTCGCATAAATAGTGTACAGCTACAATATCTCAATCCTGCATAAGAAATAAAAGTATTTCCTTGTCCGATTCTTATGTCACATGATATCATCGCATAATCCAAGATATGAATGTGTCATTCTTGCAGATTATACGTTTCTTGATCTAGAGTTGATTGTACAAGTTGGCCAAACAATCCAACTCCATCAAGGGGTCCAAACAGATATCATCACTCACTAAGTGAATTAATGAGGGACATACGGTTTTCTTGATGAACAACTTTTCCCCGCACAATTCAAGAGAACATAAATAAAGTCCGTATAGCAGTCCTTATCAGGAATCAACGGTAGACGATATTTATTGAACCTATCCTCATGTGGAAAAGCTGAACCATCTCAAACTTAGAATCAAACTCATATGAAATAAACAATGACACATAACACAATCCATATGTTTATTTCATTGGATCATGTCCTGTACTATGTTCTAATAACATACACATGTGCAATTAAGTTGGTAACACCTTACCTATGATTTGTAGAACTTAATCATCACTTAACTTGCATACTAATCTTTTATGATAATTAATGTTTCTTGTTAATTATCAAGATTACGGACGATTTAGATTTATTACTGTCATTCTAATGAATGATCCACAGAGATCTACAATTCAGATCATCAACCTGAATGATCTGTCAGTAATAAACTCTAGGAACAAATGATCAAATGTCATCAATAACATAAACTAAGATATCAAGTCATTAAATATTGACTTCTAGGACACAACTCCAACAATCTCCCACTTGGCCTAGAGTCAATCAGTAGTGACTTCTAGCCAGTGAAGAATTTAGACCGATGTCATATATCCATATATATATACATGTCTCGAACCTCAAAATAAATAATACGCTTAAATGCAAGTTACTCATATGTCCATCACGTATGGATGCACAACTGCATCTCGTATACTGCATAAGGTAGAGGTTATGTCAGAGTGTTCGCTGTGTTCGCGAACCTATCCAATTTTGTTTGACCCTATACGTATATATACTCCTATATATATGTTCTTGATCATCATCATATGAGATCAAGTGATAATGTCATAGATCACAGTTGGATCACCAATTTTAATATTGGGTTCTTCAAGACTAAGCTATGGTTTGAGATGCATGTAACCATATTAGTTTGACTGAGAACTTCTTGATCCAAACAATTCTTTTCCGTTGTTTCACAAGTTGCTATGTATTTTGCTTTGGTGACGGAAACGGTTGCAATATTTCATTTAGAACACTTTCTAAACTTACAACACCACCTTTAAACAAAATATGTAGCTCAATTGTGATTATATCAATCTTTCGAAAAACTAGCATTAGTGTAACAGGTTACACAATCTTTCTTTCATCTTAAAGGATGGAAAAACCATATCACTCTTTCTCACAAGATACTCGAGGATATCCTTGACTATTGTTCAAATGTGTCTCTATTGTATCCATTTGATAACCATTTATCATACTCCTTGGATACTACACATTGGGGCATGTGCATAAATATGGCGTACATAATGAAACTCATAATAGAAGAATGCTTGAACTGTTTCATACACTTCTTCTCGAATTGAGTTGCAATAAACCGAGTCAAACTCAAGTCTTATGCCATATGACGTAGTTAGACATCCTTTCTCGGAGTTCACCATACTGTGTTACTAGAACACTTTGTTATTATATGCACATTAGCTCAAACCTAACATCCATCATAATCTATCACCATAGATATTGTTTCCTTGGATTTAGACGATTTTGTCCTAGTTCTCTATTGAGAAAACATTCTCTAATGAGATCTTGACAACATTCATTTCCATAATGTTATTCCCAATTAATATCTTATTACCTTGTACAATACAAGTAACACATTCATGCTCCCACTGAATATCTTGTCTATACAAGATACTTTTGACGAAGTTCAACTCCTTGACTTACTTGTCAAAATATTTATTCCACTTTTCATAACACTTACTTCAATCCATTAATGAATACTTGAAGTATGTATATGTTTCTATCAAACATCAAATATAGACGTTGCTAGAATGATTCTTATTGACTTACACATAGCTACAAGCAATAAGCTGTGCTTAGTGTATAGTCAACTCGTTATCGACTTAGACATAGCTACAAACGCGAAGCTGTGCTTTGTACATAGTCAAATTACCTTCCATGTCAATCTTTCCTTTAAAGATCTAAATGTTCTTGATGGATTGCTCCTTTATGAACATCAACCAAGGTCTATATCTTGTTGTTATACATGGATTGTATTTAAAGACCGTATGAATTTAAACCATACTTGTGGAATCGGGTGCTTCCATCACTTCTTCATTTATCAACGGATTCTCATATGCCAAGTACGAGAATATCGTGAAGCCTATGTACCATTCGGTTAAGCGATTCACTCTCGTTGACCTTTTGTAGGATTGGTGCTCGAGGTTCATAAACTATTTTTACAACAACTTGTAGAATAAGTTCTTGATCCTTATATATCGCACGAGTTCCTCAAACGTCATCCACACACGAGATGTTTGAGTACTCTGATGTGCAAACTAATAGTACCCTAAAACGTCCTAAAATGTACCGCAAGCGTACGGTATATCGTTGGATATGGTTAGGGGTCGAACCACAAGGACGGATTGGTTGAGTATTAGGTTTCACGGTTCACAAAATCTAGGTCGGTCAATTGAGATGGTTTTGGTCTTAGAACAATAGCAAAATAAGATAAACAAACAATCAAACTAAAACAAAACCAAAGCAAGTAATAATTGGGTTGTTTTCTGGTGATTTCTGATAATAAAACGTCCTAGGGTTTCTGTTTTTATCTCGGTTAGGCTTCGGGCTGTCAACGCGCGTGCTATCGCACGAAACGCTGACCCGTGCTGCACCAGTCTGGCCCTGTGCGACCCGCACAGGATCCCATGCGACCCGCACAGGTAGTACTGAATGCGGCACGGCCCTTAGTTGATGGTGCAATGCATGACAATTAAGTTTCTAACTGGTTTGGGACAGATCTAGCCGGACTTGGACTCCCTAAACCTTAGCCGTCGCATGTTGGTCATGGTATCGTGACACGGAACCTAGTCTAACGCCCCCATTAGTCTAGTTAACCCTCACTTTCGCTTGTTGGCTTAACCATCCTAAGTCCACAAGTTGGTTTGCTAAGGTATCTAATCGACTTTTGCCTAATTAGAAATCTTCTCCTTTTGGGATACCAATTGGTCACCTTTCGGCTCCTAACCTACCTCAAGTTGCTTACTCAATTCAATCAATAAGTCTACACCTTTAACCAAGACTAAGTGTGGCCATTCACCTAGTAGGAGGTTCAACACAATTCAGCAAACACATAGCAAGCATAAGCAATAAACAACCAACAAGTGATAAACCATAGAAACTCAATCATTCATCCATTACATCAATCCTAACCTTGGTTCAAACATAGCCCTAGAACAAACTAATCTAGCCTACCATGATAAAAACACAATCAAAATGCAAGAAAGGGAAAGATACAATCTCCATAACCAAAGAGAAGAAAGGAGGAAGGCAAACGCCCCTAATCAAGCCTCTTCCTTGCCTCTGGACTGGAGATACGGCTGCTTGGGTCGATCGGCGGTGGAACGATGGTCGGAACGTGGCCCACAAGGCGGCAGGATGGCCTGTGCGGGTCGCACAGGGTGGCTGTGCGGGGTGCACAGGGGAGGTGAAGTGGTGGATCGGGTAGGTTTTCGCTGCGGCGCCGCCTCGGATGCGAGAGAGAAAATGGATGCCCTAATTTCGGCGCTTCGGGGGCTTTAAATAGCCGCGAAACTAGAGCTTGGAGTCACGTGCGGGGCGCGTGGGAGGTTGGTGCGGGTCACATGGGCCAGGAATGAGTCGTCCGGCCCATGTCGCTTGTCTGACATACGGGCTGGGTCCTGTGCAGGCCGCACATAATTCCATCCAGGCCGCACGGGATCTTTTCTTCATGTTTTTAAAGCCAAACTTCATCAAATTTCCTCCAAGTTCCTACAAAATGAATATAGACCCAAGAAGTACCAAATTCCTACAGAAATAAACTAAAACACGCATAAAACAAAGGTATTGAGTTGCGATTGAAGGTAAAATCCGGTCAAAACATATATATAAATGTGTGATATCATACTCCTTAGAAGCGAGCGTGCATATGAACTTTCTCCTTTCACAACTGCTTGTGAATGAAGTTCCGCTCAACTCCTACTAAGCACCACATAAGGAGTAACAAGTTTCTCATGAAAGATATTTCTTGTAGTGACGCATAAACACTTTTAATGCTACTTTACTCCACTACTTTTTCTTGAGAGAGTTATTCTCCAAGATTACGTCATGATGAGCAACAACTACCTTGTTCTTATCATGTTCGTATAAGTAGTACCTTTCGGTCAGTTTAAGGTATCCTACAAAACATTAAGCGTCCTATTTGGGTTTAAGCTTATTAATCAACAAACTTGAAATAAACTTCTTAATACCAAATCTTGAGAAATAACGTACTTAGAGATCAAATCTCGTAAGATATCTTTCTCAACGGACTTCGATGGAACTTTTATTCAGTGTAAACAATATTGTCCTCAAACATAAATCCCTAATACAAGTTGAATAAGTCAACATGATTTATTACCGATCGAAAAATATCAAATAATGTTCGATACCTCCATTCTTGGACATATTATTCTAATATAATATTCCTCATGGAGCGAGTTCTGAAACGACTTTCATACTCTTTAGGTAATATATCAAACCATATAACTTAACTATTTACCATGATCCGTCGTAAGATTTTTATTTTTCTTGAATGGTCTTTCAACTTCACTCTTGAACTCCTTTGAACTAGTCAAAAGGTTCATACTGACACCTTATCAAATAGATACGTTGATATCTACTATGATCGTTGGTTAAGTAATAAAGTATCAACAACCTTCCATAACACAAAGTGCTTATAGGTCTATATACATCGACATGTTTAAGTCCTGATCAAGTCACTTGTCCTTAAACCTTCGTAGGTTAAAGGCGCTATTGTCATCTAACAAACATGATTCGCATATTTCAATTGATTCGCAATCGAATTGAGTTACGAGCTCTACGTTACATAGACTCTCATAATGCGATTCTCGTTTATGTATGACTAAGCGGTCATTTCACATTAAAGTCAAATATTTACGTGAAGTCTTACGTATCCTATTTGTCATTCAACACTTGTTTATCTATTTCAAGCAAATTCAATCAAGATGCATGAAATCATATAAACAAATCTATAATAAGAGAACAACATTTCTCTTTTACAAAATATTATCATCCATCATCAAGTGAAGATAAGGATTTTTAAGATGTTAGAAATAAGGTATACAACCTCTAATTCCTAAACAAACTAAAGATAACTCTACGTATTCAATGGTAGTGGCTTGGATAAGCAAGCCATTTCTAAAACGGAGTTTACTTTATCTATTTCGAACTTTCTCTTATTCTTCATTGCCTGCACATTTCGTTAAATGCGAGCATATGAACTAGTACCTAATTACTAATGTGAATTAGAGATAGCGTGATAACTTGAATGACAAGCACCTTAAGGATTAGAACATTTCTATTTATTATAATCATGGTATTTCGGACAACCTTTCAAATGCCTCCATAAAACGGCAAATGAAACATCTCATGCGACACACGGTCTCAAATGAGGGTCTCGAAGTCTCAACTCATCATTTAGCGAAGTATTCCTTTAATACTCGATTAATTACCTTTTGCACAAATAGGTGAGCGAAAAATAACATCATATCCTTCATTACTAAGTAAGAGATTGCATGACAATATCAACGATCCTTGATATTGGAGATCTTAATATCTCTAGTTGGCAATTAGCTACTCATACCTTTCGGTTTGTAAGCTAATGGAACATTCATATATTTTCTTATAGAAGAGGAATCTCTTGGTTAACTCATACTCTATTACTCGATCATAAACGATTGAGTCGATATCTACTATCTCTAAGAACAACTTCTTAAGTAAGTAGATGAGAACGTAGGATTCAAATCTAGTCCTTATGAATTCTCCAATTCAAAAGTCTAGAAATTCCAAAATGAGGATATAGACATCCGCTTTATTGAATAACTTTTCGTTAAAAATCAATCAATCATTGTGATGCTACGTTTAGGAAGTCGAGGAATAAATTTGGGAATAAGAATGCTCAAATTTCTTTTCATTAAGATCATGTCTTAGGAATCGGTATTATTTCTCCAAATAAATACCTTTAGAAACAAGCTTGTTCTTTTCAAAGATTGATCGCAACAAAATTAACATATTTAACATCTATAACATAACCAATTTAAGGTCATTTAGTTTATGCAATGCTTTATTTATAACAAATAAAACTCCCACTACATTTATTTAATGTCCCAAATGTAGTTGGTTCTCCAAGATCCCCGTTTTCATCAAGTAGAGCCTGCTATGGCACGTTACTCTACTTAACTAGACAAGGTAGGTTCTCCAACCAATCATATCCACCATATGATTCTTGGTTTGTGAATATCTATATATATTTACAAACTCCGCCCCGATGTCCAAACTCTAGTTGGGTCCATCGATAAGTAACATTTCTCTATTTGCTTCTAACAAATCCATTTATTTGTACCCCGACTATCGAATTGACAACCATGACGTCCGCTTAGGCGGACCGCGCCATGAGAGGGCAATTGACGTGAAGGGGATAGAGAGAAGGAGGGCGGTCGACTTAATCAAATTAAAGTGGGATAAATAATTATGCGACTCTTGTTTGGTGGTCGTGTAAACATACACCCATACCTATCCTATGACATTTCATAGCATTCACAAACATTCACATAATAAGCATCTCAAGCATTGTTGTGGGTTTGTATGGCTCCCGCTTGCATTAGTTTTCGCCGCATCTCCATGTAGCAAAACTAATCTAATCTTTGTCTCTCCCACTAAATTCTATATGAATCTAAATCCTATATAAAATAAAGGAACAAAATTACATGTGTAAATTTCTACTCTCATCCTAACCTTAGGGGCATGCAAGCCTCACAAGTTACACAAAAATTAATCAAAAATTAATTAATGCCACCAAAGGCCTTATTACACGCAATCACACATGCATTCAATTTACAAACCACAAGGCATTGAATCATGAGCCATACTAAACCCACATCCTCCTACAAAACAAAGTTAGCACAAGTCTATCCACTAGTGTAATTTGTTTACAATTAATGACTTTCAAGTATTTTTGCGTATTATTTGCCATTCGCAATTTTCGTATATAAATGCTCAAATTTCAAACAACCAAGCTTGTTTAAATCCCTTTTGAAACCTTTTTCAATCATAAAAAATTGAAAGGAGATCACACAAGGAGTATTCTAATTACATTTTCAACTAGTTTGAATAATTAGAAAGTAATACTTTGATAAAAAAAAAGTATCTAATGGGACACGCCAAAATCCACAGTTTTCGGTCTCAAAAAAATATGAAATAATTTATATAAGCTCCTTGTCTAGATTGTAATTACCAGTCAAAATTTCAGGAAGAGATCTTAAACCATCTGGGAGAATAAAAAAAGACAAATCTGAAATAAGTGTGCGAAAACACCGTTTTGAGATTTTCTGTTTTTCTTCTCAACCATTCGGTCTGAAAGACCACCTTCCATCCAGTTTTTATATATACAATATACATAGAAAAACTTGTTTAATCTATTGGCTAACTATTCATGAAAAGAAAACCACTAAGTTCAGTTTAAGAAATTCAAGTTACAAGCTTAACAATCGACTAGACCTGTACTGGAACAGACTGTCGACCGAAAAGTTTTGACCTGGTTGAGGTACCAAACTTCAATGAAAAATTATGAAATTAATTTTCCTGGAATCCTAACTCGAAAAGGAACAACTCTATTCAAACAAATTTTCAGAAAGAGTTCTCAGTAGATACAGTTTATTAGAACAATCAATTTGTTCAATAAACCAGATCTGACGAGATCTTTCTTTTCATACTTGAAAACCTACGAATTAAACTGAACCATGCAACATCCTATACATGTCCAGAAAGAGTTTCAAGTCTTCTTTAAATCTAGCCATAGAACACTGGTACTTATATTCAAAATATAAATCTTTTAAGCCATTCAAACAAAACAGTGCAAGCAGAAACTGGTTCTGCGCACCGTTGCCATTTTATTCACAGTAAATCCATACAATTTCAGAAAAATGTGAATCCAACGTCAAAAGAACCACAATCCACAGATCTACAACTTCCTAGTGACAGAAAAAAATTCCAGAGAACATTTCATAGCAAAAAATGCATAACAACACATAAATTGCTGTTTCCAGACAGCAAGCAATAGCATCAACTCTACTAATCCATTAATTAACCAATTTCTCTTAATTAAGTGTCAAAATAACTTAAGCACGACCTTGTGCTCTGATACCACTGTTAGGAACTGCTCAACTTTTAATTTTTTGTGCTAATTACACTTAATTTAGCAATTAAAACATCAAGCAAGTTGTATCTAGTGCAAAAGTCATTCAAACACACAAGAGAAGGAATAGGAGGCTACCTCTTGCGAACTCGCAATCGCAAGGCTCGAATCCGTCGATGTCGAGGTTGTGCACACCACCACGCGTGTCTCGGCCTCGAGTCCACTAAGGTATTAACCAAAACCTCGATCTATGCTAGTAGATGAGAGGTTAAGCCTAATCCCTTTCTTCCCTTTGCTTTAATTAACTATTTAATTGGATGGAGGGAAGAGGTGCTCAACACATGAGCTTAAGAGAGCAATGGTGGAGAGGGAAAAATTTGAAATTTTTCTTTTAATTTTCGTCCGAAATATTAGGGAGAGATAAAAGGGCAAGGTGGCTAGAGTTTTGGCTACCAAAGTGGTGCTTTTATAGACCAACCACTCTCCCAAAAAGTTGGAACTAATTTACAACTATGCCATCACTAGGGCAGCCATAAAATGGGCCTAAATGGGCTCCATCAATTATTTAATTGGTCCTCTAATTCAATTAATTAGTGGCCCAATTAATTGCTCTCAAGTTGGACCTTTAATTTACCATTTAAATATAGGCCCGTTAGCTCAAATTAATTACTTTAATTAATTCATGTTGAACAATTTAATTATCAACACTTTGATAATTATTTAAGGATTAGAATATGCATTAATTTATTTGTATATGATCCGTTTGACTTAATTAATTAATTATGACGGTTCGCAACAGTACATAATTAATCAGTCAACATATCATATTGTTGCATTCCTTAATACAACCAAATAAATAATGCACGTATGGTCAAAACCTATTTGTGTGACCCTTTGAGGATTTATGCTACGTTGGCCATGGAATTAAATCGCTATTTAATTCCAATAATCATAAGCGGTATCTAGCAACACGTTATGACTCCCAATTCGCATAAATAGTGTACAGCTACAATATCTCAATCCTGCATAAGAAATAAAAGTATTTCCTTGTCCGATTCTTATGTCACATGATATCATCGCATAATCCAAGATAGGAATGTGTCATTCTTGCAGATTATACGTTTCTTGATCTAGAGTTGATTGTACAAGTTGGCCAAACAATCCAACTCCATCAAGGGGTCCAAACAGATATCATCACTCACTAAGTGAATTAATGAGGGACATACGGTTTTCTTGATGAACAACTTTTCCCCGCACAATTCAAGAGAACATAAATAAAGTCCGTATAGCAACCCTTATCAGGAATCAACGGTAGACGATATTTATTGAACCTATCCTCATGTGGAAAAGCTGAACCATCTCAAACTTAGAATCAAACTCATATGAAATAAACAATGACACATAACACAATCCATATGTTTATTTCATTGGGTCATGTCCTGTACTATGTTCTAATAACATACACATGTGCAATTAAGTTGGTAACACCTTACCTATGATTTGTAGAACTTAATCATCACTTAACTTGCATACTAATCTTTTATGATAATTAATGTTCCTTGTTAATTATTAAGATTACGGACGATTTAGATTTATTACTGTCATTCTAATGAATGATCCACAGAGATCTACAATTCAGATCCTCAATCTGAATGATCTGTCAGTAATAAACTCTAGGAACAAATGATCAAATGTCATCAATAACATAAACTAAGATATCAAGTCATTAAATATTGACTTCTAGGACACAACTCCAACAATATTAATTAATTATGGGAAATGCCGTTATGCGCCTGTGATGTCCTTATAATTAATTATCAAAAAGTTCCAAAAATAGAAATTTTGTAGCAGTTAAATCCTTCATATTTTTATGGGGAACCATGCAAAATTTCATGTCAAACTGACCTACATGAGCATCAAACAATTTTATCAAATAAATGCAGCATAATTATCCTCAAAATCCGAATGGGCCGAATAAAAAATAATAAAACAAAGCCCACATAAATTAGATTACAGTCCAAAACAATTAATTACAAATTGAGGCCCATTTTCGTTTCTTTTCCGGCGGCCCAATAACCAAAAGTAAAATGGGTTTAAATTTAACAAAACGGATCCAGACCCGCTATCAAAACCAAACCCGTCTGTCGGAAACAGACTCAACGTTCAGACTCGACTGGACTCAACAGTGGCTACATGATTCGACCGAGTCAAGTGGAGGGATGCACACGTGTCATTCTCTGGTTGGTTTGACTCTTTACCCTTTAAAACAAAAAAATAAAAGGAAAAGGCATGGAACAGTACAAGTTTTGACAGACTCAACACACCGGCGTAAAGAGGAGCTCCATCGCCGCCTCACGCCGTCTTAGCCCAAACTAACTTCACCACTGAGTAGGCGATGCCTCCGCGACTCCAACGACACCAGACACGACAGGAATCGGAGGAAGGATAGCCTCAATTGAGAAGTGGGGATGCTCACTGCCTATCTGAAAAATTGAGAAATTAAAGTTAACCAAGGATGTAGTTGAGCGATCAAACGCTAACGAAGCACCAAGAAGGGATGACTTACATGTTCAGTGGAGCAATTTCGAGACTGGAGTTGTAGTTGGAGCAATGCTCTACCTCAGTCTCAAGGAGCAATGACGAGAAAGTGTAAGAGAGGGAGAGAGGCTTAACATATGAATTGAATGTCACGACAGTGTTTAGTCTCGACCCAAGAGCCTACTCGAATGGTGCATCAATGCACAAGTACTCGAAACAGCTGAATTTCCTCTCGACTGGAAACGTCCAGTACAAAAAATGGAAGAAATAAGCTAGAGACATTAGAATGGAGAGAAGGGACTGCTGACCATAGTCTATTCTCTGAAAAAGAATATTCTAGCCCTGTGTGAAATGCAGGGAGCCTTGATGACTCAACAGAGGTGGTACCATATTCCATCTCAATGAGAGCCATCCGATTAAAAAGGAAATTCAAATCAAATGCTGTGATGTAGCCAAGCCTTGTGTGTTAAAGATGCCTCTCATATTAGTGCACAGGGAGGGAATACACCCATGTAACCAGCAACAACATCCAACCACCCATCCATACTGTTGACCATATGGAGGGTGCTGATGCTCACATCAATCAATCCACTCAAGGCTGCAAGTGCAATTAGAATTGTATAACATCTCAAAACCACTCCAAGCATCACAATGCGCCTGGAAATACCCCATGTGTGTGTCATCCAGATGGGGACCATGGGCAAATCAGTCACAAGAACAAGAGACAAAGGAGGTGGAAGCACCTAAAGCCATACAAGGAGCCATGTAAAGGCATGAAATGCCTAATATGCCCTCAAGATATTCCAGAAAAGTGCATCACATAAAGAAATGTGATGTGATAATTACTCAAACCAGCTGAAGCACATATTGAACATGAAATCAAATGTGTCCAAAAACAAGGAGCTTTCAGTGTCAACACACAGAAGTGTGTGTGTATGAGAGGCCTCAGACCAATTTGACAAGGCATGATGCCAAGTCTGGCGCATCATAGGCCAATGGGACTATAAATTGGGACTGGGATATGACTGTGTCACAATTTGATCTCAAATGCCATCTCAAAAGCCATCTCTACAAACACTTGATAAACCAAGTGTGAGAACAAATTGTCACAAGTGTGACAAATGCCAACTCAAACACATGGTTGCAAGTGCAAGCCACAGTCACTCACATAATGTGACCCATGCCTGTACAAATTCAAGGTGAACTACAAAGCCAGCCAACCATCTCATTGAACTCAAGTAACCAAGATGGCTTAGCAGTTCAAATATGAGTACAACATGTCAAGCATATGACATGTGATAACTCAAATAAAAGAAACTACAAGGCCACTGGCCACAGGAGATCAAATGTGCAACATGAGCCCTCTTACAAGGCGCAATAAGCATCAAATATATCTCAAAAACTACACAATTCAAGCACTGGAGAGGAATAAACCCTCTCTGAAACATCTCCAGGCCTTATCTGAGGCACAACAGCCAGCATCTATAACAAAGCCACACAACCAAATGACACCTGTCCCAGTGTCACAAATGATCAATTTCCAAGCGCCAAAGATAGCTTATACAGCTAAGTAAAGCCACAAGAAAATCACAACAGCCAACACTCAAAGGAGAGGCACTCAATTGTGTGACACCTGTCCCAGTGCCCACAAGAGCATCTCCCTCCAAGATAGCTACAACAGTTAGCAAAGCCACAAGAAGATCCTAGAGATCAACAGCCAACAGGCACCATAACCAATCAAGTGTTGCCTGACAAGTAACAACATGGAAAGAAGCTACACCCAGCATCAATATATCACCAAATGCCAGTCTTTAAGGGACAAAAGAGGTAGATCAGGTTAAAATCAAAGCCACTGGAAGGCAAACCCAATACCAAAACCAACTGGAGAAGCATCACACTGCCTAGGAATACCTCAAATGCCCCTCTGACAAGCCACAGAAAGCAGCTGGCGCCAAGTAAACCCCTCCCCCAAGTATCTCACTTGGTAAAAAAAAGTAAACAACACCTCTTACAGCCACATAAGCTGAATATTGTGAGCCCCATAGGCTACATCAGCCACAAGGAAGCAGTGAAAGGAAGTAAACCACAAATCCTCAAACCAACTATCTCAAATGCAGATGCCATATGTCAAGTGACCACTGGATAGTGTAGAGAGATAGTGAAGAACCCAATGTGAACTTAACACTCAAATTGAGGCGGCAAGGAGCAACATAGCATCTCAGCCACTCATCAAACCTCAAAAATATGAGGAAATGCCACATGTCAAGACCACTCCAGAAGCAAACCCTAGTCCCAGGCTTATAAAAGGAGCTGAAGACGATGGAGGAAAGGCCCCCAGTTTTTGAAATTTTTAGGCTAGAGCATTTGTGTTTTCAAAGCTGTAAAAGAAAAGAAAAGAAGTTTAAGTATTAATCAAGGTAATTAGCATGTAAATTTAAGTTTTATATGAAATAAAGGGGGCCAAAAATGGTTTAAATTGCTTTGCTCTTCTTATTCTCCTCCTCTTTTCCCTTTTCTTTCATTTTCTGGTTCAATAAGCCTGGTATTTGGCTTCTGTGCCTGGTATTTGGCACTGTTCTGGTTCAATAAGCCTGGTATTTGGCTTAAAGTGTCTGGTATTTGACACTGGTGGTGATATGCCTGGTATTTGGCATCCTAAGGCCTGGTATTTGGCCATGAAATCAATCCAGCCCGGTATTTGGCTAAGTATACCCTCTCATGAGGAGATAACTTAGAGATATATACAATAAGGCATGCAAGATTTGTGCCAATGGCTATTGACTGCATGCCACCCCCAACTTAAAAGTGACCAAGGCTGCCTAGACCCTATGCCCATGGCTGTTGTCTAGTGCACCATCTAAAAGTGCCAAAAGTTTTGTAAAACGGTTGCATATTTCATGTCTTTAAAACCCAAAGTTGATTTCTGTTTGAGTGCATAACAATATAGGATAGTATTGCATCTGTCATCTTTCAAAAACAGAAAATTGATTTCAATTTCATGAATACTAGCATCAGTTAGGGACAAGTGTTGTATCTGTCATGAAATAAAAGATTGCATTTTCTTTCTAACTCATGCATAATCAGGTTTAGTTAGCATCAAGTGTAGTATCTGTCAAAGGTTGCATCATGGTCAAGATAACATGTTTGTGTAGCATTTAAGTCTCAATAAGCCCATTACAGTTGCATAGTGTCAAGCATATTCATGCATAGTGGTCTGTCATATTTATACAAAAGAATAGATGAATAAATTAAAGTCCTCATATATGATAGTTAGCAAAGTATGGTAACCAAATGTCTAGCATAAGTCATATAAGCCTTTCCATATAAAGATAAGGGTCCTAGGGTCTGTAGTTAAAATGTTCAAATGTCAAACATATAGTAAGCCAAGAAATAAATAGGGTCTCATGGATAGAAAAAAAATGATAATAAAACTTCCCTGTGTCCAGAAGTCAACAGTGTATTCAAGCTCATTACACAAGCATGGTCCCTGGAGAAGAAAATAAAAGTGGTTAAGGTTACATATTGCATGAAAACAAAAAGTGTGCCTCATCCTTCATTCAGTTTAGGTCAAGTCAAGTTGCATATGCATGTACTTGTTGTCAAACAAAGAATAAGAATGAGTTAACATAAGGGTCTAGTTGCATGGCATCTAGCATATACCCCTGATAGTTAAGAACAGATAGGATCTAGGAGTAAAATGGCATTTACATAAGCATTGGTAGTCTCATTACTCATCATATGCATAGTCCTAGCATAGGTCCAGAGTTATCATAGCCAAATTAAGTTTTAAATCTCAAATAAAGCAAAGTTTAGGTTACATTAGCGTCTGTGTCAAGCATTACTTGCTCAGCAAAAATTTTTCATGCATATGGAGATTTTCAAAACAAAATGTTGTTGCAAACTTGCATAAACTCTTTTCTAGGTGAATTCCCTTGCATGTATTCCATAGAGCATTCCTCAAGCATCATAAAAAATAACTTTGAACATGAGCTCAGTTTAAAACTCAACCAAGTTTTTAAAATAAAAAAAACATGCCAACATTACTCTGTAAATAAAAGAAGTGGGATGTGTATATCTCTAAGTTTATCTCATGAGGGGGTATTATCAGCTCTAAATAAAACCTTTAACTGTCCCCAAATGACAGAGATTAAGCCAAGTTAACTGAACCAAATTCAGTTAGACCCAAAGTTGAACTCAAAGTCGAGGTGAAACAAGTTAAGGTGGTTGGTCGCCCTCAGTCATGAACCCAAATTATACCATAACCAAGGACCATAGAGTGTCAAAATCGAACCAAAAGCAAGTCACCAAACATGACCAGTCCACACAAAATCAAGTCAAAATTAAGTAAAGGAAAGAGAGTACCCGAGCAACTGATGTCTCTAGTGACCTCTCCTAACCTCAAGAACCCTGTGGGACCCAACCATGAAGCTCAATTTCAAAATGACCATCAGCTGCTCATGCGACAGTGGATAATTCTTTACTGATTATTAGCCATACTAGAACTTATTAGCAATTTATCTAGTACTCATGTGAATTATGCACTTGATGATCTGACTTTAGTTTCGAGCATAAAAAATAGACCATGTATGCTTGCAAAAAAAACTGAAAGGGATAGAAAAACCTGGACCTTTTTATAAGTATTCATGCAAATTATTGAACAAGTAATCAGCAAAGATTAAGTTGAAGAAAATGTGTCAGTGATTTTTTATCTTTTTAATCTGAGACTGCAGTTAGGTCACATTCTAAAACTTTGCTAATGTTAGGGGATGCATTCTCAAGTCGGTGCCATATTGGTGCTTATTATTTTTACTTCTGGATTTAAGTTTTTTTTTTCCAATTAAATTAAGGATCCTCATCTGGTACCAATTAAAGGTCCGTTAGTTGGTTCAACTTGGAATCGAGTGTGATATGAGGATTGAAAATAGAAGATTAATGTGTAGATTGAAGACATTAATCTCCTACGGTTCAACTTACTCTATTCCTTCTGTAGAAATTAATTGATTGAATTAATTTGTCCTGAAATTTCAAATTTGAAGCAAAGATGTTAGTTAATCGTAGGCATGCTCATTTGTTATCAAATTTTACTTGTTATCAAATTTGAAGCAATGATACTCTGGCATCTTATTGTTAACATCAATCAGCAATTTACTATTTTATTCATTTTTTTAATGTGCATAATAGATGAGGCCAAACATAATTGCAAATAGTAAGGTAGTGGATGCTAATCTATTTCAAATATATGTCAGATACTAAAAACAAATTGATTGTAATTGTGTTAAAATGAATTGTGCTTTGTAATTTAGATTTGAATTTGCAGCCATGTCGATGTATTGATGTGTAATTTGCATGCTATAGATGTGTAATTTGCATGCTATAGATGTGTAATTTTTGGGTTTGTACTTGTAATTAGGGTTTGTTTGATTGTTTGTCTGTTAGGCGTGTGGTATAGATGCGTAATTTTTGGATAAAATGCCCCATATACAGGGGAGGTTATGTCATTTTTTTTATAAATGAGCTAAATTGCAAATTAATATAGATGGATAATGAATTTAGGGTTGTTTAATTATGAATCGATGTTTTAATTATTATTTGAATTGATGTTTTAATTGTTATGCATTTAAATTGTTAAATTGATTGATTGTAATTGTCTAATTCATTGTTCTAATTATTGCAGCCATGTCGAATCCGGATGAGATTCCCCCATCGAATGTGGATGAGGATAATGAGTTGAATGAGGATGAGGATTTGATGGCAAATTAGGAAGCTCAACCCGTTAGCAGAAGAGGGAAAAGATCAACGGCAAAATGCCTAAAGACGGCAAAGAAGATAGCTGCTAAAATTCCGTCGGAGATCACCTTCAACGAAAAAGGCCAGCCTATCGGTGATAATGCAATTGAATTTAATCGATTTTTGGCACAGAAAACGAGAGATATGGTTAAAATCAGGTACGAGAATATTTGAGTGTGAATTAGCATGGTGATATTTCTATAAATTTGATTAATGGTGATATTTCTATAAATTTGATTAATGTGATATTTCTATAAATTTGATTAATGTGATATTTCTATAAATTTTAATGTGAATTGATTATGTGAATTAACATGGTGATATTTCTATAAATTTGAATGTGATATTTCTATGAATTTGAATGTGATATTTATATAAATTTGAATGTGATATTTCTATAAATTTGAATGTGATATTTATATAAATTTGAATGTGAATTGATCATGATATTAATTGGGTTTAACGCAGTTATAAGACTTGGCCGTCAGTGCCAAAAGAGTTGAAACTTGATTTGTACAACACTATAGCCAAGACATGGAATATTCCGGATGACATTCCGATTTTAATCAAGCGGAAAATTCTTACAGCATGTTGCAATAGATGGAGGGCCTGGAAAACCAGCTTGGTAAGAGATTATGCTTATAACATCAATTCTACTTATTATTGTTGGATTAATTAAAATTATAGCATATATTCTTTCATTGTAGAATAAGAAATACAGGAAAAATGCAAAAGAAGGTGGACAGAAGCCATGGGATGTTTTTAACATATCGCAGGAAGAATGGGAACAATTCGATGAATATCATAAAAGTCTTGAGTTTGAGGGATATAAATAAATTTCATATATAGAATTATTCACCAATGCTGATATCATAATTTTATTTTTCATATACTTACAAGTGTTTTGAATTTGATAATAGAAAAAGAGTAATATAGGAAAAGAAAATGCCGCCAAGAAGGACATGCCCCACACACTCGAATCGGGCGGTTATATAAGTGCAGAGAAGACATGGAAAAAAGACGACGTGGTCTATGGTTCGACCTCGACCATTACCATTGGTGTTGATGACAGGTCTTACAGATGGTGCAGGGCACGTGCCACAGAGGATCCGATGACGGGTGAACTTAGGGTTACAAATCCTAAGGCTTGTGAGGTCCTTGACAAAGCGGTATGCATTCAACGAATTCAACTTACATTCACATGTATTTCTTTTGTGACAGGTTGCTCTAGCCAAATCAGGTGAGATTCAGTCGGTTCGTTAGAATGATGTCTTGACATCTACGCTTGGGACCCCAGAGCACTCAGGATGATTGAGAGGATACCCGATATATTTCAGCTTGAAGCAGGTGTTTGGAAAGGGTACGAGGAAATCCAAGGGATTTAGCCAAGAAGGAATCGACAAAAGAGTCCAGGAGGGAATAAAACGGTGATTGCCGGAGGAAGTGAGCAAGGAAGTAAGCAAGGAAGTGAGCAAAGAAGTAGCTAGACAAGTTGAGGAAAGCTTGTCGCGGTTGATCTCGCTAGGACAAACACCACAGAACGCAGATCCAGTAATGAATCATGGCATGCTACAAAGCTTCTCGCAGTTGTTCGCGCAAGGGCAAACATCGCATAACCTCGATCCAATAATGAATCAAACCATGATTATGCTATCATAGGGTAGCAACAATCAACCGAATCCGATTCCTGGCCCTCATATTTAGGTATATAGAATATTACTTGCAAGTTTATATAGAATTTAGCCTAATACCTAATTAATTATGTTTTGTATTTGCTTATAGTTGCAGGGATCCACAGAAGCCTTGCTGCTCCTCCCAGATGGGTTCAGTTTGATGTATGTCGCAAGAGCCATGGTGTTTGCACGTCCTCCCATACCTGACACCGTCCACGGAGTACCATTGGGCCCGAAGGAGGTTAAGGTACAAGTTCTAGAAGTGTTCGATCATGCAAAATAAGTGACAGTATCTTTTCCACCTCCCAACGCAGATGACCAGCTCGATATTCTCCAAGGTTCATTTCTAAGGTGGCCGAGTAATCTTGTGGATTTCGATATGTCGAAATTGGTAAATCTTACAAACTTTTCTAAATTTGGTATTAATTAAATTGAAAAATATAATTTTACGACTAATATATGATTTTCAAGGAACATCTGAGGACACCAATAACGAAACGGCCTCCGCCACATGCGAAATCTCCGGAGAAAAAGAAAGGAAAGCAGCAGGTGGAGCAAAATGACGACGACGATGATTTCGATGTAGATGCATTTTTTGCGGATGGAGGAGAATTAAGGACACGGGAGCCGCTCTGCACACGTGAGAGATTGCAAAAGCTTGGGCCTACCACACGAGAACTGCACAACTACATCATGGCGTTGGATCCAGATATGAAGTATGATAGAGATTTCAGAACCTAGGTACCAAATGAATTTATACCTCGTTTCTACCCTACTAGTCGTTGGGGTAAAGCTAAGGGTCGAACCCAAGGGACGGTAAAAATGATTATCGGACTTAATCGTTCTTAAAAGCTAGGCAAGATAATTTTTATGGTGGTTTTGAATTAAAAAGACAATATTAAATAGCAATTAAAATTGAAGAAATAAATTATAAAATATTTTTTGGGTTGATTTTTTTATATTTTCTGGACTCAAACAGATGCAAGAAAATGTCCTAAGGTTTTGGGTTCATTTAATTTGGCTCTGGAACGTTGATGCTACTCGCTTTCGCGCGTAACAGAGGAAATTTTGGACCAAAATCTATAAATTTCAGACCGAAATTTATAGATAATCGTGTCGAAATTCACTCCAGATTTTCTGTTTTGACTTGATATTTTTAGATAAGGTTGTGTGAAGGTTACTTGTCGACCAGACCTAAGTCCTAGTCCCAGCCGTCGCAATTTTGGTTTTAGACTTGATTTGGAACTCGATTTTTACCACGTAATTGACTAGTCCTAAACTTTCGTGTCGGAATTTAGTCAATTAAGTTCTTTGTGTTGGATTTCTAGAGGTATCTAAGTCCTTTCGGATCATTTAGAAACTACACCTGTCGGTCATAAGTTAACCTCCTCTTTCGAGCGTTTGGCTTACCTTAATTACTTAATAAATTATGTGTTTAGTCTAGTTTAATGCCCTAAAGACGTCGCGATTCATCCATAGGTAAACATCAAGCAAACAAATAATTTAACTAAGCATAAATAATAATTCTCAACACATCAAAATCACATAGAAAATACCTAATCTTATCAAATTATCACAAATACCAAATTAAATTACTACCTACCCTTAAGACATATTAAAATTTAGCCTAACATATTCAAACTACAAATAACAACAAGTATCATGCATAAAACAACAAATAAACCTATAGAATAACAAGATAAAGTCATGAAAGAGTTAACTAAATAGTCCTTATGCTTTACTTCTTCTTCTATGGTCAGAAGTCGATGGAGAACAGAACTGGATTGCTGCCGTCGTGTCCAAACTCCGCTGCCTTGCCTTCGAACTTCGTGGCAAGAGCCAAAAATACTTGTGCAAGAGGTGAAAAAGAAGTGAAAAATTATGTGGGAGAAGGTAGGATGTCTGTCTGCCTCTCAATCACGCATATAAATATCCCAGGAAAGTCCAGAAGACGGCTAGGGCAAGAGAGAGCCTTTTCTTTCTTGCAGAATTACCAAATTTCACCTTCCATATATAAATTTCGGAGCGAAAAGTTGCTCTGGTCCCGAGGTTTGGGCTGAAACTTGGGCCTTCGTGAGGAATTTGATCTGCCTTGGTGCTTGCGGGTCTTCCGTGGTCTTTTTCATGCGCCTGTGAGCCAGGAATGAGTCGTCTAGCTATGAGTTAGGCTTCAAATCCTCTTGCTCGTCGTGTCTCGTCTTCAATTCCCATGAAAATTCTACAAAATAAATAAGAAGCGGCGGCAGTACCAATATCTTGGAAATCACAGTTAATTATGAGATAATTGCATTGGTTTGAGTGTAATTTTGGTGTTAAGCATGGTCAAAATGAGTATAAAAATAAGAGATATCAAAGTATTTCGATATTCCGGTCAAGATCGACCACATAGTACTAGATTACTTCATGCTCAATTTTGAAGACATCGGCCATTTGTTCAATAGGAAATTGCCATTTGTTCAAGTCATGAAACTTTGGACCATGTAAGTATTTTTCGAACTTAACAATAATTGATTGATGATTATTACTATATGATATATGACTATAAATTGATAAATATAACATACAGGTGGGCTAGAAAGCATTGTCAAGATTTTACAATCAAGACTTTCAGGTTTTTGGATCCAGAAAGATGCTCGGGAACCGATGCCATTAAGGATGTGCCAGGCACAACATCCTACTTGATTCAAAATTTTGCCATAAAGAAGGCTGCTTATCATGTTTTGATACATCAGCACGCGTTAGTTAGAAAATTTCTTGTTTTGACTTTATTTTTTACAAATTGTGGTTTAATTCTAATTTTACTAACAAGGTTTAATATTTAACTGCAGTTTCATTTTATGATTATTATCGCACAACCCTCGACAAAAACGATTTGGGTTGTGGATTCGCTAAATCCAGAGAGATATTATTCTCCAATTTTAGAGTCATACAACAGGTAATTTTAGGATTTTAGTCAAAACATGCATTATCTAATAGGCAATATCTGCAAATTAATTCTTCTAACTTCATATTTTAATGTTGCAGTGCTTTATCCAGAATGAAGTTAGGTAGCAGATTCAATATTGACATCATTCTGGTACATAGCTTGGACTAATAGTTTCATTTCATTTCTAATTAATTTATTAAATTTAATATTAATTTTTAGAAAAATTGCTTCGTATTTGTAGAGTCCACATCAACCGAACAGTACCGATTGCGGGTTCTATGCGATGAGAAACTTGCAGATGCTACTGATGTATTACTCAAACTACCAGCAATTGCCAGGGGTATGGATTACTACTTAATTAAGGTTTAGGGTTTAGAATGACAATTTAGAGTATAGTTTTTAGGGTTTAGGGTTTACTACTTAAAGTTTAGGGTTTAGCCAAACAATACCTGATTAGGTTTTAAAACGATATATACCTGAATAGGGTTTAGTCAAACAATACCTGATTATCATTAACTAATTTAGTTTGAAATCAATTTGCTTAGGTTTTACTAATTGAATTAGTTTAATTGAATGCAGAATTTGGAGCCGGAGGGTCTGCCTTATAAAGATGAAGAAATTAAGAAAAGTTTAGATGAGTTTTATGTATATCTACGAAAAATTGTATCTTGTTAGATAATTATAATTTTTATGAATATTGATATATTTATAATTGCTGTTTTTTGTTTTGATGATTATGTGATATTTGATATATAAATGCATGATTGCTGTGAATTTGAATAATGCATGAATATTATGGCTAGCAAAAATGGGGCTAACCCAAAAATAATTTTTTTTTTATTAATTATTCATTATTAAGACCGGTTTTTTAGTTAAAAACGGGTCTTAATAATCAGAAAATTCGGAAAAAAAGAACAATAATTAGACCGATTTTTTACAAAAAATCGATCTTAATGTTTTGTTTTTTAAGACCGGTTTTTTGTAAAAAACCGGTCTTAAAAATTCACATTCTTTTTTTGATCAGCTTCTGTCTGGTTTTTAGCACCGCCTTTTTAACACCGGTGTTTTATATATTTTTAACACCACATATTATTAGCACCACCTCCAAACCGGTCTTAAAGACACTTAAATAACAGCTCTTAAAAATAAAAAGTGGCGTAGTGAAGCTATGTGAAGGCAACACTCCAAATTGAGGCGGCAGAAGCAAAGGAGCATCTCAACCCTTCATCAACAACCATCAAGACTCAAAAATCCTGAGAAATTGCCATGTGGCAACTGCACCCCAAGCAAACCCTAGCTTCTACGTATAAAAGGAGCAACAGAAGAAGGATTCTAGGCCCCTAATTTTTTAATATTAGGCTAGTAATTATGTTTTCAGCAGTTGTAAAAGAAAAGAAAATTGTTTTTAGTTGCAATTAAGGACATTTTAGGCCCAAATCCCAAAGCATAAAGCATATTAAATTCAAAACTCTCAAAATGATCATTTTTTGTAAATAATAAAATGATAAAAATAGGGTTAAAATTAAAATTTCTTCAAGAACACATGAACATTTATGTTCTAGACAGTAGGTATGCCTGAACATTTGATGTTCTAGACAGCAGGTACACTCAGAAATTTCTGGTCAAGCCTCAAATCCAAAATCCCAAATCCAAAGATCCAAATACTAATAATTCAAATACCAAAACTCAAATCCCAAAATCCAAAATAAAGAAATCTCAAATTCCAAAACCATAGTCTCTAAGTACCAAAACTCAAGATCAAAACTTCAAAACTCCAAAACTTAAATTCCAAATCCAAAGATCCAAATACCAAAAATCTAAATCCAAAATTCCAAATCCGGAGATGCGAAAATCCAAATCTCAAATCCAAATGTAAATGCCAAAACCCAAAACACTAAATTCAAAATTCAAATATCAAGTTTCAAAATCCAAAACTCTAAACCAAATTCAAAACTCAAAGCCCCAAATCAAAAGCCCAAATCCAAGAACCCAAATCTAAATTCCAAATCTCAAACATCAACTCAAATCCAAAGTCCAAAATACAAGAAACCCAAAACCCAAATTCCAAACCCAAAGCCTAGAGATCAAAACAGAACTCTGAAAGTCAAAATTCAAAAGTCTAACTTGAAAATTAAAAAGTTAAACTTAAACTCCAATTTAAAAGTTGAAAGTCAAAAATCAAACGTTCAACTTAAAAATTAGAATAATCAAGACTCAAAATCGATCTGATAGCAAGAACTTAAAGGTCTTAAAATACCCAAGGTTCAATATTGAACCCCAAAAGTTAAAGACACAAAGGCCAACGCTCTAGAACTTGGATCAAAGTCGATAACTACAAATTCAAAGTGACATTAAAGTCTTAAAAGTCCAACTTCGTCCTTCTGAGACTGCATAGCGCATTGCCATGGAAGGTACAACTTGGTGTTCTCGTCAAGAGGAGGCATAGCGCTTCTTCCCTTGCGACTCGAACGAAATCTCAAAAATCTCTGAATCCCAAAACTCATGAGAATTTACCTGGATCACCTATCTTTCTAGTGTCGAACTGAAAAAATTAAATCGTCCTTCTAAGACTGCATAGCGCGTTGCCCTGGAAGGTACACCCCTCAAGTTCTTGTCAAAAGAAGGCATAACGCATCTGTACTCGAGACTCGAACGAAATCCCAAAAATCCCTAAATCCCCAAATCGACTGAGCATTAATTTAGGAAATATAACTCCTAGTATTAATATCAGAAATCTCAAGGTGGCTCCAAGCCAATTTCAGCAAAGTCAACAACAAAAATTGTTAAAATTGTGACCTGAAAGTCAACCAAAGTTCTGTAACAAGTTTCAAGTTGCAATTAAAAGAATTCAAAGTCAAACCCCTCCAAAAGACTAATCTTCTTAAAAGATTAAATTGACTCTAAGCTATTCATCACAGTTATTTTGATTATTCCTGATCTAGAGATGCTTTTGTCTGGTTCTCAACTCAGCCAAGAGGTAATTAACAACAGGGGCTTGTGCTTGTTGGAAGGAAATGACATACAAACAAGCAATAAACTCTCGTGGTAGTTAGAACCGCGTTAACTCCCATCGCCATTTTGAAATGCAAGAATCCAAAGTACAAAATTAAGCCGTTCATAACCCAGTAAGTTTTTGTTTCTAAATTAACAAAACAATGATGTCTGAGATTGAGAAAATATTAGATTATATCTAAGATAATTTTGGTGTTTTGGTGGTGAAATATAGTATAAAAGAGTCCTAGGATTTCAATTGTCACCTTGGTTAGGCTTCGGGCTGTCAACGCGTGTGCTGTCGCACGAAATGCTGACCCGTACAGCACCAGACTGGCCCTGTGCGACCCGCACGGGATTCTATGCGACCTGCACAGGTAGTACTTGGTGTGGCACGACCCTTAGTTGATGGTGCATGCATGGTAATTAAGTTCCTAACTGGTTTAGGACAGATCTAGCCGGACTTCGACTCCCTAGACCTCAGCCGTCACATGTTGGTCATGGTATCGTGACCGAAACCTAGTCTAAAGCCCCTATTAGGCTAACTAACCCTCACTTTCGCTTGTTGGCTTAATTATCCTAAGTTCACAAGTTGGTTTACTAAGGTATCTAACCAACTTTCGTCTAATTAGAAATCTTCCCCTTTTGGGGTACCTATTGGTCACCTTTCGGCTCCTAACCTACCTTAAGTTGCTTACTCAAGTCAATTAATTAACCTAAACCTTTAGCCAAGATTAGGTGTGCTCATTCATCCAATAGGAGGTTCGATCCAATCGATCAAACACAAAGCAAGCATAATCAATAAACAACCAACAAGTGATAAATCATAGAAACTTAACCATCCATTCATTACATCAATCCTAACCTTGGTTCAAACATGACCCTAGAACAAACTAATCTAGCCTAGCATCATGGAAATACAAGCAAAAGAGAGAAACAAAGTTGATACAATCTCCATAACCAAAGAAAAGAAAGGAAGAAGGCAAAAGCCCCTGTTCAAGCCTCTTCATCGCCTCTAGATCTGAGATATGACTTCCTAGGTCGAGAGATGGACTGAACTTGGTTGGAACGTGGCTTACAAGGTGGCGGAACCCTCTGTGCGGGTCGCACAGGATGGTTGTGCGGGGTGCACACAGGAAGTGAGGTGGTGGATCTATAAGGTTTTCGTGGAGGCGCCACCTCCAGAAAGAGGGAAGATAAGATGCCCTAATTTCGGCTCTTCGGGAGCTTTAAATAGCCGCAAAACTAGGGTTCGAAGTCATGTGCGGCGTGCATGGAAAGCTGGTACGGGTCGCATGGGCCAGGAATGAGTTGTCTGACCCATGTCACTTGTTTAGCGTGCTGGTTGGGACATGTGCAGGCCGCATAGAATTCCATCCAGGCCGCACGGGATCAATTTCTTCATATTTTATAGGCCAAACTTCACCAAATTTTCTCTAAGTTCCTACAAAATGAATATAGACCCAAGAAGTACCAAATTTCTATAGTAAAACAAAGGTATTGAGTTATGATTAAGGGTAAAGTCCGGTCAAAACATATATATAAATGTGTGATATCAAACTTTATGCAAGGGGTATTATTTAAATAATATCAATTTGATATGTTATGACTTGTTGATATGTTATTTGTATATTGTCTGGACCTTTTTATCGCTGCGAAAAAAATGAATAAAAGATTCGCGAGAAAGAAAAAGATTTATCCAGATACCCTCCGCGCGTCATAATTCAATATAAGTCCTTTCTTAATGAAGAGAGAAGAACTTATATGAATTTCTATTCACGCAAAGGTTTATTATTTTGTGAGTTCTTTCTTTCCAGCAGGCGCAAGCCCCTGCTGTTAATTACCTCGGGAATAACCGCGAGAACCTCTGATTAAGGGATCCGAAGAATTATGTGTCTAGGCTAAAAGAGTTGTGAAATGCAACTTGTTGGGTGATTATGCATGTGACATTTGTTTATGAGGTTTTTATGGTAAGTTGAGATTTTAAATTTTTAATCTAACTTGAACCATAATGGTAAATTACCGACCAGTCCATTAGTCGATCAAATACCGCTTTGTTTCGGAGTTGAGATATTTGTTCTCATTTTTGACATTTGATTTAGGATTTGAGTTATTTGTTCTCGCATCCCGTGAAGTACTAGGTTCTAAGTACAGAGCATATTGTTGACTCAGAAACGAGGACTTCGCAAAGTTAGGGTCAAGAGTTTGAACCGCACCGGTCACTCAGGTGCAATAACTTTGCAACTCGTACACTGAATACAAAGCGGGCCGCTGATTCAGGAGACGAGGGAACTTGTGATCAAACTGGGATTTTGGTCCAGTTAGACCGTTTTTAATTTTGGCACTTGTTTTGGGTATAATTTGAGCTAATTTCAACTCAAATTATAATTTGGTTTGACTTTTTGTCAATTCGAATCAGCTTAGATTCGAATCAAGTTAGTTCGAGACAATTTGATGTCTCAAACTAAATTTTTGACAACTTGAGCGTATTTGATGCTCAAGTTAGATTTCATTTGGATTTGACACGATTCGAGTCAAATTAGACTCAAATCGAAATTTGATTCAATTTGGTTTGCGTTTGTGTCAATTTGAGTTAATTTAAAACTCAAATCAGAATTTTGCCACAAATTTCAAACGTTGGAGTCGCACAAGTTTATTTCGACTTTGTGGACTTTTCAGAATTTCCGAGGAAATTTCAATTTTAATTTGAATTTCACATGATGCAATATGATGAAAATGACCAAAGTCGGGTTTAACCAATCTTCGAGTAATTTTGATATCCAATGATCAGTGAAACTGAAATCTTTAGAATTTTCTGAGTTTTGGGTACTTCATTTGAGGTTTTTTTTCAATTTTCCAATTTTCTATGAATTTTAAAGATTTTCAGGGCTGTGTATTTTGGACAGACCAACCAGACCTTTACTCATTTTAAAATTAGAAAACAGTCATTCTGCTTCATCAAAAATTTTGAAACTAGATTCATTTTCAGAGAGGATTTTTAATATCATTTTTATAGAATTTTCGGAATTTGTTTTGTTGGGTTTTAGGCTTTGTTTCTCAGGATCATTTTCTGAAAATACAGTTTTGTCAGTTAACAATACCTTTGGTCACTGTTCGAATGACTGTTTTTATTCTGTTTGGAATTTTGACATGAGGTTTTATTTATTTGAAACTAGTCTTCAAGAGGGAAATTTTGGTGTCTAGTATGGATTTTTCTGACTTGTTTTGATATTTTTACACAATTTTGCAATTCAATGCAACTTTCTGAAATCAGATTCCTGAGACAGACAGACATCAGTTCGGTTTTTAAATTTTCATTTGCTCTCTGTTTGCAGTTATGACTTGAACCTTTCAGATTTGAAAATAGACATCCAGAGGGACTTGGTGTACTTTTTACAGAATTTTTAGAGAATTATTTTAAAGGTTTCAAGGTATAAACTTTCAGACATGTTTTCTGGTACAGTTTCCTTGTACTGATTTCTGAAACTTAATTTCTGTCTGATTTCAAAAATTCGTCATAATTAATCTGTCTATACAAAAATTCTGAAACTTTTACAGAAGGTGTGTCTTATCATGTTTCATATACAGTAAAAATTTCAATTGGTTCTGTTCAACCGTTTGTGAAATAAAAATAGTTTTGTGAACTGTCAGAAAAGTTTTTGCCGGTTACACCAGAAACTGTCCAGAGTTCGATTTTAACATTATCAATTTCTGAGTAAATTTTGACAGCATGCTATTTTTCATAACCATCATCAAATCTTTTACTATCCTTTTGATTAATTTCTCTTTGCAATTAAACCATGTATAGTGGGTGGCTTACTGCCTAGAAAAATTGATCCAAGGATCAGCCTTGAGTAAAAGAAAAGCCAAAGCTGTGCTAAGGCATCTTTTAATCAAGTTGGAACATCATACAGGATCAAAGCTGTGCTAAGATCCTTTTTTATTTCATCTCAACACAATCAGTTTGTTATTTTATACTTCTTCAAAGCTGTGCTAAGTTGAAGCATAAAATACAAATAGATTGTAAACAAAGTGTAAATTTGCCATATCTTACTCAGAATTTGATAGAGAAACTGAAGTTGTAATAACACTTTTCTCTAAATGAATCAGAATTTGATCAAAAGTTGTGCTAAGGACTCATGCAATTTAATTTGATATATTCCTTTAATTAATCTCCATAAACTCACAAAGCTATGCTAAGTTAGTCATGGAGAAATGAATGGATCACACCAATGACTTTCAGATTTCATAACAAAAACTAACAACAGAAAGAAGCAAAGAATACCATGAGAAATCCTTTTTTTTATATATATATATACTTACTGTTTCCTTACAAGCCACAAAATGAATCAAGAGCAGAATTACTTTCTCTTTCTCTCTTACAATTGTTTTGTGGGGAAAAGAAAGAAAAAACGGAAAAATCTCCCTGGTTCACTCCTTTTTGCGCAAACCTTTTCTCTCAACAGATCTCTTTCTTTTTTTTCACGTGTAGTGTGGATTTTTTTCTCTTCAACTCTTGCTTCTTGTTTTTTTTTTCTTCTGATGCGCCTCTTCTTTTATAAAGGTTTTCATCTAGACAGCTTTCGCCAGCAACATCCAGTTGTCACAGCCATCGCGGCCTACTTGGCATCCTGCCAAAGGCTCACTGATATACTCCAAGGTTATAATAATTTGAATATGGCAATTTGCGCCTTTTCCCTGGAGACTCTCCGTTTAATTTTTTTTTGGTCGCAACCTTTATCTTGGCGGTTATATTTTGCACCTGAACATATCATGTGCTGACTGGGCGGTATCTAATTGGTTCCTTGAAACAGTCATCAGAAACCATATGGTTACAACAGTAGATACTCCTTTCACACCCCCTCATGCACCGGCTTGGCAAATCTTCATTGGTTAATTTTGATATTGGATAACCAATTTTTACATATATCCTAGTTCACCGGGTTTTCTGTGATTTAGAACATCAAGGCTATTTTGAAGCACTGCTAATAGTCTGATCATCACTTTCATCTTCTCAAGAAGCCGTGTACTGGAGTAATTCATTTCTTCTCTCCTCCTACTCAATCAATTCTGTACTTTTCTTTACTCCGATCAACATTCGTTTCCATTCGGCCATGGCCTTCCCTCGGGTCAAGTAATCTGAGTCCTCCGAGGATCAATCGGCTCTTTCGACAATACTATCATATCTCTGATTGCACGTGCAAAGTAGCAACCGATTTGAAATGCAATTTAATCCCTTAAATTTCATCTGTTCCTCTTGAAATTTTTGCACCGAAGGCTAAATAGTATTGAGCATGCTATTTTAATTGATATCACATGTCACGATGCACATAATCATTTTTTATTTTTGTTAACCATAAAATTGATAGGTCAACATATATGTTACTTGTATTTGTTTCATATGTTATACTTGATATGTTACTTGTTATATATGCTATATGTGTTATGCTTGACATGTTTGATATGCATGATATATATGTGATGTCATAATTTGGTACCAATTGGTACGGCTAGCAAACATGGGCTAGCCACCCAAAACAGGCCATTTATTTAAAAAAAAAAAGAAATTTTGTAACGGTTATTAAGTATAATCGTTACAGATTTTTAGAAAATTAATTTTTTGTACGGTTATGTATTAATTTGTAAAGGTTATTACTTAATAACCGTTATAGAAGACTAGATTCTGTAACGGTTATTAGTTAATAACCGTTACAGATTATAAAAAAATATATATGTGATTTTATTATAACTATTGTAATTGTTATTAAGTAATAACCGTTACAGTAGCTAGTCTTCTGTAACTGTCATTAAGGCTTTTGTAACGGGGACTACTGTAACGGTATGTAAACCGTTACTAAGGCCTTTTATTAACCGTTAATATCAAACGTGGCTATTTGTTTAATGGGACAATCAATTAACAAGCATCAAACACAATAAAGAACAATCAAACAATCAAACCACAAGAGATAAATCACAAACTACTATATTTAACAATATTAAATCATTCAAAACAACTCAATTAACATAGTTAAAAAGGTTCTCAAGTATAGCTCTAAAAGATGACTACTCACTACTCATCATACAAATAATAATCAAAGCAGGATTCATCATAGATACAAATAAAAGAAAGAGAAAGTGAAAGACAGAACAAATCAGCACGATCTTCTCTTCAATCTGCTGCTTATCCACCTTGGAATGGCCTGGTCCGTGCTTGGAACGGGTCGGTATCTTCTGGCGGCTGTGTCTCTGGTCAAGTATGGAAGGTGGCTAAACCCTATAAATTGTGTGTCCCCCGGTCAGGGGCAGAGTAGGGACCTTTATAGCGCTTGTGGGAACTATCATGGTGTGAATGCACGTTTGAAGTTGTCTTGTTTTGGAGAATTTCCTTGAGAGAAAACTTGACAAAAATCAGCCTCTTGATATATGGCAAGTCTAGAGAACTTGGAACGGTTTGTTCCAGACTTGAGCTAGACCGTTCCAAGTGAGCCTGGCTGTTGTCTCCTCTGCTGGTCTGGACTGGTTCGCCCCAACTGCTGGCTGGTCTGTTCCACTCCTCTGGAAGGCTGCTCCTTTGACGGTTCTTTGTGCCGATTCATCGATGATCCTGCAAAACAGAAGCCGGGCTATGGCTGCACCTACCTTTACACAAAATGTTAGTACATTAAGCTAAAACACACAAATTTAAATATAACTAGTTCTATGCGTCGAGCTTCGCTCGACAATATTGGTTTTTATATATTGTAAAGAATACATGGAGTGTTATGACTTTTTTTTTTGTAAGTATGTAGATAATTCTGAATAAATGGTTTTAATGTAAAGTAATTATTTGAAGTATATTTTCTATTAGAAAATTGATTTGACCAGAAAAAAAACAATAGTAATACTTTAAGCATTATGCTACTATAATCATTTTCACACGTAAAGTTGTACACAATATAAGAAATTTAGACACAATATACATCTTTAATAGTACACACAATATAATAAATTTACACACAACATAAATCTTTAATAGTGCACACAATATGATAAATTTAGACAGAAATCTTTAATACTACACACAATATATATCTTTGATATAGACATGTCGCAAAGGTTCCATAAATTTGTTGGTCGATGATGCTTAACCAAAGTGTCCAATTAGCTGCAAGAGAAACATGAAAATAGAAAAATTTACTATTATTAAATATTCTTATAAAAACTTAATATATATTTAGTATTTAGTTAAAAATGATATACATTTTCCTATCAAGGAGAGGTATCGTCCAAAAACATTCTCCTTTTTTTTTTTAAATGGAGCACCAGAGCGGTCACTTGATCTAATAGAAATAGACCTAAAACAAAATAAATAAATAAATATTAATAAAAAACTTTTTCGTATTTTATATATATATAGACACACACAATAAGTGATTTAGCAATTAGAATACTCTTTACATATTGAGTAGTAAATTCTAAATAAATTTAAGTGAAAAGTGAATCACTAAAATGGAAATAATAATATATTGGATAGTAGTTCTATTATATATCTTACAAAATATAGTGTTGGATATGAAATGATCCTAACTTGAAAAAAGAGTATTATTTATAGATAAAATGTTGGCATCTTTTGGTGAAAGAGGCATCCACTCAATTGCATCCTTTGGCGAAGCAACTTTTAAATGACAACTTTTAAGGCATCCAATTGATTGCATCATTTGGAAAAATATATCTTGAATGAAACCTTATGGATTATATATGTTAAAATTGACACCTTTTCATTTGCATCTTTTCGGACCATACACATCATCTTTTCAATTGCACCTTTTAAAATATTTACTTGATTGCATCCTTTCGAGTCGTATCACTTAAATAATACCTTATGAAATTTATATTACAATAGGTACCTTTTTATTGGCACCCATTCATTGAATATATACTACATTTTTTTTTTAGGATATTGAATATATACTACATACTCGCATTCTTTCATTTGTTAATATTTAATTAATCTATCTATGATTTGTTAGTAATAATAATTTAAAATAAAATATGCACAATTGCATCTTTTGGCGAAGCATCTTTTAAATCGCACCCTTTAAAGTATCTTATTGATTGCATCTTTTGGAAAGATATATCTCAAATAAAACCTTATTCAATAAAGTCTTTCCATAAAACAATACCAAATGCATGGCCTTTGGAAAAAAGTAAATAGATTGATCAAAATAATAAAGATATGTGTTTATAAGCAATAAATTTTCACGACTAAGAGATTTTTTAAAGTTATAAATGCCTGCTATATGTTTCAATTTAAAGTGTAGAAGACCTTTCATCAGTTAGATATCAATAATATAGTTAAGTATTCTTTATAATTTCACATATAGAAAGAATTAGAATTTTGGTAAAGTACACATTACTGACTTAATTCTAATCTTTCATCAGTTAAATCTCACATATAGAGCCTTCTACAAAATCATTTTAGATCAGTTGATAATCTTCAATATCAACAACACCTTGTATAGCACCTCCTTAAATACCTAAATAAAAAGTATTTTTTCGAAAAATAAACCAAATTAAGTTATTAAAATATTGACTGCTGGGACATATATAACTCCAACCAACTATGAGGGCTGGATTTTAAATTCTTTTGAAAACAATAAATTAGATTTCACACAAATAAAATCAATATCCCAACATCATCTGCATCCAAGTGGTTGATCATTGTTATAGTCTATAAACATAACAAGAGTAGTAAGAATAGTAATGATATAATGAAATAATTTAGAAGTAACAATACAATCGTTTTTAGTTTCGATGTTGCATTATTAACTTGTTGTTATAAAACAATCTATATTGAAAGTTATAGTGATTATTATAACAACACTATTTTTAATAAAAAAAAAGTGATAATCGCATTGGTTATAAAATTTTGATCTTTTATTATTAATATCTCCTTACAATAAATAATATTAATAATCTAAATTAAATTGGATCATTGACCTAGCAAGGCGCGATACCAACAATAGTTAAATTTTATTGGAGTCCTCAAAATATATTGAGTTGTGCAACTTGAATTTTCCAAATAAGAATGGCTTGAAATGGCACAAAATTACGAAAAGAAGAGATGCAAAAAAAAAAAAAAAATCAAGAAGAAGGAAGAAAGATTTAAAAAAAAAAAGTAAACAAATTATATATAGTAGAGTTCCTAAAAATACATAGAATGCAATTACTCATACTAATAAAAAAAAATCTCTAAAAGAAGAAACTATAATCTAAGTAAAATAATTTCTGATTCACTCGATAAAGCAATCTATATGAACCAAAACCTTCCTTCATTCCTTAATGTAGCCAACGAAATAAAAATATGTTATATCATAACAACACCACGCTAAATAAAGGATGGCGCAATTAAAATAATGAAGGGCGTAAATAAATAGATGAGAAGGGGGCTTAATATTATATATACTCGGATCATGTGCCCGTCCGTGCTAATAAAATATAAATAATAACTACTTCCTTCTCCGATTCCCCCAAAATCCGAACCCTATCTTTAATAACAGAATGTCAAAAGTGGACGTAGAAAAGGCACATCCGGAGTCACCGTCCAAAGAGTCAGAGAGGGACTGGGCGGAGCTACACCCAGACCTTTTGATGGTGATATTTCGCAAGGTCGGGATGCGTGACGTGCTCCTTCACGCGAGTAAAGTTTGTAGTTCCTGGAGGAGCACAGCGAGAGATGATCCCATTCTCTGGCGAAGGATTGACACGTTAATGGGCATTCAAGACTTTCCTGACATGTCCAAGTTGAGGGGCGAGGAGAGAAAAGCAGCCGAAGCATCGTATACGAGGACTGTAACGGAGATGACAAAAATTGCTGCGGACTGGGGTGGAAATTGTGTCGAGCAGCTGTTGATAGGAGAGTATTGTGAAGACGATCTATTGGACTACGTTGCTGAGAGGTACATCTATAGTATTAATATTAATATTAAGATTAATAATTCAACTAAAAGTCATGGCCGGGTGTTTAGATTTCTTTCTTGCGTGTCGAACCTTTCTACATACCATTAATTATTTTTCTTTACTTCTTTCTGTATATTGTTATTCTTCATGCGTGTGAGTTTTTCGACATGCATGACTCAACACACCATTAATTACCTTTTTCTTTTCTCTTTCCAAAATAAATATTACAATAATATTTATTTTTAAATTTCCATTTATATGATGAGAATATTTTGATGTATATATATTGAAGATACTTCTTTATTATGCTCCTCTCTTTTTTTTTTTTTTTTTTTTTTTTTTTTGAAACAAGTGGGCTCAAGACCCACCACTTCCATTTACTAGAAGCAAAACAGAATTACAAAACAAACACCAACCGCTCCCCTGCACTAGTACCCAAATACTGGTACCAGTGCCACAAACGCTATCTAAAGACCCATCTCCAGAAAAAGCGTTTTACAAACAAAATAACCAAAACAAAAAACACGAAGCAGTTATTACATTCTCTCATTTCTAAGTATATCACAAAATATAAAATTGTTGCATAATGACATCCCCTTTTGAAGTCATTACTTCCACTTTGACCCAGCTGATCACACATCCATCACCAACATCTCCCCTTCAGCCAAGTGGAATTGCAAATCATCTCCTGAACTCTGAAAGATCTCCAACTCCTCTTCAATGTTTCCTTCCATCTGTAACGCCAGCTCATCCAATTGAGGAGTAATGCCCTGCACTGCTTCCTTGAACTTATCATTCCACGCCCCTGCCCAATATTGCAACAACTTGATTATCATCAAACCTGTACCTCTCAAAGAGGCTCTTGTTTGGCCAGCAAAGCAAGCATTATTTCTGATATTCCAAAAAACCCAAAGAATAGCACTGCACCAAATCCTAAAAGCTTTTTTATTAATATGTAACCTTTCTTCTAAAAGGAATAAATCTTCTAAACTAATAGGTGGTGAATATTGAAATTGCTTCAAAAACCATCTCCAAATTAAAATACTATCAGAGCAATTAAAAAATAAATGATCCAAAGTTTCTACTTGCGTACAAAAACAACAATGAATCTCTCCTTGCCAACCCCTAGCGGCCAAATGCGATCTTGTCAGTATCTTTTGTTTACAAACTAACCAAATAAAAATTTTAATCTTGAGAGGTATTTTCATATTCCAAATAACTTTGTAACCCTTATTATCATTCCATCTGCTATCTAACCAAGTATATAAAGATTTGGCTGTGTATACCCCATCATTATTGCATAACCAAATGATTTTATCAGGATTATCATTAAGAGGTAAAAATTTAGAAATCTGACTCTGTATCTCACTAAAATCCTCTACTTGCCTAACAGACAGCTGCCTATTAAATTTGAGCCCCCTAAAACCATCACAAACTGCCTTATCTACTGTAATTTGTGGCTGGGAGCAAATCTTATATAACCTGTTATACACAATACTTAAAGGCTGCTCCCCGCACCATTTATCTTTCCAAAAGCTCACACTATGCCCATTGCCTATTTTAAAAGCACTGTTAATATTAAACATCGGCTCCATCGCTTTCAGGCTTTTCCACCAATGGGACCATTTGCATTTATTTTTGCAATTTGCATATTTGTGGAGAACTAATTCTTTCCACCAACCAGTATGAGAATGATTTTTTAACCTCCACAACCATTTACACATAAGTGCCTGATTCATGAATCTAATATTTAAAATACCTAAACCTCCTACATCTTTAGGTCTGCACACAGTTACCCAATTAACTAAGTGATATTTTCTTTTATCCCCACTGTGCCATAAAAATTGACTTCTAATTTTGTCTATCTGTTTCTGCACAGTATTTGGCATTGTATGAATCGACATCATGTAAATTGGGAGGGCAGAGAGAACACTATTTATGAGAGTTAATTTTCCTCCATAAGATAATAACTGCCCCCTCCAACCTTGTAATTTCTTTCTAAATTTATCTACTATGGTTTGCCAATCCCTAACCTTAGGTTTCTTCCAATGTATAGGTATTCCCAAATATACCAGAGGAAAATAAACCACAGGACACCCAAATACATCCGCCAAATGTATTGCTTTATCTTGTGAAAGATTGATAGGGAATACTTCTGATTTGTTAAAATTCACTTTCATACCTGATAAGGCTTCAAAGCTAACAAAAGCCCACTTTAAAGCTTGCACCATCTTATCATCCGCCTCACAAAAGACTATTGTATCATCTGCATAATGAAGGTTAATCAATTTATATCCTCGATCATTACTAGGACCTAAACCTCTAAACACTTGCATATCTCTCCCCTTCTTTAAAATTTTATTCAAACAGTCGGCCACTAGATTGAATAACAGAGGAGACAGAGGATCCCCTTGTTTCAAACCTCTTTTCACAATAAAATAATCAGAAAGTTGACCATTCATCTTGACACAAACTTGACCATTGATCAAGAGGTCTGAAATCCATCTAACCCATTTGCTATTGAATCCTCTGGCTCTCAACAGATCAATCAAAAAACCCCAATGTACCCTGTCATACGCTTTTTCCATATCAATTTTAAAAACTAGCCCTTCTCTTTTTTCTACTTTTGTAGAATGAATAATCTCTCCAGCACATATTACATTATCAAGAATATATCTATCTTGTAAAAAAGCTGCTTGTGCCGGATCTAACAATCTATCTAAAACTGGAGCAAGTCTATTGGTTAACACTTTAGTAAACCATTTATAAATGCAATTGATCAAACTTATAGGCCTAAATTGCTTAATCTCAACTGCATCTGTTTTTTTTGGTAATAAGCACAACATTGCTTTATTGAATTTTGATATATATAACCTATGATTATAAAAATCATCAAATAACAGCATAATATCATTTTTTATCAAAGTCCAGTATTTTTGATAGAAAGAAAAAGGTATACCATCAGGGCCTGGGGACTTGTCAGCCCCACAACTCATCAATGCTTCATATATCTCCTTCTCGGTAAAGCTCCTAGTTAAGGAACAGTTCTCCGTATCAGATACTAATTGATCCATATGCCAAAAATTTGGAGCTAGTGAAGCATATTGATCCCCTGTAATACCAAACAGAGATTTGTAATAATCTAGGATATGTTGTTCAATAAGATCTAAATCATTTGTAAAGTGTCCATCTATCTGTAATCCCAATATTAAAGCTCTTTTCCTTCTTTGGTTAGCAATCATATGAAAGTACCTAGTGTTATTATCTCCATCTAGAAGCCATTTAATTTTTGATCTATGATGCCAATGCTCTTGCTCTGTTTGATAAATTTCATCTAAATTTTTAATATCACCCATGTAGCTATTATGCTCAATCTCTGTCCAATTTCTATCTTCCTGAATCTTTGACAGCTTATCAATATTATCTAAAAGCTGCTGTTTTTCTTTTCTTATCTTACTATAATGATTTTTGGCCCACCCTTTCATATGTGATTTCAAACTTTTAATTTTTTTGTTCCAATTCTTAGCTAAGTCAGTACCCCTACTCAAATGAGACCACCAATGGGAGATATATTGATTAAAGTCCTCCATCTCCCCCCAAGATTTATCATATCTAAAAATGTGACTATGTTCTATGGAATTGCCGGTGGAAAGTATCAATGGTGTGTGATCAGATTTGTAACGGGGCAAAGTTTGAACTACCAAATCTGGAAATTTGTGCTCAAACTCAGCTGAACACATGAATCTATCCAACTTTGCCATAACAGGTCTGGATCTCATGTTAGACCATGTATATTTGTAACCTAAATTGGGAATATCTACTAAATCCAGATCTGTTATAAGCTGATTAAAACTCCTAGCCCCAGAGGCACTAAAAATCCGATTATTCTTCTCACTCCTATATCTTACTACATTAAAATCACCAAACATAATCCACGGCCCCTGCCATAACTGTCTAAGATTATATATTTCCTCAAAAAATAAATTCTTGGACTTACCATTAGAGGGCCCATACACAACAGTGAGCCCAAAAATAAAACTTGACTGCTTATCTTGAAAAATAGCAGAAATTCCATAACTAGCAATTAAGGAATGCTGCATTTGGTATTTATCTCCATTATATCCTAACATGACCCCACCAGCGCTCCCTCTGGCTGGTAAGTACATCCACTCAAAAACATGATCACTAAAAGAATTTATAAATTTCTTAGAAAAATTATTTTTTTTTGTTTCTTGTAAACCAACAATATCAATTCTACTATTTTTTATCATGTCTTGCAAATATCTTCTCTTCACACCCTTCCTCATCCCCCTAATATTCCAAGACATTATCTTCATTTTAAATGATATTGTGACACCTTACTCAAAATCTGATCTAGTTGCAACCTTTTATCTGTATCTTTTCTAGTAAATTTGGCCCCATGATTCAATTTGAACTCCATTTCTTCCACAGCACTATCAAATTGTTTTCTGGAAAGTGTCCTCAAGAAATTGACACAATTTTTACTATCCTCTATATTATCAGCTAAACTAATCCCAAATCCTTGCATCAAATACACTACCTGTTCATCATCCCATTCTACAAATGGAAAATGATCAGTTAAAGAGTTATTACCTGTTGGTCCAGTTATCTCCAAGTTCTTGATCCTTGACCTCTGCATAGCTTTCTGTTGAACAGGTATCTCTGGTTCCATCATCTTCTGCCTAACACTCTGCCTAGTAGCTGGCTTCTGACCTCCTGGATGAATCTGCTGAAGAGGTTGAATAGCTTGCACCTCCTCATCCCCTGCCAGAAAATGTGATGTCTCCTCCACCACCATGTTGGCAACAGGTACCATGGCCAGAGACGTTACCTCCGCAGTGTACTGCTGACTAGGTATCTCCTCATTTGTGGCTGTTCCTGCTTTCAGATTCTCCTCTACTAGAGCAACTACCTTCTGATTCAACACAGGTTGCACCATCTCAAGCTGACTCTGATCCCCAGCGATAACCATAGCCCCACTCAACTGATCCTCCACACTTGACAACACATTTACACTATCTTCATTGTTTGTCACCCCATTGGACCCACTCTGAACGTGTTGACTACCATTTGGATAAGCGGAGGTTACCACCAATGCTCTTGACTGGTCCTCACTGGCATCTGACTTCTGATTATCAGTAGCCTTAACCCCTGGCGGTGCTGATTGATTATGCTCAACCTCTCCCATGGCCTCAGTAATCTGAACTAGCACACTATCAATGCTATTCTCCCCTTCATACTGCTTTTCTTCCCCCAACAGATCATCATCACCATAATCAACTGCATCGCCGTCTTCCTCCATGTCATCATCATCATTCTGCGCCTCTTTTCCCTTTACTGAACCCGATCCACGACCTTCTGTGTCAGATCTACGCATCCACACCCTACGACGCTTAAATCCACTGGCCTTAGAACTCCCTGGTAAATCAGTCACAAATCGGACTGGTTTCCAACACCAATCCCCTTTATCGTTGCGAAACACCGCCTTGCCAAAGGCTGGAATGTCTTTCTGTTCAGGCACACCCACTCGAATTTTAGCTTCGACAAACGAAGTCTTCTCTTCTGTAGCCTGATCGATCTCCAGGAGCACTCCAAACTCATCAACTAGTTTCTCAAATTCGGCTCTGTGCCAGAGTTTAAGAGGAAACCCTAGCACTTTGATCCAAGTGCTTTTGAGCCTGTAGCCGTTCTCAACTGATTGATCCCAAGGCTCAGCCAATATCTCTTTCCCTTCAAGAATCACCATACCCGCCTTCAAAGTCTGTTCACGCCACCACCCGGGACCTTCCACGAGCATGTATCCACCTGGATACACCGACACCTTCCATGGAAATGGTGCTAGTTGACGAAGAGCTTCAAGAAACCTCTCCCGACCCCACCCTTCTGTGTTAGCTAGGAACAGGCTGCGCTTGAAAGCAGCTTCGAGCTCGAGTGAAGCGGGTGAGGAGTTGAACTTCTTGATCGCCATTTCAGATCTAGATTCAAAATTTGGGGAAGAAACAATTTCTGGCTTCTTTGGTGAATCTTTTATAGGTGGCTCGGAGGGGTGCTGAGCTGGCTTCCGCTGTCGACGACCGGCACTTGCCAGTGCATCGCATTCCCAGGAGCGATGCCCAATCGTGTTGCAAGCAAAGCAAACCGGTTTGTTCGGACAGGTGGCCGCCAAGTGACCGTGATCGCCACAGCGAAAGCATATCGGCTTCCGTACTGTAGAGTTGCGGCGAATTGAAGCGATTTTTTGTTTTGCTCTTACCGCTAGATCCTCTCCAGTTCTAACTTGCTGCTTCTCTCCTTTAGGCGGTGAGTTTACAAGAACGTGTGAAAACGTGGATTTCTTGGATGAATCTTGAAAATCCGGTGCACCCCCACTGACAGGTGGTCCCGATCCCACCGGCGGACCTTCTGACAGTGTAGCACACAACGAGTGGACCGCTTGACCCAACATCCCAAGTGCGTCTTGTAAAATGACCACATTGTCCTTGATGGACGAAGCACTACGTAACGGAGGAAACTCCATCACCTGCGAGGCCCCACCTGTCGTTGGTTCTTGAATCACTACGCTCGCATTTAGAACTATAAACATCACCATGGCCCCACCTGTCGTTGCTCCTCTCTTTGATTATTCCGTTTAAAGGACGAATACATTTAGCATGACACCCTTCAAATTTAGAACTATAAACATCACCATGGCCACAACCACGACCGTTCCTCAACAAGAAGAAACATTTTTTATGATTTATGAGGCCCACTACGTCCTATAAAAGGGTATTTGAGCTACGTGGGGTGCTATTTTTGGTTACCCTTACACTTTGCTCCGGGAAGGGTAGAGAAAACGGAAGGAGATCGGTGACCGATACTCTCAAGAGTTTTGTTATTATTTTACAACTCAAATTTTTTTGGGTAGTTCTGTTATGAAAATATCCGTTTGGATCGGCTAAGAATAGCCTATTTCTAGGAATAATTTCTTCCTAAACATAAATTTCTCTCACAAAGTTACACACTTTCCAACATTTTAGTCCTAAAATCCTTATTCCCATACGATCCAAACGAGCCCATAGTTTTTTCTATGGACTCAAATCTATATTCTTCATCTAATCACAACCATTCATCACGTTAAATGAATGATTTAGATTTTATACCCATGTAAAAAATATCCATGACAGAATTATCCAAATTTTTATGATAAAAATGATGGAGGACATGATAGGAGAGAGGGTACGTAGAACTAATCTATAGAAATAGTGCAACATCTTATGCCTCAAATTTTGGAGTGTAAAATTCCTCTCCCCTTTCTAATCCATCTCTTATTTAATGATATTTTAACAAACATTTTTTTTTAAAAAGAAATAGATTTATTTTTCTCTGAAATTGCTTTCTATTTATGCAGAGCAAGGAACCTGAAGAGCCTTAGCGTGATAGATCGCAATATAGTTCGCAATATTGAGAGCATGGCTAATGCCTTAGGTCGGCTCAATAAATTAGAGGAACTGAGGATTGTAAGGTGCAAGATACCTTTAGGGACGATTATGAAGGTCATTGGATTGGCGTGCCCCCAGCTCAAGCGCTTGAAATTCATATTTCCTAATTTTTCTGGCAAATCTATTACTCAGGAAGGAATATCGACACGGCTTGGAATTCCCAATACAATGTTTCAACTCCAATATCTCCAACTTGTTTTCACCCGGTTAGTCAATTCCTAAAGCCTCCCTCACACAAACACACCACCCCACAAAAAAAGAAACAACACCTCGACAAACCACAAAAACACCATAATAATAATAATAATAGTAGTAGTAATAGTAGTAATAATAATAATAATAATAATAATAATAAAATCAATAATGATCTAAAATAGATGGTGTTCAATATGAGCATATGAAAGTTAGCAATTCACATACCGGATCCATGGCATAGGGAAATAGTAGTAGTAATGATGTGATAAGTTTTTAGGTCACGATGTTAGCTTACAGCTGAGGGTATATGTTTCTACTACTACTACTACTAGCAATCATAGCACTATATTATCATCAGCAGTAGCACCACTAGTAGCAATCATAGTAATAAATTATTTTATTTTTTGGTGACATTCTTGTTCGGTTTCTTTTCAAGCCTAGCCAACTTATTTGGGACAAAAGATTTAATTATTATTGTTGTTGTATTAAAATCAATAAATAAATAACAAATGTACCGAAAAAAATGTGTGCGCATATATGAAAGGTATTGATTTAACTAGCTTGTTTGTGCATATGTTCTGTGTTTTGTTTGGGAATTTTATCATGAATTTATTGATTCATTAGCATAGGTACTGTGCTCTAATCATTATTGTTAATAAAAGTCTATGAAACTTATATGTATAGAAGTTATAAAACAAGTTGCCTTTGTCACACATCACATAATTAACTTTGATCTCAACTATGAATTGGTAACTTTAGGAAATAGAATTCAAATCAGGAGTTAGGATTTGATTTGTTGAATTTATTTTTACTTGAAATCGATTGATTGACAAAATATTAAGTATTTTTTACTTAAGGACAAAGGCTAGTTACATATGCTTTTAAGTTACACCAAGTCAGTAATCCTAACTATAAATGATATTTGTTTTCATTATGTCATGCACTTGCTAAAAAGAACTCAATATAACAGTACAACCACTGATGAGCTGATGAAGATACTTGAAAGGTGCCCTAATTTAGAGATGCTCGACTTGCGCAGCTCCACTGTTGAAGTGAAGAATGATGACATACGAATCCGATGCTCCAAAATACACACTCTGATACTTCCAGATGACATGTTATCACAAGCACGCAACCAATATGATGACTGCTATGGTGACATCTATAAGATAAATCCATTGATTATCTAGTTTCCTTGAACCTTGTTTAGGTAAATGATGGACTTTGATATATCTTCTTAATATTAGTGGATTTGATTTTGTTCAGTGTATAAAATATGTAAAATTTTCATATACTTACATGTAATTTTATATTATATATGTCATATTTTTATTTCTTAGTTTGTGGGTCTATTTGAGTAGACTTAGTTCTAAATTCATTGCATAATCACGCTTAGATACGCAGGTTTTTAATTTTGATTAAATGATTCGAGTCAATTTGGTACTTAAGATGTCCAATTGACTGACCTGATTTATCTTATGAAATTAAGAGAGCAAAATTAATTGTTTTACTTTTATTCCCTCCACTAGAGGGGCACATCGAGCTTCGCTCGATCCTGATAGCCTTATTTTTTTTCTCAATTCAAATTAAACGACAAAAAATGGAAAAAAAAAAGGATGATTAACAAACGTGATGAATAAATTGGCACATTATGCTGATTTGGTTCTACTTAGAACCTGTGCCAATTTCCTAAGAACCTGATCAATATATATATATATATATAAATAAACAATTGCAACAAAAAAAACCGATGAATATATTTTTCAATTTTGGTTCTTATCTAATTTTCCTTGTTGAATGTTGCTATTTTGAAAACCTTATTTTTGCTGTCGTATTGCAGAGTGAAAGCCCAAAGTTCATTCGAACAGACCATCCAAAACCTAGAAAAATAAACTATAATTTGTGCAAAGTAATTACCAATACATTCCAATAAGAACTCTAATTCCCCTTTACAATCGTTAATTCATTATACCATTTTAAAACACCAGATCTATATAATTTATGTGTAACTTATTGTCTGATATTTACCCTAATGGCTTGATCAGCAACTAAAAGACAAAAGTGTGGATATTACCCTAATGACTTGATCCTAAACTAAATTGGATGGCTATTTAGATCAAGCCAATGTCAACCAATACATGAAAGGAATCTGTTTAATATACCTGCCAAATAAATACTATGTCATTAAAAGTAACATTTACAATAACAATTGATTCACTCTGATTTAACATGTACGAACATAGAAATATTTTTAATGATCATGATCAATTCTTTAGCCAAAATTATTTTCTTAAAGAATAAGAAAAATCAAAAGAGATGAAATAAATCCTCGTGAAATAAATATAAACCTTCATCAGTCCATCGCCAATGCCCTTTCTCCTCTCTCTGCCGTTCTCTGAACTATAGAACACCAAAAATAATAGGTCCGACTGTTCCACGCTTTCTAGCGCCACCCAATGGTTGGCACCCTTCTCTCTGCCTTGCTAACCTTCCTAAATATGTGCCAAACTATTAATTACAAATAGTTTGATCGACAACTAAAACACAAAGTGTTAAACTAAACCACATGCTATTAAACCAACGATAGCAATTAGACATAAGAAGTACCTAACCTGATTGTTTTTTTTTTCCCAATACAAATTCAAACTTGAATTTATGGTTATTTTTTCCCCTCTCTCTAACAATTTATTTGCTAGCCTTGCTCAAATCTATGTAAAAAATACAAATCATGGCAACCTTAGATGATATTTTTATTATCGCGATAACAAAATGTGATTTGATACCAACATATTAACAACTTCTTTACTTTGAAATTTAATCTGTATTTTTTCAATATAGTTGTAAATATATACCAGTGAAAGCATTGTCTGATGCCCACCTAGCCATATGAAATAAATTATTGAATTGCATAACATAGAATTAAAGATAAGCTCAATAAACAAAAACTTAATAAAAAATACACCACTATTTTATGTTCTGGTATGTGCTGAGACATAGAAAGAACATTAGTCACATTATCTTCATCCCTCAATTCTTTGTTGAGTTTCATCATGAAAGCATCATCACATACTGAAAGGGACTCTATACCAGCACATGACATAGTCAGGGGGAGGGAGACAGTCACATCGGGGGGGGGGGGGGGGGGGGGGGGACCATAACGCTCGGTGAAAGCCTTCTGCAAGTACTCTATACCAGCTGTCTCCTATACCAGCAGCTCCAGCATATATGTATGTGTGCCTTGCTTAGCTCTCTTTTCAATTTCTATTTTTCACATATAAAAGCGTAGTTATCAGCTTCTAACTTGATTGCTAAGAAGAGAGAAAATTACAAAAAGAACAGCATTCCAGAGATGAATTTACATACCCAGAAATTGAATCTCTTGATTTTTCTGATCTTTGTACCCTCACTGATTGATCAGTGGAAATATGTGCCCAGGAGACTTGCCACCCGAATTTCTCTTTCTTTCCACATAAAAACCTTAAGATGGAAAAGAACCTTTTGTTAAAATAGGAATTTATACAACAATGAAATGAGAGGGTATGAAACAAATTAATTTAATCAGCTAATGTCTAGCAGCCCAACAAAAATGCAAACACTTTAGGGTCTACATCGTAGGGTTGGTACCAGTACCAGCAAAGGCCCTGTCGCTAACCTTGAGGAGCACCCTCTTACACTTGCATTTCGGGGCTAAGGCAGGGAAGACATGCATGCTGCCATGCGCAAGGGCAGCAACATATCCCATAGATTGACTTGTTGAGGCAAGAGGAGCAGAGCCAGGCTGCCAGGCAGACGAGGACCTATCATCCTCACCCGAGGGGCCATGAACACGAATTGGAGAGGGGGATTGGTTCTAAGACTGTGATCTGAAATTAGCAGAGATGATTAGTTAGCATGCAAATTACAAACTTAATCATCAATTAATGGCATTAAACTTCAGAATTTATGGATTGAACTGATAATTTAGTTTTATGCGCCAATCATCCTAATATTAGTTATAGCTGGAATTTTCAAAACACCAAACTTCGAAATAAGATAATTTGAATTTCAAAAGGCATCTTTATGTGGCACACTCTTGAATATGTCCAAAAATCATTGAAATAAAATACTGTGCGCTGGAAAAAGAAGATGCATGAAATACAAAAACAATTCTTCATGTTTGAACTGATAAAAATTAAAAAGTATTGAGAATCAGAACTCACATAGGAAGTCTATAATGAGGCGGCCATCACAAAAGCGACCAGTGTCATGGTGAAATGGCCCTATTGTAGGGAAAACCGGTTCCCCAAACCTGCTGCAATACCACCGGTATCAGAATTTGAGTCAGACGAATCTAGGGTTTTCTTACTGTAACCCATCAGTGGGAGGAGATGACGAAAGGAGAGAGGAGTGGAATAAGGGGTGGGGGTCTCGGAGGAGAGGCGATGACATTTTTTTTACTGCAACCCAAAGAAATACGACTTGTGTGAAAATCTAATTTGATGTAGTGTGAAAAATATTTGGAGAATACAACTACAAATTGTTCTTATTCCAATTTTGAGTTTTGATTTTCATTGTTGCCATCGTCAAATACATTGATTTTAAGAAAACCTTATTCAAAAATAAAGAGGCAAAGCAAACCCTAGAAATTTTTCAGATAGAGAAATAGAGAGTAAAGTAATTGTGAGAGGCAGTGGAAAAAGCAAAATTTTATTAGAGAAGATGAGGGAAGGCTTACCATTGAGGGAGGGAGGGCGATCTCTTGCAACGTGCCTGACCATGATTCTCATGCGGTGATTCTATGTCGGAAGAAGATTAGAATGACAGAAGAAAGGCGAGAGACGAAGGCAAAGATATGAGAGAAATTTTAGAAGGGAATTGGGAAAGTTTGGGTTTGCGTTGTATACTTGTATCTAGGCTGAGACGGTGAGACCAAATAGGGGAGATATATCTTCCGATTGTATTGGATTTATGTGTCTCCTATATCGCGCCATTTGTTAAAACGGGTCATTTTAATGACCAATATTCTCAGCAACAACTTTTCATACAGAGTTTCTGTATCAAAAAATATAAATTTGTTAACACCCTAATTACAGAAGCTTAGCCGTGTCGAGTGTTGTTTAAAATATCCTAAGTAGACTCCCAGGGGTCTTTATTTATAATACTAATGAGGTACGTACTTTGTAGTCATACGTTGTTATGCACTATAAGCATGAGATGAATACGCTTACACATGGACATTGATCGTGTTAACTCTCATGTGATTGATTGAGTAGCCGGACTGATCTGTTGAAATTCTAAATCCAAGATCATAAACAGGATTATGTTGTCTTAAGCCATCTTGAACATAACACCTTTTTTACGACTCAGATTTGTTGCTATTGATATTTAACTAGGTGTAGATGACAATAATTCAGAATGAACTAACTTAAATTTCTAAATATATTTAATTTCTAAATTAAATAATGACTGCTACTACTATTTTTAATATATTAACCAAAAAAGAAAATCAAATTTCATTACCTGAAGAATACAAGTTGAATTTCATTACATGTCGAAAAAAATTAAATTTGCAAGTTGAATTTGACCTTTAATTGACTGGATAGACATAATTTCAATTCACACCTCCCACTACCACAAAATATGCCTTTAGCACCGCCCCTTTTGAACCTTTTTTTTAAATAAATGGTGCAAATAAAATTGAGTGGCACAATAGATATTATATTAAAATATTTTACACCGGTTGTTATAAATTAAAAGGATTAAAAATAAAAACAATACAAAATATTAATCTATTTGAACTGGGTTTGTTTAAAACCGCTGCAATTTTTTTTAATGATTAGCACCTATTATTATATAAAAACCGGTGCGCAACCAATCTGCACCGGTTATTATGTAATAACCGGAGCTAATCTTTAAAAAAATTTGCATCGGTTATTTATTAAACCCGGTTCAAATGGATTAATTTTCTTTTTCTTATAAATGACAGCACAAGAACCGGTGCAAACTTATTAGGATTTTTTATTCATCAGCCCTATCCGCCTCCATCTATGCGCCTCCATCATTGCGATGGATTAATTTTGTGGTAGTGTCCCTACGCCGCCATTTGATTTAATCCAATCCATTAAAATATTAAAAAACATGCCAGATTACCAAACGACTTAGGCTTAGTTCTCATCCCATTCTTGCTATCTCCTTTGTTCTTATTGGCTAGGATAACCAATAATAACATAGTTCGAGCTTCAGCTTCTCCACCGCTGTCCGCTGATGTTCATCTCTTTCCATGTATTTAACGTAACCCTTCGAGCCTTCTCTCTTATCCGATTCTATAGGGAAAAAAATATCGTATTTAGGGCCTAAGAGCTAGATATCCCACCCGTATAAGTATTTGTCCCTTTTTACATAGCCGAGATGATCAGCTCCCATCTTCGTTTGAAATCAGTTCTGCAAAAAGTTTAGGAACAATAAAAGAGAATAGGAAAGGCAAAGAAGTAGGTTTTCAATTGGTGGTAGCGTACAAAAGATTAAGTTGTGAGTCAGGAAGTCGTTTATCCACTACGCGAAATTTCGGCTCCTGTAACGGTTAATAAAAGTCCTTAGTAACGGTTTACCTAACGTTACAGTAGCTCCCGTTACAGAAGGTCTATTAACCGTTACAGAAGGTACTCTTCTGTAACGGTTATTACTTAATAACCGTTACAGAACAGAACCTTCTGTAACGATTATTACTTAATAACCGTTACAGTTAAATGATAAATTACGGATATTTTAAAAGTCCTCTTCTGTAACGGTTATTACGTAATAACCGTTACAGTAGGTGACCTACTGTAACGGTTCTAGTGTAATAACCGTTACAGATTACTTTTTAAAAAAAAATTTTAATTATTGTTAATCTGTAACGGTTATTATGTAATAACCGTTACAATATTTTTTTTTTGTGGATTTCGCCTGTTTCATTGGCTAGCCCATTTTGCTAGCCGTTACCAACTGGTACCAACTGGTACCATCTCAAACAGATTAACACACAATCGAACATCAAAGTCATTGCATATATATATATATATATATATCAAACAAGTCATGAACAAGTAACTATATATAATTAATACAAGTCATTAACAAGTAATTACATTCTAAAATAATACCCCATGCATGAAATCCATAAGCTCCGTGACGACTGCGTCAATGTCTTCTTTTGCATAAGGTCGTTCAACCGGCTCAATTATCTGCATTTGATCATAAACAAAGTTAAATAATTTTATTAGTTAATATCCTATAAATTAATCCTAAATAGTTGGTATCCTAAACCTTAAACCCTATGATTGAAATAAAAATCACCTGTGGTATTTCTCCGAGCATTCTCCAACTATTTATAAAGACCCTCATGTTGAGCATTGTGAAATATCCACACTCTTTGCCGCCCTTTTGTATTGGTCCCTAATTAAGATATTCCAAACAAACAAATTAGTTAATAACTTAATAACAGTAATTAATAACTTAATAACCTAATAATCTTTTAGACTCATATTCGTAAGTTTCGTACCTTAATTCGGTACCAGTCAAATCATGTTTTCATCTTTGGACTATATTTTCCGGTTTCCATTAGGTATCGCTTATATAACCTGCATGCAATACCATTAAATCAGCATAGATAATCTAATTTACAAAATCTCATCATGATTTTTGTTAATTTAGAAACGAAAACTTACGAAGATATGAATGGCTTAATATATAACTTTGGATTCCTACGCTCCAAAGAATCAACAAAGTGAACAGTGCGTTGCTTGATATTAATAACAATGAGCACCCAATGACGACTGCAATAGAGATTATTGATTATAAATGTAATTGAAGGAAACTAAAAACTTCTTTCATTAGTATTTTATTGATTATAATAGTTCTTACTCCTGATTATACGGCAAAACAAGATAGGAGGATGGATAATTTAGGTATGCCCTCATGAGATAATCCACCGTAGAAGGTTCTTCGTGTTTGAATTTCCCCTCAGCCAACATCTCTGGATCTAGTACGGTGATGGTATTAGAAGGCACTTCACCTGTTGAAAGTTCTTCCATCCAATACCAGCATTCATTCATCGATATCATACTTCACTATTTTCATATTGAAATGAATATAGAAAAAAGAAACATTTAAGTTAGATATTCATACCAGGAGTAAAACTTGAGTATCGTAAAATTAAGCTCCTCTCTTTTAAAACATTCAATTATATCACCGATATTAACGTTGAACTTAACATCATCATTGTGCGTACCCCAAGGATTGCAATCATGCAACTCGAAATTTTTCTCATCTTCCAGTTGGAGCATCAACAGTTTGTATAATGCGAGTTCGGATGGGATCAGTCTGTCAATAATGTCCTTTTCGAGGAGTGCATCGCGAGTAATACGCGACCCCGCACTAGGGACCTTTGGACTCTCCGCGACCTTCTTCGCCATCTCTTTCTTCGCACGTGGCTTCTTTTTGCTCGTAATCTGCATTCAAATTCATCATATAGTTAATTAGTCACAATTACAGATGTGTTAAATAAATTTTCATAAATTAAATAAAATGATATCTTATGGCATACCTCCACAAAAAATGACGGCCACGCAAATCGGCCCCCTATATTATTGCCTAATAGTTCTTCTGACCAACCAGGAACTTGCCAGTGACGAAAATTGTCGCCTACCCTGAGAAGTTGGATATAAACTTGTTGATCAGTTAGAGGCACACCGTGTACGATCTGACCAACAGTACTCGGAACAATATTTCCCTCGGCCACTTTAATTCTTTGATTGTGGTTATCAAGGAGGTAGAGATCGCACGGCGTTTCCTCCTGAAATTCGCAAATAAATTCAGATAATCATTCTAGTTACAAATGTACTCAAATTCATTACTTGATAGAAATAACATAATAATATGAACCTGAACACCGCCTCTAGGATCTGGAGGCATATAGCTTGAGGCGACCGTTCGAAATAACTCTTTGTTTGGCATTCCTGAATCCACCTCGGCTTCAAAGAATTGCGGCGGTGTTTGAACCTGCACTCCGCTCATGGCCAACCATTCTTTCACCTCCTTAAAAGCTTCTTGTCTCGCTGCATTCTTTATCTCTGCAGAGTTAAGTAAATCCATTTTAGCTTTTTCAGTGGCCTGGTTCACCAAATCTAAAATCTGGGCCGGTGTCATGCATCCTTCATGCACATTCTTTCTGGCCTTTCTGTCATACAAATCTTTCTTCTTGGTCCATGAAGATGATCCTCCCATTCTACCTAGATGTTCCGGCCTGTCAACCGCCCGACTTAAGACTTCTTGTGGCTGGATTGACCCGGAACTGATTTCGTCAGACATGCCATGTAATCGACTGAATGCCTCAATAGTCGCCTCATCCGAACTGTGGAATGTATAACTACCTAGTTAGCAACAAAGAATAATTATTAGCGATTATAAGAGAGAATTTGTGTTAGCATAAAATATATTCTATGTATGTATTTGTACCTTCTGTCTTTGTTTGACAGGTCCTTCCCATAAAATACCTCTGACTCCTCGGTTCCAAATCGCCGATGATAATGCTCGTGGAACCGACCCCCTCAGAATCACCAGGTATGATAATTTTGTCTGTAGGTTTCCACGAATTCTTTTTTCCTCTATAACCAGCAGAACCCATCCTATGAGGCTCCTTCCATTTCTTTCTCAACTCCTTTGCTTTGTTACTCTTTTCCACAAATTCTGCACTTGTCCTCTTATTGTAAAATTCCTCCCATTCCTTTTGTGAGATTGGGTGTTTATCGCACGGATTTTTAGGATTGTTTGGATCGGCATTTGTGATGTACTCGTCACCAATCCTACTCCTATAAGCCCTATGACTGATGCCCATGGCTGTGAGAGTACTCTTTTTTGCTGTAACATCTTCCTTGATGTTGAACATTTTCTGAAAGATAGCCACACGTTAGTTAGGGTTTGTACCTAGACAGTTTAATTAGATGATTGAATTAAATTAAAATTTTATTTACGTACCTTGATGTCTTCCCATAACTCATTCTTCAATTCCTTTGCAACATCGTGGTGCCAATTATCAATTGTGATTGGCACTCTTGCCCTAGCGAGATACTCGCAATATGATGCGAATTTGGCCACGGACTCTTTATCACTAGTCGGCACTCCTTCATTGTCAAACTTAATCTCAAACTTGTGCCTGGCCGCCTTTAGTTTCCTTAACTCCTCCATTGTCGTCCTACTTTTTTTCTTGGGCCCATCATTATCTTGGATGATCTCTTCATCGCCGGATTCTTCAAACTCCTGTTCAGCTTGTAGGTCTCTATCTTCTCCAGACATATCTATTAACAAGTAATTAACAATAACAGAACAATTGACAATTGACAATTAAACAAACAAATTCAATTTCAAATAACATAGCAATTTAATATTCATATTCTCATAACAATTGCCAATTAAACAAGCAAGTTCAATCTCAAATAACATATAACATAAAATCTAAAAAACAAACAAGCTAAACATAAAATCGCTCAAATTCTAAGCCAAACCCTAACACAACTATTCTTCATCCTCCGGCTTGTTCTCGTCATTATCTTCTTCTTTCCATTCAAGGTACGGTGCCACAAGTTTTGCCATTAAGTGCTTAATGGCCATTTGAGTCATTTCGCTGACCTGGACGTCTGGAAAAATCAGATTTTGTTTTGGTGGGTTTTCGTTGGCGGGGCTTTCGTTGGTCGGATTTGCTTGGTTAGTCGGGTTTGCTTGGTTGGCACGAACATTTCGCCGGACATAAACTCGTTGGATCGGCTTTTTTCCTTTTTGGTTGCTTCCTTCACCTTTCTCCATTACTACCTAATTAAAACATCATAATTGATATATTTAATTAACCCTAACCATCATATATAATACACAAATTCATACACAATAATTTAGAAAATAATTAGTATATTTAAACATAGATAGATAATCAATTCAAAAAAAAGTTCATACACAATAATTCATACAAAGGTCCACACAAAATAACATAGATAATTCCATTCATATATAAAACTTCAAATAAACTCCAATCCTAATTTAAACCTAATTCTTCTGCTCCTTGTTCTCATCCTCCTTATTCTTCTCCTCATTGTTCTGACTAGATCCCTCGGTGCTCCTGCCACAGCCTAGAGGGAAACGACGTATAGCAGAGACAGCCCTTCTCTTGGGAGGCCCGTAAAAAAACGTTTTCACAGCCACCTTGGACGTTTCCTCGTCCTGCTTCTCCTTCTCCACCTCCGCCACTTTCTTATCCTTCTCCATCTAATTTCAATAGCAATTAACTATTTTTTAACCCATTATCCGTAATCAATTGCATGACAATTCAATTAACCAATTAATTCTAATCAATTGCATGCTAATTCCATTCATATATAATATATATAATATATAATATATAATCAATTAAACACGTACAACAGCCCCTAAAAATTTATTAAAATGCCCCTTGAAATTTATAAAACAGCCCCTGAAAATTTGTAAAACAGTCCCTAGAAATTTATAAACCAGCCCCTGAAAATTTATAAAACAGTCCCTAGAAATTTATACAACAGCCCCTGAAATTTATACAACAGCCCCTATAATTTTATAAAACGGCCACTGGAAATTTATAAAACAGCCCCTGGACATTTATAAAACAGTCCTGAAATTTATACAACAACCCCAAGAATTTTATACAACAGCCACTGGAAATTTATAAAACAGCCCCTGGACATTTATAAAACAGTCCCTAAAAATTTATACAACAGCCCCTGAAATTTTATACAACAGTCCCTGAAATTTTACACAAAAGCCCCTCGCATAAATTGAAATTGAGAGAGAGAGAGTACTTACCGGAGAGTCGGAGAGTTGTCGACTGTGAAAGAGAGGAGGGGTACTGCTGTAGGCCGGAGAGTCGCCGGATCTGTGAGAGAGAGTGAGAAGGGGCAGTGAGAGAGAGTGAGAGACAGTGAGAGAGAAATGCAGAGTGAGAGACAGTGAGAGAAATGAGAGAGAGTGAGAGGAGATGGAGTTACCCTGAGAAGAGCTGCCGGAGAGGGAGAGGGAGAGGGGCTGTCGAGAGGCGCGGCTAGGGTTTGTATCGAGAGAGAGAGTGAAATTAAGAGGGGGAGTCGATCTGTCGAGAGGGAGGGTTGTGCCGCTTTAATTCAAATAATAAAGTTAGGTTTAAAAAAAAAATTATTAAAAACCTTCTGTAACGGTTAATATCTAATAACCGTTACAGAAGGTATAATCTGTAACGGTTATTAGATATTAACCGTTACAGAAGGTTTTTAATCTGTAACGGTTAATATCTAATAACCGTTACAGAAAGTTCTGTTTTTTTAATTTTTTTTAAAAAAACATAAAATGAATAAATTTTTAAATCAAAATAAAATGAAATTAAAATAAAAGCGATAACTAAATCACTCCTTCTATTATTTTAATTTTTATTTTCAACAAAATAAAATTACAATTTGACATTTAAATAAAAATAAAATAAAACTAAATAAAATAAAAAATGATAAATTGACCGTCAACCTGCAAAAATAAATAAAATGTAAATATTAGATATTAGAAATAAATATATATATGTTACTTAAAATTAAATTAGATTTTAACTCACAGGGGTTCATGTAGCTGCTTTCTTTTTTTTCCCTCGCGTATCGACCCACACGCCTTCAGTGTTATCTGTACGTCGGAAACTGATCGATACCGGCTGTGATATATCGTCGATACCGGTGGAAAATGGAGGTATTTCTTCAAAGTGGTCGTATGCTTCTTCATCCACGACATCTCCAACACCGACAATACGTCTTTTTCCTGAATGTGAACATTTGTACGTAATTAAGTTAAGATTTGTACTCAATAATGTGAACATTTGTACCTAATTAAGTTAACATTCGTACTCAATAATGTGAACATTTGTACTTAATTAAGTTAACATTTGTACTCAATAATGTGAACATTTGTACTTAATTAAGTTAACATTTGTACTCAATAATGTGAACATTTGTATGTAATGAAATGAACATTTATTCTATTTTAAGTGAACATTTACCTGGAAGTACAACATGCCTTTTCTTGTCCGCCGGATCTTGAATGTAGAAAACTTGCATTGCTTGCTTATTTGCAAGTATAAAAGGGTCATCTCGATAAGCTCTTCTATTGAAGTCAACAGTTATGAACCCCATTTTGTCTTTTTTGACTCCACCGTGACCGTTATCGATCCATGCACACTTAAATAAGGGTATCTTGAATTTAAGGTAATGTAGTTCCCAAATCTCCTCGATCCACCCGTAATAAGTATCTAACCTGCCATTATCACTAGATACAGCTACAACAGTGACTCCACTATTTTGCACAGTACCCTTACCATCCTGTTTCTTTGTGTACCAGGTAAATCCATTCAAGTCATACCCTTGGTACGTCTCGACCACCGCATCAGGACGTCTTGATAACCATTTCACGGTTTCATCGACCTCTATCCCTTCTTTCAACTGGGACTCTATTTTTTCTTGAAGCCATTGGACAAATTTTATTTCATGTTCTATGTTAATCAAGTTTTCAGTGTAAGAAGGGTATTGTTCATGTAACTCGCCCAGATGTTCGTTGATGTAAGGCGCCACAACAGCAAGGTGTTGGAGAACTTTAATATGTGCTTTTGTTCTCATTTCAAGATCCGGTATATAAGTACTAGCTCCAATTGTACCTTTTCCTTCAAGTCTGCCCTCGTGCCGAGACTTTGGAAGACCGATCGGTTGTACATCTTCCAAATAATCGGTGTAGTACTCAATAACCTCCTCCGCAACATATCCTTCCACTATGCTTCCTTCGGGCTTAGATCGGCTACGAACGAGCCCCTTCAATTGACCCATTGCTCTTTCAAAATGATACATGTACCGTAGGAATACAGGACCACACATTTTTATCTCTCTAACCAAATAAATGGTCAAATACACCATGGAGTCAAAAAACGAAGGCAGAAAGTACATCTCCAGCTCACAAAGGGTCAATACAACACCTTCCTGTAACTTGTCCAAACTATTCGGATCAATCACCTTAGAGCAAATGGAATTGAAGAAAAAACATAATTTAGTGATGGTTTTTCTCACTTCTTCCTTGAGAATTTCTCGAATTGCAACCGGAAGTAACTGAGTCAGCAAGACGTGATAATCATGTGACTTCATACCAAGTAATTTGTTGTCCTTAACACAAACCTTTCTTGATATATTCGAGCAATAACCGGAAGGAACCTTAATAGACTTTAGGCATCCCAACAAGCTTTTTTTCTCTTCCTTTGACAAATTGAATTGTGCTGCAGGTAGCCAAGCTCGACTTTTACCCTTATCTTGTGCCGCTAGATCTTATCGGATCCCCATTTGAACCATGTCTTTTCTCGCATTCACGCCATCTTTAGTTTTTCCTTGAATTTCCAACATGCAACCAATCAAAGCTTCACATATGTTCTTGATTATATGCATCGCATCTAAGCAATGCCTAATCTCCAAACTCTGTCAATATTCAAGATTCCAAAATTTAGACTTCTTCTTCCATATTTCCTTCGGAATCTCATTTGCAAATTTCTTAGCAAATTTTACATTCATGTCCTTAACCTGTCGATACACTCTTAAACCAGATAGCGGTATTGGGGCCTTGTCTTTTTCCACATTACCATCAAACCTTTCTTTGTCTCGCCGGTAAGGATGATTGCGATTCTTAAGAAACCTCCGGTGTCCCAAGTAAACATTTTTTCTACAATTTTTCAGGTAAACAGAATGGGTGTCTTCCATGCAAATAGGACAAGCTTTCGCTCCTTTATTCCTATACCCAGAGAGATTACCATATGCAGGAAAATTGTTGATTGTGCAAAATATCATGGCACGGAGGTTGAACTCAGTTCTAGAGTGTGCATCAAATATTGTCACTCCCTTACGGCATAATTCACCAAGATCATCTATTAATGGAGCCAAATACACATCAATGTCATTACCAGGTTGTTTAGGACCTGAAATCAATAAGGGCATCATCATGTATCTTCTTTTCATGCATAACTATGGAGGAAGGTTGTAAATACACAATAAGACCGGCCACGTAGTCTGATGGCTACTCATGTTGCCATAAGGATTCATTCCATCCGTGCATAAACCCAACCTCAAATTTCTAGATTCACTCCCGAAATCTTCAAATTCCCTGTCTATATTCATCCAATCCGGAGAATCTGCTGGATGTCTGAGCATGCCATCACCTTTTTTCCTACAATCTGCGTGCCATCTTAATAATTTAGTATCTTTTGCATTAGAAAAAAGTCGCTGAAATCTTGGTATTATTGGGAGATAAAACAACACCTTCGCAGCTGGTCCCTTACTATCTTCATCAATCTGATCGTCTCTCGGTCTATATCGTGACGCATTACACTTTGGACATTTATACATTCTCTCAACTCTAATTTTCAAAGGACACAACATCTTTTTAGCCTTATAAATTGAATCCGGCAACTGGTTATCTTTTGAAAGAAAATCTGTACGCAAAAGTTTGAGCAAAGATGTGAAACTGGTATCACTCCATTCATTTTTGGCTTTAAGATTGAACAGTTTGAAAACAACATTAAGTTTTGATAGTTCACAACCAGGATATAAAGCTATCTTATCTTCTTCACGTAACATACCAAAAATTTCAACATTATCAACAAAATTTTCATCCACATTGTTCACAATTTCATCTAAATCAGCATTCAATTCCAAATTATCTACATTTCTATCATCATCTACATTTTCATCAACAAATACATTCACATCATCAATTTCATCATCTAATAATACATTTTCTTCCTCGTATTGTGAATCAGATACATTTTCATTAGTACTAGTCCTACAAGATTCACGCACGGTCTCTCCATGGAGTGTCCACCGAGTATATTCCGGTTGAAATCCATCTATAATCAAATGAGCTGATATGATTGAAGATTTATAGATTGTTTGCTTACTTAATTTCCAAGTGTGGATCCCCGAAAACTTGATTTCATATTAGAAAATATTTATGTATTAATGCATTGCATATTTGCATACTTTGAACTGCTAATTCCGCGTATATTTGAGTTCTATCATATGACTTATTTTAGTTAATATTATTATTGCATGTGAACACTAGTTGGGTTGGACGTTGAGGTCGCTTCCTGATGTGGCAGTCTTCGTGAGTAAGCACTTATATATGTGGTTTGACAGTGTTCATGTAATTAATATCGTTTGCTTATCTATTTGTCTGAATTTTAATAATGAATGTATGGTATCGTAGATACCCGTGCACAATATATTTTCTGTAGTATGCTCAGTCTCCTCTGAACAAGAAGAGATGGATCCTTAAGGATAATTCACTTTGGATTTGAATGATTGATATTGGACCAGCCTCAACATTAGATAATTGACCAAGCTGATGTGACACCCTAGAACCGGGGGATGCCACAGCCGCCGTGAGTGCACACTACCACCCGTGCACTCGCAAGGCTTAACCAAACATAATATATAAAACAACATTTATTATCTTCAATTAATGTACAATGTCAAGGTCTAATCTTACATATGCCACTTGAATTATTAAACTAATGATACAATACATAAGTAACCATCTGGTTCACAAGGTATTGGACACCAATAAAAAATACGATGGCCTACTACTCATCAAGCTTCCGCTGCGCCACTCTGATCCAAAACCTAGAACCCACAACCAAAGTGGAAACAATGCAACAAGTAGAGAATGTGATAATTATATAATTATCTCAGTGCGGTATTCAGTTCCAGCCACACGAACCTTGAGTACATGTCTCGCAACTAATTACCGACCGAGTTTAAAAGCAGCTATTAAACAATACATATTTTAAAATATGATAATAATAAAATAACACTTCTATTAACAAAAATACATTCTTGTAAGTCCAACTATAAATACAATTCAAGCAATGCAAGGAGCTCTGCAATTCATTCAAGTATCAAAACAATCTCAACTATCAAGTAACAATGCAAATGCCGGCTCAGTTTGGTATTATTCAAATGCAAGTCTGGTTTACAAATATCACGAGTCTTTTGGTTCCTCCCCAAAAGCAGGGATCAGAACTGGTCTCTCCCCTGAAGCAGGGATCAAGACCCTAAAATAATATCAGTCAATTGGTTCCTCCCCAGATAAAGAGATCAGAACCTACTCCTTCCCAGACATAGGGATCAGAGTAAAGTTCAGAGTCAATTGGTTCCTCCCCAAACACAGGGGTCAGAATAAAATTCGGATTCAATTCAGACAAATCCAACTTTCAACAAGTACCTCAAGACGTAACACTGTAGACCTCGGATTAAGCTTAACCATACCGATTGACACGCCGAGTAGCTAGCCCGTGTACAAATAAAACCAGTGCCATTCAATCGTACAAGAGTACTTAACCATTCATATCAAATCCATTCAGATCAATTGGATAACTATTCAATATGCATACATAACATTTATATCATAATAACAATATGGTAAAATGTAAATATGCTTGCAATTCAATCAATTCAAATATGCTATTCAAATAATTAGCTCTAACAATAAATCAAGGTAGGCATGGAATCGGCACCTGATAGCAAAAGCATTTCATAAGCAAGCAAGTAACAAACAACATCAAGCAAAGACAAACAATTGTAGTACTTCATTTGTATCGATTCCTTCTTGCTCCGATATGTTTATCAAAGTCTAACAAACTAAGTTTATATCTAAGTACTTTAATAATCAAGCAAGCAACAAATGAGTACAAACAACCAATACTTAATACAATCTCAAATTAGACATAATATGTGGTCGGGTTAAGGTTTACCATAACTAAACACAAATAAATATGACACGAGTAAGTTTAAGACTTAAATCATAATTTTCGGACCTAAACTATACCAAAAGGATCCTATGATGTTGTAGAGCTATTCAATAGCTTTCCAACGGTCTTTGATTAACCTAAAACGGACTCTGGATGACAAAGTAATGGTCAAAAGAAAATCTGTTCTCAGAGAGAACAATTCAGACCGAATTGCAATTGATTCGGACCGAATTTTAAAAGCTGTAATGTCCAGTGAGGACAATTCGGACCGAATTCCAGTGTCTGGCAGAAATACTGAATATAGACAGAATTTGGTACCAGTTACTAATTAAATGGCTTAAACCAAGCACATTCAAACACAAAAGTTAACCACTTAAACTATTGAAATTCTCAGAGATTTCTATCTAACTTAACAAATAAGTTTAAATACCAAAATTACTGCAAATAAGTTTTAATCCACAATTAACGGGTTTAAATCGAAACTTCTAACTTTAAAAGAATTGAAAACTTGCTAGAAAATCATTATATGCAATCTTATAGCTTGACCAAATTCTCATATATCGACAAAACATTACCAAAACATAATACACTATTCAAACCTTGCATGCATATCAAAAACTCAACATAAAATCCAAAGTTCACAAATGCACCGTGCATGCAACTATTTCCCCTTTTGAAATCCAATTTAATGCACAAATCATTCAAATAATTTCAGAAATTCATTTTGAAAACCAAACCTAGTGCATGCATAACTAAACTTTCAAGAAATCGACTCAAACACTAAATGTAGCTAACAAAACCTTGCATGCAACTAATACTAATAGAAAATATCATTTTCAAACCTTTATTTAAGCTAAACCCCATAAATTGTTCAAGAATCGAAAATGATTTGAAGAAAAACGAGTTCTTACAAAAAATGGTGCTCAAATCCGAAAATTCTTGGCTTGCATGTACTCTCCTCACCTTCTTCTTTCTAAATCTGATTTTTTTTTCTAATTTTTTAGAATTTCTATCAATTTATTTGGGTAGGTTTTTGTGGAGCTTGAATTTAGAAGAAGAGAAAGAGAAATTTCTGTTGGAGGAAGAAGTGGGTGGGAGAGAGAGAAAAATGGACTGTGGTTGGGAGAAAGAGAAGGAGGTAAATATTATTTGGTAGAATTGCTTGTTTATTTAAATTTTAGATTTAAGCACTATTTCAATAAGTTTTGAGACCCAATTTAAACCACAGAAATTTTTATACTCAATATGAAATCATTTTAAATAACTTTATATGGCAACCAAAATAATTAAGCAGGCAAAAATTAAAATCCTAAAATACTGGATATCACAGCTGAATCGACACTTTTGTGCTACCATTTGAATATACCACTTCAAATTGATTAAGGGGTTTTGTTCATTTGCTTTCATCCGCATATTTCCATCTTGTATTATATTTTAAAATGTATTGATATTTTCACAGTGGTTGTGGGTTTCAGGTTTCAGTTTGAGTATTGAATAATATTACGATTAGTAGGCCGTAGGTCTATATGGTTAGCAACTTAAAGATTGTGAACCAGACTATTATAGCCAATATATTATTTAAAATTAATATTTTAAAAATTTACATTTGTCATGTATTTTAATTGACAATTAGGATTAATTAAGTCTTAGCAAGTCTTGCGAGTGTGAAAGAATCCGCGGTAGTCGTCATAAATAGAGTTCTAATCAATATGAAAAATACTTATTATAAAGTTAATTTCTTAGTTGGAAATTTTGGTTCCATGCACTTGTTTTAAAATTTTTAAATTTTGTATGCAAGCTATCACAAGAGAACTCTGAGGACGAAATTTTTTTTAAATAAGGGAGGAATGTCACATTACGATTTTTATATTGTTTCAATTTTTAAAATTTTTATTTTATGGATAAATTTGTATTAAATTTAAAATATATAAGCATCCTAAAATGGAGAGTACTGTGCTTTGGATACGATCTGTCTCATTTAGGACAACGAGTTGTACGTTAGATTCAATGTATTGTCTGAGAAAAATTCGGCTGCATTTTCAATTATGTTGCCACCGATACGTACGCATGAGCAATCGTGTGTTGGCGTATTCAGGGAACATAAGGGGAAATGCTGCCGAGTTTTTCTCAGACAATACATTGCATCTAACTTATGCTCGCTAATGAGACAGAATATCCAAAGAGTGGGCTAGGATGGTAATCGGTCCAAAAACCTAATGTGACAAACTGACCCATGCCTAATCCGAAACCTTAACATTTTGCATATATTTTATTGTTCAGATGGATCGGATGTGGATGTACTCAAGTAATCTATTTTCGTCTATATTTTTTAGAGGGCTTGAAGAATTTATGTTTTGTGCTTAAGAGAATTTGAAAACGAAGGAAGATGATAAAATATATTGTCCTTGTCGCATTTGTCAGAATTTGTTGAAATGGTCTAATTTTGAAGAAGTGAAAACTCATTTGATTATAAATGGATTTCAGCCGGATTATACTCGGTGGACACTCCATGGAGAGACTGTGGGGGGATCTTGTACAACTAGTACTAGTGATATCTCATATTTATATACACATTTTGACCCCACTTAGCACCAAAATAACACTCAAACCAATACAATTGCTCATGATTAACTGTGTTTTCTAAGATTTTGGTACTGCCGCCGCTTCTATCTTTATTTTGTAGAATTTTCGTAGAAATTGAAGACGAAACGCACCAAACAAGAAGAATGGAGCCCAATCCTCAGCCGGATGACTCATTTCCGGCTCACACACACGTGCCAAGGACCAGAGAAGACTTCCATGGGCCGAGACAGATCAAATATCGTGCGAAGGCCCTAGTCCTAGCCCAATTCACCTCGTCAGAACCTGATTTCGGTCTGAAATGCTCCCATTTCGGTCTAAAATCTAAGTATGGAATGTGGATTTTGGAAAGTTTCGAGAAAGGAAGGAGAATTCCTTGCCCTAGCCACCTCCCTGACCTTCCATAGGGGTATTTCGGCATGTATTTTCGTCCAGAAAGGGGTTCCACATTATTCCTACCTTCTACACCATATTCCTCCATCGTTTTGCTTCGTTTTTGGCTCTTTCCATGAGTTTTCATTGAGGAGCAGCAGTGTTAGCGTGCGACGGCAGCAACCTTGTGACTCTCCATCGATTTCCTACCCTAGAAGAAGGAGTAAAGGCTAAAGGATAATTCGGTTTAATCTTTCATGCTTTTATCTCTGAATTCTATGGCTTGTATCTTTATTACTTGCATGATATTTGTGTGTTGTCTCGTAAACATGTTAGGCTAGATTTTTATGATGTCTTAGGGGTAGTTAGTAGATTAGTTTAGTATTTTGTGATGACTTGATTGCTTTATATTATTCTATGTGATATGTTTTGTTAATAATTATATCTTGCTTGGTTAATTTAGTTGTTTGCTTGATCGTTTACCTATTGATGAACTGCAGCACCAGTAGGGCATTAAACTAGAACAAACAATTGGTTAGTTCAGTATTTGAGGTAAGCCAATCGCTCGAAAGAAGAGGTTAGTTTACGACCGAAAGGTGAAATTTTTACTGATCCGACAGGACTTTAAATACCTCTAGAAATCCAACCAAACATACTTGAATAATTAAAGCTCGACACGAAAGTTTAGGATTAGTTGTTCACATGGTAAAAATCGAGTTCGAAACCAAGTTAGAACCAAAATCGCGATAGCTAAGGTTACAACTTAGGTCTGGTCGATCAGTAACCTTCACATAGTACTGTGTAAAAATATCAAGTCATAACAAAAGGTCTAAGGCAATTTTGGCATCAAGAGCATGGATTTCGATCCGAAATCCATGCATTTTGATCCGATATGTGTCTCTGTCCAGGTGAAAACTGAAGGCAGAGGTGCTTTAGAACTAAACTAATTGAACATGCAACCTTAGGACACTACTTGCATCTGTTTGAGTCCAGAAAATATAAAAATTAATTCAAAAATATTTTATTATTTATTTCTTGAATTTTAATTGCTCTAAATTCTTACTCAAAACTCCACAAAAACTTTTATGTCTAGCTTTTAAGAAAGACTAAGTCCGGTACTCATTTTTATCGTCCATTGGGTTCAACCCTTATATTTACCCCAAACGACTAGTAGGGTAGAACAAAGAAAACAAATTTATTTGACCTAGGTTCTCAAACCTCTATCAACTAGTACAAATGTATTGGATTCACAGCATGAGGAAGAAAATGTATTATTGGATGATGAAATTGATGATGCCAATGTATTTGATGATGAAAATGTAGATGATGATAAAAATGTAGATAATTCAGAATTGAATTGTGATTTAGAAGAAATTGTGAACAATGTGAATGAAAATTTTGATGATAATGTTGAAATTTTTTGTATGTTACGTGAAGAAGATAAGATATCTTTATATCCTGATTGTGAACTGTCAAAACTTAATGCTGTTTTCAAACTGTTCAATCTTAAAGCCAAAAATAGATGGAGTGACACCAGTTTCGCATCTTCGCTCAAACTTTTGGGTAAAGATTTTTTTCCAAAAGATAACCAGTTGCCGGATTCAATTTATAAAAATAAAAAGATATTGTATCCTTTGAAAATTAGAGTTGAGAGAATTCATACATGTCCAAATTACTGTATATTGTTCCAGACTGAGTACGGAGATTTGCATAAATGTTTAAAGTGTAATCCGTCATGGTATAGACCACGAGACGATCAGATTGATGAAGGTAGTAAGGAACCAACTACGAAGGTGTTGTTTTATCTCCCAATAATACCAAGATTTCAGCGGCTCTTTTCTAATGCAAAAGATGACAAATTGTTAAGATGGCACGCGGATTGTAGGAAAAAAGGCGATGGCGTGCTCAGGCACCCAACAGACTTTCCGGATTTGATGAACATAGACAGGTAATTTGAAGATTTCGACAGTGAATCTAAAAATTTGAGATTGAGTTTATGCACGAACGGGATGAATCCTTACGGCAACATGAGTAGCCGTCTTACATACAAATGTTCACTTAAAACAGAAGAAATGTTCACTTAAAGTAACATAAATGTTCATTGTATTACATATAAATGTTCAGTTAAAACAGTATAAATGTTCACTTAAAGCAGTATAAATGTTCATTTTATTACATACAAATGTTCACTTAAAATATAATAAATGTTCACTTAAAGCAATATAAATGTTCATTTTATTACATACAAATGTTCACTTAAAACAGAACAAATGTTCACTTAAAACATTATAAATTTTCATTTTATTACATACAAATATTCACTTTCAGCAAAGAGACGTATTGTCGGTGTTGGAGATGTCGTGCATGAAGAAGCATACGACCACTTTCAGAAAATACCTCCATTTTCTACCGGTATTGACGATACATCGCAGCCAGTATCGATCAATTACCGGCGTACAGATAACATCGAAGGCATGTGGGTCGATACGCGAGGGAAAAAAAATGAAAGCAGCTACATAACATATTTTGAAAATGTATTCATTTCTAATATTAATATTTACTTTTTTTTAATTTTGCAGGTTGTTGGTCAATTTTATCATTTTGTTAAAATTTTTTTAAATTTCAGTTTATTTTTATTAATTATATTTCAAATTGTAATTTTATTTTGTTAAAAGAAAAGTGTAAAAGAACAAAAAAAATTGTAGTTTAATTTAATTTCAGTTTATTTTGATTTGTATTTCATATTAGAATTTTATTTCTTAAACGAAATAATAAAAGCAGTACTAAAAATTAATATAGACCTTCTGTAACGGTTAATAGCTATTAACCGTTACAGATTAGAAACATTCTGTAACGGTTAAGCTATTAATCGTTACAGAAGGAAAACATTCTGTAACGATTAATAGCTATTAATAGTTACGGAGGTCATATTTTTGAAATATGACTAAGTCCTGGTGCTCTCTCTCTCGCTCTCGACTAAAAATACCTAGCTGCTCTCTCGCTCTCTCGCTTTCTCAATCTCGACGGCGACACAACAACACTCTCGACACTCACTCACTCGAACGTATCTCTCTCACTCTCTTCCATTCTCTCCCACAACCTCTCTCTCTCTCTCACACACAGATCCGGTGCCGCCTTTCTCTATTTCTCTGCCTCTCACTCTCTCTCATTCTCTCGACAGCCGACGGCTGATAGTACTTCCCCTCTCTCGACAGTACTTCCCCTCTCTCAACCGATAAGTACTCTTTCTCTATTTCAATTTATGCGAGGGGCTGTTTTGTAAAATTTCAAGGGCTGTTTTTTAAAATTCCATGCATTTGTGTGTTTAATCGATTGAATTGGCATGAAATTGATTACAATTAATTAGTTCATTGAATTGGCATGCAATTGATTAGAATTGATTAGTTTATTGAATTGCCATGCACTTGTACGTGTTTAATTGATTGAATTGGCATGCAATTGTTATATATGAATTGAATTGGCTATATGTGTGATTAGAATTGATTACTTAATTGAATTGTCATGCAATTGATTAGAATTGATTAGTTTATTGAATTGCCATGCACTTGTACGTGTTTAATTGATGGAATTGGCTTGCAATTGATTATATATGAATTGAATTGGCCATATGTGTGATTACTTAATTGAATTGTCATGAAATTGATTAGAATTGATTAGTTTATTGAATTGTCATGCAATTGATTATGAATTGGAATTGATTATGGATAATGGGTTCAAAAATAAAATTTATATTGAAATTAGATGGAGAAGGATCAGAAAGTGACGGAGGTGGAGAAGGAGAATGATAAGGTGGACGAGGGAACACCCAAGGTGGTTGCGAAAAGGCCCACGTTTTACGCACCTCCCAAGAGAAGAGCCATATCTGCTGTACGTCGTCTCCCTCCCGGATGTAGCAGGGGCCCTAATTTCACTATGGGAATTCAAATAGATGAGGGATCTAGTCAGAACAAGGACGATAAGATTAAGGAGGTTGAGAACAAGGAGGAGAAGGATTAGGTTTAAATTATGGTTAAGTTGTGGCTAGGATTTGGGTTTGTTTTAAGTTTTATCTATTATCTATGTTATTCTGTACGAACTTTTGTATGAATTATTATGTATGAACCTTTTTATGAATTGATTATCTATCTATGTTTTAATTATGTTAATATGATGTTTAATTATGTTAATATGATGTTAACTATTTGTGTATTATATATGATGCTTAGTGTTATATATGTATATATATAAATATGATGTTTTAATAAGGTAGTAATGGAGAAAAGTGCAGGAATCAACCAAAAACGTAAAAAGCCGATCGAACGAGTTTATGTTCGGCGAAAGTTGAAAGGTGAAGGAAGCAACCAAACCTTGCAAAACCTGGCCATCCAAAACCCACCCAACCAAAATCTGATTTTTCCAGACGTCCAGGTCAGCGAAATGGCTCAAATTGCCATTAAGAAATTAATGGAAAAACTTGTGGCACCTTACCTTGAATGGAAAGAAGAAGATAATGATGAGAACAAGCCGGAGGATGAAGAATAGTTCATTGTTCTGTTAGGGTTTGGCTTAGTATTAGGGTTTGAACGATTTTATGTTTGGCTTGTTTATTTTTGAGATTTTATGTTATTTGAGATTGAACTTGTTTGAGATTAAATTGTTATGTTATTTGAGATTAAATTGCTATTTGAGATTGAACTTGTTTGAAATTGTCAATTGTTATGTTTTTTGAGATTAAATGCTATGTTATTTGAGATTAAATTGTTATGTTATTTGAGATTGAATTTGTTTGTTTAATTGTCAATTGTCAATTGTTATGTTATTGTTAATTACTTGTTAATAGATATGTTTAGAGAAGATAGAGACCTACAAGTTGGACAGGATTTTGAAGAATCCGGCGATGAAGAGATCACAATAGATATTGATGGATCGAATAAAAGAAATAGGACCACAATGGAGGAGTTTAGGAAAATAAAGGCTGTCGGGCAAAATTTTGAGATTAAGTTTGACAAAGAAGGAGTGCCGACTGGTGAAAAAGAGTCGGTCGCCAAATTCGCATCATATTGGGGGTATCTCGCTAGGGCAAGAGAGCCAATCACAATTGATAACTGGCGCAATGATGTTTTAAAGGAGTTGAAGATTGAGTTGTGGGAGAACATCAAGGTAAATAAAGTTTTAATTCAACCATCTAATCAAACTGCCAAGCTACAAACCATTACTAACGTGTGACTATGTTTTAGAAAATGTTCAGCATCGAGAATGATCTTGCCATGAAGAGAACACTCACAGCCATGGGCATTAGTCACAGGGCTCATAAGAGTAGGATTACTGAGGGTATATCACAAATGTTGATCCAAACAATCCTAAAAATCCGTTCGATAAACATAGTATTTCATAAAAGGATTGGGAGATATTTTACAATAAGAGGACAAGTGCAGAATTTGTGGAAAAAAGTAATAAAGCGAAGGAGTTGAGAAAGCAATGGAAGGAGTCTCATAGGATGGGTTCCTCTGGCTATAGAGGAAAAAAGGGTTCGTGGAAACCTACAGACAAAATTGTTATACCCGGTGATTCCGAGGGGGTCGGTTCCACAAGCATTACCCTCGGCGACTAGGAATCGAGGAGTCAAAGGTATTTTATGGGAAAGGCCTCTTAAATGAAGACTGAACGTACAAATCTATACATATACTATATATTATTGATGAAGGCCTAAGACCTAGGATATCAAATAAATTTGTAAACCTAGAGCTACCCTCACTAGTCGTTTGGAGTTAAGCTTTAGGGTCGAACCCAAGGGACGGTACAATTGATTACTAGACTTTACTTTCTCACGAAAGCTAGACGAGAATATTTTTATGGATTTTGGTTGGCTAAATCTAAAGATGCAATAAAGTAAATATTTTTGGGTGTTTTAATTATCTAAAATAAATTTAAATGCTTAAAGAGATATTTTTGTTGTTTTAGCCGTGTATAAAAGATGTCTTAGGGATCGGGTTTCACCTTAGTTTGGACTCTAGAACACTGAACTTGTCACTTTCGTGCTTAGAACTGTGTTTTTCAAGTGATCACTTCTCTGTTCGGTCCGAACAAGGGTCTGTTCGGTCCGAACAGAGGGTGAAAGTGTGTGGTTTTGACTTGTTCTGGTATTTTATGCTTTGAGTCAGGGTTTGTTGGCTAAACCTAGATTTACTAAACCTCAGCGTTCGCTTGTTGGACTAGAAACTGGTTTAATCACAACCTAACCTAATTAGATCAATTAGACCACAACTTTTGGTATAGGCGTTAACTAATCTAAACTTGTTTGTTGGATTTCTTAGGGATATTTAGATGTCTTTTGCACTATCTAAAAATTACACTTTTGGTGTCAATTAATCTCCCCTCTCGGATCTACGATTTACCCCATGTACTTAATTCAAACTAATCTTGTTTATCCTAACTTAGGCTTAACTAAATGCGGCCGTACATCTAGAAGTTGATTAGGAAATCACAAGCAATTCAAATAAGCAATTAACATACTTCTCAACAAAACAAATCACAAGTCATATCATAACAAATCAAGTCTCAACAACACATCCAAACTTAAGTTCCCTACTCCTAAGACAACATAAATCTAGCCTAACATGAAAACAAAACAAGATACAAGCACCATCAAATCAAATATCAAGAGAAAGGAAGAAATAAACCAAGTATCGCTTCTAACTCAAGATACCGAACGTCTAGAGCCGTGGTTGGATTGATTCCGCCGCCGTCGCGCCTAGAATTGCTCCAAAGATGATGCCGAGGTCGTACTCTGCTGCAAGAGGTGGAATCCCACGCCTTTCGGTGCGAGAACGGTGGTGGAAAGGGTGCCAAAACGTAGTAGGAGGTGGAATTTCGTGTATGGTGGCTTTTTTTTTTTCATCCCAGGGCAGTAGGATACATTTATAGCAGGTCCAGGATGACTTGGGAAAGAGGCTAGGTCCAAAGATCACGAAATATTGCCAAAATATGGTCTTTCCTTCATCGAAAACTTGCCAAAACAGCTCTGTCGGCTCTCTGTTCGGACCAAATTACTGTTCATTTGGTCCGAACGCACTGTTCATTCGATCCGAACGCACTGTGTTCGGACCGAACAGTAAGCGTGATATTCAGATTTTGGTCTCCGCTAGTATTTTGAGCATTATTTCTTCATCCGGACTCCGATTGAGGTGATTCAAAAACCATTGGAAAGCTTAGAATGAGGTCTTCAATGCTATTGATTTCATTTGATCATTTTCTTCTCCTAAATCTACAATTTTATGCAATAATGGTGTGTGATCCACCGAGTTCCTACAATACAATACAAGAACCACAACAGTATCGAATTCTAGACAAATATAGCACAAAGCACATGAAAGCACAGTGAATGTAAGGGTTTGAGCTACCATTTAAGTGTAAAGTCCGACCAAAATATAGATATAAATATGACATATCAATTATGCTAACACAAATTCTCTCTTATAACCACTAATAATTATTCTTTGTTGCTCACTAGGTACTTACACATTCCACTGCTCGGATTCGGCGACTATTGAGGCATTCAGTCGGTTACATTCCATGTCTGAAGAAATCAGTTTCGGGTCAATCGAGCCACAAGAAGTTTTAAGTCGGGCAGTTGACAGGCCGAAACATCTAGGTAGAATGAGAGGATCCTCTTCATGGACCAAGAAGAAAAATTTGTATGAAAGGAAGTCTAGAAAGAATGTGCATGAAGGATGCATGACACCAGAACAGATTTTAGATTTGGTGAACAAGGCCACGGAAAAAGCCAAAATGGACTTACTTCACTCTTCGGAGGTAAGAAACGCGGCAAGACAAGAAGCTTTTAAGGAGGTGCAAGAATGGTTGGTCATGAGTGGAGTGCAAGTGCAAACACCGCCGTAATTCGTGACGCATCCCCCGTAATTCATTGAAGCTGAGGTGGATTCAGGAATGTCTAACAAATAGTTATTTTGAACGGTTGCCTCAAGCTATATGCCTCCGTGTTCGAGTGGCAGTGTTCAGATTGGTATAATTATTATGTCATTTCTAATTTTTGAATTTGATTATATTTGTAAATAGAAAGGTTATCCGAATTTATTTGCGAATTTCAGGAGGAAATGCCGTGCGATCTCTACCTCCTTGATAAGTGTAGTCAGAGGATTAAGACGGCCGAGGGAAATATTATTCCGAGTACTGTTGGTCAGATTGTACACGGTGTGCCCCTAACTGATTAACAGGTTTATATCCAACTTCTCAAAGTAGGCGACGATTTTCGCCACTGGCAAGTCCCTTGTTAGTCAGAAGAGCTATTGGGCAATAATATAGGAGGGCGATTTGCGTGGCCATCATTTTTGGTGGAGGTATGCCACAAGGTATTATTTAATTATCACAATCTGTTTCACACATCTCTACTCGTGACTAATTAATTATATGATGACCTTGAATGCAGATTAAGAGCAAAAAGAAGCCATGTGCGGAGAAGGCGACGGTCAAGAAGAAGGTGGTGGAGAAGGTGGTGGAGAGTTCGAAGGTCGCAAGTGCGGGGTCGCGTATTACTCGCGATGCACTCCTCGAAAAAGGACATCATTGGACGACTTACCCCATCCGAACTTGAACTGTACAATTTGTTGATGCTCCAACCGGAAGAAGAGAAATTTTGAGGTGTTTAATTGCAATCTATGGGGTACGCACAGTGGGGAGGTTAATTTCAATGTCGAGTTGCGCGACATCATCGAATGTTTTAAAAGAGACTCCCTAAACGTGTCGATGGTCAAGTTGTACACCTGGTATGAATTTTTAAACTTAAATATTTTGTGCCTACTATTCAATTCAATTTGAAAAAATTAAAGTATGATATTGTTTGCCTCTAAATTCTGCTGCATAAAACCATGGGATAAATAAATAAATTTTATTCTACAAATAAACCAAAATCCATGACAACAGTAACCAGACAAATAGTCATGATGCATGAGAGGAAAATACAGAAATTCCTAAAACGGTCTATAAATTAATTAATTATGGGAAATGTCATTATGCGCCTGTGATATCCTCATAATTAATTATAAAAAAAGTTCTAAAAATGGAAATTTTGTAGCAGTTAAATTCTTCATATTTTTATGAGGAACCATGCAAAATTTCATGTCAAACTGACCTATGGATGGGCACTAAATAATTTTTCTCAAATAAATGCAGCACAATTATCCTCAAAACTCAGTTAAATGGACATATCCATTCCTAACACAAACGGAGACAAGACGATATCAGGTTGAATAAATGGAGGCGATTTCGGTGGGCCCTTAAGCCGGAATTTAAATGCATTTTGGGCTGGTTTTGAAACATGACAGAGGCCTATATCGATTAATTAAACAAAGGCTTGTTTGATATTACACAAGCCCAATATCTAGTTAACATTGTTATAATAAATTACATCAATCCGACGCCCAGATTAAATCCATACAAAATTATCTGATATCAACGAATGGATTTCAATCTAAATTCAAACTGAACCCTCCTATTTTCTGATTGGCCGTTGGGGCCACTTTCTGTAAAAAAAAAAAAAGAGAAAGAATGAGAGGATGGAACAGTACAACTCGACAGGCTCTCGATACGCCGGCGTAGGAAAGAACTCCGCCGTAGTCTCAAGCTACCTCAGCTCAAACCAAGCCCACCACTGCATAAGCGACGGCCTCACGACTCCGGTGACACCAAACTTGAGGGAAATTGGAGGAAGGATGGTCCCAATTGAGAAGTGAAGATGTTCACTGCCTGGGTAAGAAATCGAAAAATTAAGCTCAAGCAAAGATGCAATTAGGCAATTAAGTGCTAACGAAGCATCAAGGAAGGTTAACTTACACGTCCAATGAAACAATTTCGAGATTGGAGCTGTGTGTGGAGCAATGCGCTATGTCAGTCTCGAAGAGCAACGAGGCAGATATGTAAGAAGAGAAGAAAGGTTCAGCATGTGAATTGAATGTCGCAATAGTTCTTAGTCTCGACCCAAGAGCCTGCTCAGATGATACTTCAATGCATAGGTACTCGAAATAGGTAATTCCCCCTCAACTGGAGATGTCCAGTGTAAAATGCGGAAGAAACAAGTAGCAGTTAAGGAATAGACTTGAGAAGGAGCACTATTCACTGCAGCCTATGTTCTTAAAAAGAAGAATAGACTTGAAGAACATAGTACACGGCGTCAGGGAGGTGAGAAATGGGTAAGCTTACCGTGAATTCGGAGTTGTTGGATCATTGCTCTTGATTGAGTAAAGGTCCCAATCATCGCTGCAAAACCATAAGAGATATGGTGAGTGAGAATAACATACAATTGATGCAATGGAGCACATCTGACCATAGGTTTCAATAGAAAATTGAAATCAAGCGCTAGAAGCCATCAGATGATACCACTGTGTACCCTTCTCATTAATTGGAGTGTACCATATTTCACAGGCACTGGAACAAGCCAAAATAAGGCTGTATGCGTGTCATTCTATGAGGACCAAGGACAAATCAGTCCTTTAAACAAAAGACAAAGACATGAGAGCATCTGTGATGTAAAGAGCAATGTAAAGGCCTTAAATGCCTTATATGCCCCTCAAGATATTCCTAAAAAGCACATTACATAAAGGAATGTGAGAAAATTACAACATAAAACATCTGAAGCACATGTCAGCTGCAAGATCAAATGTGCCAAGTGGCAAAGGAACCATCAACGTCAATGCATCAAAGTTGTGTTACATAAGTGGCCTCAGAGCAAGGCACCATGCTGCCAAGTTCAATTCATCACAGGCCAAAAATTGGGACCTAATATGTGACCAAGTCACAGTAAAATCTGAAACACCATCATTGCAAACACTTAGCTAGCCAAATATGAGTGCAACTTGCCATATGGTATGTGTCATCTCAAACAAGTGGCTGCCAACATCAAATGGCCATTAGTGCAAAATGTGACCCATGTTAACATAAGATCAATTGAGCTTCATACGAAATTTGACTCAATTGATATATCTACCAACCATCTAAATCAAATCAAGATAGCTAAGTCAAATAACCAAGTAACTCAAGTGCGAGTGTCACTTGTCAATTGTGATAGGTGATGTCTTAAACACAAGAAGCCACAAGTCCACTGAGTACAAGGGATCAAACCTACCTCATATACTGGTGATCAATACACTAGAGAGAAGTTCAAATCTCTCTGGAACACAATCAAGCCAACACAGGAGGCACAATAGGCGACAGCTGAGACACCATGGCCAAAGCCAAGACATCATAGCCAACAGCCATAAGAAAAGCATTCAGTCATGTGACACCTGTCCCAGTGCCATATAACCAAAGTATCTCCCTGGCGCCAAGAAATAGTTATGCAGCTGTCAATAACACAAGGGAACCACCATAGTCAATAACCAACAGCCAACAGATGTTGATACCCAATCACATCAAGCCAAACAAGCAGCCACATGAAATAGCTGCTTAAAATCAACAACAAATCACCAAATTAAACACTGTGGAGGGCAAGAAAGGAAACTAAACTGAAAAGAAGCCACTGAAGACCATTGTAACCCATGTGACTCAACTGGAGATACTTCTAACAGCCTTGAAATACCATGCCTACCCTCCTGACATGCAATAGGAGGATAGCTGGCGCCAAGGATGCCCCTCCCCCAAGTAGGCTGTTAAGTGAGAGTAAGTAAACAAGCATGCTTATCCTCCCAAATGCCAAGTATGCCAAGACCCCCCCAGTCATAGGTGATAAAGGAATTGGTAAAAGAAAGTAAACTATAACAAAGCTTCTCACTGCCTGGCAATGCAAAGCCACATGTCACCAGTTGATTGGGCAGTAAGATCAAATAGTAAAGGAAGCTATGTCAAGACAACACTCTAAATTGAGGCGGCAGAAGCAAAGGAGCATCTCAGCCCTTCATCAACAACCATCAAGACTCAAAAATCCTGAGAAATTGCCATGTGGCAGCTGCACCCCAAGCAAACCTTAGTTTCTGCCTATAAAAGGAGCAACAGAAGAAGGATTCCAGGCCCCCAATTTTTTAATATTAGGCTCGTATTTACGTTTTCAGTAGTTGTAAAAGAAAAGAAAGCTGTTTTAAATTGCAATTAAGGTAATTAGCACAATTAACATGTAAAGTGTGATTTTATATGAAATAAAGGGGGCCAAAAATACTTTAAACTATTTGATTTTCTTGTTCTCCTCCTCTTTTCCCTTTTCTTTTCTTTTCTGGTTCAATAAAGCCTAGTATTTGGCTTTAGTGCCTGGTATTTGGCACTGGTTTTTGAAATGCCTGGTATTTGGCATGATTTTGAGCCTGGTATTTGGCTCCGGCCTGGTATTTGGCCTTGAATACAACCCCAGCCTGGTATTTGGCTGTGTAAAAACCCTCTCATGAGGAGATAGCTTAGAGATATGCACAAATAAGGCATGCAAGCTCTATGCCAAGTGCTATTGATTGCATGCCACCCCAAATTAAAAGTGAATAAGGTTGTACAGGCTGTATGCCAAGTGCTACTGCCTATACACCATTTAAAAGTGCTAAAACAACAAAAAGAATTTGTAAAATAGTTGCATCTGTCATGCTTTCAAAACAAAACAAAAAATTCCATTCAAGCTCATGTGCATTAGGGTTAAGTCAGATCATAGCATGGTATTTGGTTTCTATATGCATTATGTTTAAGTTCTGCATGGTTGTTAGATTGTTAGAGAATATGGCATGCATGTTTTAGGTAACTTCATAGTATAGGCATAATGTTAAACATGGTTACCTAGGCGACTGAACAGTAAAGTGTCATTAAAAGTCAAATAAACTCGCTGTTAACATGTAATTAGGGTAGGGATAGCATCTATAATCAATAAAATAGGTGTCCTCACAGGCAGTTCATTCAGGTCATCAATTAGGGTTCATGTAGTATGATATTAAAAATAACTCAAGCACCTTCGAGAGATATGAAAGTTTTAGGGTCTAAAAGCAAAAATAAAAGTCTCAAGTATGTGCAATAAATCTGTCTCAATAGCAGTTGAACTTGCATAAGCTCATTCTAGAAGTATAAATTAAAGCATAGTCAAAAGTTTATGTGCACAAAATAATAAATAAAGTTTCAAGGGCCAAAGAGTAAAATAAGAAGTTTCAAATATCATGTAAGCCAGTCCTGGTGGTAGCTAAGTGATTAAATAAATTCATTGCATAAACATAATTCAAAACACAGTGCAGAAAATATAAGTTCACATAGTACCCCCTAGGCCAAATAGAAATCATCAAAATTTGCATAGTAAAAGTGTCTGAAATTGAGATAGAAATCAAAACAGAAGCATCATAAATAAGTTTGCATAAGCCCTGCCTTAATAAAAGTTGCATTGCATTACTGTCAAGGTTGGTGTCTAAGGACAACTTATTCCCCATTCAGTATAGCATAGAAAATAATAAATGATGTCTAATACATTCTTGCAACCCTTTGAGCATGCGTATATAGGAGTTATCAAAGTTGAAACAAAGACATAGTTGCATAAGTTAGCATCTCTTAAAACAAAAGTGCATTTCTGTATTTCAAAATTTCGACTGCATCCTTTAAAATAAAAACTAGCTTATGAACACAGTCATCAACATATAGGCTACAATAGATTTGCATAGCATTTACACTGGCCAGTAGTAAAGAAAAATCATAATTTTGCATTTGCATCAGAGTTAATAAGTCTCCATCTAGAGCCTAGTGCCTCTTCATTTAGCATATGGATGACATATTTTAAAATCAACAAACTTGTTTAAAAAAAAATTGCATAAGTCCTCTTCTGAAAATAGGTGAATTTCTTGCATGAAAAATAAAAGTAAAAGTTTGTAAAAACACCTCTTAAACTCAAAGTGGTTTTGTCACAAATTCAATTTCAAATTCGAGTAAACCTTTGACAGAATCAAAATTTGAAAAGAAACACATGAGTGAAACGCAATAGAAATTAGAAGGGGTGTGCATATCTCTAAGTTTGACTCATGAGAGGGTTTTTACAAGCTATGGTGGACCCAGACAAAACAAAAAAAAGTCAACTGTGACCCAAATGGTGGTGTTCAAACCAAATGGAACTAAACCAAACTCCATCAAACCCAATTCAGGATTGAACTAAAGCTGAACTGAAGTAAACCAAAATAACTAGTCATTGTTGGTCATGGACCTAAACCAGGCCTCAAACCAAGCTCAATTGAGCATGAAATCGGACAAAGATTGGGTTACCAAACTCAATCAATCCGCACAAAGTCAAATTCAAAATTAAAGAAAGACAGAGTGTTACATGTGCAATTGAAGCCTCCAGTAACCTCTACGAACCCCAAAAATCCCGTGGGACTCACCCATGAAGCTCACTTTGACCCAGAACCACCTAATTGAAGTTGGCAGAAAAGACCTAGTGAAAAAGGATAAATGGGAATTGAAAATAAGGGAACAATTGAGAAAATGTTGTAAAGGGAAAGAAGGAGCACTCAATATAAGCTGAAAAGTACCTTCAATTGAAGAAGTGGCACTGACAGTCGCCGTAATTTCTCGATCGACGAAAACAGCTCCTCTCGACAGTCGGATGGAGGACGAAGGAAGCAAAAGGAAAAGAAAAGAAAAACAGTCCCTGGGCACGAATCTTGATGCCCCAGGGACAGAAGGATCTCATTTCTAACAGATCTGAAATAGAGTTTGGGAGAACTCAGAGCACTGTGAACCGAGATGCTGGATAGTGGGTCCTACAAGCCAGGATTTAAACCCAGCGCAAATCCAAACCTCAGCGCCTCTCAGTGATCCTCGGTGGCAGTCGCTGTGTGGCGGGTCACTACAATCCAATACAAGAAACAGTAAGCCCCCAGCCAATCAGAATTTTCCAGTAGAATTAAAATTTCAAAAATGCATTAAAAATTGCAGGAATGTCAGAAAAATTCAAATAAAATGTCAAAATGTTCAGAAAAATATGGAGAATATTTTGGTAACATATTTTAGGCCCAAATCCCAAAGCATAAAGCATATTAAATTCGAAACTCTCTAATAACTCTAATCTAGCTTTTTTGGTTTTTCAACAATGTAGGAGACTTAAACAGAGAGAAGATTGAGAATTAAACCACACAAAGAAAGTATTTTATTGCTTTTTTGTCTTTCGAGTGCAAGTAAGAAGATCAAAGTTATAGAGAGTCTAACCCCCTCACCTAGGGATAGGGGGTGCCTATTTATAGCTATTAGTTCTCTTATCTTAGGATCATATGTGACAGATTTGTGGCTTTCTTCCGCGCTAAGTGAGGAAACGGGTCATTCTTCAACTTCGCGGTTCAATAGAAGATCGCTTAGTAGTTTGCGAACCTCCTCCCCCTAGGACGAAGTTTATCGAAGTTATAAAGGAGGCCTCAGTTGGGACCATATTTCCACGTGTGATGATGACGTCATCAGTTCATTATAACTAACTCTGACACGGGAAGATATCCGATCAGGGGAGTGTTTCCTTGTCCCTGATCAAGGATATCATGTAGGACCTCTGTGGGACCCTCCCTTCAGCAGGCCTGGATCCAACGGAGAGCGGGCCCATCGTGCTTGTTGGGCCTTTCTGTTGCATGGGCTTTCATGGAATATTGTATCAGGTAGTATCATTAGTCCTCGAGCTTCTGATGAATGTATTCATTAGAAGTTTTATCAGCATTTTCTATATGGTATCATTGAGTTATCGAATTTTGGTGTTATCCAGGTAGTTCGCAACTTATCGATAACTAGGATGAATCTGATGGAGAGCTACTATCCTAGAACTGGCGAACAGTGCCTTGTTCCTAGTTTTCGGTCCTTACTTCCGTACTCTTCGTAACTAGAAACTAATTGAGTTGATAAACCAGGTGTGCACAGACAGATGTTAGTTGTTTAGTTTACATGCGATCTTCGTGCTTTTATTCATGGTTTCAGACTTGAGTTTCAGGTTCGCTAGTCCTCGAGCCCTCGAGCTTGAGAGCCCTCGAACTTGAGAGTTTGCGAAGCTATGCGATTATATGCGACGAACTTCAGGCATTATTGTGAATTATTTATTGTAACACTCTTTTTTCGAGGAGACCAAAGGTTCACTTCATCATTACTTCTTGAGGCTTGCGTTAGAAAGGTGTATCATATCTTTCTCTAGGGATTCGTGAGGAGTCGAAAGGACGCTTCGAAAAAGGGACGTCTTTTTTAATCGGTGCACAGAATTTGAACAGACGTTTTGTCCTTTATATATATAAGATATAGAACAATTTCCTTCTTTTCCCTTACCTGCTTTCTTATACTTCTGCACTTTCTACTATATGCTATTTCATCTTCTTCTCCTCAGAGTACTTCCTTCTCTTCTTATCTTTTGCCAAAACATATCATCCTAGGGTATTATATTCTGTTTACCCCTAAATTCTGCTGGATAAAACCCTGGAATAAATAAATATATTTTATTCCACAAATAAAACCAAAACCCATGACAACGACAACTCGACAAAATCGCTCTGACAGACGATCATATTGCATGAGACGAAAATGCAGAAATTCCTAAAAATGGACGTTATATTAATTAATTATGGGAAATGTCGTTATGCGCCTGTGATATCCTTATAATTAATTATCAAAAGAGTCTCAAAAATGGAAATTTTGTAGCAGTTAAATCCTTCATATTTTTATGGGGAGCCATGCAAAATCTCATGTCAAACTGACCTACGGATGAGCATCAAACAATTTTATCAAATAAATGCAGCATAATTGTCCTCAATTTCGGCTGGGCCGAATTACAAAATAAACCAAAGCCCACAAGGTTTAATTAATTACAAAACAATTCAAAGCCCATACCATTTTCTGGCGGCCCACCCGGATTATACAAAGGCCCAATTACAAATAAATTAACGGAGCGGGTTTTAATCTCAAACCCAATAGCACATTCGGATCCAAATAGTCGGGAACAGACTCGACTGGTCTCAGCAGGGACTACACGGCTCGACTGAGTTAGGTCGGGGACTGCACACGTGTCACCCTCCCATTGGTTGGGACTATTACTGTTTAAAACAAAAAATAAAAGAGAGAGAGGGATGGAACAGTACAATCCTGCAGAACTCGATGCACCGGCGTAGGGATGGCCTCCGTCGCCGCCTCAGACCACCTCAACTCAAACGAAGTTCACCACTGTGCAGGTGATAGCCTCATAGTCTCAACGACACCAGATTCGACGAGGTTTGAACAAAGAATGACGCCAATTGGGATTGGAAAACGCTCACTGCCTGAAAATGAAATCGAGAAATTGAGTTCAGAAAATGGCGGAATTATGCAAATAAATGAGAATGTAGCTACTAAAAGGGATAGTTTACGTGCCTGAGGGAGCAATTTTGAAGTCGGATGCCTATGGAGCCGACTGAGTCACTTCAGTCGCGACTAACAGCGACGATGGCACACGGAGATCGAGAAGAGGCTTTGAGCATGAATTGAATGTCACAGAGAGGCTTAAATGAACACTGGGATATGCTCAGACATGAATGCCAACATACAAGACCAATAAAAAGCTCGAGTCACTTTCAACTGGGCGAGTCCAGTGAATAACAAGGAAAAGACAGACTGAACAGAAGAAATGGAGGAAGAGACTGTTTCTCCTCAGTCTACAATCTGAAAAGAATGTTCTAGCCCTGTACAAAGCGCAGGCGTCTTGATGACTCAATAAGGTGGTACCACATTCCATCTCAATTAAGACTATTTGATTAAAAGAGAAATTCAAACCAAAGGCCATGATGCAGCCAAGTCTTGTGTGCTAAAAATATCTCTTACATTAGTACACAGAGAGGGAATACTCCTATGCAATCAGTAACAACATCCAGCCACCCACCCATACTGTTGACCATATGGAGGGTGCTGATGCTCACATTAACCAATTTACTTAAAGCTGCAAGTATAGTTGGAGTTGTATGGCATCTCAAAACCATCCCACGGCATTACAATGCGCCTGAAAACACCCATGTGTGTGTCACTCTATGGGGACCATGGGCAAATCAGTCATCCAGAGGCAAGACAAAAAGGAAAAGCATTCAAAAGTAATGCAAAGGAAGAGCTACCAAACTCCCAATCCCTATTTTGCCCCTCAGAAATCCCTTTAAGGCGCATCAGATAAAAGAATATAGAAAATAGCAACCCAAGTCAGCTTGAATACATGTTCTTTACAAGATCAAATGTGCCAAAGAACCAAAAGCCATCAGTGTTAACAAGACATATGTGCTATGTGAGTGGCCTCAGAACTAGGCACCATGGTGCCTAGCTTAATTCCTCATAGGCCAATGTAAGGGGCTACAGATGGGGACTCAAGTGAAATCAAATCATTTAACAAATCAAGGGTGAGTACAACTTGTCATGTGACAGATGCCATCTCAAACCCTTGATTGCAAATATACAAGTCATAATCACTCACAAAAATATGATTTATACTTCAATACCAACCAATCATCAGGCTCAGATGTGAGTACAAATGCCAACATATGGCAAGTGATGACTCAAACAAAGGAGCTGTAAAGGCTCAGTCACAGTCACTTACATAATGTGACTCATGCTTATACAAGTTCAAATTGGACTATAAGACCAGCCAACCATCTAATTGAACTCAAGTAACCAAGATGACCAAGGGGTTCAGATGTGAGTACAAGTGTCAACATATGACAAGTGATAACTCAAACAAAGGAACCACAAGGCCACTGGCCACAGGAGATCAGATATGCAACATGAGCCCTTTTACAAGGCGCAATAAGCATCAAATATATCTCAAAACTATACCATTCAAGCACTGGAGAGGAATAAACCTCTCTGAAACATCTACAGGCCTCATCTGAGGCACAACAGCCAGCAGCTGGAGCAAAATAGCTCACAGCCAAGACACAACAACCAACATCTATAGCAAAGCCACTCAACCAAGTGACACCTGTCCCAGTGTCACAAATGATCAATTCTCAAGCGCCAAAGACAACTTATGCAGCTAAGTAAAGCCACAAGAGAATCACAACAGCCAATACTCAAGGGAAAGACGCTCAATTATGTGACACCTGTCCCAGTGCCCACAAGAGCATCTCCCTCCAAGATAGCTGCAACAGCTAGCAAAGCCACAAGAAGATCCCAGGGATCAACAGCCAACAGGCACTATAACTAATCAATTGTTGCCTGACAAGCAACAACATGGAAAGAAGCCACAATATATCATCAAATGCCAGTCCTTAAGGGACAAAAGAGGTAAACCAGGTCAAACCAAAGCCACTGGAAGGCAACTTAAACATCAAAACCAACTGGAGAAGCATCAAACTACCTAGGATTACCTCAAATGCCCCTCTAACAAGCCACAGAAAGCAGCTGGCACCAAGTAAACCCCTCCCCCAAGTTTATCACTTGATAAAATGGAGTAGACAACATCTCTTATAGCCACATAAGCTAAATCATGTGAGCCCCATAGGCCACATCAACTACAAGGAGGCAGTGAAGGGAAGTAAACCCAAATCATCAAATCAACTATCTCAGATGCCAATACCACATGTCAAGTGACTACTGGATGGTGTAAAGAGATAGTAAAAATACCAATGTGAAGACAACACCCAAATTGAGGCCGCAAGAGGCAATATAGCATCTCAACCCTCCATCCAACATCATCAAGACTAAAAAATTCTGAGGAAATGCCAAGTGGCAGATGCACTTCAAGTGAAACCTTAGTCCCAGGCTTATAAAAGGAGCTGAAGACGATGGAAGAAGGGCCCCCAGTTTTTGAAATTTTTAGGCTAGAGCATTTTGAATTTTCAAAGCTGTAAAAGAAAAGAAAGAAGTTTAATCAAGGTAATTAGCATGTAATTCAGATTTTATATAAAATAAAGGGGGCCAAAATAGTTTAAATTACTTTGCTCTTCTTGTTCTCCTCCTCTTTTCCCTTTTTCTTTCTTTTGCTAGTTCAATAAGCCTGGTATTTGGCTTGAGTGCCTGGTATTTGGCACTGCTCTGGTTCAATAAGCCTGGTATTTGGCTTAAAGTATCTGGTATTTGACACTGGTGGTGATATGCCTGGTATTTGGCATCCTAAGGCCTGGTATTTGGCCATGAAATCAATCCAGCCAGGTATTTGGCTGAGTAATACCCTCTCATGAGGAGATAACCTAGAGATATACACAATAAGGCATGCAAACTTTATGCCCATGGCTACTGTTGGCATGCCACCCCAAACTTAAAAGTGACCAAAGCTATCTAGGCTTTATGCCCATGGCTACTGTCTAGTGTGCCACCTAAAAGTGCCAAAAGTTTTGCAAAATAGTTGGATTTGTCATGTTTTCAAACCCAAAATCGATTTCTGTTTGAATGCATAAGCATATAGGATAGTGTTGCATCTGTCATATCCAAAAAAAAAGAGATTGCATTTCTTTTACAACTCATGCATAATAGGGTTTGGTTGGCATCAAGTCTAGCATCTGTCAAATGGTTGCATCATAGTCAAAGTCGTCTGTTGTTTCTGTTGGAGTTGTGTCCTAGAAGTCAATATTTAATGACTTAATTTTTTAGTTTATGTTATTGATGATATTTGATCATTTGTTCTTAGAGTTTATTACTGACAGATCATTCAGGTTGAGGATCTGAATTGTGGATCTCTGTGGATCATTCATTAGAATGACAGCAACAAATTTAAATCGTCCGTAATCTTGATAATTAACGAGGAACATTAATTATCATAAAAGATTAGTATGCAAGTTAAGTGATGATTTAAGTTCTACAAATCATAGGTAAGGTGTTACCAACTTAATTGCATATGTGTATGTTATTAGAACATAGGACAGGACATGATCCAATGAAATAAACATATGGATTGTGTTATGTGTCATTATTTATTTCATATGAGTTTGATTCTAAGTTTGAGATGGTTCAACTTTTCCACATGAGGATAGGTTCAATAAATATCGTCTACCGTTGATTCCTGATAAGGGCTGCTATACAGACTTTATTTATGTTTTCTTGAATTGTGCGGGAAAAAATTGTTCATCAAGAAAATCGTATGTCCCTCATTAATTCACTTAGTGAGTGATGATATCTGTTTGGGCCCCTTGATGGAGTTGGATTGTTTTGTCAACTTGTACAATCAACTCTAGATCAAAAAACGTATAATCTGCAAGAATGACACATTCCTATCTTGGATTATACGATGATATCATGTGACATAAGAATCAGACAAGGAAATACCTTTTATTTCTTATGCAGGATTGAGATATTGATATCATCATTATTTATTGATATTTGGACCGTACTTGGCACTCAAAAGACATTCAAACCATTAAATTATTCAATGAATTGCTATGTTTTTCCAAAGATTTGGCTTTGCCGTCGTCTTTTCTCTTATTTTCAGGTTTCTTGATGATTTCTGATGGATTCTCAAATTTTAGATGGATTTTGGCACTTGGCATATGCTAGACGACTCATTTCTAGCACTTGGAGGCACTGTCCAAGCCATCGCTCGAACCGAATGACTCATACTCGGATTGAAGAAGACTTTGCTTGGACCAAACGCTCAATTATCACATAAAATGGAGAATTTAGGAGAAGAAAATGACCAAATGGAATCAATAACATTGAAGAGCTCATCCTAAGGTTTCTAACGGTTTTTGAATCGCCTCAATCGGAGTTCGGATGAAGAAATAATGGTCAAAATACTAGCGGAGACCAAAATCTGAATTTCACGCTTACTGTTCAGTCCGAACACTGTTCATTCGGTCCGAATGAACAGTGATTCGGTCCGAACGGCACTGTAGCAACTCTCTGCTGGATTTTCTCTCCTCTGTTCGGTCCGAACAGAGTACCGACAGAGCTCAAATGGCAAGTTTTTATGTGGAAAAATTGATTCTTTTGACAAGTTTTCTTTTCTTTGTGCTCCAATTACCTTTTTATGTCCATGGAGATCAATATAAATGTGCCTCTAGACCAGAAGAAAGGGATCCAAGCCTCCACACCTCCAATTCTACCCTCCATACCATAATTCCACTTTCCAAAGACGATTTTCTCCCTTCCACCATAGATTTCATTGAGCAACCAGATTCTTGGAGCGACGGCAGCAAGAAGAAGGTTGGAGACACGTCAAGCAGCACCCCATTGCCCTAGAAGACGGTGTTGAAGCATAGAGGGAGTATTCGGTTTATTCTTCCTATGTTTTCTTCTCTATTTTCGATGGGCTTGTATCTTGTTATTTGTACTCTTGTTATTGTGTGTTTTGATACTATGTTTGGCTAATTTTATATAGTCTTAGGAGTAGGGAAGTAACTTAGGTTTGGATGTTGTGATTTGACTTGATATGATATGATATATTTTGTTGATTTATTTTGTTGAGAATTATGTTAATTGCTTGTTTGAATTGCTTGGTTAAGTCTAATTAACTTCTAGATGAATGGCCACATTTAGTTAAGTTCTAAATTTAGGTTGATCAAGATAATTTAGATAAAGTATTTGGGATAAATTGTAGATCCGAAAGGGGAGATTAGTTGACACCAGAAGTGTAACTTTTAGACAAGTCCAAAAGACCTCTAACTATCCCTAAGAACTCCAACAAACAAGTTTAATTGATTGAATTCTATACCAAAAGTTATGAACCAATCGAATTAATTAGATTAGGTTGTGATTGAACCAGCGTCTAGTCCAACAAACGAAAGTTGAGATTTAGAATATCTAGGTTTGACCAACAAACCCTAGCACAAAACATAAACTATCATAAAGAGTCAAAACCACACACTTATATCTTCTGTTCGGACCGAACAGATCCCTGTTCGGACCGAACAGAGTGGTATATGCTTGAAAAACATCGTTCGATGCACGAAAGTGATAAGTTCTGTGTTCTAGAGTCCAAACCAAGGTGAAACCTGAACCCTAAGACGCTTTTTATATTGTTAAAAACCCCAAAACTCCAGTTTACATATTTAGATATTATTTAGATTATTTTAATTGACAAAACAACCAAAAACATCTATTTTATTGTACTTTTAGGATTTATAACTCAAAACTCCATAAAAATATTCTCGTCTAGCTTTTAAAAAATGATAAGTCCGGTATTCAATTGTACCGTCTCTTGGGTTCGACCCTAAAGCTTAACTCCAAACGACTAGTGAGGTTAGCTCTAGGTTTATAAATTTATTTGATTCCTAGGTTCTAAGCCTTCATCAGATATTGTAGTAGTACACTATTTATGCGAATTGGAAATCTTAACGTGTTGCTAGATACCGCTTATGATTATTAGAATTAAATAGCGATTTAATTTTATGGCCAAGGTAGCATAAATCCTTAAAGGGTCACACAAATAGGACTTTAATCACACAGTGCATTATTTATTTATTCACAGTAGTGTATTGCGAAAATATGATAAGATGATTAATTAATTATATACCGTTTCAAACCGTTATAATTAATTAAGTTAAGGAGATCATATAGAAATAAATTAATGCATTAACTAATTCCAAAATAATTATTAATAAGTTAATAATTAATTTTATTCAACACAATTTAATTATAGGAATTAAATAAAGCTTATGGACCTTTACTTAATTAGTAAATTAAAGGTCCGATTTGAGTACAAGAGAAAGGTCCATTAATTAATTGAATTAGTGGACATTTAACACACCACAAAATAGACTTGATAACCCATATATTTGCTGCCCTAATAGGGGTAAAAAGGTCTCTAAAATTTGTGAAGTGGTTGGTCTATAAAAAGATGTCATTTGGAGAGAGAAACCCTAGCCGCCATAGCCTTTTCTCTCCCTCTTCCTCATAGAACGAAAATTAGTGAGAAAATTTTAGAATTTCCATCTCTTTCTCTTGCTCTAATCCACCTCAAATAGCTCATGTGTTGAGATTTTTCCCTTTTCCATTAATTAAACTAGTTAATTGACAAAGGTAGAAGAGAGAAAACCTTGGGGATTAGTTAATTGAAAGCATTGGCAAAAGAGTTGTTGAGTATTATGGCCCAAGTGTACCGTGGCCATAGTCGAGCAACATCAGTCCAAACTCCCTAGCATGTCATGTGCTAGTAGCATATTCAAGGTCAATGACATCGCATTATATCCTCTAGGGTGCAAAGCCCCACAACTCGACTTGCACGAATAAATTGGTGAAAAATAAAATTGGTTTTAAGAAATGTTCATCATAAAATTTTCGATTTTGATAAAGGACTTTACAAATTTTTGTGGAATATGAAAAAGAACGGGTAATTGAAATTGAGATCGCATTTGAATTGACAAAGTGAAGCTAGAGTTCTTGAATTTGAGAAAAAAATTTCATTAGGACCAAGAGATGGATGAATTAATTTGTAGAACACTAAACTTGGTTCTTGAAATTAAATTTTGGATTGACTTATTTGATTGAAGTGTGAAAATTTTAGGCATAAGCAATTGGTTTTCATGATAATTTCTTGGTTTGAAAAATGACTTGGTTTTAGATTTTAAGTATAGTCCAAATTCTAAACTTAGGGCGTTGCTTGGGGACAAGTAAAGTTTAAGTTTGGGGGATTTGATATCATCATTATTTATTGGTATTTGGACCGTACTTGGCACTCAAAAGACATTCAAACCATTAAATTATTCAATGAACTGCTATGTTTTTCCAAGGATTTGGCTTTGCCGTCGTCTTTTCTCTTATTTTCAGGTTTCTTGATGATTTCTGGTGAATTCTCAAATTTTAGATGGATTTTGGCACTTGACATATGCTAGACGACTCATTCCTAGCACTTGGAGGCACTGTCCATGCCATCGCTCGAACCGAATGATTCATACTCGGATTGAAGAAGGCTTTGCTTGGACCAAACGCTCAATTATCACATAAAATGAAGAATTTAGGAGAAGAAAATGACCAAATGGAATCAATAGCATTGAAGAGCTCATCCTAAGATTTCTAACGGTTTTTGAATCGCATCAATCGGAGTTCGGATGAAGAAATAATGGTCAAAATACTAGCAGAGACCAAAATCTGAATTTCACGCTTACTGTTCGGTTCGAACACTGTTCATTCGGTCCGAATGAACAGTGATTTGGTCCGAATGAACAGTAATTCGGTCTGAACGGCACTGTAGCAACTCTCTGCTGGATTTTCTCTCCTCTGTTCGGTCCGAACAGAGTACCGACAGAGCTCAAATGGCAAGTTTTTATGCGGAAAAATTGATTTTTTTGGCAAGTTTTCTTTTCATGGTGCTCCAATTATCTTTTTATGTCCATGGAGATCAATATAAATGTGCCTCTACACCAGAAGAAAGGGATCCAAGCCTCCACACCTCCAATTCTACCCTCCATACCATAATTCCACTTTCCAAAGACGATTTTCTCCCTTCCACCATAGATTTCATTGAGCAACCAGATTCTTGGAGCGACGGCAGCAAGAAGAAGGTTGGAGACACGTCAAGCAGCACCCCATTGCCCTAGAAGACAGTGTTGAAGCATAGAGGGAGTATTCGGTTTATTCTTCCTATGTTTTCTTCTCTATTTTCGATGGGCTTGTATCTTGTTATTTGTACTCTTGTTATTGTGTGTTTTGATACTATGTTTGGCTAATTTTATATAGTCTTAGGAGTAGGGAAGTAACTTAGGTTTGGATGTTGTGATTTGACTTGATATGATATGATATATTTTGTTGATTTATTTTGTTGAGAATTATGTTAATTGCTTGTTTGAATTGCTTGGTTAAGTCTAATTAACTTCTAGATGAATGGCCACATTTAGTTAAGTTCTAAATTTAGGTTGATCAAGATAATTTAGATAAAGTATTTGGGATAAATTGTAGATCCGAAAGGGGAGATTAGTTGACACCAGAAGTGTAACTTTTAGACAAGTCCAAAAGACCTCTAACTATCCCTAAGAACTCCAACAAACAAGTTTAATTGATTGAATTCTATACCAAAAGTTATGAACCAATCGAATTAATTAGATTAGGTTGTGATTGAACCAGCGTCTAGTCCAACAAACGAAAGTTGAGATTTAGAATATCTAGGTTTGACCAACAAACCCTAGCACAAAACATAAACTATCATAAAGAGTCAAAACCACACACTTATATCTTCTGTTCGGACCGAACAGATCCCTGTTCGGACCGAACAGAGTGGTATATGCTTGAAAAACATCGTTCGATGCACGAAAGTGATAAGTTCTGTGTTCTAGAGTCCAAACCAAGGTGAAACCTGAACCCTAAGACGCTTTTTATATTGTTAAAAACCCCAAAACTCCAGTTTACATATTTAGATATTATTTAGATTATTTTAATTGACAAAACAACCAAAAACATCTATTTTATTGTACTTTTAGGATTTATAACTCAAAACTCCATAAAAATATTCTCGTCTAGCTTTTAAAAAATGATAAGTCCGGTATTCAATTGTACCGTCTCTTGGGTTCGACCCTAAAGCTTAACTCCAAACGACTAGTGAGGTTAGCTCTAGGTTTATAAATTTATTTGATTCCTAGGTTCTAAGCCTTCATCAGATATTGTAGTAGTACACTATTTATGCGAATTGGAAATCTTAACGTGTTGCTAGATACCGCTTATGATTATTAGAATTAAATAGCGATTTAATTTTATGGCCAAGGTAGCATAAATCCTTAAAGGGTCACACAAATAGGACTTTAATCACACAGTGCATTATTTATTTATTCACAGTAGTGTATTGCGAAAATATGATAAGATGATTAATTAATTATATACCGTTTCAAACCGTTATAATTAATTAAGTTAAGGAGATCATATAGAAATAAATTAATGCATTAACTAATTCCAAAATAATTATTAATAAGTTAATAATTAATTTTATTCAACACAATTTAATTATAGGAATTAAATAAAGCTTATGGACCTTTACTTAATTAGTAAATTAAAGGTCCGATTTGAGTACAAGAGAAAGGTCCATTAATTAATTGAATTAGTGGACATTTAACACACCACAAAATAGACTTGATAACCCATATATTTGCTGCCCTAATAGGGGTAAAAAGGTCTCTAAAATTTGTGAAGTGGTTGGTCTATAAAAAGATGTCATTTGGAGAGAGAAACCCTAGCCGCCATAGCCTTTTCTCTCCCTCTTCCTCATAGAACGAAAATTAGTGAGAAAATTTTAGAATTTCCATCTCTTTCTCTTGCTCTAATCCACCTCAAATAGCTCATGTGTTGAGATTTTTCCCTTTTCCATTAATTAAACTAGTTAATTGACAAAGGTAGAAGAGAGAAAACCTTGGGGATTAGTTAATTGAAAGCATTGGCAAAAGAGTTGTTGAGTATTATGGCCCAAGTGTACCGTGGCCATAGTCGAGCAACATCAGTCCAAACTCCCTAGCATGTCATGTGCTAGTAGCATATTCAAGGTCAATGACATCGCATTATATCCTCTAGGGTGCAAAGCCCCACAACTCGACTTGCACGAATAAATTGGTGAAAAATAAAATTGGTTTTAAGAAATGTTCATCATAAAATTTTCGATTTTGATAAAGGACTTTACAAATTTTTGTGGAATATGAAAAAGAACGGGTAATTGAAATTGAGATCGCATTTGAATTGACAAAGTGAAGCTAGAGTTCTTGAATTTGAGAAAAAAATTTCATTAGGACCAAGAGATGGATGAATTAATTTGTAGAACACTAAACTTGGTTCTTGAAATTAAATTTTGGATTGACTTATTTGATTGAAGTGTGAAAATTTTAGGCATAAGCAATTGGTTTTCATGATAATTTCTTGGTTTGAAAAATGACTTGGTTTTAGATTTTAAGTATAGTCCAAATTCTAAACTTAGGGCGTTGCTTGGGGACAAGTAAAGTTTAAGTTTGGGGGATTTGATATCATCATTATTTATTGGTATTTGGACCGTACTTGGCACTCAAAAGACATTCAAACCATTAAATTATTCAATGAACTGCTATGTTTTTCCAAGGATTTGGCTTTGCCGTCGTCTTTTCTCTTATTTTCAGGTTTCTTGATGATTTCTGGTGAATTCTCAAATTTTAGATGGATTTTGGCACTTGACATATGCTAGACGACTCATTCCTAGCACTTGGAGGCACTGTCCATGCCATCGCTCGAACCGAATGATTCATACTCGGATTGAAGAAGGCTTTGCTTGGACCAAACGCTCAATTATCACATAAAATGAAGAATTTAGGAGAAGAAAATGACCAAATGGAATCAATAGCATTGAAGAGCTCATCCTAAGGTTTCTAACGGTTTTTGAATCGCATCAATCGGAGTTCGGATGAAGAAATAATTTTCAAAATACTAGCAGAGACCAAAATCTGAATTTCACGCTTACTGTTCGGTTCGAACACTGTTCATTCGGTCCGAATGAACAGTGATTTGGTCCGAATGAACAGTAATTCGGTCCGAACGGCACTGTAGCAACTCTCTGCTGGATTTTCTCTCCTCTGTTCGGTCCGAACAGAGTACCGACAGAGCTCAAATGGCAAGTTTTTATGCGGAAAAATTGATTTTTTTGGCAAGTTTTCTTTTCATGGTGCTCCAATTATCTTTTTATGTCCATGGAGATCAATATAAATGTGCCTCTACACCAGAAGAAAGGGATCCAAGCCTCCACACCTCCAATTCTACCCTCCATACCATAATTCCACTTTCCAAAGACGATTTTCTCCCTTCCACCATAGATTTCATTGAGCAACCAGATTCTTGGAGCGACGGCAGCAAGAAGAAGGTTGGAGACACGTCAAGCAGCACCCCATTGCCCTAGAAGACAGTGTTGAAGCATAGAGGGAGTATTCGGTTTATTCTTCCTATGTTTTCTTCTCTATTTTCGATGGGCTTGTATCTTGTTATTTGTACTCTTGTTATTGTGTGTTTTGATACTATGTTTGGCTAATTTTATATAGTCTTAGGAGTAGGGAAGTAACTTAGGTTTGGATGTTGTGATTTGACTTGATATGATATGATATGTTTTGTTGATTTATTTTGTTGAGAATTATGTTAATTGCTTGTTTGAATTGCTTGGTTAAGTCTAATTAACTTCTAGATGAATGGCCACATTTAGTTAAGTTCTAAATTTAGGTTGATCAAGATAATTTAGATAAAGTATTTGGGATAAATTGTAGATCCGAAAGGGGAAATTTGTTGACACCAGAAGTGTAACTTTTAGACAAGTCCAAAAGACCTCTAACTATCCCTAAGAACTCCAACAAACAAGTTTAATTGATTGAATTCTATACCAAAAGTTATGAACCAATCGAATTAATTAGATTAGGTTGTGATTGAACCAGCGTCTAGTCCAACAAACGAAAGTTGAGGTTTAGAATATCTAGGTTTGACCAACAAACCCTAGCACAAAACATAAACTATCATAAAGAGTCAAAACCACACACTTATATCTTCTGTTCGGACCAAACAGATCCCTGTTCGGACCGAACAGAGTGGTATATGCTTGAAAAACATCGTTCGATGCACGAAAGTGATAAGTTCTGTGTTCTAGAGTCCAAACCAAGGTGAAACCTGAACCCTAAGACGCTTTTTATATTGTTAAAAATCCCAAAACTCTACTTTACATATTTAGATATTATTTAGATTATTTTAATTGACAAAACAACCAAAAACATCTATTTTATTGTACCTTTAGGATTTATAACTCAAAACTCCATAAAAATATTCTCGTTTAGCTTTTAAAAAAGGATAAGTCCGGTATTCAATTGTACCGTCTCTTGGGTTCGACCCTAAAGCTTAACTCCAAACGACTAGTGAGGTTAGCTCTAGGTTTATAAATTTATTTGATTCCTAGGTTCTAAGCCGTCATCAGATATTGTAGTAGTACACTATTTATGCGAATTGGAAATCTTAACGTGTTGCTAGATACCGCTTATGATTATTAGAATTAAATAGCGATTTATTTTCATGGCCAAGGTAGCATAAATTCTTAAAGGGTCACACAAATAGGACTTTAATTACACAGTGCATTATTTATTTATTCACAGCAGTGTATTGCGAAAATATGATAAGATTATTAATTAATTATATACCGTTTCAAACCGTTATAATTAATTAAGTTAAGGAGATCATATAGAAATAAATTAATGCATTAACTAATTCCAAAATAATTATTAATAAGTTAATAATTAATTTTATTCAACACAATTTAATTATAGGAATTAAATAGAGCTTATGGACCTTTACTTAATTAGTAAATTAAAGGTCCGATTTGAGTACAAGAGAAAGGTCCATTAATTAATTGAATTAGTGGACATTTAACACACCACAAAATGGACTTGATAACCCATATATTTGCTGCCCTAATAGGGGTAAAAAGGTCTCTAAAATTTGTGAAGTGGTTGGTCTATAAAAAGATGTCATTTGGAGAGAAACCTTAGCCGCCATAGCCTTTTCTCTCCCTCTTCCTCATAGAACGAAAATTAGTGAGAAAATTTTAGAATTTCCATCTCTTTCTCTTGCTCTAATCCACCTCAAATAGCTCATGTGTTGAGATTTTTCCCTTTTTCATTAATTAAACTAGTTAATTGACAAAGGTAGAAGAGAGAAAACCTTGGGGATTAGTTGCTCTCCTCTTCCTTACTAGCACAAGTTGAAAGAGGAGGTGATTAAACTTCTGTGGACTCGAGGCGGACAAGGAGATCGTGATAGTGCGTGCAACCTCGACATCGAAGGATTCGAGCCTCCTAGTTACGAGTCTAGGAGAGGTACATTTCTAATCCCTTCTCATGTGATGTGTTGAATGCTTTCTAGCAAGATCCTCTTTGTTGCTTGAGTTTAATTGAGGTTAATTAAGTGTAATTAGCTTGAAAAATTAAAATTGAGCAATTTCTAACAGTGATATCAGAGCTCTAGGTTGTGCTTAAGCATTTTAACACATAATTAGATGAGCAATGGTTAATTAACACATGGATTAGTGATGCACTTGCTTGCTGTCTGGATTTCTGTTCTAATTTCGTGATTTTTTCGTGTTTTTCGCTGAGAAAAGCTTTCAGAAAATTTTCTTTTTGGATGAAGATTGTAGATCTATGAGATGTGGTTCTTTAGCCACCAATTTCACCTTTTTCTAAGTTGTTATGAATTTATGGTGAATTAAACGGTAACGGTGCGCAGATCTGGTACTCTGCTGCACAGTTCTGTGTTTTAGGCATAAAGGATTTATTTTTCGAAAATAACTATCTATTTTTCTTGGCTAGAAGTCTTGTAGACTTGATGCTCTTTCTGGACATGTATAATTTGATACATGCTTTGGATTTTATGTGGACGTTTAAGTCATGCGATTTGAATCGGTTGTCAGATCTAGTTTTCCAACAAATTGATTTTTTGGATAAACTGTACTAATTGAGAAACTTTTGTAAAAAAGTATTTGAATATAAAGTTTCTAATTGAAGTTAGGATTCTGTGAAAATTAGTTTCAAAAAATTTCATTAAGTTTTGATGCCTCAACTAAGTCAGAAGTTTTTAGTCGTCAGTCTGTTCCAGAACAGGGCAAATGGCTTGTATGCCATTTATCTTGGTGATTTTAAATAAAACTAGTTGGTTTTCTCTTAATGGATTTGTAGCCAATAACATATAGTTTAATTGTTATGTAAAGTGTTTGCATGAAATCATTTTGAAAGATGATCCTACAGACCTAATGAGTTAGACAAAAATAGAAAATCGGATAACGGTGTTTCGCGCACAGTTTGACGATTTGTCAATTTTGTTTCTCTCTGATGGTAAGTGATCTCTCCCTGAAATTTTGACAGGTAGCTACAATCATAGTAGGGAGTATGCATGATTTAATTCATATTTTTTTAGAGACCGAAAAATTTCAGATTTTATCGGATCCCATTTAATATTTTAAATAGTTAAAGTATTTTCTAATTATTCAAATTAGTTGAATAAATTAAATAGAATACTCCATAATATTCCTCCTTTTCGTTTACAATTGTAGAATTGGCTTTTCAAATGGTTTAACCAAATTAGTTGTTTAAAAGTTAAACTTTTATGCGGAAAGACCCGAATTACAAGCGATGTGCAAACACTCTAATTCATTGTTGTTAATTAAGAAACAAAGGGACATGTGCTAACTTTATTTTGTAGGAAGGATCGTGGGTTTAGTATGGCTCAAGAAATCAATGCCTTGTGTGTTGTAAATTGTGAATGCATGTGACTTTATTTTCACATGTATTTTTGCTCCTTTAATTATATAGGATATGATCCATATGATTAGTGGGAGGGACAATTAGATTAGTTTTGCTACATGAAGATGCGACGAACTAATGCAAGCAGGAGCCATACAAACCCACAACAATACTTGAGATGCTTATTATGTGAATGTTTGTGAATGCTATGAAATGTCATAGGATAGGTATGGGTGTATGTTTACACGACCACCAAACAAGAGTCACATAATTATTTGTCCCATTAATTTGATTAAGTCGACCGCCCTCCTTCTCTCTATCCTCTTCATATCGTTCGGTGCCAAATGATGCTTTCTCGCCGACGCGGGACGTCATTGGTTAACTCTCGAAGTCGGGGTGTAAATCGGATTTACTATGAGCAAATAGAGAGAGGTTACTTATCGATGGACCCTAATCGGATTGGATATCGGGGCGAAGTTTGTGGATGTACATGAGACATTTCACAAACCAAGAGTCATATGGTTGATATGATTGGTTGGAGAACCTACCTTATCTAGTTGTTTTTGGTGTCATGCTGACGCTGGCCCCATTCCAACGAAAGTAGGGATCTTAGAGAACCAACTACATTTGGGACATTAAATAAATGTAGTGGGAGTTTTGTTTATCATTTATAAATAAAACATTACATAAACTAAATGACCTTAAATTGATTTTGTTATAGATATCAAACGTGTTAATTTCGTTGCGATTAATCTTTGAAAATAACAAGCTCGTTTCTAATAGTATTTATTTGGAGAAATAATACAAATTCCTAAGACATGATCTTAGTGAAAAGAAATTTGAGCATGCTTATTCCCAAAAGTTTCCTCAACTTCCCGAACGTAACATCACGTAATGATTGATAGACTTTTGCGAAAAGTTCTACAATAATAAAGCGGATGTTGATATCCTTAATTTTGGAATCTCTAGACCTTTTGAATTGGAGAATTCATACGGACTAGATATTAACTCTTACGCTCTCACCCACTTACTCAAGAAGAAATTTTTGGAGAAAGTAGATATTGACTCCTTTATTTATGATCGAGCAATAGAGCATGAATTGAGCAAGAGAGACTTCTTTTAAGAAGATATATGAAAGTTCCATTAGCTTGCAAACCGAAATGTTTGAGTAGCTAATTGGCAACTAGAGATATTGAGATCTCAAATATCTAGGATTGTTGATATTGTCATGTAATCTCTTCCTAGTGATGAAGGATATAGTGTTACTTTTCGCACACTTGTTTGTGCAAAAGGTGATTAGTTAAGTATTAAAGGAATACTTCGCTAAGGTATGAGTTGAGACCTCGAGACCCTCATTTGAGACCGTGTGTCGCATGAGATGTTTCATTTGTCGTTTATGGGAGGCATTTGAAAGGTTGTCCGAAATACCATGATTATGATAAATAGAAATGTTCTAATCCTTAAGGTGTTTGTCATTCAAATTATCTCGCTATCTCTAATTCACACTAGTAATTAGATACTAGTTCATGTGCTCGCATTTAACGAAATGTGTAGGTAATGAAGAATAAGAGAAAGTTCAGAATAAATAAAGTAGACTCCGTTTTGGAAATAGCTTGTTCGTCTAAGCCACTACCATTAAGTACGTAAAGTTATCTTTAGTTTGTTTAGAAATTAGAGATTGGATACCTTATTCCTAACATCTCAAAAATCCTTATCTCCACTTCATACTTGATGATGGATGATAATGTTTTGTAAAAGAGAAATATTGTTCTCTTATTATGAATTTATTTATATGATTTCATGCATCTTGATTGAATTTGCTTGAAATAGATAAACAAGTGTTGAATGACAAATAGGATACGTAAGACTTTACGTAAGTATTTGACTTTAATGTGAAATGACCGTTCAGTCATACATAAACGAGAATCGCATTATGAGAGTCTATGTAACGTAGAGCTCGTAACTCAATTCGATTGCGAATCAATTGAAATATGCGAATCATGTTTGTTAGATGACAAAAGCGTCTTTAACCTACGTAGATTTAAGGACAAGTGACTTGATCAGGACTTAAATATGTCGATGTATATAGACCTATAAGGTGTTACCAACTTAATTGCATATGTGTATGTTATTAGAACATAGTACAGGACATGACCCAATGAAATAAACATATGGATTGTGTTATGTGTCATTGTTTATTTCATATGAGTTTGATTCTTAGATTGAGATGGTTCAACTTTTCCACATGAGGATAGGTTCAATAAATATCGTCTACCGTTGATTTCTGATAAGGGCTGCTGTACGGACTTTATTTATGTTCTCTTGAATTGTGCGGGAAAAAGTTGTTCATCAAGAAAATGGTATGTCCCTCATTAATTCACTTAGTGAGTGATGATATCTGTTTGGGCCCCTTGATGGAGTTGGATTGTTTGGCCAACTTGTACAATCATGCAAGAATGATACATTCTTATCTTGGATTATACGATGATATCATGTGACATAAGAATCAGATAAGGAAATACTTTTTATTTCTTATGCAGGATTGAGATATTGTAGTAGTACACTATTTATGCGAATTGAAAATCATAACGTGTTGCTAGATACCGCTTATGATTATTGAAATTAAATAGCGATTTAATTTCATGGCCAACGTAGCATAAATCCTCAAAGGGTCACACAAATAGGACTTTAATCACACAGTGCATTATTTATTTATTCGCAGCAGTGTATTGCGAAAATATGATAAGTTGATTAATTAATTATATACCGTTGCAAACCGTTATAATTAATTAAGTCAAGGAGATCATATAGAAATAAATTAATGCATTAACTAATCTCAAAATAATTATTAATAAGTTAATAATTAATTTTGTTCAACACAATTTAATTATAGGAATTAAATAGAGTTTATGGACCTTTACTTAATTAGTAAATTAAAGGCCCGATTTGAGTACAAGAGAAATGTCCATTAATTAATTGAATTAGTGGACATTTAACACACCACAAAATGGGCTTGATAGCCCATATATTTGCTGCCCTAATAGGGGTAAAAAGGTCCCTAAAGTTTGTAGAGTGGTTGGTCTATAGAAGAAGGTCATTTGGAGAGAGAAACCCTAGCCACTATAGTCTTTTCTCTCCCTCTTCCTCCTAGAACGAAAATTATAGAGAAAATTTCCAAATTTTCATCTCTTTTTCTTGCTCTAATCCACCTCAAATAGCTCATGTGTTGAGATTTCTCCCTTCTTCATTAATTAAACTAGTTAATTGACAAAGGTAGAAGAGAGAAAACCTTGGAGATTAGTTGCTCTCCTCTTCCTTGCTAGCACAAGTTGAAAGAGAAGGTGATTAAACTTCTTAGTGGACTCGAGGCGGCCAAGGAGATCGTGGTGGTGCGTGCAACCTCAACATCGACGGATTCGAGCCTCCTACTTGCGAGTCTAGGAGAGGTATCTTCCTAAACCCTTCTCATGTGATGTGTTGAATGCTTTCTAGCAAGATCCTCTTTGTTGCTTGAGTTTAATTGAGGTTAATTAAGTGTAATTAGCTTGAAAAATTAAAATTGAGCACTTTCTAACAGTTTCATTTCTAAGTTCCATGGCATAAGTGTCAGGCATGGTCAGATAGGTAGCAAGTCTGCCATCAGGGTTCTTGGCATAGTCACCCAAAAGATAAATAAGACTGAGTTATCATGCATAGTAGTTCAGATAGCTAAGTATGATAATCCAATGTCCAGCATAAATCACTTAGGCATTTCCAGAAAAGAACAGTGACAGAAATAATAAAAGTCCTAAGGTCTGTTAGTAAAAGTATTCTAGTGTCAAACATGTGGCAGGTCATAGAAATAAATAAAGTACCACAGAAAAAGTAAAAATGATAATAAAACTTCCCTCTGTCCAAAAGTCAGTAGCTCACTCAAGCTCATCATACTAGCATGGTCCCTGAAAATAGGAATAAAAGTGATTAAGGCCTCATACTGCATCCTCAAAAAAAAAGATAAAGGTTGTACCATTTCTCATGTAGTATAAACCAAGTCAAATGCATATGCATACATTAATTATCAAGGAATACTAAAAATTAGTCATCATAAGAAGTGTAGTAGCATAGCAGTCAGTATACACCCTTGCATAGTCAAATAGCAAAAGAGTCCAGCATGCATTTTCAGTTAAGGATCTAGATAAAATAACATGGCATCTACATAAGCATTTGCAGTTCTGTCATATACATGGTTCTGGTCTGCATTTACATGAGTGTCATCATGAATAAGTAAAAGGCTTAGCCCAAAGCCCCATTATAAATAAAGAATGGTCTAGGTCATTTCACCAAGTGTTCAATCTAAATTCATTCTTTTCATATGCATAGCATTAGGTATAAAAACTTTCAAAACGAAATGTTGCCTCAAAACTTGCATAAGCCCTTTTCTGAAATAAATGAGTCTCTTGCATGTGTTTCATGGAGCATTCCTCAAGCATCATCAAGAAAATGAATTTAAACACAAGCCCAGTTTCAAATTCTACCAAGCTTTCCAAAAATAAATGTATAAGCACTACACAGCAATAAAAGAAGGGTGTGTATATCTCTAAGTTTATCCCGTGAGAGGGTATTGCCAGCCACAAACAAAACACACAACTGTCCTCAAATGACAGGGGTTAAGCCAAATGGATTTGGATCAAATCCAGTTGAATTCAACCCGGAAATGAACCAAAATTGAGGTGGAACAGACCAAGGCGGTCAGTCGCCATAAGTTATAAGCCCAATTTAAATCAGAACCAAGGACCATTGAGTGTCAAAATTGGACAAAAGACAGGTTACCAAATGTGACCAGTCCACACAAAACCAAATTCAAAAATTGAGTAAAAGAAAGAGAATACCCGGGCAATTGACGCCTCCAGAGACCTCTCCTAACCTCAAGAACTTCGTGGGACCCAACCAAGGAACCCAATTTTGCTCATAGTGCTTCAGTCGGACTCAACAGTCCCGACTTGCCGAAAAGGGATAAATAGATACCCAAAATAAGAGAGTAATTAGGGAAATGCACTGGACAGGAAGGAAGAGTGACTCAAGATGAGTCGAAAAATACCTCCAATTTAGAAGGCGGTGCAGGCAGTCGCCGTAATTTCTCCCCCGACTAAAATCTCTCCCTCAACAATCTGTCGGAAGAGAAAGGAGGAAGAAGGAAGGAAAGAAAAGAAAGGAAAAGAAAAATTAGTCCCCTGGCACGAATCTTGATGCTAAGTGGACGAACAGATTTGAACCCCAACAGATTCAAGAGCAAAAATAAATAAAATCGATGCACCGTGAACCAAAACACAGGAAAGTGGGTCCCACCAAATGGATCAAAATCTGGCTCAAAACCAAAACCTCAGTGCCATGAAAAATCCTCTGTGGCGACCGCTGTGTAGCGGGTCACTGCAACCCAATACAGCAAACAGCAAGCCTCCAGCCAATCAGAATTTTCCAGCAGACTTAAATTTTCAAAAATGCATTAAAAATCACAAGATTGTCAGAAAAATACAAAAAAAATATGGAAATGTCCAGAAAATTGTGGAGAATATTATGGTAAAATTTTCCAGGCCCAAATCCCAAGGAATGAGATAGATAAAATTCAAAACTTTCGGATGATCATTTCTGAAAAAAAAATGGTAAAATCAAAATTAAAATTAATTTTTTGCATAAACACACGAACATTTATGTTCCGGACAGCAGTGCATGTGAACATTTGGCGTTCAGGATAGCAGGTACATCCGAGTATCCTTGGCCAATCCCAAATCTAAATTCAAAACTTCAAACCCAAAGATCAAATCCAGAAATTCCAAATCCAAATCTAAAAACTCAAATCCAAAATCCAAACCCAAAAATTCAAATTCGAAATCCAAGTCCAAAAACTCAAATCCAAAATTCAAACCCAAAAATTCAAATCCGAAATCTTAGTCTAAAACTCAAATCCAAAAATCCAAATCCAGAAATTCAAATCCAAATCCAAAATTCAAAACCGGAAACACAGAAACCCAAAACAAACTCAGAGAATCAAATTCCAAGCCCAAACATTAGGGACAGAGGTTTAAAACCCTGAAGTTTAAATTCAGAAGTTTATCTTAAAAATTAAAAAGTTAAACTCAAAAGTCTAATTCAAAAGTTGTAAAGTCAGACTCAAAAGTCCAACTTAAAATTGGTATAAACAAGACTCAAATGATCTGATAGCCGGAATCTAAAAGTCTTAAAATATTCTAAGCCCCAAGAATTAAGTCAAAACCTCAAATAGTTAAAGGCACAAAGGCCAACGCTTTAGAGCTTGGAACAAAATCGATAACTAAAACACCAAATTGACATTAAAGTCTTTAAAAAGTCCAATATCGTTTCTCCTGAGACTGCATAGCGCGTTGCCGCGGGAGTTACAACTCGGTGTTCAGGTCAAGAGAAGGGCATAGCGCTTCTTTCTTCGCGACTCGAACGAAATCTCAAAATCCCTAAATCCTAAACGATTGAGAATTGACCTAGATCGCCTATCTTTCTAGTGTCGAACTCAAAACTCTAAACCGTTCTTTCAGGACTACATAGTGCGTTGACTTGAAAGTACACACTTGAAGTTCTTGTCAAGAGAAGGCATAGCGCATCTGTACTCAAGACTCGAACGAGAAATCCTAAAATTTCTAAATCTCCAAATCGCCCGAATATCAGACTAAGTTACATAACCCCTAGTATTGATTTCGGACATCAAACAGTGGCTCTAAACGCACTTTAGCAAATAAAACATCAAAGTTGCTAAAATTGTGACATAGAAGTCAACCAGGGTCCCGTAACAAGCATAAAGTTACAACCTGATAGCTCAAAGTCAAAACCCCCCCACTTAAACTAATCTTTTAAGATTAAATTAGACCCTTAGCTACGTAGTAAGTTTGATCCGAATATTTCCGATCTAGAGGTGCCCTTGTCTGGTTCTCAACTCAGGCCGGAGGTAATTAACAGTAGGGGCTTGCGCCTGCTGGAAGAAAAGGACCTACAAATAAAAACAATCAACCTTCGAGGTACTTATAACCGCGTTAGCGTCCGTCGCCCGTTTCTCGGACGGTCGATAGCGTTCGGGTCGTAAGATGCTCGAGGGGTATCTGCTCCGTATTCTTTTTCCCCATGGCGAAAGTTATCAGTTGATGACTACCCGTGAAAAAGGTCAAAAAGGTGCGAGACATATTCCTTCCTCGATAAGTAAAGATATTAATTTCTGTTTTGCATCACTAATTTCTCCCTACTCTCTTTTCTTTTCTTCTCTTCTTTCCTTTTCTGAGGTTTTTATATATGGTTTTTATTTGAATTTGTTTTTCTAATTTTTCTTTTTTTCTCAAAGACATATTTCTTTTCTAAGAAAGCATCACTGTTTTGATTTTGGTAAACAGGTCAATCATGCCTAAGAGGTTGTATCATCCTACCGAATTGGGGGATGACGCTAAGACTTTTCCGTTATCCCGTGGATACGAATCTCACCCTTGGATAGAGACTAAGCTTGACAAATTGGTGGCTCTTTTGGGGATAGACAAGACGAAGGTGAGTAAGAAAGAGTTTCGAGCGACTGGAACAGAGCCGATGGATCGTCCCTTCGACACAGAGAAGGGGATGGTGTTAGAGTTATGTCCTAGGAGCCAATCATTAAATGGCTACTTCTATGGTTTATGTTATTGATGATATTTGATCATTTTTTCCTTGATTTATTAATTGACAGATCATTCAGGTTGAGGAACTGAATTGTAGATCTCTGTATTTCATTTATAATTAAATGACAATAATAAATCTAAAAGGTCCGTAATCTTGATAATTAACAAGGAATATTAATTATCGGATAAGATTAGTATGCAAGTTACGTGATGATTAAGTTCTACAAATCATAGGTAAGGAGTTGCCAACTTAATTGCATATGTACATGTTATAGAACATAGTACAGGACGCGACCCAATGAAATAAATATATGGATTGTGTTATGTGTCATTATTTGTTTCATTTGAGTTTGATTCTAAGTTTGAGATGGTTCAACTTTTCCACATGGGAATAGGTTCAATAAATATCGTCTACCGTTGATTCCTGATAAGGGCTGCTATACGGACTTTATTTATGTTCTCTTGAATTGTGCGGGGAAAAGTTGTTCATCAAGAAAACCGTATGTCCCTCATTAATTAACTTAGTGAGCGATGATATCTATTTGGGCCCCTTGATGGAGATGGACTGTTTGCTAGCAACTGATACAGTCATCTCTAGATCAAGAAACGTATAATCTGTAAGAATGACACATTCCGATCTTGGATTATACGATGATATCATGTGACATAAGAATCAGACATGGAAATACTTTTATTTCTTATGCATGATTGAAATTTTGTAGCTGTACACTATTTATGCGAATTGGGAATCATAACGTGTTGCTAGATACCGCTTATGATTATTAGAATTAAATAGCGATTTAATTCCATGGCCAACGTAGCATAAATCCTCAAAGGGTCACACAAATAGGACTTTAATCACACAGTGCATTATTTATTTATTAGCAGCAGTGTATTGAGAAAATAAGATAAGTTGATTAATTAATTATATACCGTTGCGAACCGTTATAATTAATTAAATCAAGTAGATCATATAGAAATAAATTAATGCATTAACTAATCCCTAAATAATTATTAATGAGTTAATAATTAATTTAATTCAACACATATTAATATAAATGGTTATATTAATTAATTAGGCTTATTATTTAATAGCAAATATATAGTCCAATTAAAGAGCAATCAAAAGGGGCTTTAATTAATTGAATTATAGACCCATTAAACAAAGAGAGGTGGCCCATAATGGCCTTTATTGTGGCAGCCCAAGGAAGGTGGTAGGTGGGGTGGCATTGTGGTAAATAGTTGGAAGTGTTCCCTAGGGTTTGACCTCTATAAAAGGACCCCCTTGGTGGCTCCAAACCCTAGCCTCCTTCCACCTCTTGGCTCCTTCTCTAGCTGAAATTTTCTCCTCTCTTTCTCTCCATTGCTCATGTGTTGAGCTCTCATCCATCCACTTAATTAAAGTAATTAGTTGATAGAAGAGAGAAAACCAAAAGGGATTAGCTTCTCCTCTCATCCTTGCTAGCACAAGTCGAAGAAAGGGTGGTTAAGCTCCTAGGTGGACTCGAGGCGGCCGCCGATAAGGAGGAGGTGAAGGAGAGCACGCCACCGATTCCTACGCAAAAGGATCGAGCCTTGCGATTGCTAGTTCGCAAGAGGTAGCATCCTTCCTCCCTTTTCTCATGGTGTGTTAATTGCTTGGACTAGATCCTTCGAGGTCTAAGTCGTTTGGTTAATTAATTAGTTAATTAGCACAAAAATTAAAATTCTTAGACTTCCTAACAGATGGTTCTCTTCCAAAAATCTACATATTGTGGATTTCGTCTTCGTCTCTCTCGTTTTCAGCGCGAGCTTTTGAATGCAGCGGAAGTTCCTCCCGGTCAACTATATATGGTGGCATGGTGTTGTATTAGTTCTCTTGAACGTTTATTGACCGTGAACTACAAGTATTTGGATCTTAAGCAAGGGGTAGAACTAACTTTGGGCTTGTTCGAACATTATTATAAGTTCTGTTGCCTGAATGAAATTTACACCCTCAGACCTTTAGCGAAGTTATTTGCTAATAAACCGAAGAAGATCAGGGATTGGGAAGAGAACTTCGTTTTCATTAAGGGTTCGATGATAGATACAATGGGTGTCCCCAAAGAATGGAATAGGGAGTCTGGTGAGTATACTAAGGTGGTTTTTCCTGAGCCCTCGAAGGATGATATGGATATCATCGCCCTTCCGGAGGAAAAATCTTCCAGAGGGTATTGGCTGTGCTGGGATGGAGTGACGATAACTCCTGATGATCATGTCTTTCCTCCTGAGGATATTCCTACGGACGAAGATGAGGATGAGGAGGAGCCTTCAAAAAAGATTGACGAAGTTTTTATGGCTTCTGGTGATCGCCAAGCTGATACTGAAATACGCAGCAAGCCGAGAGCGGGCTTAGAGATTCCTGTGAGGAAAAAACCTCGTGCTGCGATTTTCACAGGTGGCTCTATGTTTAAGATTAAGGGTCAGGATCGCACAAGGCATCCTCGAGTTATTATTTCCAATAAGCCTAAGGAAGGTATCGTCTTGCCTCTTTAGGCGAACACGTCTGTTCTAGAGTCAGGGGTGAAGAAAAGGAAAGATGGGGGAGTTCTAAAGCTTCTGTTTCGGAGGCGGAGGCGGAGGCAAAAAGGAGGAAGCGGGAAGGTAGTTCTGCTACTCATGTTACCTCAACTCCTATTGTCCAAACGGTGGATAAGACTTCCTCTGCTGGAGTTGGAGGAGGTGCTATGGTTGTAGTTAGTTCGCAACCAGAAGCTGAGTCTGCCCAACCTTCTCCTCGAACACCAGCTCCATCTGCTCGTTCCAAAGGGATCGATGACTCTTGGCGACTAGCCAAGGTCAGAAATATTCATGAGGACGAAAAGGTTTCACTTCGTCTTCCTGGGTTATCAGTAGATTCTTCCAGAACCAAGGTATATCATTCATCTTTGCTTCTCTTTTTTTTTTTACTTTGGTATTTCTTCTAAACTTGTCTATGTGCAAGTTTCTCAATTAGCTGCATCAATTCATCGTGTCTCTCTAGACTTGCACCTACAGCTTGGCAAGGAAATAGTCGACTTGTTCATTGACGACAAGTTTATACGTATGCACGTTTTATTGATGGAGCTGGGGTGTTTACAGGCGAGCGTTCACAATCAACAACATTATTTTGGTGATGCTTGGACGAGCTCCCTGTCATCTCTAGCGAAAAGAAACGCCGAAATTGACCGTGAGCTTAGGGTACTTCGCGGCGAACAGGAAACGGATGTGGGGTTTAAGGTCGATCTGTCCCATTATCCAGTTTTTGCTAAGATGTTTATAGAGGATCAAGCCGAAGTATCGGGTCTTTTTGAGAAGATTGCGGCGTCTCAAGATTCCTTGACCACCCGCGTTCAGACGTCTGAAGCAGATAAGAGGCAGATGTCTGACATGCTGAACAAAGCCACTGAAGTGCAGGCCGACTTGCATAACCAAGTCCTCGCACTTCAGTCAACCCTCGAGCAGCGGGATCAGCAATTGGAGCAGCTTCGAAACACTATCACGCAGCGTGATGGTGCGATAACTGATTGGAAGCGAACTGCTGAGAAGGTGGCGCGTGAAGCTAAACATCATAAGGAGTGTGTGAGTGTCCTGATGACGGAGAAGCAAGCTCTATCTCAGGAAAAACATGCTTTATTTGAAGGAAAGGAGAAGCTTATAGAAGAAGCCAAAATTCGTGAGTTGGCCTTATCTTTGTCGCTGGAGGAGATTTCTTCACTTAAGGCAGAGAAGGATCGCTTGAGCGCCGAAGTTGTTGACACTGCAACTTTGCTTGATCAATCCCAAATTCGCCTCTCTGAGTTGAACGAGGAATTGACAAGGCTCAAAGCCCAAACTTCCTCTAATAAAAGATAAAATGTTTTAATGGACAGTGGCGAAGTGTGGTCTTCTCATGACTTTTGAGGAATTTTCTTAAATCTCCAGGGGGCAAGCAGCTTCGTCTAGGCTGGCTTGCACAGGAATGCATCTTTTGCTGAAGTACAAATTTGATGAGCTTAGGAAGTATTGTCCTTTCATTCGTGAGGAGTTCGGCATCATGGATTCTCCTCCAAAATCTGATGTTGATCTAGATAACTGCTATTGGGATGAGGAGAATGGTGAATTGGTGCATCAGGGCACTGAGGTGGAGAAGCAGGTGGAGTTGGGCCTAGATGTTACGCTTCCCATGGTATCTCCTCGATATGCCTGGTCAACTACAGGTATTGCTTGGCCTGAGGACGTACCATACCCTTCTGAAGATGAGTCCGATTCTGACGAAGAAGAAGAAGAAGCTGGGGGCGTAGGCGTAGATGGCATTGAAGCAGTGAAGATGACAGGTCCCCCTGAAGGTTTGGATGTTGGAGAAACTCAAACACATCAAGATCAGGTGAGCTTGACTAAGTCAGGCGATCCTAGCTCTAACTTCGCTGATGATCTTGAGGGGGTATTGATGGCTCATAATGAAGCGGGTGGGAACCTGGATCTTCGAGTCGATGATTACGGCGTCGAAACTGGTTTTGGCTTTGGTGAAGATCCTTAAGTTTAATGTTATTATTATTTTTTTTTTGTGCGACGAATGTTCGACTAAAGTATAATATTAATTTGTGAAGTTCAATAGATGGATGAAGAACTTTAAATGTGACAGACTTTTTATATCTCTGCATTATTGTTTATATGCAAATGTTAACTTGAGTTTTTTGGACTTTCTGTGGAAATGCGACGCGTTTCTATTCGAACTGTTCACACAATCTTTTTGTTTAAACTGACTTAATTACCAAATTGTTTATTACAACTTCCACTTTGTGTGGATTTTCCGTGCTACAACGGACTTTGAAGGCGTTCGCTGGATCAGAAGGATGAGCAGTGTCATTTGCTACAAGAACGTCTCTTACATATAAAATGTTTCTATCTTTTGGTTGATTTTCTAATTAAGTAATGTTGACTTGCCAAATTTGGCCGTATGATAACTTCGCCATTGTATCCTTTGGCCTTGTGTGCTATTCCTTTTTAAGCGTGAGTTTATGCTTAGTGATTTTGTTAATTTGTGAATTTCTTCGGGCGAAGCCTTGATATTCTTCTACTTCGCTTCTTCCTGATTTGCTCTGTTGGTTATTCTTCCCGTAAGAGCTGGATTAGTAAAACTCTTGGTCTGTGGCATAAAGACTTGTCTACTTGCGAAGTTGGTTCTTATTTTTGCATTCTTCACGTTTTGCAGTGTTGCATTATATGAAGTGTTGTGTTTTCGTTCGTTCAATGCGATTACTCTTATAACCTTGTTTTAATTTAGCGTTTCTTTGTGATCTGTCAACTATCTTACTAAGTTCTCTTTTTCGGGGTTATTGTTGCATGTCGAGTTCTTCCTCTATCTCTCTCTCTCACTCTCTTTTTTTTCTTTTTCTTTTTTCTTTTTTTTATTATTTATGTGAGTGGTCGCTTTGATGTTTGTTTATATTAGCTTGATGGTCATGCGATTTATGTGATGCGTTCATTAGATTTATTTTTGTTCATGCTGAATGCATGTTCAGTTCCAATACTATACTCACTGTCTGAGTTAGCATTTGTCTAGGAACAAGGTGGCGAACATCAAAAGAAAAGGCACATACATAATAGGGAGAAGAGTTTCTCTTTATTCACAATAAACAATTTTCAATACATTGAATGGTTAAAGATCGTTAATGCAGTTACAAGTATTTGATTACAGTCTTTGTCTTTGTCGGAATCAAGAGATGTTGCCTTTCTATTCCTCTGTCGTGAGTTTAAGGTGGCTTCAACGATCAAGAGATGTTGGTTTTCTTGTGGCTGTCTCGATTGATCTTCGTCACTACCTTGATGGATGAGGCTCGCATCGTCTCCCAATGTTGTCGCTTGGTTCGTTTCTCTGCGAATCCTTGTAGGGTTCGGCTAACTTTGGATGGCCCTGATCCTCTTTCAGAAGATGATCCACTGCTGCTTAAGGTTCACCGTCCTTTTCACGTCAAGCGTGTCCCACGCGGTAGCAAGGACGGGCCTCTTGCGCGAAGTTGGCGAGGCTCGTGGTTGCAGGCGGTTGATCATCTTCGCTGGAAAGCATCGAACCTTGTTGACTTTTGAAGTGATCTTGCATTTTTTTCTAGGTCGTGCTTTCCGTCGAGATGGGTAAGAAGAAACTCGACGGACTGTAGTTTTAGTGTCTCGCCAAGTGTATTTACAAACCCACCTTAACGGATCTCCTTCCCCACATGTGAATAGGAAAAAAGATCCGTGGGGGAGGAATCGTAGTGATAGAGAGGATGATAAACTACATCAGCTATCCTACTAATTTCTCCTCCTTTCTTCAAATATGCTACTAATTTCTCTTTCTACTCCATGGCGATGCTTTGGCATTTTCTTACGTTTCTTTTTCATGGTGTTGGAGGTGGTGGTTTCGTTAAAGTTTTGGGAAAGGTAGGGGAAGAGAAAAAAGGAGGCGGAAGAATTCTAGCTTTTCTTGTGAGTTATGCCGTGTGGGGGGAGACCTTATTTATAGGCGTCCCCACTTTGGGTATTTTGGTAATTCCACATCTGTTCCCTATTTATGGCAGAATTAAGGTGGATGCAAACATTAAAGCTCAGGCTTTTCTAGGCATAGCGTGTTTTGCACGGCAATCTTTGGTAGTTGCAAAAGGTTGTACTTATCTTTAGTGCTATCAGATTTTGTCAGATTTTGTCGTGGATAAGTGGGATTTTAACTTTTCTTGCGAATTTGTCGTATTCTTATGTTCGCCATAGCTTCGAACGCACTATTTGGGTTTTAGCGTTTTATGCTAACGTCTTTTATTTAGCAGATGGCGCGTGTTCGCGGCTAACATCTGTGAAGTTCGATAGACTGCGCGTGATCGCGGCTAACTTCTCTTATTTTGCAGATGACGCGTGTTCGCAGCTAACATCTGTAAAGTTTGATAGACTGCGCGTGATCGCGGCTAACGTCTCTTATTTAGCAGATGGCGTGTGTTCGCGGCTAACATCTGTGAAGTTCGATAGACTGCGCGTGATCGCGGCTAACGTCTCTTATTTAGCAGATGGCGCGTGTTCGTAGCTAACATCTATGAAGTTTGATAGACTGCGCGTGATCGCGTCTAACGTCTCTTATTTAGCAGATGACGTGTGTTCGCGGCTATTATCTGTGAAGTTCAATAAACTGTGATATCGAAAATTGGTTTTGACAAGGGAACATTAAAAAGCATCTAAGGATAATTCTTCAAGTGCAAGGAAATAACTTTATTTATTTACAATTACATACAGAGTAGCATCTTTAACTACGGTACAGATACTTGTCCTCCTATGTAATCTTCCTCTTCAGCAGAAGAAGGAATGGCTACAAAGGGTCTTCACAACCTTCATAAAAAAAAAAGGAAACAAAAAGAGGAAACTGCTCTACTTTTCTATCTATCACCCAGGAGTTCTATTCTACGGTACTACTCCTTTTGTTTAGATGGACAAGGTCTCGATCTTTCTAGGCATAGAATTTGCGCAGGTGTACTGCGTTTCATGCACTGGGCAGTTCTCATCCGGTCATGTCTTGAAGCCTGTATGGCTTCCCTTGAATGGACTTTATAACTTGAAAAGGACCGTCCCAATTTAGATCCAACTTTCCAATATATTTCCCCATGGCCTCCACACTTCTCAGTACCCAATCCCCTGGTTGAAAATGTCTTGGTGCAACCTTCTTATTGAAGACTTTGCGCATTTTCCTTTGGTATTCTGCTATCCTTACTCTAGCTTCCTCTCGAAATTCGTAGATGGTCTCAAGTTCGACCATTTTTCTCTGGTTGTTCTTGTTCCACTCATACGCGATATGCAAAGTGGGTTGAATGATTTCCAATGGTGTAACGGCGTCCATGCCATATACCATCGTAAAAGGGGATCGATTGGCGGCACTCCTTGGTGTGGTGTTGTATGCCCACAGAATTTCGTCAAGGAAATCGGGCCATGTATTTTTGCTTCCATCAAGTTTCTTCTTTAGTCCCTCGAGTATAGTTCGGTTGGAAACTTCTGCCAGGCCGTTGGTTTGTTGGTGGCTGACCGATGAGAAGTTCGATCGTATGTCCAGTCCCTCGTACATGCTTTGGAAGGGAGTTCCAGTGAACTGTCTACCGTTGTCCGATATGATCGTGTGTGGTATTCCATATCGGTAGACAATATTGTGCTTGACGAAGTCTGCAACCTTCTGAGAAGTTATCAAAGATAGCGGTTTTACTTCTACCCATCGTGTGAAGTATTCTACAGCTACCACGACGAACTTAAGGTTCGCTCTCGCAGTGGAGAAAGGACCCAAGATGTCAATGCCCCACACATCGAAAGGCCAAGGGCTTGCGATGGAACTTAGTGTCGTCGGTGGTTTTTTCGACACTCGGGAATGATATTGGCATTTCTCGCATCTTCGAACTATATCAACCATGTCCTTCTTTATTGTTGACCAGAAATATACTTCTCTTTTGATACGCTTGTCGAGGCTGTACGGGCTTTGGTGGCTTGCACACATCCCTTCATGATTTTTATTAATTAATTCCTTTGCTTTGGTGTCGCTAATGCATGTCAGCCAAGGCCTGCAGTAGCCTTTCTTTAGTAATTCTCCTTCAAGTATAGTAAACTCTGGGGCCCATCTTTTGACTCGCTGTGCGGCTGCTTTGTCTGTTGGCAGCTGTCCTCTGGTGAGGTAATCCCGAACGGGAGTGTACCATTCTAACTCATTAATGAATTGATAGCACAGCGACTTCGTTTTGTGCAATGCATGCTTCAGGAATTTCCATGACGATTATGGGTGTGTCGTTGCATAACTCCGATCCTTTGGCTAACTTTGATAAAGCACCTGCCACTTCGTTCATGCCCCTTGGTATGTGTTCCACGATGGTCTCGTCAAACGATGCTAGCATTGTTCTTATACTTTCTAGGTACTTGGTCAAAGTAAGGTCGTGTACATCATATTGTCTGTTGATCTGGTTCACCACTAACTGTGAATCTATGAAAATTTTCACTTTTGTGGCTCCTACTGCTTCAACCAATCGAAGTCCAGCGAACAACGCTTCATACTCAGCTGTGTTGTTTGTGACAGAAAATGTTAGATGTATAGCATAGTAGAACATTTCTCCTTTTGGTCCCTTGATTTGTATGCCCAAACCTGCACCTCGCTCTGATGCAGCTCCATCTACATAAACCTGCCCTGTTGATTCCTGTGTTCTTTTTTTCGCTCTTCCTATATTTTTGACTATGAAGTCTGCGAGTGCTTGGCCCTTGTATGTTGTTTTTGGCATGAAAGATTTGTCGAACTCTGAAAGTTCGACAGCCCACTTCAAAAGTCGACCTGATACGTCCAAGCTGCCTAGAGCCTTTTTCAGTGGAAGTTCGCTGATAACCTTGATGGGGTGTGCTTGGAAGTAAGGTCTTAACTTTCTTGCTGCCATGAGTACAGCAAACGCTCCTTTTTTGACCGTGGAATATCTCTCTTCTGCATTGCGAAGTACCCTATATACGAAATATACAGGTTTTTGTATCTTGTGTTCTTCTCTCAGAAGGGCTGCTCTCACCGCAACAGCGGACGCCCCAAAATAAATGACATCTGCTGAACTGCCCGTGTCCACCAAGATTTTCCTGACTCTTACGCCATTTATTCGTAACATCAGAACGATGACGTCATCATGTGGGAGTTGTATTCCTCTATAGTCCTCTGGACTAAACGATATCACTTGAGAAGTTTCTTGTTTATGTTGGATTTGAAACATGTGAAGTGAATGTTCGGAGGGCCGGCTGTCATTGGGCTTTCCTTTGATGAACATAACTGGTGGTGGTGACGCGCGAACTTCGTTATGGCCTTTGATGTCCACAGTCTCTCGATTTTCTTGCTGTTCGAGAGGTCGCTTGTTAAGATGATGGCTATTTCTTCTTTCTCTCTCATTGTAGTGCTGTGTCTTCCTCTTACCTCGTTCATCTTTTTCTAAGAAATTCTCTAGTAAGTTGGTTTGTCTGACCAACCTTTCTATTTCATCTTTCAGCTTGAGGCAGTCTCTTGTGCGATGTCCAGTGCTGCCATGATACTCACAATAAGCGTTTCTGTCGAAAACTTCTGGTCTAGTTATTGGGGGTGCTTTGCAGACTTCTCTATTATGTTTGATATTCTCATAAACTCTCTCTTGTGGTTTTGTGGTCACATGGTAGATTTTGTAATAAGGGCTGTTATCATTCGCGGATTTTCGGTATCGGGTCTTATTTTGTCCGAAGGATGGTTGCTCACGTCTTTTGTTTCTGGGTGATCGACTGCGTTGTCGCCTTCTTGGTGAACTTCGCTTCTGAGGTGCCCTAGGTGAAGGAATGCGATCATTTTTTGGTTTAAACGTCTAGTTGTGGCCTGTATAACTATAGAAGCTTTGTCCTTGCATGGAAGCGATTTATTCTTCCGCTCGTATGAGATGTTCGGCTCTTTCTCTAAAAGCTGCGAAGTCAGGAAACTTTTCTGTCATGGCGGCCCATTGCACCGGGCCTTCCAATAGTCCGCATTGAACTGCTAGTAATGCCATATCTTCTCTATAATCTCCGCATTTGTTTGTTTCTATGGAAAAGCGGTAGAGGTCATATCTGGTGTGTTCGTCTGGGTATTGTCTCACACTCATTAAATCCATGCAGGTTTGCGAACCTCTTAAGGAACTTGTCTGTGAGGTCTTTATAGCTGGACACTGATCCAGACGGTAGTTGGGCGTACCAGTCCCAAGCTATCCCTTCTAACCTTGTTGGGAAAACCAAACACATGGTTCTCTCTGATGCTCCGGTGATTAACATGGATTCTCTGAAGGTGTTGACAAAGGCTCGTGCATCGTGTGCTGGGTAGGCTGGGTATTTGTCTAGGTTGGCGAAGTCTTTCAGCCGTAAGGGTCTTCCTCTGTACAAATGTTGTGCCAACGCTCCTCGAGGGGGCGAAGGACTTGTTCGTCCTCTCACTGACCTTCTATTGGCATGTCCTCTGCGAGGGTCCAATCGTCCATCACTTTCTGTCTCACTGTAAGAGGAGTAACTTGAGGAGGGCGATCTGGGAACTGAAGATGAGTGGTGATTGTTTTTTTGCCGGAATGTTCAGCGATGGGTTAAGCTCGGTGATCTAGATTGGTTGGAGTCTGATGAGACTGACTTTCGTCTCGGCTTGGTTGATCGCGACTTCGATCGACCTCTCTTTTGGGAGCGAGAGTGTCCTCTCCTGTTAGAGGGATAAGAGTGTTTGGGAGACGGCTATGGTCCCCCCTCCATGTGTTCCACTTCAGGCCTCTCACGCTGGGAGTTTCTTGTGAAAGTGTGGTTGGTTGGCTGTAGAGGAGCAGATGCTTAGGGCGTAGGGACATATTACTGTTGCTGTTGCAAGAAGGGTTGGTTTGGTGGGATGTTTCGATGTTCTGATGTGTCACATATGGTTGGAAAGGGTTATGTTGCATGGGCTGTGGTTGGAAGCCGTATTGCGTGTTTTGTAAGGGTGGTATATACGCACTTGGCATAGGTTGGTAAGGTGGTTGGTTGGGGGTGTGTGTGGATGGGATGACTAGTATTGAAGGAGTGTTTGGTATGATGGTCTGATGAGGTGTTAGAGATATGCTATTTGACTGGTCTGAGACTTGCCCTTCTGTCCTTGGCGGAGGTGGTTGAACAGTTGTTTTGCCACCGTGGGCCTTGTTTGCTGACCGATAGTGGTAGTGGATGTGGTATTTGTTGTGGTCATCTTAGAAGTCGATGGCGTGTTAAAGTCAAACTTTTTTGGTTGTACATCTGGACCTTCTCTCATTTGAACAAGGAGAGCTACGCAATAAGAAGAATAGGTTTCCTTCTCGGTTGCTTCATGTGATCTCCATTCACGGTGAGCGCCAGTTGATAACCCTAATCTAACTTTTTTGGTTTTTCAACAAAGTAGAGACTTAAACAGAGAGAAGATTCAGAATTAAACCACACAAAGAAAGTATTTTATTGCTTTTTTGTCTTTCGAGTACAAGTAAGAAGATCAAAGTTACAGAGATTATAACCCCCTCCCCCAGGGATAGGGGGTGCTTATTTATAGCTATTAGTTTTTTATCTTAGGATCATATATGACAGATTTGTGGCTCCCTTCCCCGCTAAGTGAGGAAACGGGTCATTCTTCAACTTCGCGGTTCAATAGAAGATCGCTTAGTAGTTTGCAAACCTCCTCCCCCTAGGACGAAGTTTATCGAAGTTATAAAGGAGGCCTCAGTTGGGACCATCTTTCCACGTGTGATGATGACGTCATCAGTTCGTTATAACTAACTCTGACACGGGAAGATATCCGATCAGGGGGGTGTTTCCTTGTCCCTGATCAAGGATATCATGTAGGACCTCTGTGGGACCCTCCATTCAGCAGGCCTAGATCCAACGGAGAGCGGGCCCATCGTGCTTGTTGGGCCTTTCTGTTGTACGGGCTTTCATGGAATATTGTATCAGGTAGTATCACTCTCAAAATGATCATTTTTTGTAAATAATAAAATGATAAAAATAGAGTTAAAATTAAAATTTCTGCAAGAACACATGAACATTTTGTTCTGGACAGCAGGTACATCTGAACATTTGATGTTCTGGACAGCAGGTACACTCAGACATTTCTGGTCAAGCCTCAAATCCAAAATCCCAAATCCAAAGATCCAAATACCAATAATTCAAATACCAAAACTCAAATCCCAAAACCCAAAGTAAAGAAATCCCAAATTCCAAAACCATAGTCTCTAAGTACCAAAACTCAAGATCAAAACTTCAAAACTCCAAAACTTAAATTCCAAATCCAAAGATCCAAATACCAAAAATCTAAATCCAAAATTCCAAATCCGGAGATCCAAAAATCCAAATCTCAAATCCAAATGTAAATGCCAAAACCCATAACACTAAATCCAAAATTCAAATATCAAGATTCAAAATCCAAAACTCTAAACCAAATTCAAAACTCAAAGCCCTAAATCAAAAGCCCAAATCCAAGAACCCAAATCTAAATTCCAAACCTCAAACATCAACTCAAATCCAAAGTCCAAATTTCAAGAAACCCAAAATTCAAATTCCAAACCCAAAGCCTAGAGATCAAAACAGAACTCTGAAAAGTCAAAATTCAAAAGTCTAACTTGAAAATTAAAAAGTTAAACTTAAACTCCAATTTAAAAGTTGAAAGTCAAAACTCAAAAGTTCAACTTAAAAATTGGAATAATCAAGACTCAAAGTCGATCTGATAGCCAGAACTTAAAGGTCTTAAAATACCCAAGATTCAATATTGAACCCCAAAAGTTAAAGACACAAAGGCCAACGCTCTAGAACTTGGATCAAAGTCGATAACTACAAATTCAAAGTGACATTAAAGTCTTAAAAGTCCAACTTCGTCCTTCTGAGACTGCATAGTGCATTGTCCTGGAAGGTACAACCCGGTGTTCTCGTCAAGATGAGGCATAGCGTTTCTTCCCTCGCGACTCGAACGAAATTCCAAAAATCTCTGAATCCCAAAACGAATGAGAATTTACCTGGATCGCCTATCTTTCTAGTGTCGAACTTAAAAAATTAAATCGTCCTTCTAAGATTGTATAGCGCGTTGCCCTGGAAGGTACACCCCAGAAGTTCTTGTCAAAATGAGACATAACGCATCTGTACTCGAGACTCGAACGAAATCCCAAAAATCCCTAAATCCCCTAATTGACTGAGAATTAATTTAGGAAATATAACTCCTAGTATTAATCTAAAAAATCTCAAGGTGGCTCCTAGCCAACTTCAGCAAAGTCAACAACAAAAATTGCTAAAATTGTGACCTGAAAGTCAACTAATGTTCTGTAACAAGTTTCAAGTTGCAATTAAAAGAATTCAAAGTCAAACCTCTCCAAAAGACTAATCTTCTTAAAAGATTAAATTGACTCTAAGCTATTCATCACAGTTATTTTGATTATTCCTGATCTAGAGGTGCTCTTGTCTGGTTCTCAACTCAGCCAAGAGGTAATTAACAACAGGGTCTTGCGCTTGTTGGAAGGAAAGGACCTACAAACAAGCAATAAACTCTCGTGGTAGTTAGAATCGCGTTAGCCCCCATTGCCATTTTCGGATGGACGGTAGCGTTCGGGTCACAAGATGCTCGAGGGTATCTGATCCGTGCTTCTTTTCCCCATGGTGAAAGTTATCCTTTGATATCTCCCCGTAGATAGGTCAAAAAAGTGCGAGACAGATATACATGTGTGTAGGTTTTGGATGGAGGAAAATATTCATGATGGCATCACCATATTGGATCCAGAGATGTTGGCATGCAAAAAAATCCAACACGAAAATAATAATGCGGTGAATTAACTTCTGAGGACGTTTCTACAATATCCGTCCACCTACCTTCTTCTGCCGTATAATGAGGAGTAAGAACCACTATAATGATTAAAATAGCTAGTATACAAATGAAGTTTTTAATTTCCTTTAATTCCATCAAAACAATAAACTCTATTACAGGTTTCATTGGATTCTCATTGCTATTCATGTCGAGAAGCGAACTGTTCACTTAGTTGATTCTTTGAAACGGAAGAATCCAAAGTACAAAATTAAGTGGTTCATAACCTAGTAAGTTTTTGTTTCTAAATTAACAAAACAATGATGTCTGAGATTGAGAAAATATTAGATTATATCTAAGATAATTTTGGTGTTTTGGTGGTGAAATATAGTATAAAAGAGTTCGAGGATTTCAGTTGTCACCTTGGTTAGGCTTCGGACTGTCAACGTGTGTGCTGTCGCACGAAACGCTGACCCGTGCAGCACCAGACTGGCCCTTTGCGACCCGCACGGGATTCCATGCAACCCGCACAGGTAGTACTTGGTGCGGCATGACCCTTAGTTGATGGTGCATGCATGGTAATTAAGTTCCTAACTGGTTTTAGACAGATCTAGGCTGACTTGGATTCCCTAGACCTCAATCGTCGCATGTTGGTCATGGTATCGTGACCGAAACCTAGTCTAAAGCCCTTATTAGGCTAATTAACCCTCATTTTCGCTTGTTGGCTTAATTATCCTAAGTTCACAAGTTGGTTTACTAAGGTATCTGACCAAATTTCGTCTAATTAGAAATCTTCCCTCTTTTGGGGTATCTATTGGTCACCTTTCGGCTCCTAACCTACCTTAAGTTGCCTACTCAAGTCAATCAATTAACCTAAACCTTTAGTCAAGATTAGGTGTGCGCATTCACCCAATAAGAGGTTCGATCCAATCAATCAAATACAAAGCAAGCATAATCAACAAACAACCAACAAGTGATAAATCATAGAAACTTAACCATCCATTTATTACATCAATCCTAACCTTGGTTCAAACATGACCCTAGAACAAACTAATCTAGCCTAGCATCATGGAAATACAAGCAAAAGAGAGAAACAAAGTTGATACAATCTCCATAACCAAAGAGAAGAAAGGAGGAAGGCAAAAGTCCATGTTCAAGCCTCTTCATCGCCTCTAGATCTAAGATATGGCTTCCTAAGTCGAGAGATGGACGGAACTTGGTCGGAACGTGGCTCACAAGGTGGCAGAACCCTCTGTGCGGGTCACACAGGATGGCTGTACGGGGTGCACAGAGGAAGTGAGGTGGTGGATCTATAAGGTTTTCGTGGAGGCGCCACCTCCAGAAAGAGGGAAGATAGGATGCCCTAACTTCGGCTCTTGGGGGCTTTAAATACCCGCGAAACTAGGGTTCGAAGTCATGTGCGGTGTGCATGGAAAGTTGGTGCGATTCGCATAGGCCAGGAATGAGTTGTCTGACCCATGTCACTTGTCTGGCGTGCTGGTTGGGACATGTGCAGGCCGCACAGAATTCCATCCAGGCCGCACGGGATCAATTTCTTCATATTTTGTAGGCCAAACTTCACCAAATTTCCTCCAAGTTCCTACAAAATGAATATAGACCCAAGAAGTGCCAAATTCCTACAGAAATAAACTAAAACATGCATAAAACAAAGGTATTGAATTGTGATTGAGGGTAAAGTCTGGTCAAAACATATATATAAATGTGTGATATCAAACTTCATGCAAGGGGTATTATTTAAATAATATCAATTTGATATGTTATGACTTGTTGATATGTTATTTGTATATGTTACTTGTATTTGTTTCATATGTTATACTTGATATGTTACTTGATATATATGCTATATGTGTTATGCTTGATATGTTTGATATGCATGATATATATGTGATGTTTGATATTGGTACAATTTGGTACTAATTGGTACGGCTAGCAAACATGGGCTAGCCACCCAAAATAGGCCATTTATTTAAAAAAAAAAGAAATTTTGTAACGGTTATTAAGTATAATCGTTATAGATTTTTAGAAAATTAATTTTTTGTACGGTTATGTATTAATCTGTAACGGTTATTACTTAATAACCGTTTCAGAAGACTAGATTCTGTAACGATTATTAGTTAATAACCGTTACAGATTATAATAAAAATATATACGTAATTTTATTATAACTATTGTAACTGTTATTAAGTAATAACCATTACAGTAGCTAGTCTTCTGTAACGGTTATGAAGGTTTTTGTAACGGGGACTACTGTAACGGTATGTAAACTGTTACTAAGGCCTTTTATTAACCGTTACTATCAAACGTGACATTTGTTTAATGCAACAATCAATTAACAAGCATCAAACACAATAAACAACAATCAAACAATCAAACCACAAGAGATAAATCACAAACTACTATATTTAACAATACTAAATCATTCAAAATAACTCAATTAACATAGTTAAAAAGGTTCTCAACTATAGCTCTAAAAGATGACTACTCACTACTCATCATACAAATAATAATCAAAGCAGGATTCATCATAGATACAAATAAAAGAAAGAGAAAGTGAAAGATAGAACAAATCGGCATGATCTTCTCTTCAATCTGCTGCTTATCCACATTGGAATGGCCTGGTCCGCGCTTGGAACGGGTTAGTATCTTTTGGCGGCTGTGTCTCTAGTCAAGTATGGAAGGTGGCTAAACCCCATAAATTGTGTGTCCCCCGGTCAGGGGCAGAGTAGGGACCTTTATAGCGCTTGTGGGAACTGTCATGGTGTGAATACACGTCTGAAGTTGCCTTGTTTTGGAGAATTTCCTTCAGAGAAAACTTGACAAAAACCACCCATCATAGAGCTCGTGTCGTGTCGTGTTGACACAAGTTAATATTTTCAACATGTCGTGTCATGTCGTGTCAAATGAAGAAATTGGTTAACATTACACGCGTTATGACACGACACGTCTAACACGACGTGTCGTGTTGACATGACGTGTTAAATGTGTCAAGCCATATTATAATTTATTTTAATTTTTTCATAAAAATCATTAAAAAGTATTTAAATAATTTTTTAAATTAGAAAAGTATAATAAATTGTTGAAATTTCATATATGAAAATAAAAATTAATGATGGAATAAAATGATTATGAATTAAAGTTATTAAATTTATAATATAAACTCAATATAATTTCATAGATTCTAAATAATATTAATGTTTTGTGATGTCAACTCGTGTCACGTGTTAACTCATGCCGTGTTTAGATGTGTCAATGTTTTGAAGTCTCCAAGACGACACGACACGCCGACACGCATGTGTTGTGGTAATTCCATAAACATGTCGTGTCATGTCATGTCAACACGCTTACGTGTCGTACCAACACGCTTGTGTCGTGTCATTTTGGAGAACACCAGCTCTTCTCGAATTCGAGTTGGCTCACAAAGATATGGTACTATTTTAGTTTAAATTATTGCTAGATAATTTAAATTAAATTTTATATTTACTACAACTGAGATATGTTACAAATAAAATAATATCCATATATATGCATATCTAAACAGTATAAGCTTATCTCACCATATGCTTCATTCAAAAAATAAAATCCATGTATTTCATTCAAAAAATAAATCAAATTAAGTTATTAAAATATTGACTACTGGGACATATATAACTCCAATCAACTATAAGGGCTGGATTTTAAATTCTTTTGAAAACAATAAATTAGATTTCACACAAATAAAATCAATATCCCAACATCATCTGCATCCAAGTGGTTGATCATTGTTATAGTTTATAAACATAACAAGAGTAGTAAGAATAGTAATGATATAATGAAATAATTTAGCAGTAACAATACAGTCGTCTTTAGTTTCGATGTTGCATTATTAACTTGTTGTTATAAAACAATCTATATTGAAAGTTATAGTGATTATTATAACAACACTATTTTTTAATAAAAAAAAAGTGATAATCTCATTGGTTATAAAATTTTGATCTTTTATTATTAATATCTCCTTACAATAAATAATATTAATAATCTAAATTAAATTGGATCATTGACCTAGCAAGGCGCGATACCAACAATAGTTAAATTTTATTGGAGTCCTCAAAATATATTGAGTTGTGCAACTTGAATTTTCCAAATAAGAATGGCTTGAAATGGCACAAAATTACGAAAAGAAGAGATGCAAAAAAAAAAAAAAAAATCAAGAAGAAGGAAGAAAGATTTAAAAAATAAAAAAAAGTAAGCAAATTATAGTAGAGTTCCTAAAAATACATAGAATGCAATTACTCATACTAATAAAAAAAAATCTCTAAAAGAAGAAACTATAATCTAAGTAAAATAATTTCTGATTCACTCGATAAAGCAATCTATATGAAACAAAACCTTCCTTCATTCCTTAATGTAGCCAACGAAATAAAAATATGTTATATCATAATAACACCACGCTAAATAAAGGATGGCGCAATTAAAATAATGAAGGGCGTAAATAAATAGATGAGAAGGGGGCTTATATATTATATATACTCGGATCATGTGCCCGTCCGTGCTAATAAAATATAAATAATAACTACTTCCTTCTCCGATTCCCCCAAAATGCGAACCCTATCTTTAATAACAGAATGTCAAAAGTGGATGTAGAAAAGGCACATCCGGAGTCACCGTCCGAAGAGTCAGAGAGGGACTGGGCGGAGCTACACCCAGACCTTTTGATGGTGATATTTCGCAAGGTCGGGATGCGTGACATGCTCCTTCACGCGAGTAAAGTTTGTAGTTCCTGGAGGAGCACAGCGAGAGATGATCCCATTCTCTGGCGAAGGATTGACACGTTAACGGGCATTCAAGACTTTCCTGACATGTCCAAGTTGAGGGGCGAGGAGAGAAAAGCAGCCGAAGCATCGTATACGAGGACTGTAACGGACATGACAAAAATTGCTGCGGACTGGGGTGGAAATTGTGTCGAGCAGCTGTTGATTGGAGAGTATTGTGAAGACGATCTATTGGACTACGTTGCTGAGAGGTACATCTATAGTATTAATATTAATATTAATAATTCAACTAAAAGTCATGGCCGGGTGTTTAGATTTTCTTTCTTGCGTGTCGAACCTTTCTACATACCATTAATTATTTTTCTTTACTTCTTTCTGTATATTGTTATTCTTCATGCGTGTGAGTTTTTCGACATGCATGACTCAACACACCATTAATTACCTTTTTCTTTTCTCTTTCCAAAATAAATATTACAATAATATTTATTTTTAAATTTCCATTTATACCTTTTTTTTCTTTTTCTTATAAGAGAGAAATTACAAAGATTATTAATATCATGAGAATATTTTGATGTATATATATTGAAGATACTTCTTTATTATGCTACTCTCTTTGATTATTCCGTTTAAAGGACGAATACATTTAGCATGACACCCTTCAAATTTAGAACTATAAACATCACCATGGCCACAACCACGACCGTTCCTCAACAAGAAGAAACATTTTTTATGATTTATGAGGCCCACTACGTCCTCTAAAAGGGTATTTGAGCTACGTGGGGTGCTATTTTTGGTTACCCTCACACTTTGCTCCGGGAAGGGTAGAGAAAACGGAAGGAGATCGGTGACCGATACTCTCAAGAGTTTTGTTATTATTTTACAACTCAAATTTTTTTGGGTAGTTCTGTTATGAATATAGTTTTTTCTATGGACTCAAATCTATATTATTCATCTAATCACAACCATTCATCACGTTGAATGAATGATTTAGATTTTATACCCATGTAAAAAATATCCATGACAGAATTATCCAAATTTTTTATAATAAAAATGATGGAGGACATGATAGGAGAGAGGGTACGTAGAACTAATCTATAGAAATAGTGCAACATCTTATGCCTCAAATTTTGGAGTGTAAAATTCCTCTCCCCTTTCTAATCCATCTCATATTTAATGATATTTTAACCAACATTTTTTTAAAAAGAAATAGATTTATTTTTCTCTGAAATTGCTTTCTATTTATGCAGAGCAAGGAACCTGAAGAGCCTTAGCGTGATAGATCGTAATATATTTCGCAATATTGAGAGCATGGCTAATGCCTTAGGTCAGCTCAATAAATTAGAGGAACTGAGGATTGTAAGGTGTAAGATACCTTTAGGGACGATTATGAAGGTCATTGGATTGGCGTGCCCCCAGCTCAAGCGCTTGAAATTCATATTTCCTAATTTTTCTGGCAAATCTATTACTCAGGAAGGAATATCGACACGGCTTGGAATTCCCAATACAATGTTTGAACTCCAATATCTCCAACTTGTTTTCACCCGGTTAGTCAATTCCTAAAGCCTCCCTCACATAAACACACCACCCCACAAAAAAAGAAACAACACCTCGACAAACCACAAAGATACCATAATAATAATAATAATAATAATAATAATAGTAATAATAATAATAAAATCAATAATGATCTAAAATAGATGGTGTTCAATATGAGCATATGAAAGTTAGCAATTCACATATCGGATCCATGGCATAGGGAAATAGTAGTAGTAATGATGTCATAAGTTTTTAGGTCACGATGTTAGCTTACAGCTGAGGGTGTATGTTTCTACGACTACTACTACTACTAGCAATCATAGTACTATATTATCATCAGCAGTAGCACCACTAGTAGCAATCATAGTAATAAATTATTTTATTTTTTGGTGACATTCTTGTTCGGTTTCTTTTCTAACCTAGCCAACTTATTTGGGACGAAAGGTTTAGTTATTATTGTTGTTGTATTAAAATCAATAAATAAATAACAAATGTACTGAAAAAATGTGTGCGCGTATATGAAAGGTATTGATTTAAATAGCTTGTTTGTGCATATGTTCTATGTTTTGTTTGGAAATTTTATCATGAATTTATTGATTCATTCGTATAGGTATTGTGCTCTTATCATTATTGTTAATAAAAGTCTATGAAACTTCTTTGTATAGAAGTTATAAAACAAGTTGCCTTTGTCACACATCACATAATTAACTTTGATCTCAACTATGAATTGGTAGCCTTAGGAAATAGAATTCAAATCAGGAGTTAGGATTTGATTTGTTGAATTTATTTTTACTTGAAATCGACTGATTGACGAAATATTAAGTATTTTTACTTAAGGACAAAGGCTAGTTACATATGCTTTTAAGTTACACCAAGTCAGTAATCCTAACTATAAATGATATTTATTTTCATTATGTCATGCACTTGCTAAAAAGAACTCAATGTAACAGTACAACCACTGATGAGCTGATGAAGATACTTGAAAGGTGCCCTAATTTAGAGATGCTCGACTTGCGCAGCTCCACTGTTGAAGTGAAGAATGATGACATACGAATCCGGTGCTCCAAAATACACACTCTGATACTTCCAGATGACATGTTATCACAAGCACGCAACCAATATGATGACCACTATGGTGACATCTATAAGATAAATCCATTGATTATCTAGTTTCCTTGAACCTTGTTTTGATAAATGATAGACTTTGATATATCTTCTTAATATTAGTGGATTTGATTTTGTTCAGTGTATAAAATATGTAAAATTTTCATACACTTACCTGTAATTTTATATTATATATGTAACATTTTAAATTTTAGTTTGAACTTAAAAATATTTAATTAAAATAATTAATATAAATAATCTAAAAAAATAATGTGTCAAAAAGATTGCATTGGTATTTTCTTAAAATGTAGCATGGTCAAATAAGTATAATAAAATTTTAGTTATGTCAATAAAATTCTTGTTGCATTTCTATTTAATTTTGCATGAGACATTAATGCATCACTTAATTTTCTTATCATCTATGCTTTGGTTGGGACAAATTTTTGGTTACTTTAGTAATTCTCTTTTATTTCAAATCGGACAAATACACCACACCATCTTCCTCTCTCCCACCCACCATCTGAAATTTTTCTTCTCCTTTCTTCACTCACGCACCCATCTCTTCTCTTTGCTAGTTCAAACACAAAGCAACCAAGCACCACTTAAACCACTTCAAAAAAATGCATAAAAATTCTGAAAAATTCGGGAAAAATAGAAAATGAAGAGTAGAAATCGTGAGATTAACATGCAACCTATTCTTTTTCGGTTTGGAGTAATTGTCATGTAAGTTTTTCCTTTCCTATTATTTATTTCTGTTTTCTAGTTTGCATGGTTGGAAAATAGTGATTTTTGGTGGAATCTATGGTTATTGTGATAAATGGCTAATGTCTTAAACTTGTATTGAATTAATCCGAATTTGTTAAGTATTTTTTTTTTCCGAATATAGTCTTTATAAGCAATTTATTTGGGATTTATATTCTATTTAAAGACCATAACAATTTTTAAACCTTGCATGCAAATCAAAATTTATGAACTAAATTTTAGTTAAGTTAAAAATATTTATTTTCGGATTTTTAAGTACAAATGCAGATTTTGGGTTGAAAATTATGATCATTTCGAATTTATTAATAATTTTTGACGTTTTTAATTGTGCATGATGAAATTTTAGTATTCTTATGATAATAAGTGGCATTTGTAGTTAATTACTTCAACTAATTTTTGAAATTTTATAAGTTTAGGGATTTTAAGAAGATTTTGAGAATATTAATGCCAGTGGCAACTTGTTGAAAATGCATGTATGATTTTTTGTCATCTAAGCATTTAATCTTCTGTATAAATATTTCTTTTGTTTATTTTAAAATCTGGCCTATTTGAAAAAGAGGTGAATTTTTAGGAAGATTTACATAAAATTATATTCTAGTACTTCATATTTATAAGGCGCATGAAGTTATAGCTTAGGAAATAAATTTGTGCATTTAAATGACTAGCATGCATAAAATACTATATGATGAAACTTTGAACAGCAAGCAATCACTACATTATTCATGAATTTTGACATGAAAGATATGGTAGAATGACATAATACATAGTGCTACTTAATATGGTTATATTGTAGATGCATTTGGACATTATAACTCATTGTTTTACAAGATAATATGGAAGTTATGAAGCAAATTATGTTCTTTTTCAAACCTGGAATTTTGATTAAAATTAGGGAGTTTAAGGGTTAAATTTTGGGATTTTAGTTCACCTTAGAATCTGAGAGCGAGAAGACTAGTACGCAGTTGCTGAGACGATCGAACCACGATAGCTCACGAGTTACTTCTATTTTTGCCATGTGCGGATTTCACATGAACCCTGATTTTCATTATTAGAAATTTAATACATGAACTGTGCATGTTGTTGTTTCTTGAATGCATTTATTTGAGCATAAAGTTGATCTTATATTTATATTATGGTTATCATATTACTATTTGCATATGAATTGTGAACATGTTGTATGGTATTTCGATTGATTGTTTGTGGATGATGTGCATGTGGATTTTGTTACTACTTGTCCAGAGTATCAGATTGACAAGATTTCGTCTGGGGCCGGTTAACTACCGTGCTGCCAGATCGCTGTGTAGTGTAGCGCTCTTGCACAGGGCCCAGTATGCCCGAATCTAGAAGAGGTATGGGTGAGTCTGTGTGACAAGTATGACCATGTGTTGTATGTGATTGTATGTGATTTTACATTGGACTGTGGTATTATGTGATTGCGCTTGGCCCATACGGGTGTTGTAACCAGACCAATGATATATTACATTTGACTGCTTAGGATTGGTTTAAGCCTGTTGGATGTTTTGGACGACCCTGAAGCCCAACAAAAGCCCAATCCGTCGCCGTACGGAGGCACCTCCTCTCTCTTGCTGTTGTCTCGCACCTTTTTGACCTTTTCCACGGGTAGTCATCAAAGGATAACTCTCGCCATGGGGAAAAAGAATACGGAGCAGATACCCCTCGAGCATCTTAAGATCCGAACGTTACCGACCGTCCGAGAAATGGGCGACGGGCGCTAACGCGGTTCTAAGTACCTCGAAGGTTGATTGTTTTTATTTGCAGGTCCTTTTCTTCCAGCAGGCGCAAGCCCCTGCTGTTAATTACCTCCGGTCTAAGTTGAGAACCAGACAAGAGCACCTCTAGATCAAGAATATTCTAATCAAACTTACTACGTAGTTAAGGGTCTAATTTAATCTTAAAGAGATTAGTTTAAGCGGGGGGGTTTGGATCAGGTTGTAACTTTATGCTTGTTACTGGACCTTGGTTGACTTCTATGTCACAATTTTATCAATTTTGATGTTTAACTTGCTGAGGTGGGTTTATAGCCACCCTTTGATGTCTGAAATCATTACCAGGGATTATGTGTCCTAGTCTGATATTCAGGCGATTTAGGGATTTAGAGATTTTGGGATTTCTCGTTCAAGTCTTGAGTACAGATGCGCTATGCCTTCTCTCAATAAGAACTTCAAGTATGTACTTCCAAGTCAACGCACTATGCAGTCTTAGAAGAACGATTTGGATTGTTGAGTTCGGCCCTAGAAAGATAGGCGATCTAGGTCAATTCTCAATCGTTTAGGACTTAGAAATTTTGGGATTTCGTTCGAGTCGCGAAGAAAGAAGCGCTATGCCCTCCTCTTGACTTAAACACTGAGTTGTAACTCCTGCGGCAACGCGCTATGCAGTCTCAGGAGAAACGTTGTTGGATTTTTAAAGACTTTTACGTCATTTTGGGCCTTTTTAGTTATTGACTGTGGTCTGAGCTCTAGAGCGTTGGTCTTTACGTCTTTAACTATTTTGAGGTTTTGACTTAATTCTTGGGGTTTAGAATATTTTAAAACTTTTAGATTCCGGCTATCAGATCATTTGAGTCTTGTTTACTCCTATTTTCAAGTTGGTCTTTTGAGTTTGACTTTTCAACTTTTAATAGGACTTTTTAGTTTAACTTTTCAATTTTCAAGGTAAACCCTTTTGCTTAAACTTCGAGATTCTAATCCTCTATCCCTAATGTTTGGGCTTGGGATTTGAATTTGGATTTGAGTTTTTGGATTTTGAACTTCTGGATTTAAATTTGGGATTTGGGATTTGAGTTTCAGATTTGAATTTGGGATTTGGGAGTTGAGTTTCAGGTTTGGAATTTCTGGATTTGAATTTGGATTTGGGATTTGGGATTTGAGTTTCATATTTGAATTTGGGATTTGAGCTTTTGAATTTGGAATTTCTGGATTCGAATTTGGGATTTGGGATTTGAGTTTTTGAATTTGGAATTTCTGGATTTGAATTTGGGATTTGGGATTCGAGTTTTGGATTTGGATATATTTTTTTTGATTTAGGGTTTTGGTTTCGGATTTTTGGGTTTGGATTTTCTGCATTTAATCTTCGAGATTTTGAGTTTTGGGTATGGCATTGGTCAAGGATATCTGGATATACCTGCTGTCCTGAACGCCAAAGGTTCAAATGTACCTACTATCCAGAACATAAATGTTCGTGTGTTTATGCAGAGAATTAATTTTAATTTTGATTTTGTCATTTTTCTATTTTCAAAAATGATCATCCGGAGGTTTTGGGCTTTACTTATTTTATTTCTGTGGACTTGGGTCTGGAAAATAACACCATAATATTCTCCATAAATTTCTGAACATTTTCATATTTTATTTGTATTTTTCTGACACTCCTGCGATTTTTAATGCATTTTTGAAAATGTAAATCTGTTGAAAAATTCTGATTGGCTGGAGGCTTGCTGTTTGCTGTACTGGGTTGCAATGACCCGCTACATAGCGACTGCCACAGAGGATTTTTCATGACGCTGAGGTTTCGGCTTTGCGCTGGGTTTAATTCCATTTGGTGGGACCCACTTTTCAGTGTCTCGGTTTACAATACACCGATTCCATTTGCATTTTTCTTCAGATCCGTTGGGGATTGAATCCATTCGTCCACCTGGCATCAAGATTCGTGCCAGGGGACTATTTTCTTTTTCTTTTTCCTTTCTTTTCTTCCCTCCTTCTTCTTTTCTTTTCCGACAACTCGTCGAGAGGAGGGACTTAGTCGAAGGAGCAATTACGGCGATTGTCAACGCCATTCTTCAAATTGAAGGTACTTTTCAGTGTCTCTGTCTAGTGCATTTCCTCAATTGTTTCCTGATTTTGGGTGCTCAGTTGTCCCCTTTGACTAGGTAAACACGGCCATGTTTAATTGAGATGCTTTGGGTTGAATTAAGCTTCATGATTGGGTCCCACGGGACTCTTGAGGTTAGGAGAGGTCACTGGAGACATCAATTGCCCGGGTAACTTCTTTCCTTTTCTCAATTTTAACTTAGTTTCATGTGGGCGGGATGTATTTGGTGACCTGTCTTTGGCCTAATTGACATTCAATAGCCCTTGATTCTGGTTTAGTTCGGGTTTATAACTGATGGCGACTGACCATTTCGGTCTATTCTGCCTTGATTTTGGTTTTTTTCCCGGTTGGTTCTAACTGAATTTGGTTCAGTTCGACTTGGCTTAATTCTTGTCATTTGGGGACAGTTATGGGTTTTGTTTGACTGATTATACCCTCTCATGAGATAAACTTAGAGATATACACACCCCTTTTTCTTTATTTGCTGTGTGATGTTTGTACTTTGTTTTGAAAATTTGACTGGATTTGAAACTGATTTTGTGTTTTAAATCGTTTTTAAATGATGCTTAAGGAATGCCCTATGAAATGTATGCAAGGGACTCATAAAAAAAAGGTTCATGCATTTTTGAAACAGTACTGTGTTTTGAGAATTTCTGTGCTTGATGCTGGACTGGACACTTGGTGTTTAACCTGAAATGACCTAGACCATGATTTGTTTAAAATGAGACTTAGGACTGAACCTTTTACTTATTCATGATAACTCTCATGCAGATGCAGACTAGAACCATGCATGAGACAGGACCACAAATGCCTATGCAGATGCCATGTTGTTTTTTTTATTTATTTTTTTGGTAATCATGCAGGAATACATACTGGATACTATGCAATGACAACTTATTATTTTTTTTAATTTGGCAACTAATATGTGACTTAGCCTATGAGAAATGAGACATTCTTTTCAGACTGATGCAATATGAAACCCTAATCGTTTTTATTTCTTTTTAGGGATTATGCTTACATGATGAGTTTGAATGAAGTTGGTGCTACAACTGACCTACATGATGCAGGGGAGTTTATTATCTTTTCCAGTTTTTTTTAGTCTATAAGACCCTATTTATTTCTGTGGCTTATGGCTGGTTTATGATTGGTACTTGGACACTTTATTCCACCATACTAAACTGCCCAAACCGTTATGCCTGAGAACTCAATTTTATTTGCCTTTTTGGGTAGCTATGACATGGACCCTAATGACTATGCTGGACTCAACTTGTTTACATGACTATGCTGGACACCATGTTAGTATGATGAGCTTTATTAAAACTTGAATGCTATGCAACTTCATGACTAAATAAACATGCAAACTTTTATCATGACGCAACCACCTAACAGATGCAATGTTTGATGCTAACTGACCCTAGTATGCATGAATGAACTTGAAATCAGTTTTCTATTTTTGAGAGATGATAAATGTAACTATCCTATATGCACATGCTCTTGAAAAGAAATCAATTTTTATTTGAAAGTATGAGGAATGCAACTGTTTTACAAAGAAACAAAAAGCTTTTGGTCACTTTGGGTGGCACACTAGACAACAGCCATGGGCACAAATCTTGCATGCCTTATTGTGTATATCTCTAAGTTATCTCCTCATGAGAGGGTATACTCAGCCAAATACCGGGCTGGATTCATTTCTTGGCCAAATACCAGGCATATACCACCAGTGTCAAATACTAGACACTTTCAAGCCAAATACCAGGCTTATTGAACCACCAGTGTCAAATACCAGACACTTTCAAGCCAAATACCAGGCTTATTGAACCAGAGAAATGAAAGAAAAGGGAAAAGAGGAGGAGAATAAGAAGAGCAAATTAATTTAAACCATTTTTGGCCCCCTTTATTTCATATAAAACTTGAATTGACATGCTAATTACCATAAACTTCTTTTTCTTTTCTTTTACAGTTTTGAAAACTCAAATGTTCTAGCCTAAAAATTCAAAAACTGGGGGCCCTTCTTCCATCGTCTTCAGCTCCTTATATAAGCCTGGGACTAGGGTTTCACTTGGAGTGCATCTGCCACTTGGCATTTCCTCATAATTTCTGAGTCTTGATGATATTTGATGGAGGGTTGAGATGCTATTTTGCCTCTTGCCGCCTCAATTTGGGTGTTTGCTTCACTTGATGTGGTTTACTATGGTTTACCATCTCACTGGCTAGCCATTGGTCTTTTGACATGTGGCATTTTGCATTTGAGATAGTGGTTTTATAGTATGGGGTTTACTTTCTTTTACTGCCTCTTTGTTGGCTGATGTGGCACATGATGCTCACATCTATTGAGCCTATGTGGCTGTGAGAGTGTCTATACTTCCTTTTACCAGGTGAGATACTTGGGGGAGGGGTTTACTTGGGCGTCAGCTGCTTTCTGTGGCTTGTCAGGAGGGTATATGAGGTATTTGATGCTGCCTCATGCCTCTCCAGTGGGTTTTGTTACTTGAATTGGCTTCCAATGGCTTTGGTTTGACCTGGTTTACCTCTTTTGTCCCTCAAAGACTGGGATTTGATGATATATTGTGGCTTCTTTCCATGTTGTTGCTTGTCAGGCAACACTTGATTGGTTATGGTGCCTGCTGGCTGTTGATCTTTAGGATCTCCTTGTGACTTTGCTAGCTGTTGCAGCTATCTTGGAGGGAGATGCTCTTGTGGGCACTGGGACAGGTGTCACACAATTGAGTGTCTCTCCTTTGAGTGTTGGCTGTTGTGATTTTCTTGTGGCTTTACTTAGCTGTATAAGCTATCTTTGGCGCCTGGAAGTTGATTATTTGTGACACTGGGTCAGGTGTCACACAATTGAGTGGTTTTTCTATAGATGTTGGCTGTTGTGCCTTGGCTGGGAGCTATTTTGCTTCAGCTGTTGGCTGTTGTGCCTCAGATGAGGCCTGGAGATATTTCAGAGAGGGTTTATTCCTCTTCAGTGCTTGAATCATGTTGCCTTGAGATATATTTGATGCTCATTGCGTCTTGTATGAGGGCTCATGTTGCATATTTGATCTCATGTGGCCAATGGCCTTGTGGTTCTTTTGTTTGAGTTATCACTTGTCACATGTTGACACTTGTACTCACATTTGAACCCCTTGGTTATTTGGTTACTTGAGTTTAATTTGCTGGTTGGTTGGTATTGAAGTTCAACTTTGAACTTACATTGTCACTAGTCACATTATGTGAGTGACTGTGATTAAGACTTTATAGCTCCTTTGTTTGAGTTGTCACTTGCCATATGTTGGCATTTGTACTCACATTTGTGCTATCTGGCTGCTGGATTACTTGTATTGGCTTGACAACTGGTTGGTGTTGGGGTATAAATCACCTTTTGTGAGTGATTATAACTTGTATGCTTGCAGTCAAGGGTTTGACATGGCATCTGTCATGTGACAAGTTGTACTCACCCTTGACCTACTAAGTGATTTAAATTCACTTAAGTCCCAATTTACAATCCCATTTATTGGCCTATGAGGAATTAAACTGGGTACCAAAATACCTAGTTCTGAGGCCACTTGTACACAACATTTCTTGTGTATCTCTCTTGTACATTGGCACAGGAAGCTCTCTGATCTGTTGGCATATTTAATCCTGTGAAAGGGGTATTTCCAGCTGACTTATGTTGTCATCCTCTCTCATCCTTTATCCAATGCATTTTAAAAGGCATCTCTGAGGGGTATTGCTGGGATTTGGGGTTTGGTAGTTATACTTTGCATTGCTTTTGAATGCTTTTCTCCTATGTCTTATCTCTGGATGACTGATTTGCCCATGGTCCCCAAGGCGCCTGGAATGTGCTTTGAGATGTTATACAGCTTCACTTGTACTTGCAGCCTTGAGTGAATTGATTGATATGAGCATCAGTCCCTCCATGTGGTCAACAGCATGGATAGAGGGTTGGATGCTTTTGTTGAGCCTTGTTAGTGTGCTTCCCATTCGCATTAACTCATATGGTATCTTTTGATGAGGAGCTGGTTCACATCATAGCCTTTGGTTTAAATTTCCTTTTTGATCAGGTGGCTCTCGTTGAGATGGAATGTGGTACCACCTCTGTTGAGTCATCAAGGCTCCCTGCGTTTTGCACAGGGCTAGAACATTTTTTTTCAGGGAATAGACTGTGGTCAGCAGTCCCTTCCCTTCATTCTTTCTGTTTTATCTGGCTTTGGTTGTAATTTAACTGGAGGTGTCCAGTCATGGGAGAATCTAACTATGGTTGCATCAAAGCTTCCATGCTTTCTCTGAACACGCTCTCTGTTCGAGACTAAGCACATTCATTGTGTTTAATTCATATGCCAAGCTCTCCCTCCTCAATTAAGCACCTCCGCCATTATTGTTTGTCACTGGAACACCTCACCTGCCTCTAGCGACGCTCGAACGAGAAATTGGTGCTTCAGGTATGCTATTTACTCCCTTACGATGCTTCTTCACCATTTTAATTTCCCAATTTCCTTTCATTTTTGACTCAATTCCATTATCTTTTCCATGGCAGTGAGTTTCTCCCTCGTTCAATTGAGGCCGTTTCTCCCCCGACATTGGTCGTGTCTGGTGTCGCTGGGATCGTGGGAGCATCGCCTGTCCAGCGGTGCATTTGGTTCGGGCTGAGGCGATGTGTAGCGGCGGCGAAACCCTTCCCTACGCCAGAGTACTCGTGTCTGACAGCGCTGTACTGTTCCATGCTTTTCCTTTTTATTTATTTTTTTGTTTTAAACGGTAAAGGTTTCAACCAATAGGAGAGTGACGCGTGTGTGACCCCTCAACTTGACTCAGTCAAACCCAATGGCAACTGTTGAGTCCGTCAGACTGGGCCCGTTTCTAATATGTTGAGTTTGTTTCCGACTACCGGGTTTAGATTTGCTATCGGGTTTGGTATTTGCAACCGGCTTTGCTTTTATTTGTGTTATTGGGCCGCCGGAAAAGGATGGGCCTTGGTTTGTAATATTGATTGGGTTTTGTAATAAATTCATGTGGGCTTGATTTATTTGTATAGCTTGGCCCATTCGGATTTTGAGGATAATTGTGCTGCATTTATTTGATAAAATTGTTTGATGCTCATACGTAGGTCAGTTTGACATGAAATTTTGCATGGTTCCCCATAAAAATATGCAGGATTTAACTGCTACAAAATTTTCATTTTTGGGACTCTTTTGATAATTAATTATGAGGATATCACAGGCGCATAACGGCATTTCCCATAATTAATTAATATAACGTCCATTTTTTTAGGAATTTCTGTATTTTCATCTCACGCAATATGACCATCTGTCAGAGCGATTTTGCTGAGTTGCTGTTGTCATGGGTTTTGGTTTATTTCTAGAATAAGATATATTTATTTATTCCAAGGTTTTATGCAGCAGAATTTAGGGTAAAACAAATGCCCCCCACCAGAGTAAAATGTGAGACCCTGGTGAACAGTTTACTCTGGTGTCCCCATAGCCTTTCTGACTTGTATGGTTAGGTTTTTTTGCAGGCCCAGGTCCAGGTTTAGGTCTGGTGACTCATTTCCATTTTTTTTTTTGTATCCAGTCTGCAGAGATGTCAGGTATGGGACCTGTTGAGGAGATATATAGTACCATCCCTCGTTTTGGTATTTTGAGGACTGGCTTCTATGGTCCTTCTGATGAGGCGATCACCTCGTATATTGAGCACTACTTAGACCCTGGCAAGGTCTATGAGCACTTGTATGTGAAGTGGAAGAAGAGGATCCTTGAAGGCAGGGATAACTTTCACGGTTTACTGGCTAGGCATGACCGTTTGCCTTTACCACCTTCGTACAGCTATCCTCGCTTGGTTGTTGATCCTATCTCCAGGACTGAGAGTCGCAGGGGCTATGCCTACACCACTCATTTTCCTATCATTCATGAGAGACCAGATAGGCCATCACATGACTTTCAGGGCCTTTTCTGGGCCCCATTGGTCAGAGTACTTTCTCTTCCGACTTCCATCTGTTGAGTGTTGAGATGATGGAGGGTCAGGTTGCTCCTTAGGCTCCTGGTCCATTGAGGGTTCAGGGAGATCTGGAGTGGAGTCCTGGTCAGATTGAGTGGACCAGATATACTTTATGTCGTTTTGGCGATCGTTTGCACAGAGTGTGCTTGTTTGGAGGAGTTTCTTTGTCACTCTTCAGATATACTTGGGGTTCTAACCTCCTTAAGGCGATGGCATCAAACTGGGACTATGTGCACAATACCTTTGTCTTGGAGGATCGTAGTATTATGATTGATCTTAGGCAGATGCACTGCCTGTTGGGTGTTCCTGTAGGAGGTTTGTTCTACGAGGAGAGAGTTCCACCTGAGATGGAGTTGTATGGTTTTGACCATGATGGGTCACCTTTGCACTCAGATGCACTGCGCAGAGTTTTTCGGATTTATTATGAGATCGCCATGTCTCGTTCTTACCGTGGTCTGGGCAGAGATGTGCCTTTCAGAGATTGGGTTAGGTATTTTATGGACCGGGTTTCCGAGCGTGATGCTGCAGGTTTCGCTAGTCCTTTGGAGCCGATTGTGACGAGTACAGATCAGACCTATATTCCTATCAGACAGGTAGAGTTTTCTGACCTTTCTTCTCTTTCTTTGGATGATGAGACCGTCTTGACTGCTTTCATAGCCTGGTGGCTCTGTTATTTCTTGGTTGTTTGCGAGCCAGCCGGGTATATCCGACCTGGGGTCTTTGTTGTGGCCAACCTATTAGCGCGTGGTCATAGTTTTGCCTTGGCTATTCCGGCCTTGGCGAATTTCTATAGGTCTATGCGAGAGCTGACTTCTTTGAGGGACCCGTCTCGGGCCACTACTGTGATTCCTCCGCATATCCTACATGGTTGGTTTTACATCTACTGGAGGAGATGTTATACACCTTTGACCTCAGCTGGTATGAAGCAATCCTTGCCAGCTTTGATTCAGATTGTAGGCAGTACCATTGTTGATCCGGATCCTGCTACTGCTCATTCTTTCTTTTCTTTGAGTACTCAGTTTATTTCTGAGTATCGTCCTGAGGCTTTCCTGAGAGGATGGCCTGCGAGTTTGGATGAGGATCGGGTTATTCTTGACACCGCCCCTGACTCTACAGGTATTCGCCCACGCCTGGATACTCATCATTTCAGGCAAGAGAGGGATTTTGTGATCAGTAACCGTCCTGGGTGTCTACCTTTGAGACTTTGTGACAGGGTGATCCATGAGATTTACAGTCCACAGAGATGTGCTTGGCAGTTCAGAAATGACCAGGATATTCCTTCGGTCTTCACCTTTCCTACTGCTCCTTTGGCGACTTTAGAGTCTTGCGCAGAGCGTGCAGCTTTCACTCTTTGCCTTGGCACTGGGACTAGTTGTACTGTGCATTCTACTTCCAGAGAGGCTAGACTACTTGGTAGATATGATCATTGGTTTAGAGGTTGGGCTAGAGCAGCTCATGGGCCCAGACTCCCTATTCTCAAGAGGGGGTTATATCCTTCCAGAGCCATTCCTAGACGTAGAGAGGTGTCACAGGGTAATTTTAGACCGCTCAGGACTTCTTTTGGCGCAGATGGCCTTGTGATTTCCTCTCATGGTCCTGCGAGATATAGAGGGCCTCATTTGCCTCCTGATGGAGCATTTCCAGGTATACCACTCTTCTCTTTTCCTTAATTCTTTAGATGTTTTTATTATAGGCTATTTCATTTTATTTTCTGAAACAGGTCTTGGTGGATATGACTTTGGTCATTTCCATTTCCTCCTGGATTGATCGCCTCCTATAGAGGAGGAGGCTTCTGTAGCTGCAGAGCTTGAGGCATATCGTCGTTGGGCGATTCACATAGGTACCCTTTCTGACTTGCTTCTTTCTCCTTTTTTTTGTGTAGATGGTTGCTTTGGTTGACTTGTTCTTTACAGGTATGCCAGAGTCAGTCGCTTCAGAGAGTGAGGATGACTCAGACTCCTTTCATTGTCCCTCCCCTACCTATTCAGAGGATTCGGATGAGGAGACTATTTCTGGACTGGAAAAAAGGCCTCGTGAGGAGCCTACTTCACCAGAGGACTCGGAGCAGTATGTTCTGCAGAGGCGGGTGGAGGAGAGTTCATCAAAGACTGACTTCTCCATGGAGCCTCTCTTTTCTGTTCCTTCTATAGGTATGTATCTTTACTTGCCTTTATATTGGCTTTTGAACTTGATTTTGGTTTAATTTCTTGTTTGGTTTCAGTTGCTTCCCGCCCTCGTGGTTGGGGATGTGGTTGTCCTCTCTATCCAGAGCCTCAGCCCGTCGTAGAGGAGGCTGAGATGGAGGAGATTGAGATCGAGACTATTGAGGTCCCTTTCGAGGAGATCTTACGTCCTCGCCTCATTTCTCCTGCGCCTTTTCTCACTGATGATGACTTGTGGGTCTAGGATGATAGTCTAACTATTATCCCTATGACCGAGCTGACTTGCGGGACGGCTCCGCCGCCTACTATTCCAGCCATTCTTCGCGATTTAGGTACGTATCACTCTCTTTCTTTGGGTGCATCCATGCTATATTTCTTCAATTTTGAATTTCTTTCATCCAGGTCGGTTTCCTTTCACTTTGATGGCATTTGACATGGAGCTTTGGATTTCAGGACTACAGACTTTATGTTATCTGTATCAGACTTCGGCTCGGAGCTTTGTCAGCGTCAGCGAGCTCACGACTTCCATTCCTGATGTGGAGTTGGAGATTCAGGATGACACATCACCTTTACCTTTGATTGTTGCAGGTATGGTGCAATTTTTGTATTATTGCACTATTTGGTATTTTTTCTTCTCACTCTTGCCATTTCATTTCGACAATGAGTCTTTACTTTTGATATTTTGTCAGGTGGTCCTGATCCTTGTATGGTTGAGTCTGTCATGATCCCTGTATCCTCAGAGGAGATGATGTCAGATTCCTCGGAGTGGGAGGTTCTTGTCATGGATGTTACTCCCCTTGCAGTTGCTCCACCTCATATGAGCTAGGCGAGCTTGGCTCTTTCTTCTGACACTGTATTGACTAGTCCGATGCTTTCGGGTCCAGTCTCTTGCGAGAGTGCCAGTAGCGGTGCTGGTGGGACTTATGTGGGTGCAGTCTTGGCTTTGCCTTGCTTCAGTAGCCGCAGGCCTCTTTAGCTCTCTTATGTTTTGTATATTTCGGGATTTGATACTGATTGGTTGTTTTTGATATTGTTGTTGGATTTTGGGTTTTATCAGCATTTTGGGCTGTTCTTGGACTTGTATGTATTTTGGGCCACGTGGCTTTTATGGTTATTGCATCTGATGGTTATTTGATGCCTTTTGTCTTTTGGTTTTCCATGTTTGCATTTACTCGTGTCAGTTAACGCTTTAGAAATCGCGACGCGATCGCTTCCCTTTTAGGCGCCATAAACCGTCACAACGTTTGATTTCATGCCTTTTCAAGGGATTTGAAAAGATACATGCCTTTCGCTGGCTTGGTTTATAAATGAGGCAGTATACTGGTCTGTACTCATTCTATTCCCTCGCCATTTTCTTCCTTTCAATGGCCAGTGTTGTGAACCCTAAACGCCCTAGGGACGAAGCAAGCTCTTCTGTCTATGATGTTTCTCTTTTCAAATCGAACTGGTCCTTCAATCCCAAGAATCGTTATATTTTCAGAGATGAAGAGGCTTTCGAGTTCTACCATAGCAATATATGCAATGGAGATCGTAGTGCTGCCCCCTGCTTCTATTTCCATCCACAAGGGTGTTTCTCCACTCCGTACTTTGATCTGATACGGGGGTGGCTTGATGCTTGGAGTCTCAGAGGCTTGGCTAAATTGAATCAGGCTTATCATGATGATATCACCAAGTTATTTTATGCTAACTTGCGTGTTGTTTTCGATCACCATGGAACTCCTTCTGCTTCTTCTTATCTTTTCGGCAGGTTTTTCGATTTCGGGGTTGAAGATTTGGCTACCGTTCTTGAGGCTACAGAGACACTGAAGGGGTTGTCTGTTTATGCCTACCAGAGTTGGCCTTTCGGGTATGGAACTTATCGTAGTCACCGCGAATGGTTTAAAGTTCCCAAGCCCGATCCTAGGTATGAGGTGGTGTCCACCGCGCACCTTCCTGCACTCCATAGGTAATCTTTTCTCTTGATTTACTTTTCTTTTAATGTAACAGTCGATAATGAAGTTGACCATCACACATTTCTTTATAGGCTGCTCTTTTTGATGGTCAGTTATCTGATCTTCCCTCAAGGAGAACTTAGTGACCTCACGCGCCCAGGGACTCTGTTTTATTTACGCCTTCTCATTCTTAAGAGAGGAAAGGCCAATCTTCCGAGTCTGATTCTTCAGAACATGTACCATGCAGTGAGGGTTCCGAAGGGCTATCTTCCATATGCTCATTTGATTGAGGTTTTGATGAGGCGGGCCGAAATTCCGATGCCTGACATGCTGTGGGGGAATCAGATCGAAGGGCGACACGTTGCCTATCCCGGCAACTTATTTTTGGATTTGACTGATTACGGGTGGGTGCAACTGGCTTATGGTACCCTAATTCCCGATCCAGATTATCCTGTGAACAGTCATATTTTTCACAGGTTTGCAGCGGGCAACCAATACAGTCCTGTAAGGGAAGCTTCACCACCTTCTCCAGATGATTCTGCCATTGAGGCTCCTTTCCCTATCCAAGAGCAGTTAGACTAGCAATTTGAGGAGTTGTGCACACGCCTTGACACCATTGAGGCTACGCTCCAGACCATTTCCAACACTCTTGCTACTCTTGCAGGTGCCGCGGCTGTGCCCCCAGCGTGATGTCTCATTTCTTGTGCTAATTATTATGTTTCCTTTTTGTTTCTAGAAACATTTGTGGTTTTGTTGTTTTGGATATTTGTGGTTTACGGTTGTAATGACTTGTGATGATGGTCTTATGGTATTTAGGCCCTGATATATTTGGGGCAATTTGATAATTTTGAGTTGGTATTTGTATGTTGATTTTGGTTTCTGCATGAGCTTTCTGTAGAGTTCATTCTTTCCTTGTACAGGTAGGACATGGTGCAGAGACTTGTTCAAGCTCTCTAGACTGGCAGCTTGAGTCATACCAGTGGGGCATATATTTTGTCTCTATTTATCTCCGTAACTAGCTATATTACCTGAACTACAGAGACTTCTCCAATGCTCTTTGGTCCGGCAGCATGGAACATACCGGTTGGTTTATGGTTTTGGTGTTTGACTGCGTTCGTTCATAGTGAACAGATTGCAGGATTTTCTCCAATGCTCTTTGGTTCGGCAGCATGGAACTTACCGGTTGGTTTATGGTTTTGGTGTTTGACTGCGTTCGTTCATAGTGAACAGATTGCAGGATTTTCTCCAATGCTCTTTGGTTCGGCAGCATGGAACTTACCGGTTGGTTTAGGATTTTATGTTGCTTATTTCCACTGCTCTTGCTTATATTAAGCTAATTGCAGAGTCTCTTCCGGTGATCTTTGGTTCGGCAGCATAGGACTTACCGGTTCTTTGAGATTTTTTTTTTTTTTTTAGGTTACCTACATAGGTTTTAGGTCATCCATATAGGTTTGATCGGGTTTGGTTTGAGAGGTTTTGGCGAGACGTTTTCCCAGCTAGTTAACTCCTAAGGTAGAGTGGTCATCAAACTAGGATAATTATCACCATCCTATGTATTCGGAAACCACACAGATCTCCTCAATATGGCTATCCTTTTCTTGGTTGGTGTGATAGGTCACCGCATTGTGTCTTAATTTAGAGTTCAAGACACGGAACTTGTATTCATCCTTTAATTCGGTGAGATGAATAGGCACCTAGTACCTTGTTCTAAGCACAAAGCACAACGCTTGTAGAGGCACACATTGGAATGTAGACCTTTTATAAAGAAAATGCCCTATGATTGCCCATAAGGACAAGGACACTCCTTAGATTTCAGACCCGGCGGGACGGGTTTTATTTACTTGTAGTTTTAGATGTATTTAGTTCATTTATTTTTTGGCTTTGTGGTTTTTTTTTACTTAACATGTGTTTATTATTGTTTTAATTCTTGCCTTATTTATTTAGGACTTCTGCAAAGGAATGTCCATAATGTTCAAAAGGACGGAACACCCCTGTGAGCTTCAGCCCGTGGGACGTTTATTTTCTTTCGGGGTGCTTTGGGATTTTGGTTTATTTATTTGGGTTTTGATGTTTTTGGTGGACTTTTTTTGTTTTTAATTTATTTGGATTGGTTTTCAGGTTTTGTTTTATTTTGTATTTGGCGTTTGTGGTGGAGATACGTCCCATGAGTGTCCCAAAAGGGACAGGACACTCTTTTAGTTTTGTGGACTTAGGTTTCGGCTTGACAAGAGTGATATGATCACTTAAAGAGCTGCTCCATTCCCATGCAACTTTCGGCCCAGTCGCTTATAACGCTCCCTTTCTCCTTTCTTTGACATTTTTGGAGGTTACCAGGGTAGTTTTGGCCATAATATTTCTTTAGGTATCTCCCGTTTATGGGGGAGATAGGGTGATTTCCTTCTTGATCTGCGAGCAGGTAGGCTCCTCCGTCATAGACTTGGTCTATGATGTAAGGTCCTTCCCAATTTGGTGCAAACTTGGGGCCATGATGTCGACCAGTGATTGGTCGTCTTAGCACTAGTACCAATTCGCCTTTTCTGAATGCCCTTGCTCTTGATAGCTTTTCATAGGCCCTGGTCATCCTGGCTTGGTATAGCTCTAGATTCTGTTGGACAACTCGTCTTCTTTCATCCATTCCATCCAATTCCTGCAACCTCAATTGCATTCGTTTGGTCAGAGGGATTTCTGATGCCATGGCTACTCTTAGAGATGGGAGCTCCACTTCAATGGGGAGAACCGCTTTGGTCCCATACACTAATGAGTAAGGCGTTGCTTGTGTGGGAGTTCTGTAGGTGATTCGATACGCCCACAGTGCCTCAGGTAACTTTTCATGCCAGTTCCTGTGGTTAACCCCGACTGTCTTCCGTAGAATTTTGATTAGCACTTTGTTGAAGGCTTCTGCTAATCCGTTGGCCCTTGGATTATAGATTGAAGAATATCTCCAGTCTATCTTGTGTTTCTCAGCGAACTCAGCGATCTTTGCATTTTTGAAAGCCGTGCCGTTGTCTGAAATTATCTTTCTGGGATTTCCATACCTGTACAGCACTTGGGTGGTAAAAAATTTAACCACATCAGAGGCTTTGATTTCTCGGTATGATCTTGCCTCGGCCCATTTGGAAAAGTAATCCGTAGCGGCCAAGATGAAGCGGTGTCCATTTGAGGCTAGCGGGTCGATCGGACCTATGATATCCGTTTCTCATATTTCAAAAGGCCAAGAAACCACTGTTGGGTGTAGAACATTTGGGTGTTGATGGATGAAGTCTCCGTGTATCTGACACATGTGGCACTGCTTGGAGAAGTTTTCACAATCACTGGTCATGGTGGGCCAGCAATAACCCATCAACTTGATTTGCACTCGCATTCTGGAACCCGCTTGGTGGGCCCCACATTCGCCTGAGTGAACTTCTTGCATGACTTCCCGTGCTTCGGTCTGAGAGATGCACCTTAGCCATGCTCCTTCATAGGATCTCCAATAGAGTGTGCTATTGATATACACGAACCTTAGAGCCCTTTTCCTAATTTGCTCCCTGATGTATTTGTTATCAGGTAGTTTCCCTTGTTGAAAGTAGTCGAGGAAAGGTTGCCTCCAATCTCTTTGGTCTATCTCGTTTGCGACCATCACTTGAGTCATTTCTCCCCATTCCTCTTCCATTTGCTTTTCTAATTTTGAGACGTCCACGAACATGGTTTCTTCTTCTTCCTCCTCTTTTATTTGTTGGAAACAGGGGGACAAGACCTTTCTGCGATGGACGAGAATTTGTATTTCTTCTTGATTTGGGTCACTGAGCTCGTTGGCTAGCCTTGCCAGGGCGTCTGCTTTGCCATTCAGAGACCGTGGCACTTTTTCTAGAGTGATGCTGGTGAATTTAGCCATCAGCTCTAGAGCTCTTTCATGATATTTTACCAATTCTGGTTTTCTGATCTTGAACAGACCATCAATTTGACTTAGGATGAGCAAGGAGTCCCCAAAGACTTTCAGTCGCTCGATTCCCATTTTGAGTGCCATTTCAAGCCCCGCAATTAAGGCTTCATATTCGGCTTCGTTATTTGTGCACGGCTCTGCGAGGCTCAAGGCATATCTGAGGATGCCTTTTTCTGGTGTGACGAACACCAGGCCTACGCCGGCCTGTCTTTTGGGTAAGTTCGGTTTTACTGCTGGTTGAATGGATGATGACCCATCAAAATATAGCTTCCAACAGTTTTCATCTTCGTTTGTTTCCTCCGTATGCATGGTTTCTTCGTCTGGGAACTCGCATGCTAGCGGAGAATCATCTTGTATGGGGTGGGCTGCCAGGAAATCGGCCAAAGCTAGCCCTTTGTTGGCCTTTTGAGGCGCATATGTTATGTCGAACTCCATTAGGGCGACGGCCCACCTCGCCAGCCTTCTTGTGAGCATAGGCTGGATCATGAGGTATTTTAATGGGTCGGTTTTGGATATGAGTGTGACCTTGTGAGCCAACATGTAATGCCTGAGCTTTTTAACTGCGAAAATCAGCGCCAGACAATGCTTTTCAATTGGGGTATATGAGTGCTCTGCTGCTACCAGCATTCTGTTGAGGTAGTAGAGGGCATTTTCTTTTCCTTCTTCGTTTTCTTGGGCAAGCAATGCCCCCAGTGATCCGTCTAGAGCTGTCGTGTAGAGGATTAGGGGTTTTCCAGCAATTGGTGCTGCCAAGACAGGGAGATTTAGTAGATATTGCTTGATGTCTTCCAAGGCTTTTTGACACTCGTCATCCCATTTGAAGGGGATATCTTTCTTGGTGAGCCTTGTGAAGGGTTTGATTCTGCCTAAGAGGTTGGCTATGAACCTTCTGACATAAGCCAAGCGTCCTTGCAGAGATCTGAGCTGTTTGAGCGTCTTTGGTGGTGGTATCTCTTGAATAGCTCTGATCTTTTCAGGGTCAATTTTGATTCCCCTGTGTCGTACCACGAAGCCTAAGAATTTCCCTGAAAAGACCATAAATGCGCATTTCAAGGGGTTAAGCTTTAGTGTGTGTTCCCTCAACTGATCAAACATCAGTTTCAGGTCTTCCAGGTGCTGCTCATGTGTGTGGGATTTTACCACCAAATCATCCACATAGCATTCCACCACTTTGTGTATCAGATCACTGAAAATTCTAGTCATGGCCCTCTAGTATGTGGCTCCAGCATTTTTGAGGCCAAAGGGCATAACTTTGTAGCAATAGATGCCAATTGGAGTGCGAAAGGCAGTGTGCTTTTGATCGCTTTCATCCATCTTGATTTGATTATATCCTGAGGACCCGTCCACGAAGGAATAGATACTGTAATAGGATGTATGGTCAATTATGATTTCTGTCACTGGGAGTGGAAAATCATCTTTGGGACACGCCTTGCTCAGGTCTCTGAAATCGACACAGACCTGGACTTGTCCATTTTTCTTCTTGACTGGGACTATGTTGGCGATCTAGTCAGGAGTTTCTTCTTCTTTTATGAATCCCACTTCAATCAGCTTCTTGACTTCAGCGGTCACTTTTTCTTCCAGCTCCACCCTCATTCTTCGAGGACCTTGCTTGACTGGTTTGATTTCTTTGTCGATTTTCAGCTTATGGACGGCGACTGCTGGATCCAACCCGGGCATTTCACTATAATTCCAGGCGAAACAGTCATTGTATTCCTTTAGCAATTCCACCAGTCTGTCTTGCATTTCTTGTGGGAGAGACGCACTGATGAATGTTGGTCTCGGGTCATCTTCAGTTCCCAAGTTCACCTGTTTTAGCTCATCGATGGTATTTTGGCCACCTTCTTCCAATTCTTTTGGGGCATTTTTGGCCACCAATATGAACTGCTCGTTTTCTTGAGATTCATCTTCAATTTCAAGGACTTCTTCCTCGCCCTCGATTTCGGTTATTGTGACATGATTGCATGAATATTGTTTTAGACACGGTGGGATGACTGATGTCGATGCTTCTGCATCAATTGGGAATCCTAAACCTCTTGTGTTGGCTGTCTTTCCATCAAGTCTTTGGATTTCATTTGAGTAGCCTTTCCACATATTTCGGAACATCTTGGCTCGTTTTTCTGGGATGGGTTCCAGGCAATGCGCCTTGCGGAACAATTCTATCATTTTGGTGCTGGTTGCATGTTGCACCTGTGGTGGAACTCCTGGCTCTTTTATTTCTTCCATTAGCCATTGAGCCCAGTCCTCTGAGCATTGACTATCATTTTCAGGATCAACCTCTCCCATTTTCACAAACTGTATACTGGGATGGATCACTACTCCGTTTTCTTCAGTTTCCTCTGCCTTTGGAGGGACTATGAGGGTTTTGAGTTTGGAAATCTGTTCCCTTTCGCGATGAGTCAGATCTTTGCAATGCTCTAATAGTATTATTTCTACAGACAGAGAGTTCTGCCCGTCTTCTTCATCAGAGGAACACGGTAGTGCCCGTATAGGCATGCTGGCATCCTTGTCTATTCCTGCTGAGGAACTTGAGTCGCTGTCAGCTTCCCATAGCATTTGGGATTTGATGGCGGCTTTGAGAGCCGCTCTTTTGACTGCATCTTTTACTGCTTCTTGGGTGGGAATTTCTCTTTGTGTCCCTGCCCCCTGTTTGGACTTGGGCGTGTAATATTTAGCATCATCCAGTTCGGCTTCATGTGCCTCAAATGGGTGATCGTCACCTTTGATGACACGTTGTTTGCCATCTTTGACATATTTAACACACTGGTGCAAAGTTGAAGGTACCAGGCCATGAGCATGTAGCCATGGTCTTCCCAACAGTGCCTTGTATGTGGTATCTGCTTCAATAATGAAGAACTTGACTGGGATGACCAGGTCTCCGAAGGTGACGTCAATCACCGTGGACCCTAAGGCCTTTTGGTATTGGTGGTTGAATCCATGGATCCTGATTTTGTCTCTTCTGGTTTCTTTGATGTTGAGCGAGAGCTGCACCAATGTTTTCAGAGGCATGATGCTGATGGATGACCCCGGATCAACCAAGATTTTGTTGATTTTCTTGCCATAAATGGTCCCTGTAGTGTACAAAGGACGGTTATGATCAGCCGTGCCTGTTATCAGATCTTCATCTGTGAAAGTGATGGACGGCTCTTGTTCAACATGTGCCACTTCCTCACGGACTTCTCGGGCAAAGTAGGCTTGAAAGCTACTTGGATTTTGCAAGGCGTATATCAGAGCCTCGCGCAATTCTTTCGATACCATGAGGGCATCAAAAACACTTAGGAGTGATGGGATTTTGCGCAGGTGGGCTACCACATTGTAGTCTCCTACGGACATCCTGGGCCTGCCGCTAGGCCTCGTTTCGTTTTCCACCACTGTTTCGTTTCTGTTTCTAGGTCTGTTGTCAAGTGTCTCTCTCGGAGGCTGTCTCTCTGGTATTCTGGCACCTGACCTTAGACTGACATGGCATTGCTCTTTTCTTTTATTTGGTTGTGGTTGCCTGGCGGGCGGTTTCCGCACAGGGTTGGGCGGTCTGTAGGGCTTTGATGGTGTCCTGACCTCTTCTTCGCTTTCGCTTTCTTCTAAATCACTTCCCAAGGATCTTATCAACATGGGATTCACGGTCAGGATGACTGGTTCTTCTTCAGAGCTATAATCATATCGCTCCTCATCAGAACTCCCTTCTTCTGAGGTGTTCGAGCCTATGTATCTGGACACAGCGTTGCACACTTCATCTTCTGTTTCTTCAGAAGAATCATCGCCTTCTAAATCTAGATACTCTTTCCTTGAGTGCCCTCAGACTTGATGGAAATGGCAATATTTCTCTTCTTTTGAATTTTTTTATTTTTCTTGAGATTTCCTAAGCGTGGGTGATCCCGCCTGCTGCTTGTTTCTTTCTGCCTTGGACATCTCTTTGAGATTTTGAGAGTCAGGGAGCAGTTTCCGCCTTTCAATCTCTCCTTGGATTTTAAACTTTCGTGGCAATTTATTGTTTTGATCGCCACTAGGAGCAGGCTCATTTATTTTGACCAGCTTTATTTCCATGATATATTTAGGGCCTTCCACAGAGTTAGCCCGGGGATTTTGATGTTGATTTTGTATTTGGTTGGAGTGTCCAAGCCTATGTACAGATGCGTGCTCGTTCCTCCTTTCATGGCGATGTCTCATGTGGTGAGACCTTTGGCCATGTGAATTTTCACCATTTTCCCACCTATGTGTTCTGACCTCTTGAGGTGGGTATCTTTGGTTTTGATGGTTCCAAGATTTTTTGCTTGAGTTTTCGACGGGTGCCTTACCTTTTTCTTTGGGGTAATCAAGCTGACGCTCCGTCCTGTGTCCTTCACGTATGACTATACCAGGCTCTCTTCTGGGATAGTCACTGTTTTGGGTGGGATGGTTATTTTCTTTTTCATTTATTTTATTTACATTTCTGATTTTGGCGCTATCCTCGGTCCCTCGGACATTCGGCATTGTGGCATGGTCAATTTCGTGCCTTTGGGATTTGGCTCTTTCTTTTCTTTCTTTATTGAACTTGGATAGCACAACCTCCAGGAGCTTTTCGATGTTTTGATTTTGCCTGATGAGTATGTGCAAGGTATCGAGACAATGTTTGAGATCACCTCACTAAGCTATGGATGACTGATTTGCCCATGGTCCCCAAGGCGCCTGGAATGTGCTTTGAGATGTTATACAGCTTCACTTGTACTTGCAGCCTTGAGTGAATTGATTGATATGAGCATCAGTCCCTCCATGTGGTCAACAGCATGGATAGAGGGTTGGATGCTTTTGTTGAGCCTTGTTAGTGTGCTTCCCATTCGCATTAACTCATATGGTATCTTTTGATGAGGAGCTGGTTTACATCATAGCCTTTGGTTTAAATTTCCTTTTTGATCAGATGGCTCTCGTTGAGATAGAATGTGGTACCACCTCTGTTGAGTCATCAAGGCTCCCTGCGTTTTGCACAGGGCTAGAACATTCTTTTTCAGGGAATAGACTGTGGTCAGCAGTCCCTTCCCTCCATTCTTTCTGTTTTATCTGGCTTTGGTTGTAATTTAACTGGAGGTGTCCAGTCATGGGAGAATCTGACTATGGTTGCATCAAAGCTTCCATGCTTTCTCTGAACACGCTCTCTGTTCGAGACTAAGCACATTCATTGTGTTTAATTCATATGCTAAGCTCTCCCTCCTCAATTAAGCACCTCCGCCATTATTGTTTGTCACTGGAACACCTCACCTGCCTCCAGCGACGCTCGAACAAGAAATTGGTGCTTCAGGTATGCTATTTACTCCCTTACGATGCTTCTTCACCATTTTAATTTCCCAATTTCCTTTCATTTTTGACTCAATTCCATTATCTTTTCCATGGCAGTGAGCTTCTCCCTCGTTCAATTGAGGCCGTTTCTCCCCCGACATTGGTCGTGTCTGGTGTCGCTGGGATCGTGGGAGCATCGCCTGTCCAGCGGTGCATTTGGTTCGGGCTGAGGCGGTGTGTAGCGGCGGTGAAACCCTTCCCTACGCCAGAGTACTCGTGTCTGACAGCGCTGTACTGTTCCATGCTTTTCCTTTTTATTTATTTTTTTGTTTTAAACGGTAAAGGTTTCAGCCAATAGGAGAGTGACACGTGTGTGACCCCTCAACTTGACTCAGTCGAACCCAATGGCAACTGTTGAGTCCGTCCAACTGGGCCCGTTTCTAATATGTTGAGTCTGTTTCCGACTACCGGGTTTAGATTTGCTATCGGGTTTGGTATTTGCAACCCGCTTTGCTTTTATTTGTGTTATTGGGCCGCCGGAAAAGGATGGGCCTTGGTTTGTAATATTGATTGGGTTTTGTAATAAATTCATGTGCGCTTGATTTATTTGTATAGCTGGGCCTATTCGGATTTTGAGGATAATTGTGCTGCATTTATTTGATAAAATTGTTTGATGCTCATACGTAGGTCAGTTTGACATGAAATTTTGCATGGTTCTCCATAAAAATATGCAGGATTTAACTGCTACAAAATTTTCATTTTTGGGACTCTTTTGATAATTAATTATGAGGATATCACAGGTGCATAACGGCATTTCCCATAATTAATTAATATAACGTCCATTTTTTTAGGAATTTCTGTATTTTCGTCTCACGCAATATGACCATCTGTCAGAGCGATTTTGCTGAGTTGCTGTTGTCATGGGTTTTGGTTTATTTCTAGAATAAGATATATTTATTTATTCCAAGGTTTTATGCAGCAGAATTTAGGGTAAAACAGCTGTCAAGTATGTCATCTCCGCTGCCTCTTTAGCTGAAGATGGAAGTGATGTTGCCATGATGACGTGCTGCTTGCGAGCTGCTAGACTTCAGCATCTCGCTTCTCTTCTTGTTAGCGGTGGTCCCGCCACTGTGGATGCCGATGTACGTTTGGGCCCGTGTGCCGGTGCTCTGCGGCCTAACCTCCTCTTACATGAGAACCAATCGCAATTAGAGGCGATGCCTCGGCCACGATGCGGTTGTGACACGCTCTGATGTATGGCAAGCCACGCCTATGCCGAAGGCGGGTGCTAAGGTACCTTTCTTTGATTCCAATATCTAGTATGCAGGGCGACTTGCCAAATGCACCGGCACTTGTTACTATTATCCAGGTACATAGAGAAGTTACATCTGTTTGGAATTTGATTAAATAATTTGAATGCAAGTTCAGGTCCTTTTTGAGTAGACCATCCCAACTTTATCTCATAAAGCAAATAACGATTCAAATTTCCCAATCAACTTGCCAATAAACATGTGGTTCTGATAGGAATTTTAAATGAATCAGTAAGGATGCACCAGACAATTAAACAGTAGAAAGGTAGAGGAGACTGACGGCCTTTAAATCAATATATTCATTTTGATTTTGGAAAAAAAATTTCTGTGCCCTCCAAAACTGAGAAAATTGAGCATTTGCCCCTCAAAAGTAGAAACTCCTGATTTTGCCCTGATTTTGCCCTCCTAAATTTCAAACTCCTTCTCTATTTGCCCCTTTGTCTTATTTTATGTCATAAATAATTGTTAAACAATAAAAATAAATATATATGACCATTATACCCTTGAAATCTAACACATTCGCTGAACAGCCAAGTCGATCCAGAGCACATTGATTAAACCCTGTCTCTTCTCCTGAACCTTTCTTCTCTCTCGCACAAACCAAAATGAACGACAGCCATAAACCCAAAGTGATAAACCTTTCTTCTCTTCTCTTCGTAGTTTCTAGCATGGTTCAAAAAATCGGCCGATTCCGATTCGAATCGGTTGAATCGGATCGGAATCGGAGAGTGCCGAGTCGATTTTACTTGGTTTGGGGTGGAATCACGTTTTTCAGGCTGGAATCGGCCGAAATCAGTCAGAATCGGGCGGAATTGGCTGAATCGACCGAAATAAGTCTGAAAAGTGAAAATTGAAAAAAAAATTCGAATGGAAAACTTACTGTCTCAGATCAATTATTGAAGCCCATCGCAATTATTTAGAGTGGAGACTGCAGAGAGACTAAGAGAGGGGAGATTGAGTCTGTGGAGAAGAGAAATTGGAATGGCTATCAACCTTCTTGTCGCCTCAGGAGGACCATTGCTGATCGGCGTGATCGCCCATCACCCATCGCTTAAGGCTTGGTGACTGGTGAGCATTGATTTCTTCAGTTCTTCTTTTCCTTTCTCTTTTAGTTTTAGGCTTTTAGCCATGGTTTTGCCGTTTGGGTCTGGTTGGTAGTGGGATCCACATCCTCAGCAGCCGAATTCTTGGCTGCTCCAAACAGCCATCCTCTTTTTTCTTTAATATTTCATCATTTTAAAATTCAAATGTTGAATCCAAACCGTTGATCTTGTTTAATTTTACGGGCGATGTATTTTCATATAAGTTTTATGAAATTTGGAGTTGATTTGATACTAGATTAAGTGGTCAACAAATGAACGAATCTGGTTAACTATCACTGATTAATTCTAATACGTTCATAATTTGGTCACTTAATCAAGTATCAAATCGACTCTAAATTTTATAAAATTTATATGAAAATGCATCGCCTATAAAATTGAACAAGATCAACGGTTTGGATTCAACATTTGAATTTTAAAATGTTGAAATATTAAAGAAAAAAGAGGATGGCTGTTTGGAGCAGCCAAGAATTTGGTTGTTGAGGATGTGGATCCTTTGGTAGTGGGTAGTGGGTACTCGGTAACTGGGTTTGGGAATTGGGATAGGGTCTGGTTTAATTTCGCCCATCTTTCTTTTTTTTGAATGCGAATGGTTTCGCACTTTCGCCCATCTGCTGGTTCCGTGATGGCTGTGTAAATCATATGAGAAAATTTGTTAATGACACATCAATTATTCACAAAGGAAAGAAAAAATGTTATCATCTAATTATACGAGACTAACATTAATTGTTACCAAATATGTGTCATTTTAACCAAAAATGGGGAGCTTTCATTAGAGGGGATCAATATTTTTAGTGGGGTTTGACCAATTAATCAACGGTCAGAATGACAGATCTTGAGGTTCATTGGATGTACTGCCTAGTTTATATAATATATAAAATTATTATTTATTATACTACTGGAGATTAATATATAATATATTATGGATATATGTTAGCACCGTCAACACTTTCCATGTCATTAAAAAATAAATTTAATTTTTCAGATTTGCCTATGGAAAATTTTGCCTTATACAAAATTGTTTATATTTATTTTAAATTTATAATTCCTTTTATTTTATTAGAGAGATGGATAGCGGTCAAGGAAGAACACAAGACATTGGTTGGGATCATTTTATTCCAGTTGGTGCAAATAAAAAAAACGGTTAGATGCAAATGGTGTAGTAAAACAATAAGTGGAATAAGTAGAGGAAAGGAACATTTGGTCGGTATTCGTGGAAATACAGCAGCATGTTCTCAAGTTCCAGATGAAATCAGAAAATAAATTCAAGGAACATTTGGGCGTAACATGCACCTATGTGATATGAATTAGTTTATGGCTTATATTTTATCTCATATTGGTAGTTTATGCCTCTTTATTGTATAATTAGATGATATGATGTACTTCTTAGTCTATTTATCTTTATTTAAGATATGTAAGTGATTGTAGGATGATGTGCGTAGTCTGTTTACTTGACTTTAAGACATATTAAGTTATTTTAGTTAATTTTAAGACTAATCTTTAATTTTTTTAACTTATTTATGAAAACATATTTTTTCCCTATTTTTTTAGATTTTTTTCTGATTTTTAACGGCATAAAAATATGTTTTTTAAAAAAAAACCGATTTTTATAGCCGAATCGGCCGATTCCTCCGATTTTTCCGATTTCGGGTCACGGTCCAACTGTCCGATTCCGAGTTTCAGAACCATGGTTTCTAGTATTGATCAGCTAAAAATATGAAATAGAAAGTAATCAAAAGACAATAATCTAAAAAACTCAAAGCAATAATTTCCAGAACCTGTCAAGATATATGCCTCAACCAATGGTAAATTTAGTATTAATGCATAATTTCAACAAATATGCACTTACGACCCCATCAAGCTCACTGGTCAATATGTGCATTTGGAATAACGCTAAAAGATTATTGAACTACGAGACAGAAGGGGAAGAAATATCTCAAGAAGTTGCGGAATCGTGAGGCTAGGGTTTTTGGAGATGCTCAGGAATTGATGGAGCCGCTCCCAGGAATTGACCGAGCATGGCTGGAGGTGGGCTCTTCCAATCAAATCGTCGACTGGAGACACGCCTTCGATCTACCACCAAACAACAAATTAAGCGCATGGAACCAATCTGGTCAACAAGACTAGGTTTTCTTTTTGCGGGCAACGAACAAACGAAGGAGACGAAGGTTGGGCAGCGATTTTTCTTTTTTTTTTTTTTTTGGAGTAATTTAATAGTCCGCTTCAATCTGATTCATTGGATTAAAATCAAAGGGTCCATATCCATAGTACTACAGCAGCACTACTTTAGGGATATAATGGTCACATATATTTATTTTTATTATTTAGTAATTATTTATGACATAAAATAAGACAAAGGGGCAAATAGAGAAGGAGTTTGAAATTTAGGAGAGCAAAATCAGGAGTTTGTACTTTTGGGAGGCAAATCCTCAATTTCCTCAGTTTTGGAAGGCACAGAAAAAATTTTCTCTTTGATTTTTTATTTCAAAAATGCTTTTGAGGGCTCTGGTGTGACAATGCTAAGTATTATGCCTCCTTAATTATTACCAGCTAATGCATGAATTAATCTAATTAATAGTTAATGCTTAGCCCAATGGCAACTTTTTCTTTCTTTGCTTCTCTGTTGAGCATGGGCTATCATGCTCGCCTTGAAAATGGTTGCACGTGTAGTAACTATGGTCGACAAAACAAACCTGATTTGGCATTGCACTTGATAATTTAAATAAATTAAATTATTGGTGGTGCTGGACTTGAAAATTGCTTGGTTTTATACGTTTGGATTGCTTGAATTTTGCTTTACATATGAATGTGTCGGACCTATAGGGACTGGTACAAGTTTGGGTTACCGTCTGGTACCCGTCACTCTCCCTAACCGGCATGCTATAGTGGCGTTAGAAGACAAAAAATATTTGAAAAATATCATTCTAGCTGGCAACATTTTATTCACTTGTTGAGTTCAGAATAATATTGCTCCACGTGTTTTAATTATTAAACAAGGGATGCTCTGATAATGGGTAATGCTGGAAATCATGATGTAGTTTGAAGTTTTATCTCAAATTGTTTGCTAAATTATTAGTATACAGCCTGTGCCAAGCAAAGCATCTATTTGACTTTGCATTACTAAGCACCCAGTAAGTACCTTAAGGAACAAGCAGCCCACTAAGTTGAAAGATAGTCAAGAACTGTCAATTTATCAGGAATCTATTTTTTGCGCTGTAATAACAGGTAATGCTGTATGTGCTTAATTGATGAAGGTGCGTGAAAAATGAATTTTAACCGTTTAGCATAGAATGACTCCACATGTGGCCACATTATAAAGTAGTGAGAGTAGGCCTTCAGGGACAAAAATTGGTCAGCTCAGAGCTACATTTGTTACTCAAATATTACACATACATTTGCTAGAGAGGAGAATGGCAGCTAGCGACAGCTAGCACTCTTTTATTCTGTGAGATCTGGTTTAACTGGTTAAGCTCTCATTAAATTGGAAGCTACATACTAATTCTATTGTTCTTATTATCTGCCTAGAACCAAGTCTTGACTATTCTTTTGATATATCTGATTTATTATGATGATATGTGTTATGCTTAGTCGAAGTTAAGAAGAGGTAATGACAAATGTCGACCAATTAGTGCAAGGATGAGAGCTAAATTCTATTTGGCTCTCATCCTCTTTAGAAACACATAAAATAGAGTCAAATTCTTGTCATAAAAACGCATAAACTAGAGCTAAATTCTTTTGTCATAAAAATACATAAAATAGAGTTTGATATTGTATGCATATGATTGCGTATGAGGTCAGTAAAATGTGCATATTCAATGTGTATGGTTATGCATATCATAAAAATCATTAGAGAAAGTACTGAGAAATAAGCTTACCAACTGATGGAATATGGCTGATTGGAATTTTGGGCAATTCACACTGGTGCAAGGACGACAAACTTCGAAAGGCTGTAGGAGAAAGAGTTTACTTTTCCATTTAGTGAATTTGATGTATCTTGTGTCTAGAACATGTTACTATTGTGCTTTATCCTTTGTTAGTAAGGATTGGGAGTATCCTGATTACAGGCCACTCAGTGAAACTACAATAAATGTGTAGTTGACATTTGAATTGTAGTATTAAGATAATAGCTAAAGAGTGTAAGGTCTATACTATGTTTAATTTTAAATGAAATAATAGCCTAAAAAGCTACTTTTTCAGAAAAAATGTACCGACAAATGATGGGTATTATCTGTCAAAATCATTGTTCTATGAAGATCATAAAGAGGAACACAACTTATTACATGAGAACCCTTGAGAAGAAGATAAGAAAAGGTTAATAGGGCTTACTTTGTCTTTGCATTCTACACCATGTTCATGGCAATGTTGCTCAGTTCAGCTTCCATACTACCATAATCTTAATTAATTCCTCCTGCAATTCCTTAAAGAAATAGAAACTATCAATTTCAAAATTTAAAAGATTGTAAAATACCAAATCACATACATAGCTTTTGATAATGGCATTGTGCTATAAATTTGTAAAATAATTTTATCTCTAGCACGTAGATAAGTACTTTGAAACAAAACTTCTTTGCCAGTTCTTGGTTGTAACTGTTTTTTCTCCCTGGCTCATTTAAGTACCTTTTTTTGGCGGTCCTTTGCCTCTCCGTCAGATGCCCTTGAGCTACTCTCTTTTCCAGAAAATAATAGTAGAAAGAAGCAAAACCGTGAAAACCTTAAAGAAAAAGAAACATTGAGAACCAATGATCATTTTAAATTCATGTTTCTTATCTAGCATTGAAAATCCTAAAAGAATCGTGTACATGTAAGACTAGTGACTGTTAATTGGTAATCCAAGTCCTTAATCTGTTTGATTAATCATGATTAGTATTAATCATGAATTATATGATCAAGAAATTAAATGATTTAATTTAATAACAGTAAAGTTTGATGGGATCTCTGATTTGGAAACATAGAAATATTCTATGTAAATTATGGATATTTTCTGTATGATTGCCACAATAATCCGACTCCTGAACTGATCAAATTAATTGGATTAGTGAAAAAGCTAATTTACAAAAGTAATTGTCAGAAATTTATTGCACCAATGGCCACATGGATTATGCCACAAAAATCTAGAGGAAATTTCATAAAAAAAAATGAGACGAAGGAGTCTCCTCCTTTTGCCTCGTCTCCTCTTCTGACTTGGCGAATTTCTCGCCTCTCCCTTTCTTTTCTCTTCGAGCCATGGTGGCGTGGCTCCTCTCAGTGTGGGTGTGTGGGTGTGTGTTGTGTTGTGATTAGTCGAGTGTGAGGCTGCCTCTGGCTTGCCCAACCAGAGGTTGGCACCTCTCGATCTGATGCTGTGTTGGCATGAGGAGACCATCTCCTCTCCTCTTTGATCGATGGCGGCTGTGGAGCCGTAATTGGAAGTGCTATCATGTTCTCCCTCTTCTGGACTTCATTTCTCTCTCTTCTCTCTCTTGACTGCTACATGAGGTAATTTCTATTTAAAAGGGAATCGAGTTAGGGTTTAATTGGGGCAAAAATTAATGAGGAAGAGAGGAAGAGGAAGCTCAGAGAGGTGATGTTTCTCTAATCTCTATCGATTTTCTTGAATTAATCGATTGATTTTGACTATGTCCTAAACCGTGAGCTTGTTTCTGTTAGGTTTTGAATTGTGCATGGAATTGGCTCTCTTCTTGATCAGTTTGACTCTGGTACTTGCTTTAGTTGTGTTGGAATTTCTGAGAAGAAATTCTCGAGGCTCTGAGGAAGGTATAAGCTTTATACTTAGCAAATTAATCCTCTTATTACTTCTTATATGTGCTGGATGCTTGAGTAATGTGCTTAGATAATTGCTAAGACTAGGAATGAGTATAATTGAAGCACTGGACAATGATTGTGGTTGAGTTTGCAACAATAGCCTTATGTGATTAGTAAAATGATGCTTAATCTGTTAGTTGCATGCATATTTCTTGAGTATAACTGATGGATATTGATAGTATGCTTTGGAGATAGAATGGATAGAACTGAGGATATTCAAGTCATTTAAGAGATGTCCTAGCTGCATATGTAATTTAGTATACTTATACTAGTGATTGTCTGTCATGAACTGCATATGGCAGTAATTCTATGTGTTCTGATATAATTGAATAAGTTCATATGCATGTCAGTGATGATTGGTGCATTTAAAACTTAGAAGTGGAATCATGTGAGCATATAGTGCATTAAAAGCATGCAAGTGTAGCTACTGATAGATGTTAGAAGTGTCTATTAGCTACCTGTGTTAGTTACATTTATTTTTAGCTGTTAAAAAGCACATGAAATGCATGTAAATGTTGGCAGGGTACTCATATGCTTGATAGTACCTTCATTTAATAAGAAATGTTGTAGGTAGGCTATGACAGAGTTGATATATTCCTTTATAGACTTGTGAAATGGAAACTAGGTATTTATGAGCATACTCATACATGACAGTGGTTAATTCTGGCTTTTGTTGCATCCTTATGCATAACTAAATTGTTAGTTGTGTTTACATGGACTTAAGAGAGCATATAAATGGGTTGGAGGAGCTGTTAGGTATTGAATAGTATATTTAAGTAAATAGAAACCATGAAGTGTCAGTTGCATATGTGATCTCATGCAGAATGACTTAATTATCTCTAAACTGGTGGATTTCTATTTAGAAATTGCATATAGTAGGTAGCATATGCATATCCTGTAGACTACCAAGCTGTAAAGTAAAATTAGGCATGATGGAGGTATATTCATGCTTAAGGCCAACTATTGAGACTATGTTTAGCTCTGACAGAGGTTAAATAGGGTTTGTATGACATGAATTTTCTGTAAATATGTGCACATGTGTTATACTTGAGACATATATAGATGAAGGTCAGACTTGTGATTGATAGTTTTGCATGGATCTGTTCATATTATAAGTTATTTAAGTTGTGATGAGTTTAATTTGCATACTTATGCCATCTCTGTTAAAACAGTGCATGTTCTTTGTGAAAATTATGAAATTCCGTGCATTAATATGAGTAGGGATCATGTAGAGCACATATTCATGTTTCTGGAAGGCATATAGTGAGTTATGAGCTGTTGTACCAGTTACTGGTACGCTGCAATAGAGTTTGGTACCCTCTCTGGAGAGATATCGTGTGCCAGGGACGAGTTTGTAAAGAAAAAATATTTTCTGAGGACTTTTGTGCAAATTCTCGAGGGCTTATTTGTGACATAGATTGGTTATATAAAAGTTTATGGGCATATGTGCAAGAATTAAGGGCCTAATAGTTAATTCTGGGCTTTTGTGAAAATTTGAACTATCGGATTGGATTGAGAATTAGATTTATCGGATCAGATTTAAATCCGATTGGCTTGTGTCGGACTCGTTACGACTGACTCAGTCAGCTGGGTCAGGCTGACTGAGTTCAGTCAAGTTGCCGCAAGGATTTTTGTTCTGGGCCGGATTCTTTGGGCCGAAAGAAAAGAAAAGAAAAAAAACATTTGCTGGGCCGGAATTTAATTTCGTCGAGCCTGCTCCTTGATGGGCTTGATTCCGTGTGGGCTAAAATCGATTTTAAGTGGGCTTATAATTAGACTTTCGGATTTCATTAGAGCCTAATTAATTGCAAATCTGTTGAGCTTGATTTTTGTCGGATTATTTAATACGAAAAATGATGAAAATATGTCTGAATAGATGAACAGATACTGTGGCAATAAAAAGAAAATAAATCAGACTATCTGATCCCACATCAAACAACCAATTACTGTTTTGTTTTATTCGAATTTAATTTGTTACTTGCTATTATACGATTTCTGTTAATTAGTGTTGCTTAAATTAAATTAATTCTGTTTGTATCTATTAAGACTGATTCTGATTTTGATGTGATTAATACTTGATAATTCTTGATTATGATTATGATTACGATTACAATTACGATTTAATTAAGCAATTCTTGTATTCTGTTGAAACGATCGGGCAAGTAACTAAAATAATAATAATAATTTTGTTAGTCAAGATTAAGAACTGATAGACTTGGAACCAAATCGTAAGTCAACTAGCTAACTTGACCTGGAACCACCTAAACGCTAGTAACCAACGGTTTGTTAAAACACCATTAAATTGTTAGTAACGGATCTTGATCTGTAACTATGAACAGGATCAACCAGCGGAGGCTCAACTCAAGTCAATTTCGAAGGTGTGGATTACACGGAATCTTTAGTAGAATCGGGACAATCGGTAACTTTAAATTCATGCATAGCATGTTGAATCATCTTTTGGAATTTCATTCTATTTGTGCATATAGCCAATAGAAGCCCTGAAAAGATAAACTGCATGTTGAGTTTAATCATCCGTTTGAATTTGAAATAAATTACTAAGTCTGAACTTGGATACCCGTTTGATATAATAAATTGGATATTTTCAGACTTAAAAAGGATTGGAATGGTTTCAAGGAATTTGAATATTATTCCATCAAAATGATAGACAAACTTGTCTTGAAAATGAAACCATGCAAAACTCAGTCAGCATAGCATAAGTCTCTTTGTTTATAACTCACTCAACCGGTGTTATTCAGTTTGGCCCCCGACCCAGCCAGAGTACTAGCGCTATTATTACTGGAATTCCCTCTGCTTATTCTGTGCCATATGGTCAAATAACCAATGAATTTGGGAAGAGTTTTCTCTATTCAGTAGGCCTTGAGAACTAGAGTGTATGTTATTCTGTGAATTTGTATGCTTGGTTATGCTTGATTTATTTCTGTTGCATATTGCATATTTGCAGCGTGCCAGTAGTTGGCCCATTTCGTCTGGTGCCGTCAGTATGAAATTTTGATTCAAAATCTTATGGATTTAAATTTGGAATATATTATTTGGTATTAGTCCCAATACTTGGATTCGTATAAAGAATCGTGTAACTGGAACTAAAACCCGCACTGAGATATTTATTCTCATCCGCTATTTGTTTTGCTTGTGCTTCATTAACTTGGGGGTTCCAGGAGACGCGTAGTTTGCCCAGGCCAGCTATTGCGACGATTGAGTGTTCGTTCCTAAAGTTCAAAGTCTTTGTGCCAAGTCTAGAATGCGATGCCACTCTCCTTATCTCTTTGGAGGCGCTTCCCGAAGTTTTTGTGTATCTGTATTTTGAGTTTCCTGGTCCGTCCAGCTCCAGTGACGGCATGGTCCCTGATCCCACACCCCTCTCGCAAGAGGAAGCGTGAAGAAATGTAGTTTGTTTTGTGATGATCCCCCTAGTTTGCAGCTTGTGAGAGCGAAGAAACAATAACCAAACTTTCCGACGCCAAACTGGTGTTGGTAATTCCACTGCCAATCAACAAAATGATATCAAGCAACAAAAGAAACAAGGTAGCAGATAACTCACTCAGTTTCTTCTTTTGTTTTTCGATTTGATTGAGCTCCATATTGTAGCCTCTCTTTTCTTCTCACACCCATTCTCTCTTTTTTAAAGCGAGCAATTCAGCAATTGCTTCTCTTTCTCAGCCAAATCGAGCTCTTAACTACAGATGCATATATGATTAGAAAATTTGGACGGCTTTACTGAGGTCAGTTCCATGAATTTAGTGATTTTCTTTCTATTTGTCATTTTGTTGTTTACAGTGTCTAATATGTGGATAAACCATTCAAATCAGTACATTTTGCATTGATAACAGTGGGAGTGCTGGAAATTGATATCTAACCATTGAAACCGATATCTAACTAATGGCAGGGAACAAGTACCAAAATTATCCTGTTGTGGAATTTTCAAGTTTTCAGTCAGTGGTGTTTTTAATTAGACAGCGCTGATGGTGTTTTCAGTTAACAATGACATCTAGGGTTCTACTAAATTAGATTGTGGCATCTTGATTTATCAGTCTATATTTAATATTTTGGCATGGCTAACTATTACTTGGGCTGTATAACGTGTTTAGACTAATTTTTTTGAATTTCTTATTTATAGGATGAGACATAGATTGTAGAGGATTTATGACAATGACTAGAAATGACAGCACTGGAACAGAAAGAGAGACAATAAAATCCAGTTTGCAGGTATAAAACATAGGTTTCCAGGTGCAATGTTTTGCACTGAATCAGTTTTGTTTAATTAGGTTGTTCAATTAATTTGTGATTCTATTGAATTTTTTAATAAATTCTATAGGAGTATCTTCATTGCTGATTTCTTTTCACAGAATTGGTCTGTTCCAGACCATGCGATATAAATGTTGAAAATAATTAATAGGTCCTTTGATGGTTTCTAAGGTGCTTGAAATATATTTTATATTTACCATTATTCTTTTGTTAGTTAATTACAAAATTGCACAGGCAAGCAAAATAAAAATTAAGATATGACAAGATTCTCATCGAGTTTGGGTTAGTGTTGGGTACAGTCTTGAATATCCTACATATTTGGGCTCATCTCTTTTTGCATCTTACTTCTAGCAAGCTGGCTTTCTTTCTGCAGTGTGGGTGCTTCATTACTTACCTCTTTTATTTCATTTTACTTTCAATATGTGTGTATGTTAGGCCTGTTAAAATATAAAATTTTCAGATTTATATGTTTTGATGTTAACTCCGCCTATATTAAGCTTTGGGAAAAAAATTTTAAATGACACAAATACCCTCAGGAATTTTAATAATGGCACATTGGCATTTTTTTTTTAATACTGGCACAGATATAGCGGCACTGATAGTGCCGCTATAGAAAATCCTTATAGCGGCACTAGCAGAGGCGCTATAAGGCCTATAGCGGCACTAGTGTTTTTTTTTCCCTGACCGTCTTTTTTTTTGTTTTTTGCGCCGAGTAAAGGAGAGAGAGAGAGTAAAGAGTGTTGCAGCGAGAGTAAAGAGGAGTAAAGGTTTCGGCACTATTTTTTTTTTTGTGTTTTGTGTTCTGCCGAGAGAGAAGAGAAAGAGAGAAAAAGAGAAAGAGAAAGAGAGAAAAGAAGAGAAGGAGAGAAAGGAAGAGAAAGAGAAGAAGAAGGAAGAGAAAGGAATAGAAGGAGAAGGAGAAGAAGAGGAAGGACAGAAGGCGCGAAGCATCCGAAGTCGAGAGGAGACGTGATCGGCTATCGACAACCGTCAACGACTCGATCGCCGACAATGTAGGTTTTTTTAGAAATTATTTTTATTTTTTTAAATATTGAATGTTAGTAAATTTGTTATGGAAAAAAATGATTAGAAAATGTAATAGGATATTTAGGAAAAATAATTGGAAAATGAAATGGAAAAAATGGTAGGTATTGTTGTAATTTTTTGTATTTATTTTACGAAAATTATTGACGGAAAATGGTTAATAAAATATTGGTTAATATTTAATAGAAATAGAAATTGTTGGTTGGAAAATGCATGTAAAATTGTATGGAAAATATTACGAAATATGGAATAGTTGGAAAATAGAATAGAAAAAAATAGTAGGTATTTTTGTATTTTTGGTAATTATTTAACGAAAAGTAAAGTTGAAAAATGGTATATAAAATGGTATAAAAAACTAGTAGGTATTTTTGTATTTTTGGTAATTAATATTTATTAGAAATTGTTAATGAAAAATTGTAGGTATTTTATAATATTTGTAATTATTTAATGAAAATTATTGATGGAAAAATGTTGGTAAATATATAATAGAATATATAATAAAATGTTGGTAAATATATAATAAAATTATTGATGGAAAAATTGTTAATGAAATTGTTGGTTGGAAAATTTTTGTGAAAAATTGAATGAAAAAAAGTATGAAATATGAAATTGTTGGATAATATATAATGATAAATTAATAATTAATTTATTATATTTAATTTAATTTGTTAACGGAGTTTTAATTTTGAAATTTTAAGCAGATGGGTCCTAAGCCAAGCCGCGTGTATTCCGGTGTTATTTTGATTGGGAATACACGGACGAATGAACGACGATTGCATAGGGCATTAATGTTTCAATATCATGGGGAAAATTTTAAAGTTCAGAAATTAGAAGGAAATCAATATTATGTTAGGGGGCCCAAATATTTTACAGATATGGTTGAGAGGAATGAAGGTTTTGATTTTGGAGGGACGTATTTGCGTCTCCAGCCAACAGTTCCACCTGGTTTTGAAAATCATTCCGCAGTTGAAAATATTCTCCATCTCCGCTAAATAGAGTAGTATTGTGTTTATGTCATCGGTATCTTATTATGATAATTATTAGTGAAATAAGTTTGTATGACAGTTATCAATTGTAATGTTTGCTTTATATTATTGAAATATGTTATTTTGTTCCATGTACTTTTATTAAAAAATTTTATGATTTGTATTCAAAATTAATATGCAAAATAATTCATAATTAAAAAATACACACCATTAAAGGAACAACTAAGTTTAAAGAAACCATTATATAAAGTAACACACGAAATTTAAAAAAAAAAAACAAACTACTTAACAAAAGAAATGACTGAGTTCGTACTTAAAAAAAACCTAAAAAACAAATTACTTAGTACACTCAATCATTAATGAGAAATATTAGTACAATAAATCCTTAATTAATACAAAATACAGTCACTCAATCAATAGAAAATATTAGTACACTCAAAATACTAGTACACTCAATCCATACAGCCACTCAATCAATACAAAATACAAATATTAATATAAATGAGCTCTTATTTCCTTGAGAAAAAGTTGCGGAATGTCGATTTAATACCTTTTCCTTTTTGTTGCGCGGAAGTACTAGCTGTGCTTGTTTGGGTTGCCGAAAACCTAGCTGAGTCAGACCGCATACTCTCTGATGGGACATTAATGCTTCGCGGATCAATGCTGATTGAATTTCGACATGATTGGACTGAACCAATGTCATCATGTCTGTTTATATTTCGTGGATCAACGTGAATTGACCTCCGTGCAGGTTGAATTGTCGATTCAACGTTTGTTGGGGGTTCCCTCGTTGGACTATTTTGTCTTGTTGGTGGCCTGCTATCGTAACGGCTAAATTGCAATGCCTCCATTGGATATGGTGGTTCCGGCTGACGTGGTGGACTCGTGGAAGGTTCGTTGGTTGAAGACTGGCCTTTCTTCTTTGTTTGCTTTCTTGTTTTGGAGCCCTTATTCTTCTTTCGTTCCATTCTGTCCATCCACATCTCCGTACGAACAATCTTACGCCTACCGCGGTTGATCAATGACTTGTCAGGTACTATTTTTGGCCCATTACAAACTGGCCATTGGTCCTCATCCCTATAACAATGGAATTGACCCGCAGACCAAATCATGTGTTGGTTCCACATACTGTAGCGAGTGTCCACGAATTGATTTACATCGCAATTACACCTCCTTCAAACAGCAATTACATGTGCACAAGCTATACCAGTTAGTTGAGGCTTCTGGCAACTACATGAGGTACCTGTAAAAGGCTGTTGAGGCTCGGTTGGTTGCATCCCTGGTTTAATCTCGACTTGAAACTTTGGATAATCAAACCCCTGATCATCCCTGTGTTCGCCTGATTTCTTAACACTAAATGTTCCAAGGTCAAGCCTCAACACGGTTGTGTTCATCGAAGCTGCGATTTGAAATATAATCAATATGATAAATAAATTTCATAAAAGAAACATATGAAAATATATTTGAAATATTTACCTGCTTTATTACCGTGCTTCTGTAATTTTTCATGGATTTTTTTGGGCCATCTCTCACCCAAATCGAGCCTCTGAATTGCTTCATGTGTTCTTACCTTCATCCAGTTGGCACATTTATAAAACGTGCCTTCTACTATTGCTGTCACGGGCAATCTTCTTTCCACCCTGAAAATATTATTCAGACTCCCAGATCCATTACCGGTCATTATCCCCCACCGCTGCCCTTGGTCTTCCGACTAAGCCCACATAAAGAATTTTGGTCTCTCCTTCGGATCATTTTCATTATGTTTCCCATAATTTTTTAAATATTCATAAGCTTTGCGATTTGATTCCTTCAATTGCATCCATTTCTCCCTGAAACGAGCCGGATTTTTCTTATTCGCAAGTCTACATTTAAAAGTATCTCTCAAGTCCTTATGGTGTTTTCCGCCTGCCTCTTTCCATAGGTTTTCAGCAACGTGTTGCATACAATATTGATGATATGCTAACTTACGTGGACCTTGTGCCTTCCAACCATATTCTGTTGAAGCAAATACATGTTTAATCGCCTTATGACAGTCAGATATGACGCAATATTTGATGCTCATGTCGCCTATAACCTCAATTCTAACCCAAGCCATGAACCAACCCCACGACATGTTTTCTTCCTTCTCCGCCAATCCGAATGCAACCGGAATTAGACGATTTTCTGGATCATAAGCGCATACCGTAAACAACTTCCCCCGATATCGGCCTGATAGAAAACAAGCATCAATCGAAATAACAGGCCGTGCGTATTTCAGTGCTTCTATGCATGGCCCGAAAGCCCAAGCCGCCATTGAGAAATAACTGAAATGAGTTGGAAATGACTGAAATGACAAAAGTTTGTCGCGGAAGTGACTAAAGTTAGTCGAAACACGACTGAAATAACTAAAGAAAAAAACTTATAGCGGCACTCCTATAGCGGCAGTCCTAGTGCCGCTATAAGGTTCTAACTTTTTTTTTTGCTTTTTCCTGTTTTAGCTTTTTCTTTTTTGCTTTTTTGTCGGTCGGTTTATTTCTTTTTTTTTCTTTCGGGGCATTTTTTTTTTTGCTTTTCATTTTAAGTAATTAATTGTTCTATTTTTTTTATTATTTGTACATCATTTGTACATTATTTTTTGCTCTATCTCTCCTTTACTCGGCGCAAAAAACAAAAAAAACAAAACAAATTCCGTCGAAAAAAAAACGCTATAGCGGCACTAGCAGTGCCGCTATAGGCCTTATAGCGCCTCTGCTAGTGCCGCTATAAGAATTTTCTATAGCGGCACTGACAGTGCCGCTATATCTGTGCCAGTATTAAAAAAAAATGCCAATGTGCCATTATTAAAATTTCTGAGGGTATTTGTGTCATTTAAAAAAAATTTCCTAAGCTTTGCTTGCATTGTTTAATACAGCTTGGTCCCAATCCCGAGTAAAAGGAGGATCCCAAGTCCGATCAAAAAGAGGAGGGTTGTGATAGACTAGGCGAGCCAAAGTAAAAATCTAGCCATCTCTATGGAAATGAAACTCAATTATTCTTTTTGGATTTCTTTTCTGGCCTACCCCAACTTGTTTGGTACAAAAGACTTAGTTGTTGTTGTTGTTGTATATGTTAGTGGTCCTTGAGAAATTAAAATGTATGTTGATAAACTATTTTCCTGTTATAATTGTATATTTAAAAACTCTTGATTGTTGAAACTTAAAATAGGTTTCTTTCGTATTGTTAGGATTAATAGGAGGTTTTATTATACATATTTTATATTTGATTCTTTTATCCCAAATAACTTTCGCACAATAAATGAGTTGATGATTTTTTGTGCGTCTTTCTAAATTTCTTATAATTGCTTGGTTTTTACAAATGAGTTTTGCTCAGCTTCCTATGACTCTCTATGCTTTCAAGATTTCATTCTAAAAAGTTATTGTTGTGGAGTAAATATTACAGGGACTACCAAGTGGTAACTATCCTATCTGCAAATTAGCTGCTGCAAGATCTACATTGTCATTCCATACTGTCACACACAATTTTAGCAAAATTATATATCAGTCCCGCGCTTCTGATTCAATTCGAGGGCTTAGCAATAGTTGGGAAAAAAAAGTAATATGTAAGGAAATAGAAATCAATAATATTTGTATGAGTTCTCAGTTTGGGTGTGGCAAAATGTTTTAGGGAAAAACTTTTCAGTTTTGCTGATGATCAAGAAATCATATACATTTAATATGCACAAATCACAACTCTTAAGTGCTTTGTGCTTGGTGCTCATATCTTTTGGTCTCTTTCATTTTCAGCTTTAGGGTGCATTTGGCATCCCAAAGGTTAGCACTAACCAAGGTTAGTAGAACTAACCAACTAACCTCAATTCACCAAATGAATTGAGGTTAGCTAAAGTTAGTGCTAACCTTTTGCTAACTCGCTAACTCTCCCAAGAGGTGTGTTAGCAATTTTCCCACGTCGGGAGTTAGTGATAATCTTGTATTAACAGTGATAATTCTGTTAGAATTGTGTACTAGAAGTCAATATTTAATGACTTAATTTCTTAGTTTATGTTTTTGATGATATTTGATCATTTGTTTCTAGAGTTTATTACTGACAGATCATTCAAGTTGAGGATCTGAATTGTGAATCTCTGTGGATCATTCATTAGAATGACAGTAATAAATCTAAATCGTCCGTAATCTTAATAATTAACAAGGAACATTAATTATCATAAAAGATTAGTATGCAAGTTAAGTGATGATTAAGTTCTACAAATCATAGGTAAGGAGTTACCAACTTAATTGCATATGTATATGTTATTAGAACATAGTACAGGACATGATCCAATGAAATAAATATATGGATTGTGTTATGTGTCCTTGTTTATTTCATATGAGTTTGATTCTAAGTTTGAGATAGTTCAACTTTTCCACATGAGGATAGGTTCAATAAATATCATCTACTGTTGATTCCTGATAAGGGCCGCTATACGGACTTTATTTATGTTCTCTTGAGTTATGCGGGAAAAAGTTGTTCATCAAGAAAACCGTATGTCCCTCATTAGTATACCTAGTGAGTGATGATACCTGTTTGGGCCTCTTGATGGAGTTAGATTGTTTGGCCAATTTGTACAATCAACTCTAGATCAAGAAATGTATAATCTGCAAGAATAACACATTTCTATCTTGAATTATACAGTGATATCATGTGACATAAGAATCAGATAAGGAGATACTATTATTTCTTATGCAGGATTGAGATATTGTAGCAGTACATTATTTGTGCGAATTGAAAATCATAACGTGTTGCTAGATACCGCTTATGATTATTGAAATTAAATAGCAATTTAATTCCATGGCCAACATAGCATAAATCCTCAAAGGGTCACACAAATAGGACTTGACCATATAGTGTATTATTTATTTATTCGCAGTAGTGAGTATTACAAAAATATGATAAGTTGATTAATTAATTATATACCGTTGCGAACTGTTATAATAAATTAAGTCAGAGAGATCATATAGAAATAAATTAATGCATTTTCTAATCCCAAAATAATTATTAATAAGTTAATAATTAATTGTGTTCAACACAATTTAATTATAGAAATTAAATAGAGCTTATGGATCTTTATTTAATTAGTAAATTAAAAGCCCGATTTGAATACAAGAGAAAGGTCCATTAATTAATTGAATTAGTGGACATTTAACACACCACAAAATGGGCTTGATAGCCCATATAGAGGCTGCCCTAAGAGGGGTAAAAAAGTCCCTAAAGTTTGTGGAGTGGTTGGTCTATAAAAGGAGGTCATTTAGAGAGAGAAACTCTAGCCACCATAGCATTTTCTCTTCCTCTTCCTCCTAGAACGAAAATTAGAGAGAAAATTTCAGAATTTTCATCTCTTTCTCTTGCTCTTTTTCACCTTATCTAGCTCATGTGTTGAGCAATCAACCCCTTCCATTAAATAGTAGATTAAATAGAAGGACAAATAAAGGGATTAGCTATTACCTCTTGCTTACTAGCATAGGCCTTGAGGTTTTGGTTAATTCCTTGGTGGACTTGAGCCCAGCGACAAGGCGGTGGTGGTGGTGGAGACGAGCACGCCATCGATTCCTATTGATTCGGATCGAGTCTTCTTGTTGCGATACAAGAAGAGGTATAAATCAATTCCTTCCATTTTCTCATGTGTGTGTTTGATTGCTTGGCAAGATCCCTTTTGAGTTGCTTGATGATTGATTAAGTTAATTAGTAACTAAAATTGAAAATTGAGCACTTTCTAACAAATTCATAATTAACAATAACTAATATACATTAATTATTAATATTTAATAAAAATTAATAAATAATATTTAATAAGTAATAATAATAATTAAATAATTAAATGAATTTTAATAATTAATAATAATTAATTTTAATTCATATTGTTTAATATCAATTTATAATCAATAATAATTTATAATTGGTAAAAATTAATAATTAATTGTAGTTGATTATAATTTATAGTAATTAATACTTATTAATAATTAATAATAGTTAATTAAAATAATTTATATTAATAACTGTAATATAATAAATAAATATTTATTAATAAATTAAATTAATTTTTATTGACAGCTAGATTTATCCCTGTTAACTGATTACATGTATTTTTATTATTGTATATTTTTACTTTATTTGTTAGTTGCCTTCTGAGAAGGAGAGGCAAATTGATTTATGACCTTCACATCACAAACTTATTCATGTGATTCTTTGCTAAATTAATATTCATAATAATTTATGACCTTCACATCTCAAACTTATTCATGTGATTCTTTGCTAAATTAATATTCATAATAAGGACTGTAAAGGAACACATGGACTGGCGTTCCCGGACAACCAAGTCCATATACACCTCACACACTATGTCGTGTTTCTTTTTTGGTACTTTGACAGTTAAATGAATTAACAAACCATGCTTGAGTCGGCGTTCCCAGACAACCAGACTCAAGCATAGTATGGATCCATAAATTCCATGTCCTTTTAAGTATTTTTTTTTAATTTATTAAAAAGGTCATAAAACCATGCTTGAGTCGGCGTTCCCAGAACCAAACCCAAGCATAGTATAGATCCTCATTTTATATGTGTTTTATGATCATTATTAGGAGCATTTTAATCAGGAATTATAACCACCATCGGCAAATAAATCATCGCGAGCCATCGCTAAACACAAAGTGAACACATACAACAAACAAGATAAACATATAGGCTAACAAAGTTAACACTTACAAACAAATAAGTATTGTCATCTTTTGTTCAGATTTTTATATGTATATTGAATTTATTTTTATTGAACTTACTTGTTTGTATATGTTCACTTTGATCACTATATATGTTCACCTTGTCTATTCTATGTGTTCACTTTATATTTAGCGATGGCAGGGATGGTAAAACTGAAGACGCTAGTAATCAATTTTCCATTTTAATTTGTTTTATCGATTAAATAGATCGTGGAGCTATGCTTGAGTCGGCGTTCCGGGCTTCCGGCCCAGACAAACAAACCCAAGTACAGCATAGATCCACATCTCTTTTTTTTATTATTTTTTATATTTTTTACTGAGCAACAAATACAAACAATTCATCATTCTTCCTTTATTTATTTATTAATTTTATTTTTTTTATTATTTTTTATTTTTTTTTTTACAGAATGTGCAACCATGCATTGAGCGACCTATGCAAGAGTAAACTAGGTTTTCTGAATGTGACCAGGTGCCATGCAAGCTAATTATACTACTGCCTATGCTAAGGTATATTTATTTGCTAATGAAATGACTAGTCTGGATATCCTATCCCATGACACTCAGCTAGCACATGAAGTAGAGAAGAAAAGGAAAGAAAAAAGAAGAAAACTAAAAATGTAATTTTGCTTATTACAGAGGGGTTTGAAGGAGAGGAATAATAATAAACATAAAAAGGGAAGAAAATGCAAGATGTATTAAAAACTTAAAGAGATCTGAGCCTATTATAGACTAATAGGAAGATCATACTCCTACAAAATCGAAAAGAAGCATAAAATAAGGGACCGACAAAAAAAATTATTCATGTCTAAAGAATTTACAACATGCTCCTACCTCTCTCAACAACGTTCTTCCTCCATTTTTTTTTAAGTAATCTTATAGAATGAAAACAGCAGCGTTTTTGCTTCTTCTCATTTTTTTTAAAAACTTTTTATGGCATGATGTTCTTTTATAGACCCAGATTAGGGTTTGTTTCCTGATTTGGAGTTGCCACATGGCATCTTCTTGGGCCTTCCAAGCTTGATATGGGATCGAGATGATCTAGGGGCGAGTTGGTTTCCTCCTAAAATTCTAACTCCACCTCTCCCTTGTTACCATGTAATTAATTGTACTCTCCAATAGTCCCTTGATACCTGGTTGTTAACAAATTAGAGAATACACAGCTGCCTTCTAGGTTTACTCCTTTTGACTTGCTGTGTAGGATGGCTATGGCTGGTGGGCCAGGCATGTCAGTCTCTTTCCTCATCCCTTTCCATTTTCTTCTACACTGGAGATGTATAATTTGGCGCCAATTATCCTCTCTGCATTTTTAGGAGGGTGTTTATGACAATTTCAAGCCATCTCTTATTAACCTTGACCTAACTTTGTGGATTAGAAAGTTCCAAGTATTGTTCTTGATGGATGCACAATTTCCTTTTTGCCCTTCTTACAGTTTATAATCAATCCTCTATTTACTGCAATTTTTTTCTGTTAAATTTCCTCTTAACCGACTTTAAACCCAGTGCTTATTGGAGCTTCTCCCTGTTTGCTGTTGGAGCCCCAACATTATCACCTTTATAGAGTAAAAATCTCTTGGTGTCAGAGAAGGACGGGTGCGCTGTCATATTTTCATTGGTGAGGATACTAATATGGAAACTGCCTCTTGATGGACTGACACACTAGGCTCAGTGATGTACTATTCCTCTCATATCCCTTTTGTAATATTAATCTTATAATTTGCCTTGCAGTTGCAGGAGGTTTTATGGTATTCCCTTCATAAATATAAGGCCAAAACTAGGCTATTAATCCAATATAGCCCAACTGTATGCATAATTGTGTATAGGCAATATGCATTTCTATTTTCTCTCTACCTTCTGCTAAGTCTATTTGGTTCACAGATTGTTCCACCACAGTTAATTTTAATTTTTCTTAGCACAGTCAACACTAATTCTTGGAGCTCCTATAGGCCCACATACTAGCTTCTCTTTCAACAGATTTTATACTAAGAAGCATCATCCTTTGCATGCAAACCTGACCCTTATACATACATCAGCCTTCATGTGCTGTCCTCTCTTATTTGGGAGAACAAAAAAAACCTTGCGTCATGGACATCCAACCATTCAATCATCAGATCTGAGTTTTGGATGGTTGAGCTTAATACAAGTATTGTATGCTACACTCCCCTTTGTATCACATTTTTAACATCAATTCTTTGTCTCAGGCGATGGCAGGAGAGGGTACAAATGCATGAGTGTCACATTCCCCTTTTTGACCCATCAGATTCATCCAATGCGCGCCTAATACCCGTTGCATCCATCATTCTTTTTGTTGTTGTTATGGCTGTCCTTATAGGCGTAGACCTGGCTTTTCAGACGCACAACAGTAGAGAAAGGGAATCACATTCCTCTCTAGTCTCATTGAAATCCTGTCTTTTTGCAAGCTTCTCTACTGGACATCTCCAGTTTTCTGGAAGTACGAGACTGTGACTTTATAGAGTTCCTTTTGCACTTTTTGTGCATGTATCTGCATCAAATTAAATGCAGAGAAAAACAATTGGGAGCAATTCAAATTATATTGTCCTCCACTTCAACCTCCTCATTCCACTTGAGCTTAGAACCATGGCTGGTGCCACTGCCTTTCTTTCCTCGAAAACTATCCCCATTAACTTCTCAAGAACCTTCCCTCAAGCATCCATGGAAGCTTCCAAGGTAGTTTGGTCCGCCATTACTCCATTAATTTGGTATAATTTTGCATTCTTATTTTCACTTCAAACTCCTGTCTCTGTCGAATTGCTCTCTTCCAGTCACCTTTCCCCACAGTGTCTGGTGTCGCCGTGCTCGTAAGGCCATCACCTTTCGAGTGGTGAAGTTGGTCCGGGCTGAGGCGGCGCAGAGCGACAACGGAGCCTTTCCTCGCGCCGGTGCACAAGACATTTGGCCTCCCATAATTGTTATCCTCCTCTATAAAACCTATTTGCTGCTATAAGTTAAATTATGTACAATCTGATTAGCTCATTAGCCAGACAATTCACAGAACAGTCCTTTCCCAGTTGCCTAGCACTAGAATTCAGAGAGGTAACTCGGTGGTGCTTTTTTGAGAGCATGACGATGCACCACGTCATAATTTAGATCAATTTTGTACAATGCCACCAGTCCGCTGCCTCTTACTGCTGAGGTCAAGCCCAGCATCTCTCTCTCTCTCTTTTGTCCTCTCCGCAGCTTTGATGCAAAGCAATTCTCCACTTTTAAAGCAGCACCTCTCTCTCCAGAGCTTCTCAGTTTCTGATTGCCAGAAGGTTTAGAGTCAGTGATGATGCCATCCTCCAACTACTTTTCAATCCATGAATCATCCTCACAGGATGTGTCCAGTAGTATGACCTTATTCCTTTGTCCTGCCTCTGTCCTGCTACTTACTGGTTTAGACCCAACAATAATATACCTGACTCTAGTTCCCTTTCAATCAAGTAATCCACCCCTCCACTGGAAGCATCCAGTTGTGCCTTTTCGAAAGTAGGGCCGACCTCTCCTGTACGTTTCCTCTTCCTTATGGCCACCCGGATGCGTGCAGCATAGGCCTCATCCGGTCCCTTATGTAGACCCTCCTGTTTTGCTTCTGGTGCTTTCTGTTCTGGGGCATCCTCTGACAAGCAGGAGAGTTCCGGTACAACTGTGTCTTTTCTTTAGATCAGCATCATCCATTTTACTGGCGACCTCAGCCAGGTCCAGGACCGAGGCAGGGGTAACCATCTTATGCTCAGTTTCCTTCGGATCTTATTCTGGTTCCAGAAGCTTCTGGCTTGATGTTGCTTGTTCCGGTTGTTGTTCTGAACCAGGTACAGCATTGGGTACAGGTTCAGGGTGAAGCAGGACCGGTGTACCCATCAATTTAGCATGTCCCGGCCAATTCCTCTTGCGGAGTATTTGCAACATTTGATGAATGCATGCTACAATGAGAGAGAGAGAGAGAGAGAGAGAGACTAAGAAAGGGGTTCCCCATTGCTATGTGAAAAGTAAATCCCCTGATAGATGGCTAATTAGTTAAGAATTTAGTAAAAGTTTGAATAGGAACGTACCATTCCATTTCTCAGGTGCAAATTTCTCTGACCAAAGAGGAAGAAACAAGATTCCAGACATCATGCTGAAGCGGTGGATCTATGCCGAGTAGTTTCATGGCATTATGGAGTTGCCTTATAGAAGTGATCCACATTGGTATCAAATTGAAGAGTTGCGAGCACAATTCTCTCAGCTGTCTCTATGAGCTCTCTTTTTCTTTTCTTTTTTTTCCTGGAGACAATCCTGTCAGGATTTTTCATAAATTTTCGAGGATCAGGAATATCTTGTTTTGTACAAAATGAGATATATTGATTGGTCGGTTGGTCCTGCAGTTCATTATATGGTTGTTGCAAGGTTATATAGGTCAAATGGTCCTACAATTAGGTTCATATTTTTGTCACTTCCCAATTTGCTTGCTAGTGTACTATATATTATTCAGGAATATCTAAATGTCCACAAAAGTTGTATGTGGCAAAAATGAGAATACATAGCAAAACCCAAGAGCCTGGGAAATTCCACAAATAGATATTTCACAGGCTCTGGTGTTGCTAAGCATCCCAGAATTTTGCGGCACGAAATGTTTACGGGACATAGTATTAACCATGAATTTCCTTATTACCCTCATTAATCCCAAAATAAATGCCATGTTATATTAGGGTATACACAAATTTTCATTTTCAATAAAAGGGAGGAGATCTTGCAGAAGGGATATTTTAAGAGCCCTCTTATATTAGGGTATAAAAGCATACAACAGTGACCAGACCATCTGGAGATTCCTATTCAGCATATTTTACTATTTGTAAATTAACCATGAAGCATGCCCAATTTTTAAGGCAGAGAAACAAGCAAAAGAGAAGTAAATAAAGGAATGAAAGATAACCTTTTGTTTGGCACCAACAGACAGCTTTTGCACATTACTTGTGTAGGCAATTCCCACAATATCATCGGAAGACCGAAATGAATCTTCTGAGTTTGATGACAGAAATACACATGCGGTTGCTATTGCCTGAAAAATGAAAAATGAAAAAAAAAAAGAAAAAAAAAAGAAAAAGAAGAAGAACAAGTTACATACTGATGTATACTAAAAAAAAGTGAAGACCCCATATAGCTGACCTATCCAAATTGTAACACAAGCAGCTACTGATGAACATGTTTGAAATTAGTGAGACAGAGATGGGGACAGATAAACTCTGAGAGGAAGAGAGAGATTACAGTTTAAATCGAGAGCACATCCCGCGAATGAATCAGCAGTATTGCAAACGGATCTGTGCCTCGACTTCTCTCATCCTTAACCATTGCACTATAATAATAGGAAGTGATATGTACTTAAGTAAGTATAAGAAATTTTTCATATAAAAAATCAACAATTCTACATAGTGGATTTTTAATAAAGAGCTAATTTGGGGTACTCACGGTTGAAACAGGAGTCCAATTGAACACCCTTATGTTGAATTGGAAAGAAACTGGAATAAAAGGTCATGGATGGAGCAGGAGCGTGATAAGGAATAGATGGATTTTTTTTATTCTTATCCGAGGTTCCTATTCCAAGGAAGCAATTCCGACCAAAATTAGAAATACCATGTATATGAAATGTAAAAAGAGGAGGAGCCTTATTATTTACAGAAAGGAAAAGGAAAACCCAATTATTACTATTATGGAATGGAACTAGGAAAGAAAGCCATTAATAATAATAATAATAATAATAACTAAACAAGGTTAAGCCCTTAAAAAACACTAAACGACCTAAAATTTCGAGTCAGAATTAAACAATCACGAATCAACGGCGGCTCCAAAAAGGGAGGAAGCAAGCCGCCTCCAAACCAGAAATATTATATTATTACAAGTAATCGATTCTAAAGGAAATCAGGACACTAGTGAAGAACAAGATTTGCATCAACAATTCTCCGAATTTCATACATGCGAACAGATCCGAATTGTGTTTGTGCAAGAGAAAGTACCAGAGCTTGCTTGGAGATGAGATGATCAACAGAATTGCGACGAGACGAGAGACAAGCGCCGCCGCCTAAGAGCTGATCGCCGACGGAGAGAAAGATAGGTACAACCGTACAAGGTTTAGAGAGACGAGCGCCGCCTCGGAGTCGGAGCTGATCGGACGGTCCTTACAAGTTTTTTTTTCGAAGCATTGACAGAGGCTGTCAAAGGAGGTCCTTACTCCTTACAATTTACAAGTTACAACTTAGCTTTCAAATATTGAGTTTGACTTTGACCAAATTTAATCCCCATCCACTTCTTCTTCTTGGGTAACATACTTACTATGTGATGACATAAAATAAAATTAATTATAATAATAAATGTAATATTTATTTTTATTATTTCCTAGGTACTTGTAAGTTGTAACGAACTTATTCCCCATAATATTATTGCGTATATTTCATCCTTGATATTTGTAAATTGCAAAATTATCCGTGGACGTCTATAATCTCCGTCTTTAATTCTTTCCATAATTAATTATAATAATGCCATTAAATCATAATTTGTATTCTATAATAAAAAGAGTTATATCTTTTTAATCCAATTATTGTAAACCATTTCTCGTGTAAATTAAATAGGATGAGCTCATGAACGAGGTAATTATTCAGCGCCTGTTTCATTTTTATTCCAATAAAATTTATTAATCACCGAAAAAGCCTTTAAAATAATTATATTATTATTATTATTATTATTATTACAGTTCTACACATAAAAATGTTTATACGCCTTCATAGAAATCTTATAAATAATTAGTTTATTCATTCTTTTCTTTTTCTTTTTTTTTTGAAGCCCCTAATTAAACCAGTTTTAAAAGCTCGTAGTCCGATTATATAAGGTCGGTTCCTAATTTTGTTAATCCAAATTAGAAAAACTATTGTTATATATACTACTAGTCCACCTAATTTCTCAAAACAAAACAAAAAAGAATACTAGTCCACCTCAGCCGTTTTTTGTTCAAATCTCTCTCTCTCTCTCTCTCTCTCTCTCTCTCTCTCTCTCTCTCGCTCTCCCTCCCGCGCGCAAAACCAAATTAAATGGCGAACAACGCAGATTGGGGGGAGGCTCTCCCTATTGAGCTTTTATGCCTGATTTTTCGTAAGATTGGTGTTCCTGGCATACTGTTCGGAGCAACCCCTGTTTGCAAAGCATGGAGAAAAGCAGCAGCAGCCATTGATTGTCGGCCTATTTGGAAGCATGTCAACTTAGCAGAAAATTACGAGATTTTTATTAAAGGCGCCGAGGCAGATTTCAACAACAGGATGCGCCAGCTTTCGGAAATTGCTGTGAGCATGGGTTCCAACTACCTAGAAAGTTTGCAGCTCCTCTCGTGTTTCGATGAGAAATTAGTAAACCACATAGCCGAGAGGTAACTTTAATTTCTTTCTTTATCTTTATTTGTAGCTATTGTTCAAGGTCTCAAGGACATTAATTTGATAATATATAGTCAATGACATCATGATAAACTGCAGTTATATAATAATCACTTGAGATTTTGCCATTCATATATATTGTTTCTCGAGATAACTTAATAAATCTTATTAAAGTTATATATATATATATTTCTTGTATGTAGATTTTCCCTTGGCAGTCTGAAAAAGATTTATATATGTGTGTGTCTAAATTTGATAATATAATCTTGACATTTTGCCATTCATATTGTTTCTCATGATGTCATTTATACATCAATATAGTATAATATAATATATAATTAATGTCATTGACTATATATTAATCTTGCCCCAACAGCAGGTTAATTCTAGAGCTCGGCTAATTTATATACGTATATTTATTTTATTTTATATATATTAATTTTTCTAGAGTGCTGAATTTATATACATATATTTTTTATTGCATGTAGTGCACCAAATTTGAAGAAACTCGCCTTACAAGAATGTTACGACAGTGGTGTTCATAAGTTATTGGAAACTGCTTTGGAGAAAATGGAGGGATTGGAAGAAGTAGAGATTATAAGGTGTTCCCTTCAATCTGGCACCATCATGGAGTCAGTCGGAAAAGTAGCGTCGCCGCACCTAAAAAAATTTACTCTGATAAGCCCCTACTTTTACGGTTCAAAAATACTTCATGGGCAGGAAATGAATATAGGGGTTCCCCAAGTAAACCTACCAATTACTCATCTTCAAATCTTGGAAACTCTGTGAGTCAATCATTATATCCCCTTCCTTAATTAATTAATTACTCCCAAACTCTCAAAATATATATAGATTTAATTATCTCCTGTTCTTTCAGCACAAGCGATGCAGAAATTATAATGATTCTGCGGAGGTGTCCTAAATTGGAGTCTCTCGACTTGACTTCTGGCTCCACAACGCAACTTAGTGAAGCTACTATTAGAAACATCTGCCCCATGCTTAAAAATGTCAGGTTTATTCCTGGTTAATGAGGCCTGATTTGGGGAGTTGGTGATGTAGTTCTAGCTTGTAGTTCTTATTATTATATGCAGTTAACTTCTTGTTTGTGTATCCGATACATAATAATTAATGTTTAGAAATTCTACATATCTTGGTGTACGTGCAATTCTAGCTATTCCAATACATATAATAATGTTTGTTACTCCTTCAGCCATTAATGCATTACATTCCCTTGCATGTATGCTTAATTTCATCCGTGTTGTACATTTAGCTTTTACCGTGTGATTTTGATCGAATAATTTGTTCCTTCAACTAATTCAAAATTTATTTAGCAAAGAAAATTCAATTTAGAAATTTATTTTGCCGCATTTTATACCTAGCAGATAATACGATTAACCTCACGATGTGATTTTCGTACTTTCAATTAATCTATAATCACAAAAAACATGTCTAATTCAAAAAATATTGAGTTGGCATGTCAGGCCTTTCGGGTATACATCGGCAGCCGCTATACATCCAATTTGAAATTGTGATACCATATTCGTGTCGGTCAAATGCAATCTAAATCTAAATTGGTTTTCTAAATTCAAATCCTTTCGGGTACCATATTTCTTATCAGAATCCACGACTTTTCAGGTATTTATATGGTTCAGAGTTTTCACTGCTAGGTTTATACCATGTGATTCTTTATGCATAGCTAGCTATCAGTTGTAATTTATGCATTTTCAAAAAGAGAGCAAAAATTCTGAGCGCAATTAACTCTAGAAAGCCTCAAGAAAAGCAAAAGTAGTCTATGAAAAAAAGCAAGAGGCGATTTTGCATTAGATCAGCAGCACAAGAAGTTTAAAAATTGGGGAAGGAAAACAAGGACATCAAAATGTATGACTTGTCCTTGCACCATGAAATATGTTTCCTATATATCTATCTGGTAATAGGCTAATAGATATTTTACAACAAGTATCTACATCTCACCATAAAAGAAAACCTATAATATTATAAAGTAAAGCAAGCTAAACTATTCTGTTATAGAGTAATTAAAAATTTATAATAGCCGGATTCTACATTTCTATAAAACAAAATCATTTCTCTCAGTGAACTTTGTGAAGTGCCTAAACTCAGAGAACAGAATTTTTAAATATTAGCTATTGCTCATAATGAATACCTTGATAGTCATTTTACTTTTGAGCTCTATTTTAATCAACTAAAAGTTACAGAGAATAACAGCTTCACTAAACTGCCAAAATTTCTGACACTAAATGGCAAGTAAAAGAAGCATCCCTAAAATCTCAAGAAATTTCTCCAGAGACTTACCTCATCTAAAGCTTCTTAAACTTTAAATAAATTAGAAACAAACAAATCCTTACTTCGAAGTTCTCCCTCAAACTACAATGCAAAACCACTCCTGCTCCTGCTAATGAACCAGTGAAAATTATTCGCATCTCCGAGCTTCTCCTTAGAAGCAGACGTTTCCACACGTCAGCACCAATTATACAAAACTATGGTTATCCTTCTATGTCCTTTTCTTCAATTTTGCCTCCCATAATTGCTATCCTCCTCTACAAAACCTATTTGCTGCTATATGTTAAATTATGTACAATCTAATTAGCTCATTGGCCAGACACTTCACAGAACTAACTCGGTGGTGCTTTTTTCAGAGCATGATAATGCACCACGTCATAATTTAGATCAATTCTGTACAATGCCGCCAGTCCGCTACCTCTTACTGCTGAGATCAAGCCCAGCATCTCTCTCTCTCTTTTGTCCCCTCCGCAGCTTTGATGCAAAGCAATTCTCCAGTTTTAAAGCAGCAACTCTCTCTCCAGAGCTTCTCAGTTTCTTATTGCCATCAGGTTTAGAGTCGACAAGGATGCCTTCCTCCAACACTTTTTCAATCCATGAATCGTCCTCCTCATAGGATGTGTCCAGTAGTATGACCTTATTCTTTTGTCCTGCCTCTTTCTTGCTACTTGCTGGTTTAGACCCAACAATAATACCTGATTCTAGCTCCCTTTCAATCCAATCATCCACCCCCTCACTGGAAACGTCCAGTTGTGCCTTTCCGACAGTAGGGCAGACCTCTCGTGTATGCTTCCTCTTCCTTATGGCCTCTCTGATGCGTGCAGCATAGGCCTTGTCCAGTCCCTTGTGTAGACCCTCCTGTTTTGCTTCTGGTGCTCTCTGTTCTGGGGCATCCTCTGACGAGCAGGAGAGTTCCAATACAACTGTGTCTTTCTTTAGAACAGGATCATCCATTTTACTGCCGAACTTAGCCTGGTCCAGGACCGAGTCAGGGGTGACAATCTTACTCTCAGTTACCTTTGATGTTGCTTGTTCCGGTTGTTGTTCTGATCCAGATACTGCATTGGGTACAGGTTCAGGGTGAAGGACCGGTGTACCCATCAATTTAGCATGTTCTGGCCAATTTCGCTTGCGAAGTATTTGCACCATTTGATGAATGCAAGCTAAAATGAGAGAGAGAGATAGACAGAGGTATTAAGACACAAGTTTCCCATTGCTATGTGACAAGTAAATTCCCTAATAGATGGCTAATTAGTTAAAAATTTAATAAAAGGTTGAATTAGGAATGTACCATCCCAATTCTCAGGTGCAAATTTCTCTGACCAAAGAGGAAGGCCTCTGACATCAGGAAGCTTCAAGTCACGTAGTTTGTCCATGATATGGAGTGATGCAGCTGCTATCCATTCTGGCTTGTTTTCCAAACACAATGTCGTATCAAGCCTGTAAAACATGAGAAAACAATTCAGAAACATAAGAAAGAAAGGAAACAAAAAAATTTGATATGCAGGTGCTATTTTCCTTTCAGGATGTCATAAGGTACTGTGATGGGGTAAAGTGAAAGAATTGGTACAATGGATGGGAGAATTGTCGAGCAGAGCTGTTTTCCTTTTTTATTTTTTTATTATTATCATTATTATTTATTTTCTTTTGGGGTGTACCAGCAAGCAACAAGCTTCCAGACATCATGCCGAAGCTGTGAATCTATGCCGAGTAGCTTCATGACATTATGGAGTGGCCTATAGAAGTGATCCACATTGGTGTCGAATCGAAGAGTTGTGAGTACAACTCTCTCAGCCATCTCTATGAGCTCTCTTTTTTTTTGGAGACATTCCTGTCAGGATTTTTCATAAATTTTCCAGGATCAGGAATATCTCTTTTTCGTACAAAATGAGATATATTGATTGGTCGGTTGGTCCTGCAGTTAATTATATGATTGTTATAAGGTTATATAGGTCAAATGGTCCTACAATTAGGTTTGGATTTTTGTCACTTCCCAATTTGCTAGCATATAATATATTACTCAGGAATGTCCAAATGTCCACAAAAGTTGTATGTGGCAAAAATGAGAATACATAGCAAAACTGCCTGGGAAAATCCTGCAAATAAATTATGCGATGTTTCACAAACTCTGGTGTTGCTAAGCATCCCTGAATTTTGCCGCACAAAATGTTTGCGGGAATAGTATTATCCATGAATTTCCTTATTACCCTCATTTAATGCCAAAATAAATGCCTACTTGCATAAGGGTATACAAAAAATTTTATTTTCCATAAAAGGGAGGAGATAATTTGCACAGGTGATATCTTTTAGTGCCCTCTTGTATCAGGGTATACGAGTTTACACCAGCCCATCTGTAGATCCCTATTCAGCATATTATACTATTTGTAAATTAACCACAAATCATGCCCAATTATAAAGGAAGAGCAACAAGCAAAAGAGAAATAAATAAAGAAATGAAAGAAAACCTTTTGTTTGGCACCAACAGGCAGCTTTTGCACATCACATGTGTAGGCAATTCTCACAATATCATCTAACGACCGAAATGAATCTTCTGATTTTGATGACAGAAATACACATGTCGTTGCTATTGTCTGAAAAATGAAAAACAGAAAAAAAAAAAAAATAGAACAAGTTACATACTGATACTAAATAATGGAGACCTCATATATCTGACCTATCCAAATTGTAACACAAGCAGCTGCCTAGGCAATGTGAGGATCTGTACCATTTACGACACAAATTAAGGAAGAATCCCATACCTTCCAATCATTTTTTGCGAGTGATTGGAGGGCATAGAAACGATGGCAGAACATCAAGGCAGTCGCAGTTGGTATTGTTCCCCTGTTGCATTAGAAAAGATTATAACTACTTAACTAGTGATAAGATCATTGTATTATTAGATCCAGTACCATTTTGGTAGCTGAACCACTTTCCTGTCAAAACTTCAGGAATCATGACCCGTTTGGCTTGGCTTAAGATGAACATGTTTGAATTTAGGGAGACGAAGTTAGAGACACATAAACATATAAACTCTGAGAGGGAGGGAGCGATTACAGTTTAAATTGAGTGCACATCGAGCGAATGAATCGGCAGTATTGCAAACGGATCTGTGCCTCGACTTCTGTGCTGATGCCATCACGTCTAGAAGGTGAGTTCTCAATCATTTCTTTATCAAACCACCAGGAGAGTATCCTCTCCTCCATATCATCTCTCATCCTTAAACCCTGCACTAAAATAATTAAAAGTGATATATTAGTAAGTATCTATATTTAAGAAATCAATAATTCTACATAGTGGATTGCAGCAAAGAGCTAATTTGGGACTCACGGTTGAAACAGGAGTCCAATTGAACCCCTAATTCTAAGGAAATGTGTGCTCCATATTTTGAATTGGAACAAAAGATCATGGAGCGTGATAAGGAAATAATCGATTCTGATTCTTATCCCAGGTTTCTATTCCAAGGATTCTAAAAGAAAAAGCAAAAGGCGTTACACAACCATGCAAGGGGAAAAAGGTAAAAACTAAAAACATCACAGGACATGCAAAAGTGACACCACAAGGAAGCAATTCCGACAAAATTAGAAATACCATGTAAAAAAAGGAGGAGCCTTATTTACAAAAAGGAAAAAGAAACCGACATAATCAGATTATATCAGAATAAATAATAAATCTCCTTAACATAGGAAGGAATTCCTTCTATAAAAAACGACTTAATTTTGGTCGATGGGTCAACCCAATTATGGAACTAGGAAAGAAACCCATTACTAAACAAGGTTAAGCTCTTAAAAAACACAAAAAAAAAAACCAACAATTTCGGAGTCAGAATTAAACAATCACGAATCAACTGCTCCGAAAAGAGAGGAAGCAAGCCGCCTCCAAACAGAATTTGAACTCGATTCTAAACCAATTCAGAAGTCAGAACACAAGTGAAGAACAAATCAAGAACAAGATTTGCATTAACAATTCTCAGAATTTCATACATGCAACAGATCCGAATTGTGCGTGTAAGAGAAAGTACCAGAGCTTGGAGAAGAGATGATCAACAGAATTGCTACGAGAGAGAAGCGCCGCCTCAGAGCTGATCGCCAACGAAGAGAAGAAGAGAGACAAGGAAGGTAGAGTCTAGAGAGAGAGTAGAAGCTCTAGAGAGAGAGAGAGAAGGAAGGTAGAGATGTACTTTTGTCGCTGTACCTTCGGGTGTAATATAGTACAATTGGAGAACTTGTGTTGATTTGAGACATGGATGCTTTACGCACCGTTGGATTAGATATCTAACGGTGTCCGATAGAGGTTCATTTTTGGAATTTCCGATTGGAGAAGTGCGGATGAAGTCATGTTGATGGTTGAGATCTGATCGGACGGATAGAAATAACTCGTCTGCGTATTAAAATTTGGAAAGAATGGAGTGGCGATTCGCTGTTAATAAGAGAATCTTTTATTTGTCTCCTTAGTCCTTACAAGCTTTAAATATTTGGTTTGACCAAATTTAATACCTATCCCCTTCTTGCGTAAAATATTAAGACAAATAAAATAAAAAATTAAAGTCAAGAAACAAGAGAAAATATATCGTTATGTGATATATATCCTTCCATTCCTAAGGTACCTGATGACGAACATATTCACGGTAATATTGCATATTATTTTAAGCATTCATAAATTGCAAAATTATCCGTGGACGCCTATCATTTCCCTATTTAATTTTCAATAATTAATTATAATGCCATTAAATAATAATTTGTATATATATTCTATACAAAAAAAAAAAGTTAAGAATCCAAATAAAGAGAATGAATATCTGTTTGGTAATGTACATAATACTCAATTAGGATCAACAATCAGGACACATTAGCTTACATTCCAAATAAATATTCTGCAAACGGCATGATTGAAATCGTGGGATATAAATGGGAATTTTCTAGTAAAGAATATTTTATAGGAGAAATCGGACCACTTATCCGATTGGATGACGTGGCGTTGTGACGTCATACTACGCTTCTGCCCAATCCTGCTTCTTTAACTTTACGCTTCTAACAACTAATTGATCTTCTGTGGAATAAACTGAACAACAGTTCATAAACGATCACAGTTTGGGCGTTTGGTACCCTCTTCTATGGTTAAAATGAATTAAATGGGTTGTTGTGCAAATAGTTACACCAAAGATGTCACTGGAGTTTCATGAGTTGTTGACTTGTTCGGCACTTGGTCTTGGCGCGTTCTCTTTTGTTCTGGCAATCTGGCGACAGACGGGACTGGAACTGGGGTGGCATTAATAAAAAAAAAAAAAAACTGGGGTGGTAAAAGTGAGGTCAAAGCCTAGAATGTTTGTATGGTACAATTTCTTAGAATGAAATAGTGGGGTGGGTGGGTGGCTCTCTCTGTTGTAGAATGGGCCTAGTATTTATTATAAAGGCCTTCTAAAGTTCAAGATATCAAACTTATTTTTTTGCGATTTGATTGGACTAAAGATAATCTAGGCCATGAATACAAATAGCCTTAAGAGTTAAGATTCCTCAATCGCATTGAATATCTGAAATAAAAAAGCTTTGTACCCCCTTGGGAGAAAGCAATTCAGCTCGAACGAATGTAATATTTACATGTATAATAAGAGAACTAATAAAACTCCAAATCACCAAATCACCATTACATGTATAATAAGCTCATCCACTATGCAAATTTTTTTTCTATCAGCACCTGAGAAAACCCCAAATCACCATGTACAGATAAACGACTCTCGCATAACTCACAAGGAAGACAATTTCAAAATTCAACCTGAAGAGAAATTTTAAGCACATAAATCTTAATGACTGGAACAATAAATTAAAAATTATCATATATATCTCAAATGTTCAAATTTTGGATATCAGACGCTTTATTACGTGATATATCTCAAATGATCTGCTGAAAGATAATAGGATAGACATTATAGGGATTCAAGAAACTAAGAAAAACGATTTTACTAAAAGATTTAAACATTCTTTGAGTAGTCAAGATTTAGAGTGGTTATGGCTGTCTGCAGTAGGCAGAGCAGGAGGGATTTTATTTGGGTATAATGAGAATAGATTTAAACTTAGAAATCATTTGATTAGTAATTCTTGTATCTCTGCTATATTAGAAGATAAGCAAACCAATTATGTGTTTGGTATTACAGTGGTATATGGACCCACCAGTAATAGGTTGAGAAGGATGTTCTTTCAGGAAATTAAAGATTTGACGCAATTGTGGGATGGACCTTGGCTCATTTTTGGTGATTTTAATGCCATCAGATTTAGATATGAAAAAAATGGCCATAATTTCAATATCCAAGGTGCAACTAGATTTAATAGGTTGATAACACAATTAGATTTAGTAGATCTACATGTTGGAGTTATGTCCTAGAAGTCAACAGTTTAATGACTTAAATATTAGTTTATGTTATTAATGATATTTAATCATTTGTTCCTAGAGTTTATTATTGACAGATCATTCAGGTTGAGGATCTGAATTGTAGATCTCTGTTGATCATTCATTAGAATGACAATAATAAATCTAAATTGTCCATAATCTTGATAATTAACAAGGAACATTAATTATCATATAAGATTAGTATGCAAGGTAAATGATGATTAAATTCTACAAATCATAGGTAATGAGTTATCAACTTAATTGCATATGTGTATGTTATCGGAACATAGTACATGACATGACCCAATAAAATAAATATATGGATTGTGTTATGTGCCATTATTTATTTCATATGAGTTTGATTCTAAGTTTGAGATGTTCAACTTTTTCATATGAGGATAGGTTCTATAAATATCGTCTACCGTTGATTCCTGATAAGGGCTGCTATACGGACTTTATTTATGTTCTCTTGAATTGTGTGGAGAAAAGTTGTTCATCAAGAAAACCGTATGTCCCTCATTAGTATACCTAGTGAATGATGATATCTGTCGGGCGCCCCTTGATAGAGTTGGATCGTATGCATGCAAACTAGATGATCATCTCTAAGATCAAGATATGTATAATCTGCAAGAATGACACATTTTTATCTTGGATTATACAGTGATATCATGTGACATAAGAATCAAAACAAGAAAATACTTTATTTCTTATGCAGGGTTGAAATACTGTAGTTGTACAGTATTTATTTATGTTAATTGGAAATCATAACGTGTTGCTAGATACCGCTTATGATTATTGAAAATAAATAGCGATTTAATTTCTATGGCCAACATGACATAAATCCTCGAGGGTCACACGAATTAAAGGCTCTTAATCAACAGTGCATTAATATTAGTTTACTTGCATTGGAGAATGCAATATATGACATGTTGATTAATTAATTATATACCGTTGCGAGCCGTGATAATTAATTATTTCAAATGGATCATATGAAACTAATTTATGCAAAGTCTAATTCTATAATAATTATCAAATAGTTGATAATTAATTTTGTTCAACACATTTAATATGATTATAGGAATTATATTAAATAAATGGACTATCTTTTGATTATCCGATATGAGCCCAACTTAAATGCAATTAAAGGAGAATATTAAAGGGAATTAAAGACCAACTAATATGGGCTTGGAAGCCCATATTAAGGCCCACAACATTCTAATATAGAGTGGTCCCCAAGGGTTAGGTTTGGATGGCTATATAAGGACCACAATTTGGAAGAAGCAAAACCTAGTTTTTCTTTTCTCTCTTTCTCCTCTCTAGCCACCACCTTCTCCTCTCCCATGGAGCAATTAGTTGCTGCCATGGAGAGCTCTTTTAATTACATTTTGTAGGTGCTCATGAGTTGAGCAATAGCCACCTCTCCTAGATATCGATTTAGAAGAGAAAGGCGAACCATTGGATTAGCCAATTTCACACGTTTCGTTAGCACGAAACCTTGTGAAGTTGATTAATCCTTTAGTGGACCTAAGAAAGGAGAAGAAGAGGAGGAGACGAGCACGCCACCACCTCCTATGCATTGGTCGAGCCTCGCGAATACGATTTCGCGAGAGGTATACCCTTCCTAGCCTTTCTCTCTTGATGAATGATGTGTTTGATGCTTTGAGTAAGTTCCTTGTTGCTTGATGTTTAATTAAGACTAATTAGTAGTTAAAAATTAAAATTGAGCACCTAAATCTACTTTCTAACACTACATACCTCTGGAAGTATGTTCACTTGGTCTAATATGAGATTTAATCCCATCTTTGCAAAATTAGATAGATTCTTGTGCTCTACAGATTTTGAACATAACTTTCCAGAATTGGTAGTTCAATTTTTACCTAGATATAAGTCAGACCACAACCCCATGTTATTGTCTACTGGGTCTAATAGTGTTAATTCTCGGCATAGATTGAGGTGTGATAAAGCTTGGGGAGATATTGAAGAGTTCAATCAGTTTATACCAAATTGGTGGTATCATGTACATAAAAATACAGATTTGTCAAAAAACTGGAACAAAAATATTAAAAAATTGAAAAAATACATGAAAGGTTGGGCAAAGAATTATTATGGACAGGCTCATAGGAATAAAAAATAACTTTTAGATAGAATAGAGACTTTGCAACAGATACAAGAAGTTAGAATTTGGGATGATATGGAATATAGTAATTACATGGAATATGTGAAAGCCTTAGATGACATGTACCTTACAGAGCAAGCTCATTGGCAGCATAGAGCTAAAATCAATGGCTACTAGAAGGGGATAACAATACAAGATTTTATCATACAATAGCAAATCAAAGGAGAAATAAAGCTTTGATATTAGGGATGTTAGTAGATGGTAATTATACTAATGACATACATTGTATTGAGAAACATGTGTTTGATTACTACAAAAAATTATTTGGTGTTTCAGGTGAAAAGTATGCTTCTTTAGCACCAGAGTTTTGGCACTCTGAATAAAAGATCACAGATACAGAAAATATAGTTGGTGAAGCCATTTACACTGGAGGAGATATATGAGGCTCTTATGAGTTCTGGGGCAGATAAATCCCCTGGGCCAGATGGTATGCCTTTTAGTTTCTATCAAAAATATTGGCACATGATTAAGGAAGATATACTATTGATGTTTGAAGATTTTTACAATCATAGATTGAGAATATTCAAATTGAGACGGTCGATGGAGAGCCAGTGGGTATAGGTGAAGTGAAGGTACAAATCTTAGAAGTTTTTGATAATGCGAGACACTCGATTGTACCTTTTTCACCTCCTAACGGAGATGATCGGCTTGGTGTTCTGATGTGTTCATTTCTAAGATGGCCAGTTCATCTTGTGGATTACGACCTGACAAAATTGGTAAATCTTACAAACTATTTAAAATTTAGTTAGTTTATGGTAATTATTTATATTAGTACAATTTAAATTTAAAAATATCATTTCCATGACTAATATGTTGGTTGTTTAGGAGCAAGTGAGGCAAATGGCGAAACAAAATACACAAATTCTTCCGCAAGACAAGGGAAAACAGATTACGGAAGATGACGAAGACGAACCGAGTGTGGATCAATTTTTTTTACGGAGGTGGAAATTCAATTGCGCGATCCGTTCGTCTCCGAGGAAAAATTGGCAGAGATTGGACCTAATGCAAAGAAAATGCACGACTATATCAGGATGTTCGACAAGTCAGTGACTGAGTTCAGCGATCTTCCTAGTGCATTCGACTTTTAAGATGTCAAGACATTCATTCTTGAATTTAAAGATATCGGCCATGTTTTCCATCGAGAGGATTTTTCGTTCAAGTGATTAAAGTTTGGATTTTGTAAGTATTCTCCTAACTTTACAATAGTTGATTATTAGTTATATGATATTTCTAATTAAATATATAGAACTATAGAAACACAATTGAATTGCACATATATATATATATATACAACATGCAGGCGGCGCAGGGAATATTGTGTGAATACCGCGATGAAAAAGTGGATATTTTGGGATCCAGAAAGGTGCTTGGGTATCGATGTGGAGAAAGATCAAATCGGCACTGTAAGCTACATAATGAATCTTTTAAAGAAGTATGCAAAAAGAGATCCCTATCATGTTTTACTGCATCATAATCGGTTAGTTATAAAATTTTTTATTTTGACTTTAATTAAGATTTTAAATTTGCGGTTTCATATTTATATCACCAACAAAATACAATATTTATGTAATTACAGGTCGCATTTTGTGATTATTATCCCACAACTCTCAACACGGAAGTTGTGGATAGTAGATTCACTGCAATCAAAGTCTGGCTATCAATCTCCAATTCTAAGAAATTACGATCAGTAAGTTTAGAATTAACAAAATATATGTATGCATTATTTAGTTATATACTAATATCTAGAAATAAATTTTGTAACTTTATATTTAATTTTGCAGAGCTTTGTCAAGATTGGTTCAAGTTCCCAAGTTTGAAGTTCAGATGATTCCAGTACATAATTTCAACTAATATATATAGTTTAATTTCATTTATAATTTATTGAATTTAAACTTAATAGTATATTTTTTTTTCCTTGTAGAGTCCACGACAACCAAACAATATAGATTGCGGTTTTTATGCGATGACAAACCTACGCAAGATACTTGATCACTGTACGCTACACCAAGACCTCCCATCGGTATGGATTAAATTTAATTAATCTTACTGTATATGACTAGGGTTAGTAGCAATTTAGTTTTAATCTACTAAACCAAGTTTAATTAGATTAGTTTATAAATTTATAAATTTTCATATGTTATTAACTATATGAAATGTCAAAATGCAGGTTTTGCAACCGATAGGTAAGCACTACAGTGAGGACGAGATTAATTATACTGTAAATGAGTGGTGTGGATTTTTACTTGTACTTGTAGGTCATCATGGGTAATTGATTAAGTATATATGTGATTTGTAGTGACTTATATATATATATATATATATATGTGATTTGATATTATTATGTGTTTTGATATTTCTGTGTTTTGATATTGTATGGATGCATATATGCATATATATATACCGCTGGTATATATTGGTATAAATATTGATGGCTAGCAAAGAGGGGCTAGCCCCAGAAACAAATAATTTTTTTTTTTTTTACCTAATTTTAGTACCGGTTTTTAACTAAAAACCGGTACTAAAAATCATTTTAAACCGGCGGCAATGATTTTTAGTATCGATTTTTAGTAAAAAACCGGTACTAAAATACTCGGAAAATTTCATCATGTATCTTTAGTACCGGTTTTTAACTAAATACCGGTACTAAAAATCATTGCCGCCGATCCAGCAACCTCATTATACCACCTGTTTAGTACCGATTTTAGTTAAAAACCGGTACTAAAAATCCCTCTCGCCAATTCCAGCAACCTTATTATACCGCCTGTTTAGTACCGGTTTTTTATTATTTTTAACACCCCTATTATTAGTACCACTACAAAACCGGTACTACTAATACATATAAAACCGGTACTAATAAAAATAAATGGTGTAGTGATTTTGGCATGATCTTGTTATTTATTAATTATGAAAAATATTATATAACTCGGACAATTAAAAAGGTTTTCACTCGACTCTTGTAAGATACGAAACTTTAAATAAGAATTGAACATAAACACTAGATTTCATAGATGTGGCTCCGCCACGTCAGTAATTTATGGATTGTCTAAAATCTAGATAAAATATAATCAAGATAATTTTGAGGGAGTTATTAGCATAAAAAAATGGTTAACATAAAATTTAAATCTATTAACCCCTCTCTAGGTGGATTGGATTCAACAACTACATTATGTTAATAAATTTAATTTGCATTATGCCCCTTCTTTAAATAAATTTAATTTACAAATATATATTAGCCATAGACGTGCTTAAAATAATTCAGTTGGCTTTTGAGGATTGGGAAAACATGCAGAGAAAGGCCATCAACTTTTACCATACTTTTGGTTCTCTCGCGTCTTAAATAAAGAGAAAGTGGGTTTGAATTGCAAGAGCTTCACTCTATAAGTTATGTTGAACACTAAACAATTGAATTACATTATGCCAATATGCATTCTCCTTTCATTTTTTAGGCCTAGAATGCTTAGTGGGAGACACCAAATATTCTATTTCCTTTCTATATATTTTCTCCCCTTCCCTCTTCCATTGATTTTTTTCAGCAAGTTCAATAGTTGTAGATCTTTATAACATTATAATTTTTTTACAGATACAAGATCAAAGCTGTGGCTCCGTCACACCAATGCATTATCTATATTTCACAAATACTGCTACTGTATTAAAATAATGTCATTATCTTTTATGACCTTTGATACTGTCTGGCACCATTCGGCAAGTTTTTCATTATCAGTATTGACTTTCAAATTAAACTAATCTTAAATCATAGAGAGAAATGCTCAAATCAAAGCAATATGTACAAAGGGTTCTATCAAATCTGACCTCATCACAAATCAAAAAGTTCAAATAACCAATTCAAACTATTCAATGTAATCTTCATATTAAAATCTCATTGCCGACCAAATTTTATAAATTTGTAAACTTTTTTTACCAATTTTTTTTTTGGAATTTTAGAGAACTCTTGATTTAATTAGTTATGAACTCTCCAATCACAATAGTTTTTAAAAATTCCAAAAATACTTGTAAAATAAAAAATATATACAAAATTTGATCAGCAAAGAGATTTTATTACGAAGATTAACATATTGAGCGGTTTGAATCGGTCATTTGAGTTTTTTAATTTGAGGTCTAATCAAGTTTGATGGAACGATCCATTAAATTGCTTTGACTAAAGTCAAACTCGATCATTAATGTTTCTGCTATTTTTTTGTTTATATTATATAGATAAAAATCATGTAAAGCTCGAATTTCTACAAAGATGTGAAAAAATAACATGAAGTAAGCTTTAATAGCGGCATTATAAAAATGGATTACATTGATTTAACCAATAAAGTCTCCTAATTTCAAAAATAGAAGTAATAATTGCCTGTGGTGTTGGGACTAACAAAAAATTGTGCTTTATAATTATAAAAAGAGGTTATATAATATCCTACATCAAGCAAGGGCGGGTTCCAACCTATTCTCAATCGGAATCAATTGACACTAGTTGTCAGATTATTTTTTCGAAATTCTTAAAAACACTAAATATAATATTTTTTTTCCCTAATGAAATTCCTCAATTTACATGGACGTATCGTATCTGACAAAAAAATTTTATGTTAAGTTAGGACTTGCTGGATATTTTTATATGGAGTTGGAAACTATGAAGAAGACCGCCAAAATTTTATTTTAATTTGGATATATCAAATTACGGTCTTATATAGCATCAATATGCCCCGGTTTGTAGGTCTTCGTACCTCAAAGCTCTAAACATTTTAATAACTTGGTTTGGACCTAAAATGAGAATTAATCATTGAAAATAGTTTCCCCTTAATCCATTTGGAGCCCAAGTTAATAATGTGAGCATCCATTTGGACCCATTGTGAGAATGGTATAGAATATCAATAGTGACCACCATACTTAACCCAAAAGAGATGAAGCATAGGATGGAGATCCAATTGTTAGAACCAAAAGCATCTCACTGTAGCAGACACTATTCATTCTCTCATCCAGAATTGAGGTTTAGTAATTTGAATTTCGAAGACTTAAACATTCATTATTGGATTAGGCAAATCGATTTTGACCCACAACCACAAGCGAATGGAGACTCTGAATTGGGGTTCTCAAACGGCTTTGATCATTGGGCTTTTAAATAGGATATCAGCACATCATAATTAATAATCAGTCCACTATTGTTAATTAACACTTTAATATACATACATATACGTATACATATCTCTTTTAGCTATAAATAATGAGGCCACTAAATGAAGAGGAGAAATTGGAGAAATTGTTTTCATAACTATTTAGCTTACTAGAGGTGGATAAAATGGTAAAAAATTCTAAGATTTAAAAGTAATTTCAAGAAATATAGAAAGGCCTATTATGGATTGGTCAAACATCCAATAAAGATTTCATGAGTTCAACGCTCCACAAACAGTATGACACATGACTCTTGTTTCTAATTTGGATCATTAGATCTGAAACCAATGTATCCAATTTTTTGCTGATTTCATAAAAAAATATTTAATAAATTAACAAGCTGTTGAAATACGCTCATGTTAATCAGGTAATAATCGACTATAATCTTCTTCTTGGTAGCCTCTACCAAGCTCTCTAAAAAAAAATAATCGACTATAATCACAAAATTTTTAGTAAATTGCACTTTTTAGTAAGTTTGTAATTAATAAGTAACTAGTGCTATATATATAATGAAATTTAGTAAAAATCAAACCCATTAAAAAATTATATATGTTATTAAATTCAGAAAATCCTTAAGTTTGGAGACTAATGGAATAATTGCATGTGCTTGTATGATATTTTTAAAAACATAAAATGTACTTTTAGAATTTTAATTAGGTACCTTCATTAATGGCACTGACATCTATCCCATATAATATTGCAAGACCAATTTGACAGTACATTTATTGTTGGTTGACTAATTATAAAAAATTAACTAAACAAATTACCAACATATGCTGATTAACCCGCCGCAACCACATCAAACCTCAACAAAAGTGATTTATCACTAGCTAGAGAGATTCTGCATAAGCAGTTCCGAACAATTAGGTATAAATCTTATCACAAGATCCGTTGCTAGTTGTTTAACAAAAGAGATTTTCATACTTCATAACCTTTGTATGTCCTTGAAATCAGGGGTAGAGAGAGCGGGGAGATATTAATTTTGCTAGAAAAGAGAGAGTGGTGTATTACGTGACCAAACTAAAAGTTTGATGACTTTCTCTTTCAACATGGAAATGATGGTAACTAAAGGATCAGCTCTCATGTTTCTTCTCTTCACATCTCTGCTCCTCACAACTTCATTTGCTGGTTTGTTTGCATATGTACCCTTTTTTTCTTTTAATTTCCTCTTTTGTTTGGTTTTTCGTATGCCTGTCCTTTATTAGTTCTTCTAAATTTTACTGTCATTCAGAGATGGTTCGTTATATTTTCATTGAAATGTACTTTTACAAACAAGGTTAACATAGCACGGATTTGAATTGAAGAATGGTTTGATTTGAAAATGGTTGTTCATGAAAATATTGATATATAACAAATTATGAATTGATTCGATTTCCATGGCATCATTTTTGGTAAACACTAAGGGACGGTATTCTCACTTTGATTTAATGTTAATTTTTCTCATCTATTATCATTGATGTTTTTGACAAATTTATGCAGGAGTCGAGAGAAGGCTTTCAAGTAATTTGGCAACGCAACTGCAAAGTAAGGTCAGGAAACATTTTCTGGAGTTTTTCACTCTTTTTTTTAAGGAAAAAATATCCAAAGCAATAAGGCAATCCGTGTTGAAAAACTTATATATATTGATGGTATTATTTTTTTCATTATCTCTAATTGAAGCTTGCCTATTTCCTTCCTTGAAACTTATTTATCAAACTAATTTATAATTCAAGGGTTATGTATAACAAATAAGAAAGCTTTATGTATGGAATTTTTTTTAAGACTTTTGAGTGCATGCCATTTCTTTTCTTTTGAAAAACATAAATTCCTCCGATGCAAAATTAAATCCTTAAATCTATATAGTTATCATCTTCACAAATGTTAGGCCTAATTTTAACTTCTTACCAACATCAAACTAATATACTAATCGACGTGCTATTTATGGCATAATTACAGCTTGTTTTGATCTCAATCTTTTTTCTATTAAGTCCTTGATTCCATACGATTCAAGTCAACAAATCAATTTCTTCATAAGTGTTTTATATTTTCAATGACTTTCTTTTTTAAAAAAATTATTAAATTAAACCGTTGGCTTACCCAGTTGGTGCGATGCATGTGCATAGTTTTTGTACTTCTTATACGAGAAATATGAAGTTACAATTTAACAACAACTTTGAAATAGTACTGGAACATTATCTTCTTCTTTTTTTCCGTCATTTTATGATTTGGTTAGCGATAAAGTAAAAAAAATATTACGGTACATTTTTGCGAAAGTACCTCTTATGACTATGAGTGCCATGAATTTGTGCTCAAGACCAGCAACTTTTTCTTATGAACGAAAAAATGCACTTTTTCCGGCAACACAAATAGCATGTATGTATGCTAAAAAAGAAAGAGACACAACGGGGAATTGGTCATGAAATGTCTGGCTGTGTTTGTAGTATGATGAATATATGTATTGGATATAGAGTTTTGCTATGATGAGTCACGACTCATAAGAGAGTTTGTGAGTCGCGCTCAAAACTCCTAAATCTGGTTCAAAATTACCGATCCAAACCGCTTATTACGATCTCCCTATTGAAATCTCCTTGTAGACCAAATTTTTAAGTATTTTTTTGAAATTTTAGAAAATCGTTAATCTAATTAGTTCTGAACCGTTCAAAAACAGCAGTTTTTAAAAATCCGAAAAAAATACTTATAAAAATTTCAAAAAAATATAAAATTTGGTCTGCATGGAGTTTCAATAGGGAGATCTATTGGACGGTTTGGATCGGTCATTTTGAACCAGATTTAGGAGTTTTTGAGCGCGACTCACCATAGCAAAACTCTTGGATATAATAATATCCATCTCTGTGCATTATAGTATGAACACAATAACACTTTCACCTGTTTTTTTTTTCTTCTACTTCTTCTATTTTATTGTTTTCTTAGATCTTGAGTCTCCGTGAATTCAAAATATAAATACTACAATTTCTTTTAAACATAAATAAATATTGATACAAATCTCATTTGACAAATTTATCATGTAATTATTATAGTTTTCAAACTCGTATCGCTAAAAGATTGAAAGATAAAGTAAAAGCGGAAACACCTTCAATTAATACATTATTTTATTCAAGTGTTTTTTTTTAAATAATTGATCACCATTAGTGGCTGTTGATATTTTTGAATTTTGACAGGGAGAAATGAAAACGTGGATGAGAGAAGATGAAGAAACAATAAAAATGCATAGAAGAACTCTGAGAGTGCATGTAAATGACTATGAAAACTATGACTCCACGCCTTCTTTCTCTAAGCCTTCTTCTAAGATGATACCAAACTAATTATCTCCACTATATTTCTTCTTTTAAGTTATAATTTATAAGTTAATTTGGGATACCATTCAAGTTTAATTATAGGTGTTTTCCTATGTTCAAAGGAAGTCCATATATGTAAATAATTCTTGAAATTATTGCTGATGACATACAACTTCGAACATTCAAGTATACAGAATGTTCTGTGGCAATGAAACTACGGAAACATTTGATATTTGGTGACTTCTATAATATTTTAAATGCATCAGGATTGGTTAAATTCGGATTTTGATGTTTTCAAGTTGCTCGACGAATGATTATAAATGCAACAAAATATTATTAATTTTGTACAAGATTAATGTATATATTATATAAATAGTGTATGCAAAATTGATCTTTAACTTTATATAACAGCTATCATAGATTGTAATGATTGATGTTTACGTTTAATACAAAAATTTAGGCAGTCTTAACGATTGAAAAATTGATACAGTAAATGTTTGATCTACAAAAGTTGCAAAACTCGAGAAACTTTATTGCGCTATTCTGTAAAGTTTTTATTAGAGCAGTAGATAGATGTTTTAGAATATTATTAATTAGTAGTCAACTCTTTTGGAGACAGCTTGGCTTCACATGGTATTGACTATTGACTTGTGGGGCAACTTTTTTTTTTGGATCTGCTTCAATTCATCTTGCAGACAAAATTATTAGTGTATGTTGGTTAGCGCGTTGTCAAAGATGTCAACATACCACAATGCTGCTTTTGAGTTTTGAGTTTTGCCGAGGTGACCATTTTTTACAAACTCCATAATCCGTAGCAAATGCATGTTGTGTGTATTTCACTGCAATAACATAAATGTACCCAAAAATATTTTCACCAACAAAATGATTTCGTTTCAGAAACTGGATAAAAAATTTGCACTTAAAAAATGCAATTACTTAATTTGAGCACAAAAGATGATGAATTTGTTTTAAATTGCATGAATTCAACTAAGGGGTCGTTTGGATGGGTTAGGAATAGCCAATTCCTAGGAAGGAATAAGAATTTTCGTTGGGAAGTGTGTAACTTTGTGAGAGAGATGAATTGTTTATATTAAAATTTATGCCCGGAATTGAAAAATCCTCAAATTCCGGCCCAATCCAAACGACCCCTAAGATATTTCAATTGACCTAGTAAGTTGTGAACTATATACCAAATCATTCTTTTGGGCCGGAATGGTATCGTATATTCGTTTTAAACTTTTAGTGTCGAAATGTTTGTCTTAAAATAAACCAAATGGATAAAGATTGCCCAATAAACTACTCCTCCTGGGCTATATCTAAGGCCCAAATTTTGTTTTTCTTTCAGTTGGCATATCTACCTGACTACCTACCTCTTAGTCTCTTACAAGTTACAAACTTACAATGAAAGCCGTATGACATTTTTTCTTAAATAAATTGAAACAAATTATAGATGGTCTCTTCTTTCCTCTTTGGAACAGATTAAGGAGTCACTATAATAAAGAATAACCAAAATGGAGCAATTAGTACTAGTGCGCAACAAAAATTGATTCTAAAATTGCCATTGCAGGTGTTAATGCTGTCTGATCAAAATCGGTTAGTTCACATCCTAAAATTAGAGACCAAACCTGCCCTGATATTTAGTCCATTCCACATTTTCTTAATATATGTTTCAAATTCACAATTTTACAATAAACGAAATCCTTGTGCTCCTGGAAATTTTAAAAATAACAACTTATCTAAAAATTGCAACCCATGTGTTTGAAATCCGGCTTGAAAATATCCTGTGATCATATTTTAGTAAAAAAAATGCGGTGTCTATATACATGTATTCAGCTGGTAAACATCGATGAATAGATTATATTAACATTTTGATCTCCTATTATAAACATTTCCATTAAAACTCTGCTTCAAATGCACTCTTGCATTTAAATTTTAGCTTTTTTTTTTTTTTTTTTGCTGTTTTTCAAAAAAATATGCATATTATTTATTTTTATTTTTTTTGTAAAAACTATATATTTATATCATTGTAGACCCGTCTACAAGAGTCCATATCTCCTCTCAGGAATGACAGGTAAAATTGCTATCTAAATAATTAATTTATATCATATTCATGCTGACACCAATTTTGATGCGTGTCAACATCCCAAATAGTACCTCACTTGCAAGTTGCAATCTAGCTGAAGGAATTCAATTTCATCTAAACTCTGAAATTCGATTTAATATAGTAGTTACCTTTTTGGATAGTATGTCAGTGCCACCACTTATTGACAAAAAAGGATACGGATGTGCATTAAATGGTCCCTTGATTTTCTTTCCATTTTGTTTAGTTTCACAAAGATTGAAAACGAAAGAAGGTAAGGATATAAAGTTATAAACTATATTAGCAACAAATTTATAGACAACCACTGTAATTACAGATACTTATGAAAATATGAAATTAAAGAAGTAAAATTTATAATAATCACAAAAAATTACCAAAACCGTAAAATAAAATTTTATGCTTTCTAAAAAATTTAGACTAGTTTAAATTGTATGTCTAATACGATATAAAGAAGAAATTAGTTATTCGTCCATCAAATATTTTTTAAAAAATAACGTTATCAGTTACAATAATTGTTAACGAAATGATTTTCCAAGGATATCAAGTTTAATATGTATTATATCTGATAATGGTAAATATATGAAAAATTTTATTATTTATTTATAACTATTTCATCGACTAGTATGTTACTAAATAAATTTAATTGCGCACGTAATTACAAAAATAAAAAATGGGTATTTAATAAAAAGTGAACAGAAAGCCACGTGTAGGTTAGAGAATTGATCATGGCATTTACACATGAGTCTCACTCCCCAAGTTTTGGCACATGCTATGACATGTGTTTATGTGCAAGCCCGTCATCACTGTACGAAAATGCAAGGCGATGTCACGACACGAACTAAATTGCAAAAAAATTGTTTCCTTGTACCAAGACCATCGTAACCTTGACTTGGAGACGAAAGGTAATTTTCAAGGATGTAGGACCATTCAAACCTGTGAGATTTTATTCTACCTTTTTTTTTTTTCCATGAGTAAATTTTCTTATGAGATAATTTGTAGTTGAAACAGATATTTATATGCACGTCACATCATGCATCGTTTCATTTTTATATATGTTTTTTTAATTTTTAATTTACGCGTCATGCATCCTTTATACATAATAAAAAACGGCTTCAATTTTATTATTATATATTTTATTTTCCGAATTAGTAGACATCATGTATCCTTTTCATGAAATTGATGTGCTTTCAAGAAACAGAAATTTTGCTTTCATATAAACCAATAAAATTACAATAAGTGAAAGAAAAAATAAATATGCAGAGTGACTTGTTCATGGTACAATTTCTACCGGTGAATGAGCGCATTGAACATGAAATTCAATATCATGTACAAACCTCCGTGTGCCATTAATGCATAATAATAGTAACTGCTCATTTAGAAATACTGCATGAATTTGAACCTCTGATTACACGCGTAATGTGACAATTTATAAATTTGATTTGGACCTCTGTGGTGTTTGAGGGTTAACTAATCTATCTCAATATTGGTTGGTTGTATAACAAATATCTGAAAACGATTTAAATTACAAATATTTGTTGGTTTTATAACAAAAATTTAATTAAATTCTGTCTTCTTAAAAGATCTTAATTAGTACCTTGGCCTGCCTTTATTGAATTTATTATACCGAATATATTGCAATTTGAAACCGTAAATCTTCACCCTTAAACAGCATCACGTTAGCCCTAGTTAATTAAATCTTCGTAGACTTGAAAACTTAAACTAATTGAATAGTGAATACACAATAGTTTATATTATAGATATGTAAAGTTGTCTGTATTTACTAGTTGTGACCAAAGTGTCATTTCCATTTTTCCTTTACCAAGAAAAGTAACTTTAGAAACCATTGAATTAACAAACTATTTTGAAACATTAACTTTTAAAATAAGATATTACCATACTATTTTTTAATTAGTTGCCCCCATTTGATAACTTTTCTAACTCTGTCACTAATCGGAGCCAAAACTACCTTAAAAAAATAAAGTGAGAAAAGGTTCCTTGCTTGTCCAAGTAATAAACTCCTAAACATAATGAAATATTAAAATCATCATAATTAATGGGTAGTTTACAAGAAACCAAGGGGCTTTCACAGTATTGGTAGAAGTAGGGTTAACAAACTTTCTCTAATTATTCTTCACCAACCAATCTAAGTGTAAGTCTGGCATGATTTAAGAAGATTTAACCCCTGATGGTGACATAAAAAGTTTAATTTAGTTCATGTTGGTCACCTATCCATGTCACGTCAAATTAATTAGACAAAGAAGCAAAATCTAACTTCTATTTTCTTTGTCTATCCTCCTCGGATTTCAACCTTGCATTTTCAGTGCATGAATCCAATATTTCAATTAAGAATAAAATAGAGTATTTTTATTTTCCGAATGACATTTACTCAACATAAATACACTATAATACATGACGTAATGATTGATACCAAAATGTGTTTCTAGAAATGTTAAAATAAAACCTATGACAATATAAGATAAAAAATAATATTTTGTTTGGCCCCATGCAAATTTTCTGAAACAAAAAAAAAAAACTTGTTCAAAATGAAGCACAGATCTTGACGCAATCTCAACCGTTTGATCTGCGCTTCATCAACTTTATAAAGCGCCGTAGGGATGGGATCTTTTAATCCTGGACTTTCTCTAGCAAGTTCGAATAGATACCAGGCTTCACTCTTCGGACGGAGAATCCGGGCCCACCAAAGAAGTACGACGATTACGTGGCAGCTCATGAACGGCTCCTTTAGCGCAGGATGCGTATAGTGCACTCCGCGTACTCCGCAAGGATTCTTTCCTTCCTTTCTCTTCCCACCTCCACCATATGTTCTTCCGTGTCTTACTTGCAATAACCATCTGTGTGGTGGGTTTGAAACGTTGGGGGTATTTACTCGCTACAAGTTGAGCTACAGAGGAGAATGATTAAACACTTTATCGTGATAATAACATTGCGGAGCATCCGAGAATGCATCTTAAAAAGTCTTCTTTTGCATTAAGTTTTTTTTTTTTTTTTTGGTTTTTTATGCATGATATTCAGTTATGACTTATGTAGACTAAAGAGAGAATAATTTGTCATTGCATGGTTGTCTTTGTTAAAACAACTTTGAAGTTTGAACAAATGTGTTTCCATTAACAGCGCCATTTCATAATTTTTACATCTAAAATTGGTAATATAAACTTATATAAGTATTTTCAAAATATGGATGACTTAAGATTTTCAGACTATCTTTGAGGAAATTAATTAAAGAGCTTATTTTCTAAGAACAGTTATGATTTGTGAATTTTAAATTGAGAAATAGAGTCAACATTTTCCTTTGACTACGCACGTGTCACTCATGATATACGAACATAATTCAAAGATTGAGTTGAAAAATGTCTCTGCCTCATTGCTACATGAATTTATTATTTTGGAAAATAACTATTATATTATAGTAAAGAAGATTGAATTTTCTAGAGGACAGGTCATCACGTCATTTATTTATTGTTTTATTTTCAGGACTGAGAATGAAAGATGTTGTTGTGGGTCCCATAATCTGGTAAACTTACCCACATATAGTAGACGTTTACTATGTATGAATTTGCCAGCTGTCTCCTTGATTCCTTGTAATTAATGAATGAATGTATAATCCCTAAAGTCCTGGGCTTAGACCGATACATTTTCTTTTTTATTGTTTTTAATAAAAGAGAATTTCATTTCTCCTTTTTTTCTCCCTACATCAGATACATCAGATACTATAATATGGAGCTGTTAGCTATGCCAATAAAAGTTATAAAACAATTTCAAGAACTTCAATACTATGCCACTAGACTTGGAAGTTGGAACACACATTGTCAATTTTTTTTCCAACACAAACAGAAATTTTTCTATGCTTGCTAGGTTTCCATTGAATTGTCATTGGTAGAATTTGGGTACCAAATTTCAGTAGTCTAACTTGAATAACACATATATGACAAAAACTTTGTAAAAGCTATACCAATATACATGCATAGTATTCAAACGCTTTATATGAGAGTCGGACAGTTCAAATCGTGTGTTTTATTGTTTATTAAGAAATAGACCATCTCGTGCAATCCTGAATGCACATGCTTTAATAAATGCAGATATAATAACATTAAATTTTCGTTTTTTAATCAATTTTTTTTTAAAATATAAATATTTAGGTCAATTATTTAGTAAAGTATACAACTATATATTGCAAATATTCGGCCGACGCAGCAACATTGCAACCAATTAATTCAGAATGTCTCAAATTCCTTGCGTACTTATACTCCATTCTATATTTCACAGAAATTTATGCACATGTCAACCCATAATCCATATGCATGGACTGATAGATAATAAAGAGCAGCGCGAGTCAACAATATCTAGAACCAAAATAGAACAATGCCGAGATCTGCTGTACATAAATTATGGGCAGAGCGTCATGTCCTTTGAATTTGGAATTGTCTAGCGACATAAATCCAAGAAGCCTCAGAAAATCAGTTAGGCTTCACGTGAAACTTTCATTTTATTAAAATTTTTTGAGAAATGCTAGTGTTCAATATAATGTACGGATGTAATATATTGTACGGATGGATCTGTTCAATACGATCGTTCTCACGTTTCAAATGGCAGATTCGAACCATTCAATATGTTCTCCATATTGAAAGCTCATAAGAAACCAATTTGAATTTTTTTTTTTGAAATTTTTTACTATTTTTTTGGTATTTTAGAAAATTCATGATATAAAAATTATGGATCGTCTAATAACAAAGATTTTTCTAAAGTCCAATAACAACGATTTTTCTAAAATACCAAAAAATAGTAAATTTTTTTTGAAAAATATATAAATTATTTCCTTATAAGTTTTCAATATGAAAAACATATTGAACGGTTCATATCGATTGTTTGAAATTTAAAATGTGAGAACGATCGTATTAGACGGACCTCATTCCTCCCGTATAATGGACTAACATTTCTCAAAAGTTTTTTTTTATCAAAACAAACAAATCTATTGTCATTTGATCTGAATTTTATGCTATATATTAATCCCAACGATATCTAAAAAATCAATTCTAATAAAATGAAATAACGTGCGAAAAACATTTTGATCAAAGTTACCTCGATGATGGCTTAAAATGAAAACCTCAACTATCGAGGTTTGGTATTGAAAATAAATTCGGTTGATAATACGACATTTATTAAAGCAAAATTTTTAATTTTGGTGTCCAATAACTTGTAATTTATATTAAATGTATATTGTGTACGTGTAAAATAATGAAAATGTAATGCATGTTGTTCAATTTTTTTTTTGAAATGCACAGTGGTCTATATATATTGACTTTTAATGGATTAACAATGAACACAAATCGCTGATACATAAAAAAAATACAGATGTCTTGATATTTTTAAAAACAGTTACTAGACGGTTTTAAATTATATATTATTAAATTTTATCAAGTTAATCTATTATCAATAGATTTCAGGCTTAAATAAATTTGTTCTCAATATCGACTCATTACAAGTTTGCAACAGTTGGAGGAATAAGAATAAAAAAAATATCCTTTACCTAAATTACAGACTCCTTTGCTAAAATAATTCATTTTTCAATATCTCAATCATACAGACAGAACTCAAAAAAAATTTTAAAAACTTGCTCCGCATCTAATAATTATAGAACCCTTCTAGAGCCCAAGTCATGCACAAGACGTGTAAAAAAAAATAAAATTGAAAAAAAGTTGAAACGCTAACACGTGCCCTACATACTACATTTTCGGTGGTATAAATTCCATACACAAAAACGGAAAAATACAATATGTTTAATCAATCTTATATATTCCCCCCCATTTTTCTTTGCTAATTAAGAGAGGGAAAGTGAGTGGTACATTGCCCAAGCTAATACGAAGACCGTCAAAGTAAGAGAGAGAGAGAGAGAGAGGTTCATAATTCCAAAATCAAAGCAAAACCCATTACTATTTATTACCTACTAATAAAGCCAGTCTTTCTCTTTCCCTCTCTCTCTCTCTCTCTTCCTCTCCCTCCATAGAAAATTGAGGCGCTGCCAGATCGGTGGCGCCACCATTTTTCTCTTCAATCAAGGTAAAGGTTTTCTTATTTTCTTAATTTCTATTCCTTTTTTAGACTTGTTTGTAAGATTACTTTCTGTCAGAACTGTCTTTAGTCCTAAAATTAAGCTCGATTTTGGGTTCTTTTGTACTACAGTAATATAATTTTTTGTTCACTTTTTGTGTGTAATTTAATCTACTGAGAAGATCAAACGGTTTAACGAATCTTTGCATTTTGTTTATTTGTGCTTTTTTAGTAAAATACTACGAGAAACGGAAACAATTTCTCGATAAATCGTCCTGATTTCTCTTTGGAACTTCAGATCGATTTATTAATTTCTCAACAGCTCGTTCGAAGTTTTTTGTTAAAAAACCAGAAAGCTTTACAACGACTAAAATTTGTGTTATTTTTTTTTTTTTACTAAACGTGCTGTTGAAAAGGGGATGAGCTGTTTGCCTCTAATAAAAGCGAAGGGGAAGACTGTAAAAATCGAGACGTAATTTTTTTTTTTTTTTTTTGTAATTTTTCTTCTGATTTGGTGGTGGTTCATGTCGTGCCGAAAGCTTGTTATGCACTCTTTAATGAGTAAATTAAAAAGCTTGGGGTTTTCTTTATTAGTTAACAAAGAAATTACAACAATGTTCTGTCTATTAAATTGTTTATTGTTAGTTGATTCTTTGATATAACTTTTTGTATGTGATCAGTATTTTGTTTAGGATTTGATTTGGTCAGCAGTGTAATTAATTGGATCTTTTTTAGAAAATAAAAATACACAATTTTGTTATCTTTAAGGATTTGTCATTTATTGTATCTTAGGCTCTGTGCCTCTGTCTAGTCTGATGATAATTAGGTGAAGCATGCCTAATTTTTGTGGGTGAATTTATTTCCAAAGAAAGGTAAGATAGGCTGGCATCAGCAGTTCATACTTCATAGTAAATTGGCATCTGTGCAAATTCTCTACAATTTACTATCTCAGCTAGAATTACTCAATTTCAGTTCTGTCACACAAACAAATCATGCTCCCATCTAAAATTATTCCACATAACTAATTCTGAATTTGATTTTCAGATTGCAGGTTGAATTTCAAGTTTGTTAAACAATTGTAATAAGCCCCTGCCAGTTCAATTGTCTCTCCATATAAAAATAAAAAGGTAGAAAAATGGGGGCGAGCTGTTGTAAAGTCTCCAAGGACAAGTCACTGGCAAGCGGGGCCCAGATGGAGTCGTTCAGAAATGTGAGGCACTCACCTCAGTGGGGTTTCAGATGGGACAATCGGACACATATCGAGGACATAATGGACACCCCAAGCCCGGCATCTCAGCCTGATATTGCTGATTTCAATGGATCAGAAATGAAGAGAATGCCGACCCCAGACAGAAGTGTTCCTTCAGGCGGCTCCAGTCCATCAGGGCAGGACAAAGGTTAGTTTGCAATTTTATACAATCATCATGAATTGCAAATGCCTGACCCGCTAGTGTACCAATGAGGTCTGGTACTAACAGTTCAGTGGTATTGAACTGAACATATTCTTTGACCAAATGTTTTTCCTCTTCAGTTGAGTGTATCATGATTATACTAGTACTGCTATACTCCATGCAATTAATGTGTTGAATAGTTTTCTAACAGTGCTCGTTTAATTCTTTTATATTAGCTAGTAGATCTTCAACCAGCAATTCTTATCATGAGGAACTAAGCGCTTCCTCCAAAAAGGTAAATAAACATACTACAGAATTTCGTTAGTTTTAGCCAGGTCAATTTTCTAAAAATTTACAGGAAATGGTCTAATGTACATGATTCTGGCATAATTTTGTTTTCTTTTTTCATTTGTTTTCCTGTTTACGCAGAATACTACACAACCTTGCAAACCCACTCTTCCATCAACCTTGTCATCAAGCGGCAAAACTAGACCTCAAAAGTTTGCTAAGACCTCATCAGGTAAATCACCCCTTTCTCGAAACAAAAGCTCTAGTGCGTCAGTTTCATCCGACGTAACATCAACATCTACATGTTCCCCCTCTGCCTCTAGAAGTCGATCCCTACCATATGACACAGGATCCACATCAAGCAAATCTCCCCTTTTTCAAATTTCGAGGCAACAGTCTGGTAATAGTCTATCCCATCCTGCCTCTTTTGACCATGACACAAACCACTGGACTTTCCACACCTTCACTGAGCTTGTTGCCTCATCCCAAAAGGAAAAAACATCATTTGGCTCTGAGAAATTCAACTTCATTCGTGCCGATTCCAGGAGGTCCAACTTTGAGGCGAGCCGGACCTCCTCCATGGGACCGATTTGTAATATCTGCATGAAAACATTGAAGGAGAGATCACCACATGGCATGCAAAAGCTATATTCTACCAATGAGCTTGCAGCGGCAGCTGTTTTAGATTGCGGTCATGTGTTCCATGCAGATTGTCTTGAAAAATTGACACCTGATGTTGACAGGTACGACCCTGAGTGTCCCAGGTGTGCTTGTGGGGATAAAGATTTAAACAAATTGATATGGAACCTAGAATATGATAATAAGGTGAATAAAACATCAAAGAAACATGTTGATAAGTTGAAAAGTCGAAGTGCGAAGGTTTCGTTTGGCAAACCGCCATTTTTGAAGCGTCACCTTTCAGAAGGAGAAACTTCTAGAAAGAAGGGGTTATTTGCCAGGTTTAGGGATTGAGTGTGTTGGCCTATTGCATGGTTACTTGGTTTTCTCCATCAACTGGAGGAGCATGTTTTTGGGAAGTGAGTATGACCTGGTTTATAATTAGGCAACGAGAGTGGAGTAAACAGCCTTGAAAACTGCTTTAAAGTATGTGCTATTTCTAAAACCAGAGCACTCCGACATGCTCTTCGGTCTCGCTGGCGAGGCCATAGTAGTTTTTAATTAGGTAATTAGTTCCATATGAACCAGTATTTAGGACAGCCGATTGGTTTCATAGGGGTCAAGGTTTATGAAAAATGTATCCTCCTGATTAGGGTCGTTTTTCGACTCAGTATATTATTTTATATTTTGTCTGTTTATTCTATTCCTTTTGGTCGACGAGAGATATAGCGAATATGCTATTATGTGCTGGTACAATTCTTTTCTTATTTTTTTGTTCTTGATGTTCTTCTCAAGTCTAATATGAAGATAGCAACTTGGTTGCTTGTATCGATCTTATTGTAGTGGTGGGTGTACTTAAATATTCATTTTCGTTGAAGGTAACTTAGTTGCTTTACAGAAGCCAATTTGAATTTTGGTGCATCCTACATATTGGTGGAATGTAATACCATTCCAATGCAAGTTGTAGCTTTGGATCTACAACCAGGGGGCGTGCGCTAGCACAGAAACCCATTTTCAAGTGGTTTATATTGCAAGCGTTCCGGAGTAACTGTACATATCAAAATGCTTAACTTAAATTCAAGATGATGAGAATCTTTGAAATCTTACAGTGGTATGCACACATTGTACATTGACATATATCAAATAAAGCACTTAGAAAGGCAGTTGGCATTATACATTCTCTTGCTTATCTATTTCTCACCAGCCAGTAGCATTTATATGGGCTGAGATGTACCTTAATTAGGCCCAAGTATGAAACTTGTAGCAAGACAAAAGCCTATTTCTCATTAAGACTTGAGTGTTGAGTAACCTTATCACGAATTCATATCTTAACGATCACCAGAAAGCACCCTACAAATGTAAGATATCGCAAAAGGCACCCCCAAATCAATCCACTTGGAGTGTGCCATGTCAAATGCTGATATTGCACTGATGCCTCTTGGTCGGCTCAGAGCCGAAAACATCATGAACTGAAACGAAATAAAAATTAATGAAAGTTTGCTCAATAGGCATCCTAGCACTGAATTAGATGAAATGTGATAGAACTATTTACAGTGATTGGTTTCTTCCACAAGTTTTCTTCCATCTCTCATTCGTGAGATAAACAGTTTCACTTCATCTGGATTCTCACAATTACTAAATGCATCTAATATTATGTCAATGGTGACATCATTCGACTTAAGGCCTTGCTTCATCATCTCCTCAACCAATGGCAGAGCCTCATTGATTCTGCCAGTTCCACACTAGCCGTTGATTGATGTATTGTAGGTATGCTGATTAGGCTTAATACCTTTTCTGAGCTATAATATCTAAAAAAACCTGTTGTTTCATCTATACGACCTTCCAAAACATAACCATGCAAAAAGGATGTAAGTGATTACATTAGGTTTTACACCTTTCTGCTCCATTAAACCAACCAACTTCTCTTCCTCACATGTACAGGTTGCCCGGTGCTTGCAGCTTGCATATGGAATCTATTAATGCATCGAACGTTTCTACAGTTGGTGAAATGCCTTGATTAACCATCACACAAAATACCCCAATTGCACGCTTCCACTCACCTGCCTTGATTTTTACATCGGCTTGTGAAGGGGTTCCCTGAGAATGCAGAATCCGAGATCCACTCGATTCATGCGACAGCAACAATCAATGACAATACAGAAAGTCAGGAGGTCAGGATAGACGCCTTGGTGCCGAATTCGGTTCAAGCGATTAAAGAGAGAGAAGACAGTGGAGTAGCGGTGGCGAGGAGAAGAGACCGTCGAAAAGGGACACTGCCTCCTCCAGTTGTAGACCACTGGATCGAGACCTCTCGATCACAAATCTCTCCAGTGGCAAGGATCTGGATAGCTTGGCATTCATGATTTGTAGAGTCAGAGTGGAAATGTTAAGTACGGAAGTGTGTAATTGTTTAGAAAGGATAGTTATGAAAATGCTTAGAAGTTAATTTTATGTTACTAGGGACCCACTTATCTTTTTCATCAATTATTCAAATCCTCAATTATTGATTAAAAGTTAAATTACATTATTCGCATGCTAAAAGAATAAATGTAGCATTACACAAATATAATTTATGATTTATGAATAATATATACGTTACATATATTTATTAAATATTAACTTTTAATAGTTATAAACTTGTAATTGCAAAACATGTATAGAGTAGGGACTAAATTGAAAAAAAAAAAAAACCAACTCTCACTCTTTCACGGAATATGAGTTACTTATTTTGGAAAAAATATATTTATTCACAGATGACCTTGCAAGTTTTTCATTTACCAAGTACTCAAATAATATTTCAAATAAAATTATATTTTACATATGTTCGATAATAATATGTAAAACTATACATATATTATATATGTATGGTTGTATACTATTTTTAGTACATGCATTTAATACATATTTCAACATTTTGAATGCTTTGTAAATATGAAACACTCATGGTCATCCACGAAAAATTGCTATAAATATAATTACAATATTACATAAGTCACAAAGAGTGCATCGTTTCTTTTATATATATATATATATATATATATATATATATATTTATGTTGTCCCTAATGAAAGGCCTAGAGGGGGGTGAATAGGCGTAATTTCAAATCCTAAACCGGTTTGGTCAATTTTTGGTTCAATTCAATAATTTGTTCACCCAATGCACAAATAAGCAAGCACTAATAAAATAAATAGATAAGAGAGAGAGAGAAATGACAATCAATATGATTACGGAGTTCCGACCCGCTAGGATAGGCTAGCCTTAGTCGTACGTCTCCGGGAGTTTCGCAACCACCAAATCGGGTGCGCTCCGTTCTATTCCACAAAGAACGGGTCTATAAGTTCGAACCAAATCACCTTGTCACAAAACACTCAAGGTGGATTGGCCTAAGCACTAACTTAATCAAACAACACTCAAGGAATGATGCTCACAATCAAAACACTCTATAATTTGGCTAAATGCACTAGGGTCTGATTTGTGGCAATCTAATCCTATTGGTTTTGCTCTTAAAATGCTCAAGGATCAGGTCTATATGTTTGAAGCTCAAAGACAGCAGTATAGCAAGGTAAACAACAGAGAACAACAGTCCCAAAAGGGGCTGTATTTATAGAGGGCGTCAACAGCTTCAAATCAACACAGTTTTTTGACATGCGTTACACAACTCAATATTGCATCGTGCAACGCACAGCTAGCCATTATAAAAAGTCCAAAAAGTTGAACTATCCGTCACCAGTGCGTTACACAACGCGCGATACCGTTGTGCAACGCACATAATAACCGTTATAATAAAATAAAACGGATAAGATATCCGTTTGGGTTGTCAGTGCGTTACACAACGCAAAGAGTCCGTTGAGGAACACCTAGCACTGACAACTCAACGGCTACAAAGTTGTCAGACACGTTTTACAACGCAAGGAACGCGTTGTGCAACGTTTTACAGTTTCAAGTCAAACGGTCAAGGCTAGTCAGATGCGTTGCACATCGCAACTTGAGTGTTACACAACGCACATTAAATGGCATTAAATGCACCAAATTTCGCCAGATTTCTGAGCCAAAAACGCCAGGAGAAAACCAAAGACACGTTGTATAACACAGCTAGTGCGTTACACAACGTGCTGAATAAATGAAAGACTTTTAGATTTAATTGCGTTACACAACGTAAAAGAAGCGTTGTGCAACGTGTCTGGTGCGTTACACAACCTTGCTCTTGCGTTGTGTAACGCACATACTAGGTGAGCTCAGAAAATGCAGGAAATTTGTTCTGGCAAGCGTTGTGCAACGTGACAGTTGCGTTGTGTGACGCACTATCCCTGATAAAGAGCATTTTACCAGCAAACTCACAACTAATTGAATTTAACTATAAATTATACTAACCACAGACTTTAAAACCTCTAAACTAGGTCTTGAGCATCTCCAAAACTTGACTGGCTCTTGTACTTAGCAATTTGGTAAGAATTTGCCTAAATAAACACTTAGAATAGAAATTAGTGATGAGGTTTGTTTTGCAAATCGACAAATCGAGAATGAAATTGTTTAAACCAACAATTTACAATTTAGTTCCCTACATGTTTTGTAATTACAAAATGTATAAATATTAATTACAAACTAAATATTTAGTATACATATAAATTATTCATAAATTATAGTTGTGTAATTCTATATTTAAATAACATGTAAATAAAGTAATTTAACTTTCGATGAATATTTGAGTATTTTGTAAAAAAAAAAAAATCATGTTGGGAGTAAAATGAAAAATTGAAAAAAAAAATACTAATAACGCACTCCTAAGTGTGATAGTAAGAATAAAATATGAAAAAAGTTGTGCGATCATTTTGAATCCAATAACGCGGTCATATATGTAATATAATGGTTCCTATTAAAATTATAAATATTATTTTGTTTCGATTAAAATTTTTTATTTTTCATTGGCTTTTATTAAAAAAAAAATCTGTCTTTTCTTTAAAACACATTTTGTACGTGCTTTTGAAACGTGGATTAATGCTTTTTGCATGACTAATCTAGCATAGTTTTCTTGATAAATGAGGTCCTCTTAATTTTTACTATACGATGCACATAATGTCTATATATATGTAATATAATATAAGCTTCACTTTTGATAGTTATAATATTATTTTTAGCTAATTAAAATATCAGAGGAAATCAAATTATAAAATAAATCTTTAAATAAATTCCTTCATTGATTATAGGTGTGCTAGTAAGATGAATTTACGATATATAGATTAAGCTCGAATTTCATAAAAATTATACTAGACAAAATAATCATGAATCAAATGAATATTAAGCTTGACAACTAAAAAAAATTTATAAAATTGATTGAAATTTTTTAATGACATAAATAATTTTGTTCGGAGAAATTTTCAGTCTTTGTTGATTTTTAACTTTTCATTATCCTGATTTGTTGATTTTACATTCTTTATTGAGAGAGATGAAAGGGGAAAAAATGAGAGAAAGAAAATGGGAATAGAGAGAAAAGGTTGAAAGTGGTTAATGGAATATTGTTTCGATCACTACAAATATTTTTCAAACAGTTTGGTTCAGTTGTTGAAAAATATCCAAGATTAGATACATATTATAAAATTAAATGATTAATTAATTTTATATAATTGCAAAATACTAAAAATATGCACTGTTGGAAGGATATGGAGCAAAAGAAAAGGCGTTGTGTATGGGAAACCATTTTGAATTGTAATTTTGTAAAATTATATTTTACACTACTATTAATAATATTGGTTTATGAATTAGTTATTTTGCATACTCATAATTAATTTTAGAATATTTTTTCAGCCACACAAACAAAAAATTGAAATTTTTTTTTTTGAAAGAACGGATAATTTTTTTTTTGACGAACTATCTACGCCAGCTTGTACTCGTATAATACATATTTTTTATTATTATTTTTAATTTTAGCATCATTAGTTCTTTTCTAATTACTAGCAAAAGATGCTCTAATAAAAAAATAAAGTAATTGATGAGAAATGATAACTATCATCCGCAGTTTTGTCATCGCTTGCCATCGTTTAAACAAAGTGAACAAATAAAATAAATAAGATAAACATAAAGACAATAAAAATGAACACATACAAACAAATAAGTTTTGCCATTCCTTCATATCTTTATATGCATATTCAACTAATTTTTATTGAACTTATTTGTTTGTATGTGTTCACTTTGATCATTTATATGTTTAACTTGTCTATTTTATTTGTTCACTTTGTTAAAGTGATGACAAAACTGCAGATGATAGTAATCAATTTCCTTTCATTTATTCAATTAGAAAACAAATTGCAAATAAGGCCCACTTGTAATTAGGTAGCTTGTATTACTTCCGTTTAACTAGTTGCCAGCTCAATATATATTTTTTTTTGGGAAAAAAAGCATTTGGGCCCATTTCTATTTCTAGAAATTAACATCCAATTAGAACACAGAACACATTAACCTTCCCCTATCAACTTTACTACAGTCTAACATGCATCAATTACTAGGTCACTAAACCCACAACAGAACAGCTTATTATAATCTCCAGATAGAAGTACAGCGAGATTAAAACAATCCTTCCAAACAAACACTCTTTTCCAAACCACAGTAACACTAAGGCACACTCAAAGACTGATTTTAAACGTTTCTTCTGACCCCTGCTGCTCCTCTAGTCTAGCATCAGCTGCATCATGTGACCTCCTGTCCTGTCATTCACCCCAGCCAGCTCAATATTAAAAAATGAAAATATGCAGTGGGACCAAAAGACACTCCGATATAACATGTGCTAGAAAGGACGTATGAATGTATGATGCCAAGGCTGGAATTGGCTTGTCTGATCTTTAGGGGACTTAACTAAAGATGCAATTCAAATTCTGATAGGGAATTGATCAATTTTTTGTATTGCCCTTTTTGAACTAAATGAATAATTACCCTTGGATTGGAAGAGAGATGGTTTTTGTTTGAATACTAATTGTTTCATTGGTTTTCAAATAGTGCGTGTTCAGCTTTTCTGTAAGAGAAATGTTTGGGCCTGATGTTTTGTGATTTTTACTTAGGATGAAAATGACATCTAAGAAAGAAACTGATATAAGAAAGGGTGATTGGGATTATAAATTCAGGATCGTAGTGCAGAAGTCGGACTCACTGCTTGCTGTAGCTTCACAATGATTTGACCAAATCTTTTTTTTTTTTTTTTTTTTTGAGGTCCTCAGCATAGTGGTCTTTTATGCACTCTTAATTGAAGAGTATTTGGATTATTGAGACAATTACATAACGCTTAATTGGGTACAATAAGATGTAATTGCAAAATTGTGAAAATCATAACAAATTGCTAGGAGTATCAGAAGATAAACTGATGCAACAAATATAGAAGCCAAACCATCACCCGAGGTAATTGGTCTGCAGTGTACACAAATGGTTTGCCATGCCCTTACTCGAATTCAGATCTGGTGCTGCACGGCACCCATGTAGTGCACCTCTCAGACCGTCCGATCAAATCTGGATGGCCCCTAGAAAATACCGGATTGTAAGGCCTGAAAAAAATTAACAGTCGAGATCAAATCGGACGGCCCAAGAGGTGCGCTACACGGGATCCGGGTCCCCCTTACTCATATTGTTATGATGATCTATGCACGATATATATATACAAAATTAGTGGATATGTAATAAATGCTTTCATGGACAATAAAACCATTATGAAATAAAAAAAAAGGAATATATATGAAGGGGAAAACTGACACTACTTATTTAAAAAAAAGCACCCAACAAATTGAGCTACTAACTATATAAAAAAGCACCCAACAAACTTATTTGCTTTTTTGAGATGAAAGTATGAAACCGACACTACTAACTATATAAAAAAAACACCCAACAAATTGAGCTATTTTATTTGATGCTATTGGTTAATAATCGCTCTCTTTTTACCTATCTGAACCTCACTTCAGTTACTGCTGTTTCTCTTGAAACATCTCTGATCCTTTAAATGCTGCTCTTGTATGAAGTGTCAGTTTCCAATCTCTATAAATCAGCAACCTCTTGCATGCTCTTTCCTCAATTCCTCTCCGTTCAGCATCCTCTTGCATGATCCCTCCTTAAATCCCTTTTAAACCCATTCCTTGCATTTCTCAAGTACCTCAATTTGTTATTAGCAATCTCTCTCTCTTTTTTTTTTTTTTTTGTTGAATTCATAAATATCTCAGGTATCTCAGGGTAATGGAGCCTCTAAGCATTATCACATTCACCGGCACCTTGATTGGTCCGATAGGGTTTCTCATCTACCGTATGAAATCATGCTTCTGCATTTTTGGACGGCTTATTGACTGCCTGAAGCACCCCCATCCACCTCCTCAAAGGCCAGTTGTTGCACCGTGGAAGAGGCGAGGAGATGAGCCGGTTTAAATTTGTCTGTTTAATTAAATCACAGCTAGAAGGCTAAAAGTTTCTGGATATAACTTCGGGAGGAATTGATTTGAGTTATAAGAATGTATGTTGATGCAGTTGCAAAACATGTAGTTACCCACTAATGGAATTTTTAATGAGATGGAAATTTACAAAGATCACTACCGTCTCTTAGATAGCACCTTTGACGGTCTTTGGTGAGGTGCCAGAAGAACCTGAAGATTGGGATTTTATCTCTCTTATTGGGCCTATCTAACTGATTATACTAAAACTATTCTATAAAATTTATTTCTCACGAAATTGAATTTTGATATTGGTATTTAAATTGTTTCAGGAAAATAAATGTAAATGTACTAAAAGGTAGCGGTAAGTGATAAATCGGCCTTTGATGTAAGAAAAACTGTTTCTCTGACATGCATTTTGGTGCAATTTATTTAAGCTTTAATCTGTTTTTGTGTCATTTATTCTAGTGTATCTCTGCGTTTTGTAGAATTCTCACATAATTAAACCGAAAATTTGAAGACAGCTTTTCTTCTTTAATAAAATGAAAAGTTTGTCAATTACGTATTGTCGTTAACAAACTGAGAGACAGGTGGTAATTTTTTTTTTATTTCAACAAAAACAAGTTAGTAAAAACGCAATAAAATGTTTCTTAATATTCATAGTATGAGAATTAAACGCTTTCAACTCGTTTTAAAGTTGTGTACTTAAATCGGAGTCTGGATACCAACCTATAAAACCGAAGAACATCAAAAATTCCAAATAGAAGAAAGTCTCATGCGCCATTCCTACGATATCATTGGAGTTTATATCTTTTGTAATCGTTTTGAGTTGTCCTGCGTCGCTGCAATTAAATGCCATCATCATTTCTGCTGATGCATTCAGCAAGAAAGAACACTTTCGGCCTCTCCCGATCTGATAAATTAAATCACATAAATTCTCAGTCTTCTCGCTAAATCATCTTCTAAGCTGAACCCTAAAACCTAAACCGGAGAGATTGCGTCAAGAAACCATTGAGGTGCTAGCCGACTCAACTAGTGAAAAGATTATAGAACTTAAAAAAATAAAGATCATATACAGTACTATAAATGCATAAGAACTGCAAATACAAATTCAGAGACTAATTTTAATTGAAATAATTATATATTTATTAATCAAATTTTATTTCTACTAGATTAATACTAGATTAATTATGGTAAACCATTAGACATAATTAACATTTCTTAACATGCAAATTCACTGACCTAGTATGAATTAATACGGCATATGTTGTTCACTGACCGAGTTCCGGCGCTCTGTCTAATTGAAATAAATAAGAAAATTTAATAAAAAATAAAAAATAAAGACATGTTGTGTTGTATTGTGCAGACCATGTCTATACGGTATTGTAATGTCTCATTTTAGATTTATTTTAATTGTGTACATTTAGCCAAAAATTTCGACAAAAATCAAACACCTTGATACGGTGACTAATTAGGACGTGTCCATACTCAATTACTCATGCATACGGCGGCAACATATCTGCCACACACACAGAATCCGGAAAACAGAATCTGTGCTCTTTGTTGCAAATTTATGTCAGTTTCGTTGTGTTTCAAAAAACAAAAATGTCAGCTTCGGTTTATATTGGATCTTTTGTAGCGCTTGTGTGCACGGACAATTTAGCCAGTATTTGCAGCAATAACCATTTATGCTTCACCACAAAATCCCACAACTAAACCGTAATATGTGCTGATTGTTTTTGGTTGCGTACTGATTGTTTTTGTCACAAGTGAGATGTAATCTCATCTTTTATGGGGACAGATGCATTATTGGTTGGTCACAGATGACAAAGTCATGTATGGATGCGGTTCTATCAGTACGACGAGTTTAAAGTAATTTGCTCGCCATTCAATCTTTACCAAGTTATATACTGCTCCAACTTGTACCTCACTCAGGGCCTGCAGTGAATTACTTTCATCAATTTGATCATTATACTATTTTATGATGCGGTGTTGGATAAATTATTCTTATTTAATAAAAGTTGGTGATTTGTCATGTTTTGTTAGTTTGAAAATTTGGGCAATTTTCTGTTACTCCCGTGCATCTTTTTATTATTGAATGAAATTTTGCTAGTTGGCCATCACCAACCAGCTTTTAAAAAAAATAATAATAAATAAATAAATACAAAGAAAATTTGAGCCATTGAACCTTGCTTACATCGAGCCTTGCTTATAACCAACATTAGCAATATATTCTTACGAAAGTACTAATTAAAATTATTGAACTTTTTATTTATAATTAAATAAAATCACTTATAGCTCGGCATTATAGTTTCATGATGTACCAATGATGATACCAGATTTTTCAACGTTTATCAAACCGGATAAATGAAACGATTAATTGGGTACGCTAATTTGCTGGCCACATATTCATCTCAAACGCACCATGTACTCCTTCCTCGTGCAGCTATATATGCTGCTTCCGTTTCTTAGAAACATTTTTTTTATCGTTTTTTTGGAGGAAGTAGACAGAAACAAGTTCTTGGCCACAACAAGTTACTAGCTATATATTCGAGGAACGTCCCCAGATTTCCAAGCTAGCCTCACACGCACCATATCTAATTATCCACGTTTTCCTACACAAAAACTCTCTCAACCTTCCAATAAAGAATGAAGGCGAAAAAGGTTGTATTGTATCCCTCCATGGTCGCAGGCCACCTTAGGCCTATGGTGGAACTAGCCAAGCAATTTGTTCGCCACGGTGTCTCAGTCATCATACCGGTGATGAGTGGAGGACAAGCTACAGACTTGGTATCAAAATATTCCAACTCCAATCCAAGCATCTCGTTTCACATCCTACCACAAATCCCTTCAACAACCCCCCATCCTGTACCATTTGTCAACATGATAAACACGCTAAAAGGCTACAATGATGGTCTCCGCACCTTCCTTACAATGCAGTCCGATATCTCACCCATCTCTGCAATAGTTCTTGACATATTTTGTATCCATGCACTAGACATCGCGTCAGAGCTAGGCATACCAGCTTATTTTTTCTTCACATGCAGTGCTTCAACCTTGTCTGTATTTTTTCAACTTCCGACATATCTTTCTGCGCACCCTATGGGAGATATTGGTACAACAATAATGCAATTCTCCGGTTTTCCACCCTTGCTAGAGTCACACCTCCCAAATGGACTTTTTGATCCAACAACAGAGCAGTATAAACTTAGTCTGTACATGATTAATCGATGGGCAGAGGGGAAAGGAATACTTGTTAACTCATTTGAGTCGCTGGAACCTCGAGCTGTGAGGGCTTTGAAAGATGGGTTCTGTTTGCCAAACAGTACTACACCATCTATTTACTATATTGGCCCGGTGATTGTTTATGAAGAACAGAAAGAAGAGCGGCATCTGTGTCTATCGTGGCTTGATACACAGCCAAAGAAGAGTGTTGTATTCCTGTGCTTCGGGAGTAAGGGCTCTTTCCCCATAGAGCAACTCAAGGAGATCGCAAATGGTTTAGAGAATAGTGGCCAGAGATTTTTGTGGGTCATACGGAGCCCATTAACAGTCAACCCAGCCAAAGTCTTCAAGCCAACAGCTGAGCCAGATTTTGATATACTGTTGCCAGAAGGTTTCTTGGACAGGACCAAAGATCGGGGCATGATTGTAAAAGAGTGGGTTCCACAAGTAGAGGTTCTAAAACATGAGGCGGTTGGTGGTTTTGTGAGTCACTGTGGCTGGAATTCCACACTGGAGGCAGTGAATTTTGGGGTACCGATGATATGCTGGCCGTTGTATGCGGAGCAGAAGATGAATAAGGTGTTCTCGGTGGAGGAGATGAAGATTGGCGTTGAGTTGAAGGGGTACGAGGAAGGTTTCGTGCGGGCAGATGAAATAGAGGCAAAAATAAGATGGATCATTGAGTCAGATGGAGCCATGGATCTCAAGAATAGAATGATGGAGGTGAAGGAAAGTGCAATTAAGGCCATGGAAATAAAAGAAGGGGGGACTTCCTTTGGTGCTTTTATTGAATTTTTAGAATGTTTGAACTAAGAAAACATCAACACAATGTGCTGGTATTGATTGCTGGTGCTGCAATTGTGATTGTGTTACAATATAATCGAAGCAAAAAAATATAGTCGAACCATATGTTGTCCAAATGTTATATGCTTTTCATTTTCAGCATTTTGAATCGCTTTAGTTCTAGTACCCCTTGAAACATAATAATATTGCCGAAACCTTCCCATTCCCAATCTTTTTAAAATTAAAAGAGCCAAACTAACACACCCTCCTTCATTTGTTTTTTTTTTTTTTGGGTTTGTTTTTGAGAAAAGGCCATTGGACCCGTTTCCATTATAGAAACATATTATTACAATCCTAAAAAACCTATCAGCAGACCTATGTTTTAACCTAAAGTATAAAGTATGAAACCCAACAAAATAAACGCTAATTGTCCTGGACAGATTGTAACTTCTTTTATCTCCTCTCTCATAAAAGCTATAACTACCTGCTACTCTATAGTATCCCTAAACAATAGAGAATAACACTCCCGTCTCATAAAAATCTGAAGAAAAATTCTCACCAAACCAACTAATGTCACTTCTTCTTATCACCTATTGCACTCTTACATATTGACCGGCTATTTTCAACTGCATTCTGATACTTCTTCGAGGCCTTTTCTTACCACCACTCAACCTAAAGGTATTCATCATGTGAGTTTTAGGGGATCCATTGTTATATTCAGTTTGTTCTCTCATATCAGTTTGTTCTCTCATAAAGGCTATAACTACCTCCTTCATTTGTTATAAAGCGACAGAAGAAGTATCTTAGGATATGACAAGATGGCATGGAGAAAATTATATCATATTTCCACATACCTCGCAGGGGCATTCATAATGAACAGAGATTTTCCAGAGGCACATATAGTATTCAATTCTCTAATTATCTAAAATTTTGAGCCCATTGACCGAGTGAGAGATCCCAATTAATGTCCCCAAACTTGTGCATCTCGGACTCGATGGTCTTCACAATTAAAGTCTCATCAGCATCTGGTAGAGGCACATCCACATGGAAGGACCCATGTTTAATGGGTTCAACTGGGTTGATCTACGACGCCTGTTGCTTGATAAAGTTATAAAGCTCTTGGTGGAAGGGGTGATCCAGAGAGAAACAGCTCCTATTTTCTGATGACTCAAGCCTGACCCGGATCTGGAACCATCTCTCTTACAGAAGTGGGGCAGCGAATTATAATCCATTATCTAAATATTTTATTTCAAATGTAAAATGTTCCAAGATGAAGTTAAGAATGAATAAAACAAGAAAGAGCAATCTAGACCAAAGTGCTTCCTGTTTTTTGTTTGATATTTTCTTTGTTTGGGATATTTCATGCTCAATTGCTCAATTGGGGGAGACTTGAGGTAAATTTCAGAATTAAGCAAAATTGAAGCTCAAGGAAGGTTCCACATTATTAGCAGCGTATCGGGTGTTTTTGGGAGAGGCGCGAACTAGCTAGTTCGGCGCTCCCCAAACGATGCACAAACAAAGAACTGGGGCTAGTTCTAAGTTCCCCAAAATTGGCGAATTGGGAACTGGGAACAAGAACTGCTGCAGTTCCTTATCCCTTGTTCGGTTGACATACTTCCAAACACACCAACCTTCCCAAAATACAAGACATAATACTATACAAATCTGAACCCTTGCATTAAATTGAAGAAGTTGGGAAATAAGGCCTCACCAGAAAAATTTGTGCACTAAATTATTTGAGAGAAATACCTTGAACTGATTCTTCTCAGCATCCGACGGCAACTTTGAATATGGAATTTGAGAGTGGTCCATTGGAAAAGATGATCTGAATTGTAGTACAGTTTATTAAGGTGTAATCTGTTCCGACATTCCGTCGCCAGCCATAGGCAACCAAAATTTGCAACTCTGGTTTTCATATCAGGAACAAAATAATCGCTTTCTATTATACAAAAATGTATCATGTTATTTTTGAAGCATAAAATCAAGAATAATGGATATTCTATAAAACTCCACTCCTTTACAATATCCTTTCCAGCACAGAGCATTAATTAAAGAATTAAACAAGGGGAGGTTCAAAAAACCTCTCTCAGACATTTCATCGAGCAGATGTAGTACATCCTGAAACCGACCATATACAACTAACCACTTATTCAACCGATAAATCAAATCTGGACCAGTTAATTTTTTGTCAAGTGACTCAATGGCATACTTCATAGCTTCTGCAAAATTCCCTTCTTTACATAAACTATCTAATATCATCCCAAAGGTGAACTTATTAGGAGACACATTTTTATCAAGCATTTCATTGTAAAGCTTTCTTTGTTGCTGAAAGTCTCCAACTTTGTAAAACTCATGTAGTAGAGAATTGTATGCAGTCACATCAACCTCAATTTTGGGGCTAGTAATAATAAACTTTGCCATTCTAAATTTACCGGCCTTGCATAAGCCCCGTGCTAGAAGAGTAAAGCTACAAATGTCAGGTTTAATTCCTTTCTTAACCATATCAGTTAGCGGCTTCAAAAAACTAACAGGTTCACCCATTTCAATTAGTCGACTCATCAGAGTATTGTAGAAGAATGAGTCAACCTCCCACTCGAGCTCTCCACTCCTCTCCAACAAATCCTTTGCCTTATAAACTGTACTTGGGTCGCAGCACAGGCAGTCAAAGAGTATGTTCAAGGTTTTTATTGTGGGTTGTAGCCCTTTTTTACGCATAGTACCAACCAGATTGAATGCCTCAGCAAGCATCCCAGCTCGGCATAACCCAGAAATGTAAACATCGTATGTAACTGAATTAGGCTTCCATGTGGAAGCTTCCTCTTCAGCTTGTTTTAGTTCCTGTTGATATACCAATAAGTTAGCCCACATAAAACATACATAAAAACTAATACAGTTTGCTAGTGTGTAGACCAGTATCACGGTTTGTCATCCGTGATCAGAAATTTCCAATTATTTTGCACTTACTTTTTCGTTTGGCTTTTCCCTCCTTTTTGTTCAATTGAGAGTTGATCATATTAATTTGGTAACTAATTTTTTATAGAATTATAGACACTGTACAAATAAATGATTACCTGCTCAACTAAATCAAAAGCAGAAACGAGGCATAAACCCTCAATGTAAGCAGTGTACATAATGACATCTGGCCTGGGCAGCACCCCGTCCCCAATTCCATGTTCCATAGCCCAGAGAAAGATCTGAGCCTCCCTGACCCGTCCATCGGCACAGTATGCCTTCAAGATGGACGTGCAGGTCCTGACAGTGGGTTGCACCCTTCTCTCAATCATTTTATCGAACACGTCAACTGCCTGGTCTATGCAGCCGGCTCTGCACAGTAGAGCTATCCAGGCACCAAAAGCAATGGCATCAGGGTGTTTAATGGAGCGAAAGGCAATGTGGGCGGAGTCGGGCGAGTGGGAGAGGAAAGTAGAAAGAATGGTGAAGGAAGTAGAGGAGAGAGGTAATAAGGTGGAGATAAGAGAAGGAAGGAAGGAGGGAAGGAGGTGGGGTTGTTGAAGGCGGAGGGAATGGAGGAAGGAGGAGAGGAGGCGAGGGGAAGGAGGGGAAGAGAGGGAGAAGTAGAGGAGAAGAGAAAGGTCGGGTCGGCCTGAGAGACAGAGGGATTTCATTAGCGATGGATAGAAAGAAGAAGAAGAAAAAGAAGGGGAAATAATAGGGGTATGAGTATGAGAGCGGTTAGTGAGGTTGAGGAGAGTGGAAAGGAACGCGATGACGTGGTTGGAAGGAGGTGGCGGTGGCGGCTGTTCGGTGGAGCATGAATGAGGAAGAGGTGGCGGTTTTGAGTGCGAGAGAGGAAGGGACGGGAGGGGAAGGGGAAGGAAAGAGAGAGAGGGGAAGCGAGGAGAACGGGGGAGAGGGAGGGAAGTGTAACTATGCATTATGCATCAAGGAAGTGTAACTGGGGAAGACGGAGAGAGGAGTCAAGAGGAGACGCCGCGGCTACGAAGGACGGGAATTGCTCAGGACACGTCCTGTTTACTCATTCACTCTCCATTTTTTAAAATGACATAAATGCCCTCAATTTAGTACTGAAATCTCAGAAAACAACACAGGAGACGAGAGGGTATTTTGATAAATTTAGAAGTGATTGAGCAAGTCAGGCATGACCTGAGTAATTCCCAAGAAGGACATTGCAGGAGAGTTTTGCGCTTATACCCTCCAAAGTTTTTCATTTGTTTTTAAAATTCATAACCTTTTTTGTTGTTTATTTAATTTTTTTTAATCTGAAAAAAACAGAAGAAAAAGTAATAAGGAGTCATCTTTTCAGTTCTGATTATAGGATACTATTTAAATTTTTTTAAAAGTCATAGAAAAATCTTCAACGTAAAAGTATTCTTAAAATATAATATTTTGAATCTATCAATATATTTTATTATTTGGTTTTAATGAGTATTCAATTATATATCATATATAAGTAATACAAATTACAAAACATCAAGTATTATTCTATTCTACCAAATTATTATTTTTTCCAAGTTCACTTCTCCTTTGGATGTTATTTTATTTGAAAGTAGTGCAAATAAACTAACAAAACACACGCCCTTTCACTTTACATACAACTTCATTTCACAGGGGCCCCTATGAAATTTCCCAGAACAAAAACCGGGAAAGAAAGACTTCAGGGGCTAACATAGAAACATGCGCAATTACACATGTTAGCAAATCAAATCATAGAATAGAACCACCAAGTAAACCCTAAACCCATTTCCGAAAGACTGAGGCGAACTACGAAGGAGGAAGAATTGGAAGAGAAATGGGGTGGAAAGCAGCAGAGAAGATAATCAGACACTGGAAAATCCTCCGTGGAGACAACGTATTTCCTCTTTCTTGTACAATTACAACTTGTTCCCTACAAATTGTTGGATCTCAATTTTGTTATATGTATATTAATTTACTGGATTTTAGGTGATGATAATAAGAGGGAAAGATAAGGGCGAGAGTGGAATAATCAAGCGCGTGATACGCTCCCAAAATCGGGTCATTGTTGAGGGAAAGAACCTGGTATGTTCTCTTTTTTCTTGAATTTCAATTCTGAAATGAGAAGTCATTGTACTATTGGGTATTTGAAGTGTGCTCCAAGTGTTTGATGAAATGCTCAAATGAAGCATGGAAGTTTACAAAGTTTTGAAAAGAGAGGAATACTTAGTCTAAAAGTGCTAATATGTTTTAAAAAAAAAAGAACTTAACATAGAAAAATGTTGTAGAAACATATATAGAGAACTTGCTACATAGTGGACTGGTTCCCCAAACAGTTAGCTCAGGCTGAATTTTGCTCTGCAATTTGACCTATTTGATTAAATAAACTTCACTTGAACACACATTTCCTAAACTTATTATTAGTTGTCTAATTAGACAGCAGAATTCCAGATGAAAAATAAAAATTAATGGGTTATAAATGGTGGAGTGTCAAGTGTTGGAGCACCAGTTTTGACCAGTGCATTACCAAATTATGTGTTGCATTCCATCTTTGATTATGGATTAGCTCATCTTGTTTCATCTCGCATTGTAGGTTAAGAAGCACATCAAGCAAGGAGAGGGCCATGAGGGTGGCATATTTTCAATTGAAGCCCCTCTTCATGTTTCTAATGTCCAAGTTCTTGACCCCGTTACCGGGTACTTCTTTTCGTTCATTTTAATTCATGCCCTTTGTTTCATTTTCCTTTTGAGGCGTATATCTCCTGTTTGTTGTCAACTTATATATATCACGATAAAGAGACCAGAGATTTTTGGAAAAGGAGGTATATATATTTTAATTGGCCTGGTGGATTTAGTCTGTTACCAAGATGAAGAACCTTATTTAATCAGCAGTTGTACTGTTTCTTCTGTTTAAAACCTGGGGGCTTATTCTTCAAAAAATAAAAAAAGAAGTCCATTTCATTTGAGCACGGACAATTTTTTTTTTCTAAAATCTGTTAATAACATTACTGATAGTTTCTTAATTAATGAATGCATCATATAGTGGTCCTACTGTGTGTAAAGTTTGATTGTTTTTTCTGTAGGAAGCCATGTAAAATTGGGTACAAGAGGCTAGAAGATGGTACCAAAGTTAGAGTCTCCAGGGGTCAAGAGGCATCTGGCTCAGTTATTCCCCGACCTGAGATCCTCAAAGAAAGGAGGAAGCCACGACCTACAATCTGTATGTTTTTTGGTCTCTTCTAGTGGAAAAACTATTCTGCTTATATACACTTTCAATGACAACTGCACCCAAAATGTCATCTGATTGATTCAAGCCTCACAATTAACCCTCTTTATCTGTCCTAGTTAATACAGTCGAATCTCAAAGTTTATCTAGCTTTACTGTTAACCTCAAGAAAAATGCTTTACCCAAAGAATTTGTTCAATGTCCTTTTTGCTAAAACTCTCTTGCATAAGTATTGCATTGATTCTATTAGAAGACCAATTGCAAATAAGGCCCACTGGTACCTCAACTAACCTGAGGAAATGAGCTTCAGTTCATCCCAAGTTTGGTGCAGTTTTTGTCAAGTTCGTACTAGGTTACTTGTATTACTTCTGTTTAATGTTTATCTAGTTGCCTGCTCAATATTGAGAAATGAAAATATGCAGTGGGACCAAAAGACACTCCAATGGAACATGTGCTAGAAAGGACGTACGATGCCAAGGCTGGAATCGGCATGCCTGATCTTTAGGGGACTTAACTAAAGATGCAATCCAAATTCTGGTAGAGTCATTGATCAAGTTTTTTTTTTTATTGCCCTTCTTGGACTAAAATGAATAATTACCCTTCGATTGGAAGATATGGTTTTTGTTTGAATACTATGTATGTTTCATTGGTTTTCTAATAGTGCGTGTTCAGTTTTTCTGTAAGAGAAATGTTTGGGCCTGATTTTCTGTGATTTTTAATTTAGGATGAAAATGACATAAGAAGAAAGTGATATAATATAAGAGAGGATGATGGGGATTATAAATTCAGGATTGTTGTGCAGAAGATGACTCTGTGCTTGTTGTAGCCTTACAATGATTTGACCAAATTATATTGCCTTTTTGATCTTTTTTATGTTCTCATCATTGTGTTCTTTTAATTGATTCGTATTTGGTTTGTTGAGACAATTACATGACGCTTAATTGGGTAAAATAAGTTGTAATTACAAAATAGTGAAAATCATAACAAATTGTTAGGCGTACAGAAAATATACAGAAGCAACATCTATTTGCCAAACCATTACCCGAGGTAATAGACATGAAATATATACAAACGGTTTGCCATGTACTAAGTCTGCTTGTTATGATAATCTATGCACGATATTATATACAAAATTAGCGAAAATTATGCAATAAATGCGTTCATGGATGATAAAACCTTATGAAATAAAAAAGAAGATAATATATGAAGGAAAAAACTGACAGATAGCCTGTAGATGGCAAATTTATTTACTTTTTTTTTATTTTGAAATGAAACCGACACTACTAACTATATAAATAAAAAAGCGCCCAACAAATTGAGCTACTTTATTTTGATACTATTGGTTGATAATCGCTCTCTTTCTACCTATCTGAACCTCACTTCAGTTACCGGCTTACCGCTGTTTCTCTTGAAACATCTCTGATGCTTTAAATGCTGTTCTTGTATAAAAACTTCAGTTTTCTATTCCTATAAATCAGCAACCTCTTGCATGCTCTCTCCTCATTCAGCTTTATTTTTTTTCGTTGAAATCATAAAGATCTCCAGTATCTCAGGATAATGGAGCCTCTAAGCATTGTCACATTTACCGGCATGTTGATCGGGTTTCTTATACACAATGAACTATGGGTATCTAATAAGAAAACTGAAAATTAATTCAGAATTAAATTAGAATGACAGAAATACCCTAGACCATTTTTCATCTTCCCTCGTTTTTTCCTTCCTTGCTCCATAAAATTTTCCCGCTTATGGAAGAAGATGATTGTTTCTATTTAATGAATTATGATATTTTTCTTCCCTGGCATTGTATCTTTCCCTGTTTAGTGTATCTAGCTAGTCTAGGTTATGAATAATGTATCTTTGGTCCTTGTTAGTCTCTTAAGATATATATATGCGCGTCTACTCTAATAATTGTAACAACAGAAACTATAATCAACACTTATTGCTCAATTACATTTTTCCTTTTTTACTGGCCGCCAGTTCAAGATGTGAAACTTTATTTTGTCCTCTTCAAATAAGTTAGTCAATCCATGGAAACAAATCTAATTTGTCTAATTCTAAGTAGCTTTAACGTTAAAGAAAATTCTAAGTATCTTTAAAGTCCTTGTTCTAAACAGATCATGTGAATCCTAGATTTTTGGTTTAAAAAAAATACTGTCCAACTGCACATGTCTCTACAAAACAGTTTGGATGAAAATTACCTGACTAAATAATTGAAGAATAATTGATCATGAAAATTCCATATGCTTCCTGAGAATTCCATATTAATCCACTATCAATGAATCAAATATGTGTTTCTAAAATATGGAGTAGCATGCAGCAGTAGTTTGTAATGAAAACAGCGAATGGAAAAAAAATGAAATAACAATAATTCAATATTAGTAAGGAAGGAAAATATGTTGGTCCTTCTAATTTAATTCTGGAGCAGAAAAGACGAGGAAAACTAAAAATGGTATAGGGTTGTTTCTGTCCTTCTAATTTTCTACCAAAACAGTCAGATGGAGAAAAATAGAACCGTGTATTCAAATACGTTGCTCAGCGATCTGTAGAAAAGGAATTAGACATAATGCTTCACGGTCCTGTTCACAGAAAACCCGAAACAGGTACTGTTCATAATCAGGACTCTGGAGCTCCTAAATATGGAATAAGCCGGGCCGAAAAAAATACGTTTACTGTTCACTCAAATTTCAAAAATCAAATAAAAAAATACGAAATTTTAAAAATACCATTGCAAGATCGGATTCTTAGAATCCGATCAGACAAATCGCTTAGATCGGATTCCTGGATCTAAGCTACAAATCGCTTAGATCGGAATCCGATCTAAGCTATAAACATTTTCCACTGCTTCCTCTCAGAAAATATAAGTTTAATTAGTAGGCCTGTGGCCCAAACCAACCGCTTTTGTCTTTGTTTAATTAGTAGTTTCGTATAATCATTTTATAAGTTTTTTTGAGAGTACGTCACCGTACTAGAAAATATATATAAAAAAGAGTTTATTATTAGGTGATAAACCATAATAAAAATTATTTGCAAAAGAAAATGGTAACACAAGGAATGCTAGGAGCATCAATTTCAATTTTTAAATAGTGAAATTATATTATCCTTAATTTTAATTAATTAATTAATTTGTTTAAAGTATCTAATGATTGCATTTTGGCAGGTGGTATATGTGAGGGAAAAATTTTATATACGGAAAATATAACATAAACAATTTTAAAATGAACAAAGGACGTTCATTTATTTTAGGTATAGCACAGTTCGAGCGGTAATATAATTGCCGCTATAGCACAACCATATAGCGGCAATAGCATTGCCGATGGAAGCACTATAGCAGCAATCCTATTGCCGCTCAAAAGTTTTTTTTTTTTTTTTTTCGTCTGACAGATTCGCTTTTTTTTCGGAATCTTTTGTTTTTTTGCGCCGAGTAAATAATAGAGTGGTTAAATAATATATTTTTTTGTTTAATGCATGGTTTTTTGTATTATATATTTTTATATAATACAATATATATTATAGTTTCTGTTTTAATTATTTTTATATAATATAAAATATAAAAACTATAATAAAAAATATAAAAATATAGAAAATATAATACAAAATATAAAAATATAATTTTATATAATATAGTTTTTATATTTTGTAAACTATAATACAAAAATATATAGAAATATAAAATTTTTTTGTTTTAAATTTGATGCACCTCATTATAGTTTTAAATTTATCATTTTGTATTGTGCGGTTATTTAAATAAAAATTAATTTTATTTATGTAATTTATCATTATGAATGGCTTGGAACATATAAAAGTTAATAAATCGCAAACTAAAAATTATAAATTTTTGAAATATTAAATGTCGGTAATTGAAACTTATATATTTTTTAGATTTTTTTAATATAAAAATTTGTATAAATTGATATAAAATATAAAGTCAATTTTCTGAGTGAAATTAATAAGTCCTAAATTTTTCGAAGTTAATAAATCGCTCATTTGAAATTGATGCTCCTAGCATTCCTTGTGTTACCATTTTCTTTTGCAAATAATTTTTATTATGGTTTATCACCTAATAATAAACTCTTTTTTTATATATATTTTCTAGTACGGTGACGTACTCTCAAAAAACTTATAAAATGATTATACAAAACTACTAATTAAACAAAGACAAAAGTGGCTGGTTTGGGCCACAAGCCTACTAATTAAACTTATATTTTCCGAGAGGAAGTAGTGGAAAATGTTTATAGCTTAGATCGGATTTCTGGAATCCGATCTAAGCTTTGATCGGTATCCGAGAATCCAAATCGCTTAGATCGGATTCTAGGAATCCGATCTAAGCGATTTGTATGATCGGATTCTAGGAATCCGATCTAAGCGATTTGTATGATCGGATTCTAGGAATCCGATCTTACAACGGTATTTTTAAAATTTCGTATTTTTTTATTTGATTTTTGAAATTTGAATGAACAGTAAACGTATTTTTTATTTTTTCGGCAGAAGCTGGGCTTGATATTTCTCTTTAAGGCCCATTGGCCCAATAAAATTTAACTAAATTAAAATCCATAATTTCTTCAGCCCATATTCCTTCTTCTACCTCTTAAACCTAGAGGTGAGGTTTACGGTCTACAGAAACTCTCAGTCTCACCATCTAATCGCCATGATTAGGCGAGCTTTGTCTCAGCTCCGACGAACTGCTTCTCCTCACCACCACCACCGTGTTGTCGTGTCCAGTCCAGTGCCTCCGATTCCGTCGCTTCTCTCCAGTAGTAGCAAACCTTCGTTCCTTTCCTCATTCTCGCGATCCTTCTCAGACGATGCTTCGACCTCCGACCCACCCGCTGTCGCCGATGCCTCCAGCTCCGATCTTCCTGTCAGAGATGTCAGCGATGCAGGTCTATTTGGCCTTTTCTTGTTCTCATTTCTCTTTTTACCTCAATTGGTCAGTAATACATTCAAGTTTTTACTAGATTTGTGAAGGTGTACGCTTTATATATTCTGTGATATATTTAATAGGAAATCACACATTTTAGATTTTGTGTAGTGTTCAGTAAGTACCATCGTATTGGATTAGAAAAAAAGTGACATGCTTGCTGTTTACTTGGAATTCTTCAAATAATTTCATATTAACCCACTAGCCCAATCATTTTATGTATCAGTATAAGATAGCATGGTGGGATGGGGAATAGGGGGCACATTTATTTAAATAAAGAAAGAGAAAAAAAGTTACAGAAAAATGGTAGTATAGTTTGCTCTTGCTAAGTACTTGAGATTTGCGCATTGTTTTAACATGTAGAATTTAAGAAACTCCTTGAGAATTACTTCCAAGTAGACGAAGAAACAGATTTTCCCCAAGTAGCAGCGGCTGTGATCAAGCGCAAGCTCTCAGGGAAGCACGAAGATGCAGACGATGAGTTCCTAGACGAGCTGCGAAGCAAGCCATTGCCAGAGATTAAGGACCAAGACTTCGATTCGGACTTTGACGAGTTATATGAGACCGACGAGGAGCTGGACAATTTGTACAATGCGAGGCAGTATGTGGAGAAAAAACTGATAAAGGACGAGTTCTTCGACGGGGATGATAAGAAATGGGATGAGATTGTAAGAAAGGTGACAGAGGACGGGCTTCTGCAGAACACCAAGGACTGTGAGGGTATCTTGGAGGATATGCTCAATTATGACAAGCTTCTTCCTGGTATGTGTAATTTCATATTTTTCTTTTCCTTTTAGGGTGGATTCATGTGTAGTGTAACCATTGGTGTACTTCAAATTATATGTTTTGTTTAAAGGTGACCGGTTGGCATATCGGGTAGGTTTGTTGGTTTTGCTACTTCGATTCAGGTTTGGTCAAATCAGGTTTCGTCGTGTTAGTTCAGGTCAATTTGGATATCTTGTCATCTGATTTAGGTCTTTTTAGATTCAACTTGGTTCAGATTTTGGATCAGTTATGGGTCATGGTCTGTGAGGTTTCCTGTCAGATTGCATATGTTTAAGTCGGAGTATATGCTAGTAGTCATTTTGGGAGCAAAATATGTCAGTACTGACTAGGGGATAAAGCTCTCCCTTGGAAAAGATGGTGATATTATCAAAACTATGGTCAGGTCTGGGTACAGGTGGGTTCTTCATGCTAATTTAGATCTGCCAGATTACATTTTATCTCTACAAAATCAGAGACACCATGAATACTTTTGTAAATAAGTATTAATAAAGGTTATTGGTGATACTTCTCATGTTTTAGAGGGACATTCCTGATATTTTCTCCACTTTTATCACATGGGTGATATTTGAGGTCTTCTAGAGGCATGTTGCATAGGGCATTTTTGTTGAACTGCAGGATTGCTATATTAACCATGTTGTATTGGTTTAACCAGCTGCATGTTCAGGAGCAAGTATGGCGTGTTTGGAAGAGGCTTCGAATAAGAATTAAGCTTGTTCGAACAAGCCCTTATTCGGTCCCCTTGTTCTCAGAAAATGGCGGAACAAGAATAAGGGGACGAATTGGCGCTTATTCGAACTAGCGCCTATTCGTGGGATGTTTGGATTTGCTTGAACTAGGCTTGTTTGCGAATAGCGCTTATTGGCGGTCTACCAAACACGCCCGTAGTGATTTTTTTAGTTATGCATAATGATAATATATGTATTAGCGTGGTAATATGACCTTTGAAATTTTTTGTTCCTCTTAGAGAGTTTCTGTAGTTGGAATGTATGTTCTATATTATTAGGATGGTTCTGGACTTCTAACTTTGATGCCTTAAGGCATTCACTGGTTGAGTACTGGCATCTAAGAAGTGCAATTTTTTGCCTCTACTAAGTTGATTAAAATTTTTATGTATTTCTTTTGCACCTGCAGAAGTCCCATTTATATCTTTAACTTGAGTTTTGATTCAAGTGCAGATGAGATAAAGCAAAAGGTCCAGGCCAAGTATAATGAGCTAGAAGGTATGTGTGACAGAGGTGAATTAGAGGCTGAAAAGGCCTACGAACTATTCAAAGAATTTGAAGACAAAATGGTTGCAGAATGTATTCAAATTATGGATTCCGAAAAGGCTCATGAAGATTTAACTGAAGTAGGAGATGAGGGTAAAAATGACAAACTTGCCAAACAAAGAAAGAAAAAGGTTGAGTTAGATGACCCGCCTGGTGAGGGGCCCATATTAAGGTGGGAGTCTAGGGTTGTTTTTGTACCAGGTGGTGACTCATGGCATCCGAAAAACAGAAAGGTCAAGCTGTCAGTTACTGTCAAGGAATTGGGGCTTTCTAAGTATGCATTTAGGAGACTAAGAGAGTTGGTTGGTAAAAGATACAACTCTGGACGAGATGAGCTTACTATTACCAGTGAGAGGTATGTTGTTTTTATCTTGTTCAATTTCTTACTTTTCACGGACAAAAGATTGTTGTATAACTTTGAAACAGTGCTTGTTGATGTTTATAAGGAAGTTATGAAAACACAATGAAAACAGTAAAAGATGATATAAAATAAACGAAAGAATTCTTTTGGGATTTTTTTTTTTTAATCTTTTCAGTATTGCACCTAGGGGTCGGAGAATACTTATTCAGTTGTGAAATTTGCCATGTCAAAAACATTCATCTGATATACTCATGGTAATTTGGTTTGTAACAAATTTGCATGGAGAAGGCCAAAATTGTTATAATATGTGTTGTAAGATTGTTTGTGTAGGTATGAGCATAGGGAAGAGAACAGAAAGGATTGTTTGAGAACCTTGTATGGGTTAATTCAAGATGCTGTGAAAGCAGATAAACTGGTAGAGGAGGCACGGACTGCATATGTCAAAGAGCGTCTGAAGAAAAACATTCTTTTCATGGAGAGACTGAAATCGAAAGCTGCTGCATTGAAGCAAGCTGCTGCGTAGCAGTTTCCACTGTATTAGGACCTCTGCAAATTGAGTTTTTTCTTACTTCCTTTTTCTATCCATTTTTAGAAGTTGGTTAATATTTTTTAGAAAAGAATTGTGCCTTGGCACATTACTGGAAAATTAATTTCTGTTGTTTTTCTTTTTTAAATTTGAGCATCAATAGTGGAATTTTGTTTGAGAGAATATCGTAGCAAGGGAGAAGATAGTTTGCTTCCACGCATACAGCTGGGATTACCATTAATTGCAGTGTTGGTTGGTTTGCTCTTTACTCTCCTAGTTAAATCTAGTATAGTAAGTTAGTGACATAACTTTTTTTGGAAATAAAAAATAAAGTCAAAAGAAGAGAGAGAAGCTCCCCGCTTTGTAACAGCTAAAGTTCCCTGGGTAAAATTAACTATTGTTCGGACTTGCTATTTTGTTAAAGATGGCTGAACTGTTGCCTACATTACAAGACGTGCAAAATGTGTTTTGACTTGAGTAAAATTGTAGCTGCACCTGCACGTAATAGTTGCTGACAATCTTTTAACAGTAATAGACAACTGTGTATGAAAACGATCGATGAGTGTGCATAAAAATTCCAAAGACCAAATCCTATTCTGTACAAAAGTTTTAAATTACCACTGGACTCGTTAGCAATCGTTTAATAATTATTCTTTGTAATTACATTTTCTATCTACTAAAAGAAAAAAAAATGCTTAAAGCTATGCAATTTAATAAACTTCGTGAAAAGAACTCTCAAGTCTGTTCTTTCCTATTATTATTATTATTATTATTTGTAATTTATTTGCATATTCAGAAAAAGAAATTTTCTTAAAACTATGCAGTTTGAGAAACATTATGCGCCTGCAAGGTGTTTATGCATATGGACAAACTGTTAGGCTATATTTGACATTCCCTACTCTCAATCCATCACATATACTTACAAAACCTTTTGACATTCCCTGCTCCTTCCAATATCATTACATACATTTACAAACCTATGATTTCTAGAACGTAGCTAGCTAGCAAGTGTTGAAGTATAGTAACTTGGTGATTAAAAAAAATTAAAAGAAGAGAACAGATTTTAGATTCTTTTTAGTTTTTACAGAAAGACAACATAAATTCTAAAACAACTACTTGGTTCAATGTTGTAACAAGTTGCGAAATTTCTACACATTGACTTGATTTAGAGTTTTAGACTTATCTTGCGGAATTAATTGCCATTAGCTAGTTTTGCGCCAGCTAATAAAATTTTATTTTAGTATTCGGATAGTTAAATGAGTATAGATAATAATTTATCATAATAAAAACGAGAAACTTGTCTCGTTGTTGGAGAAGTCAAAAAGGAAGTTAAGACTTGAGTGGATGTCATCTTCCCGTGGACTTCTAGTCCTCGGCTTCCAAGTCAAAGTAGGACCATTTTATCATTGTTCTTTTGCACGTATGCACCTACAAACTTAAATTCATATACCTATAAATATCACCGATATAAAGATAACCATATTTAAAAGATAATACGATGACGATGACCTTTCATTGAAACAATGGAATGTGATGATGTTTTTATGTACAACACTAGCAGTTTCATGTAAGTTGGTTTAAAGTTTTAAATAAATCAGTATCGGTAATAAAATAAAAAATTAATCAGTTTCACTTGATTAAATAGGTAATATAAATTAAACAAGACGCAAAAAAGAAAAAGTTGCCAATGCATCCTGCATTGGAATATGAATGAAGAAAACAATGCATTTATGAAAGGACCCTTGAATGTGCGGAGTATTTTTTTTGTAAAGATAATTAGGAAATAACAAAATTTACTCGAACTTTGGAAGATAACCTGACAAAATTTTGGCATATATCGTTGTATACAATCCTCCTCCCACTTTCAGTATTTGCACACATCTTCCATATCCAACTCATTACTCAAATACATTGCTTTTGTAGGGTGATGTTTACAATTATCACTAAGGTTCACTCCCACTCTAACTATAAAACAGCATTGAGATATATCCATGTTACCAAGTACCAGAGCATAGGAAGAAATGGGTAGGTTTAGACTTAACTCCCATGCTTTATTTCTCTCTTGCCTCCTTCTACTTAGCTGCTTCCAATTTTCACTCTCTGTTAATTGCAGTAAGTTGTCTTGTTGTCTCTCCATTTTTGTCTAATCTTGTCAATAATTTTCCTTGTACAAATTTGTAATAATAACATACTATTATATATTTATCTGTTGATGTTGTTGCAGTTCCAAGGAAATTGCTTACTACCACAAAGCTTGCATATGGAAGCACTTATCCGTGCAGGAACGAACAGGATCCGACCGACGATCCACCCACTCGGAGCTCTGCACAGGGAGTCCGGTCCGGGAGGACGCCTCCATCTCCCAACCCGGGGCCGACACGGTATGCTGGTGTTACTAAAGCTCCTCCTCCAAGTGTTGTCTGATGGATCTGGGTCCGGGTCACAAAAAATAAATTCCAAATTTACTAAATGTTGTTAATTTCCGTTTTGATAACTTAGTTGAACAAATGGCATCTGTTGGCTTAGATGTATGCAGAGATGTTTAGTTGAATTATATTTAGCAAAATGAATTACATCTCGTCAGTTAAGTATGAGATAATTGAGTGTATGATGATAGAAGATTGATAGCAATAGAAATGGAATTGTAGAAGGTAGGTAGGATATGCATAATTAATTAGAGGTACCAACTAAACAGTATTTATAGAGATAGGCTAAAATCTAAATCGTACATCCTTGTTAAGATTCGTGGTGATCAAACCTGTTGAGAGCTCTATCTTGATTGCTCCGTTAGCGATTCCGTCCGGCCTAATCTCATCTCTTCCTCTTTTTGGTGATGAATTAGTCCATCTACTTTTGTGGAACTTTGATCCATGGTAGATATTGAAGAAGAAGTCAAGAAACTGGTATGGTATAACATACTGGTACGCACCAGTAGTTGTGCTTCTCGGCACAATGAAGTTTAACTAGATCATCTACTTTTTGCATTATCTCCCCTCTCTCTATTTCATTATAAAATCTGAACTTGTTCATTTAATTTATTAAATATGCATAATTTAGTCAAAATCCTTACATGTCCTGGAATTAGAGAGATAGAGTAGTAGAGATGGCTCTATAGCATTTTTCTATTTCATTTCTCAGTAAATTTTACAGAGATGACCTTTGATATTTATATAGATCTACCAACTTGATCTACTGTAATTAGCTAGATCTACCAAGGCAAAATGTAAGTTGCTTTATGTTGTACAAAACGTCTCTAGTAAGGGGAGCGCTTCAGTTGCGATGGCAGTGATGGTATTTTAAGCGATGACAATAATCAATTTTCTTTTTTATCTGATGTAATGATGTTTTGGAATTAATCTATTTTCGTCCATTCAGTTTTGTAAAATTAATTTTTAATCGCTTAAATATAATATATTTTTTTTATCACTTTGCCAATTTTTCCATTCAAAATCCATCAAATTCCGTACTGTTTTAGATTGAAATCATTTATAGATTAACAAAATTTATACAACTATTATAAATAATTACAAATTCAGCGACTAAAATTAAATTTTATGTATTCTGTCGGACTGAGACCAAAGGCCTTTCATTCATTGTACCAACTTCCTACGAGCCAATTGTTTTTTTAGTAAAATATGTTCATCCAATTAACTTATTAGGGCCATTTTTTTTTTAACTATGTTATCGGGTCGCCATGTTACTACAAAATGTGTTATTCTCAAATGAGCTGCAATGTTATTCTCATTCTCACAGATCTTAGCCCTGACCCCCAAAAAACAATGGTATAGACATTGGTAGTGAAAACTAGTAAGTTATCATAAATTAAAAAATAGTGAACCAACAAGAAATTTGGGAAGAGAAATATGGCATCAAGTAAACAGATTCAAATATTACAATTATTTAATTTACACCAGTAATGAACTGGTACCTAACCAGTAGCAAATAACAGCTACTTAACTAACCCATCAATTATACAACTACTGTTCACCATAGCAAATTTACTGCAATTTTCTTGTTAACAATAATATTTCAGTTATCACTTGCCACTCACTTTAGATTATTTTCAGGTAAAATCAAGCTGATTTTGAGCTCCCTTTTCCTCAAATGGAAATATAAGGAAGATAGTAAGATTTATTTATTTGAAATGAATAAGTGAAAAAGAAAACTGCACCTCAAAATTTGCAACTTTTGCAGAGGATACCCAATAATTTTCAAAATTGCGAGACATAAATGTTAGGTTAATTGTTGAGAATGGATACTAGAAATTAAAAATTATTTTACAGAAATAAATAAGAAGAATGTGATAGCTCTATGAATATCTAGAATAGGAAATAGGCAACGTTAAAAAAATAATACCCAGCTATATATAAAAAATCTTGTACCTCCTTTGTAACGTTTGAAAGAAACAATAATAAAAAAATACATTTTACTCTTTAAAACTAAATATGCCTCAGAGCAGAGATGATACTACTTCGAAGCGGAGTAGATCGAGGGGGTAGAAGAGAATAGTTATATGGCGGAGCCCATGGGGGGTGCAGAGGAAGGCTTAGAACCTTTTATAAGGCGAATTGGTCGAGGGAGCACCGTAAAGGCGAACCAGTGAAGAAAAAGAGGCTTCTGGTGATGGAAAAAGACCAGATATCAAAGGGGGGGGGGGGGGGGGGGGATCAACTCATCATCTGTGCTTTAAAAAAAGAAGAGAATTGATAACTGTCATATGCAGTTTGCCATCGGTTACCATCGTTTAAACAAAATGAATACATAAAATAGACAAGATGAATATATAAATAATCAAAGTGAACACATACAAGTAAATAAGTTGAATATGAATATAAAAATCCGAACAAGCGATGGCAAAACTTATTTTTTATATGTGCTCATTTTAATTATTTATATGTTTATCTTGTCTATTTTATGTGTTTATTTTGTTTAGCGATAATGGAAAAACTGCATATGGCGGTAATCAATTTCCAAAAAAAAAGTCTTTTTTTTAGTTCTCTAAATTTTAATTCTCTGGACCAGTTGTGTCCTAAGAATTTAGATAGGGGTGAAAACGGCGGCTGTTTTAATCGTTCTTTCGTTTCGTTTCGTCGGACGAAACGGTTAAAGATTTTGGTTGCGTTTCAAAAACGAAACGGTTAACGCAAACACGTAGTCAGTTTCGTGTCCAAAATGAAACGGTTAATGCAACACTCCATTTTCGTGGTCGTTTTAGACGTTATGCACCCCTAAATCTAGAACATAATGCCTTAGAAATGGGCCCCAAAACAGAACGTTTCCAACCAAAAAGTAACAAGTCCAAAGTAAAAGCATAATTTTGGTAGAGCCCATAAATTTATAAAGCCCGAACAGAATAAAAATTTTCGTAGAGCCCAAAAAAATACTTAGGCTAATAACGTGTAGATAAATCCAAATTCTAAGTGTACGCAATGATTAAAGCACAATGTTTTTATTTTGGGTGCTTGGCATATATAAAATCCAATGATTCTGGGAAACAAAATTAAGCTGAATAAAAAGGAATAGGTTTAAAGATCTCACCAAACGTAGGTTGAATCTCTATTAACAAAAAGGCTCTTGTTGCGACAAGATACCTATTTTTCAAAAGATTGAACAGGGCAAGCATAGAGAGGTCGATGATGAAGATTGACAACCGTAAGATGACATGAGTCAGGTTCAGAGGCTTACAACTATGCACCTCGATGACATAAATAAAACTGAAATAAAATGAAGAAAATCAATGATCGCAATATGATACAAATGAAATTAAAAAATTTATTTATATTTTTTTTACAGAGGACACACAAATTTTGAAACACCATTTGGATCAATGTTATAATAACAAGTGACGGTTTTGCTACGCATTGACTTGATTAGACTTATCTTGCGGAATATCCATTAGCTAGTTTGCGCCAGGTAATAAAACTTTTATTTTAGTATTTCGGATAGAAATAAAAGTATAAATAATATTTTTAGCAGAATGAAAACGAGCAACTTGTCTCGAGCTTGGAGAAGTCAAAAAGAAAGTTGGGTGGATATTCAGTTTCCCCGCTGACTGCGACTTCAAAGTCAAAATAGACCCATTTGATAGTCCTTTTGCACATATCCACCTTCAAACTTAAATTCTTTTTCTTATAAACTACCTTTTTGAAGATCCTACTTTATATAACTATCATCGATATCAAGATAAGCATGGGCGGATCCAGAAAAAAATTTAAGCCAGACACAATTATAATATAATAAAATTTAAAAAATAAAATAAATAATAAATTTAATAAACAAAGTCATTCTAAACATATATAATTGAAATATTACAAAATACATCATCTTTTTTAATAAATCTAATCATTTTTTCACGATCTTTACTTCTTTATCAATCACCAAAAAAAAAAAAAAAGTTAAAACAATACATTATTTTTAAGCATGTCAAATATTTTCTAAATCTTAGCTTAGGCACTATGATTTTTTAAACTTGGACATCTATCAAATCCTACCATCTGGATTCTTAATTTTTCAAAAACGATCCTAGGCAAGTGCGTGAGGTACCATGTATTTGGATCTGCCACTAAAGATAACCAGATTTAAAAGATATATGGTAGCGATGAGCTTTAAAAAAAAAAAAAAAAAAAAAAAAGGGAACGTAATGATGTTCTTAAATATGTAGTATATATTAAAAAAGACAAAAAATAAAGAAAAAAATACCAACGCATCCTGCATTGCAGTGTGAACGAAGTAAACAATGCTTTAATGCCCTATCAGGTACGCAAAATTTCAAGTAATACAAGGAACTAAAACTGATCGAAATAGCAGTGTCCGATAAAAAAAAATTGATAACCAGTACTTGATCTAGTAGCAACATATTTTCAGTGATAGTCGCAGATTTGAAATGATCCTTTATGATATTTCATTTCGAAATAAATTGAAGAGCTTGACTTCCATCTTATCTTATAAAAAAAAAAAATAATAATAATAATAAAATACAATATCGGAAAAACATCGGATTTCCATGAGTGGCCAGTAGGAACTTGGGTAGGGCCGTAGGGCACTCAAAACTTTGCTTTATGAAGGACTAGGAGTATTAAAAGAATCAATGGAGAACAAAATTTGGGAGAATCAATCTGACAAACTTTGCACATATGGGTGCATAACCTTCCCACTTTTTGTTTTTGTATTTTATTTTATGATAAATTGGAGTCTAAGTAATCCAACTTATTTTTAAATTAAATATTTATGAAATACCAATCCTAGTTTCAAACCCTCCCACTTTTGTTATTAAACCAAATTGACCCACTCCATCTCAGTATTCATATACATTGTTTTTATGGGGTATATTTACAATTATCCATTGAGGTTTGATCCCTCCGCTATAAAACAGCTTGGAGATATATCCATGTTACCATAGACCAGAGCAGAGCAAGAAATGGGTAGGTTTAGACCCAAATCCCATGCTTTATTTCTCTCTTGCCTTTTTCTATTAAGCTGCTTCCACCCTGCACTTTCTGTTAATTGCAGTAAGTTGTCTATTGCGCTCTCCATCTTTTCCTAATCTTGTCAATAATTTGCTTGTACAAATTTGTAATAACATACTATTATTTATCTATATTGTTATTGATTCAGTTCCAAGGAAATTGCTTACTACCACAAAGCTTGCATATGGAAGCAATTATCCGTGCAGGAACGAATAGGATCTGACCGACGATCCACCCACTCAGAGCTCTGCGCAGGGAGGCCGGGTCAGGAGGATGCCTCCGCCTCCCATCCCGGGGACAAAACGGCATAGTGGTGTATCAACGGAGCCAGAATTTTTTTGAATGGGGTTCACATACCTTATATTATTAAAAACAATGACACCTATAATACTAAAAATATTATAAATATATGTATTATTGAAATATATGTATTATTGAAATAAAAAGACACCTATAATACTAAAAATATTATTTTGTCAAGATTACTATGTTGAAAATGATACTGTTAAATGGGTTTACTTTTGTTCAAACTGAGAAAATTAAATCCAAATCAAAGGCTACTGGCAGTGGCGAGGCCAGCCAATTTTTAAGCATGGGCACACATGAATAGAGAATAATAAAGCTAATATTAAATTAAAAAAATATAACAAACAATAATTTAAACAAAAATAGTCATTTTTAATATTATATAATTGTACTATTACAAAATACATATCTTTCCATAAACCTTTGTCGCTTTATCTAACATTAAAAATACAATCAAAATAAAACCATTCTAATCATCTAATCTAATGCAATCAACAATCCTTTGCGCGGCTTCATAGATTGAAATCTTTGCAAGATTGACTCATTAGGAACCTCTTTGAACACATCCTTTTCTATATAAGTAACCAAATTATCATTCAACCATGTATCTCCCATTCGATTCCTTGATTTGGTTTTAACAAAGTTCATAGCCGAAAATGCCCTTTCAACACTTGCCGTTGCAACCGGCAAAATTAAAGCCAACTTGATCAATTTATATACCAAAGAATAAACAATATCTTTTCTCTTTGCAACCAACATTTGAGCAAGATCACCCATTCCATTCAATTGAGAAAAATCTTGATTAGCATGCAAATCATGTATGTAACAATCAAGTTGTGTCTCTAAAATAGAAAGCTCACTTTTTGAGAAGTCATTTGGATAAAAACGAGCCAAGTTGATCAATTTTACCTTATCAAATGCACAAAAGTTGCTACGAGGATGTAGACACGACATACATCGAAGTAACTCAGTGTTTGCTTCTGTGAACCGATCATTAAGCTCTCGAAGTATCAAGTCAATCACAGCATAAAACAAATCAATGCGATAATAGTGATCATTTTTCATTCCTTGAATTGCACGTTCCGACCGTTTAGCAACCTTTTCATCCTCCATATTTAACACATCAATTTTGTGCTTTGAACAAAAGGAGTGAACTTCATCCAACAATGAGTTCCAACCATTATCTCGCATGTTTTGCAAACGAAGTTTAGCCACCACAACCAAATCAACCGCATTTATAATCTCTTGCTCTTTTTTTTGCAAAGCTTGTGATAATTCATGAGTTATGGCCAATACATTTTTCATGAAGAGGCAACTAAAAACAAACTCAAAAGTAACAAGTGAATCTAACAAGCTCGAAGCATTACCTCTGTTATATGCATCCTTCGCATTCTCCAAAATATCTTCAAGCACACTCATAACAGCCCCAAAAAGGATGGTTAAGTTAGTAAGGGACCTATAATGTGAACTCCACCTTGTAGTCCCCGGTCGTGCAAGACTAGTCTCTTGATTAGAACCCGTCCCAATTGAAAGATCACCATCTTTAAGAGCCTCTTGCACCTCAGCAGCACGCTCTTCACGTAACTTATCACGCCTTTGACATGAAGCCCCAACAGTACTTTGAAGATTAGAAAGATAAGTGAAAAGAGTAGCAATGCGCTTATACTTTTCAGCTACCGCCACTAGAACTAGTTGAAGTTGATGTGCAAAGCAATGAACATAATATGCACAACTATTCTCTTTCAAAATCAAAGCCTTCAATCCATTAAACTCGCCCCGCATATTACTAGCTCCATCATAACCTTGACCACGAAGACGAGAAAAACTCAACCCGTGCTTACAAAAGAGCTCCTCAAGTGATACCTTAAGTGACATTGATGTTGTCTCCGAGACACGCACAATTGCTAGAAACCTCTCAACAATCATTCCTTGCTTACTAACAAATCTCAAAACAATGGCCATTTGCTCTTTGCAAGAAATATCGCGGGATTCATCGACCAACACAGAGAACAATTCTTGACCAAGTTCTTCAATGATTTTATTGGTAGTCTCAATTGAAGCTGCATGAACAATTTCCTTCTGGATGTCAGAGCACACTAATTTACAATTGCTAGGAGCATTTTGTAATACAACACCAAAAATTTCAGCACTATGGTCGGCCAAAAACCGAAGCAATTCTATAAAATTCCCTCGGTTTCTCGAATACTCAGATTCGTCATGCCCACGAAAAGCCAACCCTTGTTTCAAGAGAAACCGAATGCAATCAACAGAAGCAGTCAATCTAAGTCGATAAGCGCGTAGAGCACGCTTGGTTTGGCCTTCTAAAATGGTTTGAATACTTTGTTCTTGTTTCATTAAGTCTTGGCATTTCCTTAAAGCAACATTGTGAGCACTATTCAATCCACCAACATGTTCATGAAACCTTTTCTTGGACTTCCAATTTCTAAAACCCGTACTTGTAAAAGCATCTCCACCTCCCTCTTGATTCTCCGGCTTGAAAAGATAGCAACACAAACAATATGCGGCATCTTTTTGTATGCTATACTCCAACCAATATGCATATTCTTTGTACCATGCTTTATTGAACCGTCTTTGTTTATCACCAAAAAGTGTTTGAGGAAAATCTTGCAACATAGGTTGTTTTGGGCCGGCTTGTAGATATTGCCTTCTTATGAACTCATGATCATTTGGATTATAATCACTTATTGGTGGTCGAAGGCCCGGATCAGAAGGAACTTCAAAGTTCGAATCCAATCGCGCTCGCTTACGAGTTGAATCTTGCTCCTGAGTTCCTTGGAGAGGTTGAGATGATTTTTTATAATACCTCTCCATAACTATAACAAGGAATTAAATAAAGATTCAATTTCAGACATAAACTTCCACCCCAATTTGAATATTCAAGTTGAGTAACTCAAATAAAACAAGTTCTGTTACAATAAAATTTGCATAATTTTAAATAATTTGATATCTATCTCTAAATATTTTCATAATCATGATTAACAAGTACAAACTTATATTTTAATTTCAGCAAGCAACTAAACTTCAAGTCTTCAATATATAATTTGGAACTATGCACAATTTTTTTTTTTCCTACTTAAGGCAGAGACCAGAGAGCTACGCATCGCACAAGTCAAAACCATCTAAAAAATTTTCTTCTATAGTTCTGGAAATAAAGTCAAAATCATCCTCAAATTTTGATTTTCCTACTTAAGGCATTGATATTCAATTGAAATTCTTATTAATAAAATAGATTTCAGAAAAATTACCTTGTGCGTTTGGAGCAGAGACCAGAGAGCCGGGAAGACGCGGCAACGGCAACGGAGCACCGGAGCACGTAGCAGGTAGTGAGTGAGCAGTAGAGAGACGAAGCCAGAGATGAATTGAGAGGGGAAGTTGATCAACGAATCCTCCGCGAATAGAAAAACCTAGGTCACACCAGTCAACACTTTACGAACTTTACTTTGCCTCTTTTCTGTTTAATTTTTTTTGTGACTTTGTGATCCCGAGAGCCAAGAGGTCAAAGAGAATGGACTAGTCAAACATCAAATAAAATATTGCAAAGTGGGCTATGCGCCTATGCACAAGTAAAAGCCCAATTTTGAAATCAAGAGTGGGCACTGTATTTTTTTAAGGGTAGGCATCTACACATATGCATATACCAGGTCCCTTATTTCTGAAAATTAAGCCTGGGCAAGTGCCCACACTTGCCTACTACTGGCCTCGCCACTGCTACTGGTACATGATCGATTAAAGGTGTTTGGATGAGGCATGCATTGCTGCTGCTTGTACTACATAATAACTGTGTTTTTGGTGTGTATCTACTGCGCAAGTGACAGAAAGCTCACTGCAGCCTTTTATTGTGGTACTAGTGCGAGGGTCAATCGTCACTGTAATGGAGTCTTGAGCAAATTAGATGTGAAAGGAGATAGAGAGTCTCAAAAATTAATAAAGATGAAAAGGACATTTTGGTCCATACAAAATGGTATTGCATTTGGGAGTATGTTTATACGACAAACGTGGCAATTCTGTAAACAACATAGTTTGAGGGTGGCATTAAGCTAAGAGTTCATTTTGAGATGACATTTCTCTAATTTCAGAATTTTAGAGTGGCATGCCTCCAATTTCCCCTAATTTTTTTTAGTATTTTGGAACTAAAAAGAAAACATGATCGTATTTATCCAGAAATATTTTGTAATTTGTAGGAAGAAGAGTTAATCAGGAACTTACAATAAATGCAAGAATATTGATAGAACTTTGAGAACCTAGGTACCAAATAAATTTATACCTAGTTTCTACCCTACTAATCGTTGGGCAAAGCTAAGGGTCGATCCACAGTGACAGTAAAAATGATTACCGGACTTAGTTTTTCTTAAAATCTAGACAGAATAATTTTTGTGATGTTTTGGTTAAAAAGATAATATCAAATAACAATTGAAATTGAAGAAATAAATAATAAAATATTTTTGGGTTAGTTTTTATATTTTTCTGGACTAAAACAGATGCAAGAAAATGTCCTAAGGCTTTGGGTTCATTTAATTTGGCTCTAGAGCGTTGATGCCACTCGCTTTCGCGCGTAACAGAGAAGATTTCAGACTGAAATCTATAAATTTCGGACCGAAATTTATAAATCATCTTAGCGAAATTCACTCCAGACTCTCTGTTTTGGTTTGATAATTTTAGGTTAAGTTATGTGAAGGTTACTTGTCGATCAGACCTAAATCCGAGCCTCAGTTATCACAATTTTGGGTTGGACTTGGTAAGGAACTCGATTTTTACCACGTAACCGACTAGTCCTAAACTTTCGTGTTGGAATTTAGTCAATTAAGATTTTTGTGTTGGAATTCCAGAGGTATCTAAAACTTTTCAGATTATAGAAACTACACCTATCAGTCTATTAGTTAACCACTCTTTCGAGTGAATGGCTTACCTCAAGTGCTTAGCATTTTTTACAATCTATTCTAGTTTAATGACATAAAGACGCTATAGTTCATCCATAGGTAAACAATCAAACAAATCATAAACATAGCCAAGCATAATAATAATATCTCAACACATCAACATCACATAACATAATCGTATCTCATCAAACCATAGCAAATACCAAATTAAACTACTACCTAACCTTAAGACATATTAAAATTTAGCCTAACATGTTCAAACTACAAATAACAACAATTATCATACATAAAACAACAAATAAACCCATAGAATAACAAAATAAAGTCATGAAAGAGTTAACCAAATAGCCCTTATACTTTACTTCTTCTTCTATGGTCAGAAGTCGATGGAGAACAGATCTGGATTGCTGTCGCCTTGTCCAAACTCCGCTACCTTGCCTTCGATCTTCGTGGAAAAAGTCAAAAACACTTGTGCAAGAGGTGGAAAACTATGTAGGAGAAAGTATGATGTCCGTCTGCCTGTAAATCACGCCTAGAAATATCCAGAGAAAGTCCAGAAGGCGGCTAGGGCAAGAGATGATCCTTCCTTCTTTGCAAAACTACAAAAAATCACCTTCCATAAATAAATTTCAGACCGAAATATACATATTTCAGATCGAAATTACACTCTGGTCCTGAGGTGTGGGCTGAAACTTGGGCCTTCGTGGTAAATCCAATCTGCCTTGGTACTTGTGGATCTTTCCTGGTCTATAACATGCGTGTGTGAGCAAGGAATGAGTCGTCTCTTGCTTGTCGTGTCTTGTCTTCAATTTTCACAAAAATTCTACAAAATAAATAAGAAGTGACGGCAGTACCAATATTCTGGAAATCACAGTTAATTATGAAATAATTGCATTGGTTTGAGTATAATTTTGGTGCTAAGTGTGGTCAAAATAAGTATAAAAATAAGAGAGATCAAATATCTTTTTATTGAAAGTCTTCAAATTAAGCAAAAGCTAGTAGTAATCAGTATTATAAATAAAATGCGTGGGTTTCGTACATTATTTTGCTAAATATAATCCGACACGTTCAGGTCAAAACAATGTTAAATAAATTTTTTTTTATTTGTGCAACATGTTGCTCTGTGATTGTATGTGTGGCGGGTATTATTACTTATAAAACTGACTCGATTCACCAGGACACGTTAATTCGGTACCTCATTGAATTGTTTCTATCGATGTCGTCTGTCTCTATTTTGTGCTGCTCGGAGACGCCCTTCTGCTATTCCTTCTCTTATCCTCCTCTGGTACAACTGCGACCTCCTCCCTCGGATGGTCCTTCTCGCCTCCGACTGATAGGTGCTAGCAAAAAACCCTAGATCACAGATCCGATCCTTTTTCTTCCTTGGATTTCTCTCTGATTTGATGTTTTAATTGAATTTTTAGTTAAATTGAGTTGAGAATAGTAGAACGATGATATATTCATATATATACCATCAATTTGATTTCTCTCTCAACTTCTTCTCTTATGCTCTTTCCGTACATCACATCCCCATCTCCTTATTGTTGGATGAAGCCTCTGATTATTTGGAATTTCTACTCCCCTTTGTTGCTTTCTTTCATTGGTAAGTCTCTTCTTCCCTTTCTTCACTCAGTACCACCCCCTCACCACACAAAATCAATGCATGAGTAACTGTGACTGAGGAGGAAAGTTTTGCGCTGCCTCATTTGTCTATTCGATTTGGAGTTTAGTGCTTGACCTCTCTCTCAATTGCCCTCTCTGAAAACCATCGTTGACAACAAGGCCAAGAGCAAGCGCCGCTGCGACTTCGAGCAAGGGCCCCTCGAAACCCTACCCACCACCACGAGAAATTTTGGGTCGCTGCTCTCATCCTCGCCTCTGCCTTTCCTCAAAGCTACTGACTACTCATCAATGGCAAGGTATGGATCTCAAAATCATTAACTGATTTTTGCCCTCTCTTTTGGTCTATTTGGTGCATTAAGGTTAAGTTGCCATGACATGGAATTCTGGTCACAAAATTTGTAAGCCAAAAAAGGCAGATGCCGGTTGATGCCATGATAAGTCTATGTTGTACCAGATATGCAAGCAACCTGGTACCAACACAATCTAGATCCTACAGCTTCTTTTGTTAGTGCTTTGTAGTTCGTACAATTAATTGTTTTGCAAATAATTATTATTAATTGTTGTAGTTGTTGGTTGTTTTTTTTCCCTTTTGAAAAAACTTTTAATGGGCGCATGTATTAACCATGTATATTTTACATGGTATGGTGTAACCTTGGATGGATCTACTGAAAAGCCTTTGGAGATGCCAAGAGATTTAAAAATGTAGGCTGCAGCACGTCAGCAGTGAGGATGATGGAGAGATATCAGACTTACAAGCATGATTGGTAACCGTAGTGAATAAGGAGAGAAAGAAGGAGATTGATTGTAGCAATTCTCGGACCCTCCTTTATCGTCAATCGGATCGCACTTCCTCCTTTTCTTAGTCCTAGATATCGGTAAGATCCGTTCATGGATTTTTTTGCGTTGCCATTCAAACGAGTAGGTCTCTAGAATTTTTTTCTGAATTGTAAGTAGCTCTCTACACGATAGCTTTTCTTCATCAATTCAATATATTGTTTGATGATGGTTTTACTCTTTTTTTCTCTGGTCACAACTCACAACTACATCTTTGTTCATATGGACATCATTTTCCTCTTCTTTGATTCTGTAGTTTAGTGAGGTTCATATGATTAAACATTACATAAATGATAGCTTGGTAAGTATACGAACTGTCTATTGGTATTCACAAATGCAATCTAGCACATAAACATGCTTCCAAACTCATTTTCTGAAGTTATGTTTTTCATTATCTACTTGAGAAAGGAACTGGACAGGATGGCTGGCTTTCTGTTAAAGAAATGGTTTGAAGTTCAAAAGGCGTGAGTGTTTTTTATCCTTCTTTTCCTTGGTACTTCGTCCCTGCGTTGGACCCATGAGCCTAAATTCTTAGAGACAAAAGAGATTCAACATCTTTGTTGGTAGTTTGAAGTTGATCAGATCGACCAATAGGAAGGGTATATCATACAAGCTTGGGATTAACAGCACGTACTTTAAAACAAGTCAAAATAATGATTAATTAACTGCTGAATTTATTAACTTATAATTTTTGGCTGGGATAATCATGACTGCTGATATGTGATGCAGAGTTTGCGGATATGACCTGGGAGGAGTTCAAGGCAGCAAGCTTGGTGCAGCTCATAATTGCTTAGCTACACTCAAGGGCAATCTTATAATGACTGCAGAGGCTTCATCACTTGAGATGGTTCTATATTTTTATGATATGATTTATTTTTTAGCAAGTTTAATTGAGTGCCTTTATAATGGAAATAACATTTTAAAAAAGTGAAACTTTATTTTTGCTTTGTCTAGGAAGATTGGAGCAAGGACAGTGTCGTGAGCTCAGTGAAGAACCAGTGCCACTGTGGATAGTGCTGGACTTTTAGGTAACAAAGAAAGTAGAATAATTCTTATTACTGTTTCTTAGATAGTTAATAGTTTCTGTTTGTAAAGAGATTTTGTCCTAAATTTCAATAATCAGCACTCGATTAGATATTCAACGGGCACATCAAAATCAAAATATTACTAGGCTTTGTCCAATCACCCAAAACCATGTCCAATTGTCCCAACTAGCATTTTGCTTTTAGTTATTTTCTTTCAAATTTGTGAACTTGCAAAGGATTTGGGTCTTCTCTTATACCTAGCCTAATGCTGTAATAACCTGTGAACAAATAAATTGGTGCCACATAGATAGCTGAGGAGCTGAACCCTTGAGTGCAATTTATTTAAGTTAACACAAAAGATAATTTGGTAGCTGAATGGAAAAAATGGACCTGTCTCTTATTTACTGTGGCACTTTAATAAGTGATTTCCATTCTGATATTTATTACACTGCAAAAGTAGCATCACAGTTCTACCAAAAGCCAAAATTCAAGGCCAAGGGAAGGAAAACCTTTCATCAAATTTAATGGATTTTCTAAGTTCATTGAATATGTTTCTGTTACCTGTATAGGTATGAGACTATGGGCTTAATTAAGGGAGGTACTGTGAAAAGGTACTAAGCTTGCATGGGGATCAAGCTGGGGTTTGAAAATGGTACGCTTGGAGCATGATCATCTTGATGCAAAATGTAGTAATAGTTTCTGGTCTTTTGTTTTAGTTGATTTTGTCTGTGTAATAACTTTTCTGTCGTGTATAAAAAGAGATATTTCAGTAGTTTTATTTTGGGTTTAGGGCCGGGGATGTTTAGGAAAATGTATAAGGTCATATTGGGGGTAAAAATGGGGTTAGAAAAGGTTTCTGTACTGATACCGGGTAGACAGGTACCAGTACGGTTTCATAGTTTATATGTAAACGTTGATGCTTCTGTTGAAAGAAAAATTGGTGGATTTCTCCACTGATATAAAAAATATATATATCAATGTATGTTCGTCTAATTTGATGGACAGTAATTAATTGAAGAGACGTAAATGGAATTAAAAAACAAAGAGACGCAATAATGTCACAAATGCTGCTCTGACGGAGAAAACAGAAATCGCAAAAATTTAAACAAAAGACCATTAGTTTTTTTTTTTAATGAATCAAAGATATAAGCATCAAAACATCATTAAGGTCTTAATAACATCAAAAATTAAATTTCTCAATGCTATTTGCAATTAAACATAATTGGTAAATTGAATGGACTTATCATCTGCAGATAATTTTCGAATTACAAGCCGAAATTTCCAACTGTAAATTATCAAATAAATCTAAAAGCCCTTTTATACATGTCAAATTTGAAACTGTAGATTACCATTTTAATTCATGATTAAACGCTATTAAAATTTGGTGCTAACTACATTCAATTGAATTAAAAGTTAGGAAAAAATTTCATATGATCAGACTATACAATAATAATCATTGCAAATGATATTCAATAATCAATTTTTTTACAAAAAAATCATAAAGAAAAATTTGTTTTGTTGAGGGAAATTGATAATAAAAATTAGTAAAAATTTTCCAATATCGAGCGAAGCTCGATGTACTCCTCTAGTTATACATATATAGTGGTGGAGCTGAAATTTAGAGTTAGTGGTTACTGATCGATTGGTTTCATTAGTTAGTGCACAATGGTTTAATAAAGAAGAATATTCAGTATTGTCGTTTATTTATTTACAGCTAAAAACAGGATGGGTAGAATTTTCTTTTCTTTTTTTTTTTCCTCCCCCAAAACCAATTCTCTGTTGCTATATATGTGATATATATTACTCTTAGTCACCAGATAATACATTGAAAATAGAAAGAAAAAAAAATATTCGAGTTAACACAATAATAGCTGGTAAGTGCTAATTTAATTAATATGATTAATTATCCAGATATTTGCGTCTAAAACAAAGCTTACATTAATAGATTACTTTATAGCATATTTTATCACAGATAATATGGTATTAAAAATAATATTAATATAAAATATAGGTCCGGATACCATTAATATGAAAAGATTATAAAATAATTTTGTTTGCTATTAATATATATGCTATTTTAAATTAATACAATCGACCATTTGAATCCTCAAATTTTGTGCATATGTAGTAGTTAAGAACCCCATGTGAATCATAATCATCAAAAAAAAAAAAAAAAAAAAAAAAAACAGAAACAAAGAAAGAAATATATGCAGGCATCCCTTTTGATGAAAGACAAAACTTCAGATATGATATTTGCCGTTCGAATTTAGATTATTGTAATAGAAACAAACTCCTAATATTATGTGTGGATAATTACATCAAACATATACAATGACCTACATAGTTTATAATTTGACCAATTGCAAAGCCAATTATCAAGACTTATTTTATAAGTTGACCGATTACAAAGCCAATTATCAAGAAGATAGTGAACAATATCCCTAGTGCAACCCACCAGCCCCAAGAAGATTCATGATCTGTTGATGTCTGTTGAAGCATATTCCCCTTTGACGTGGACCCACTAGTACAAGGTGGCAATGGTAACCCACAAAGACCCGAATTATTCTCAAATGCAGATGCTTGATGTGTAGCTAACGAACCCAATTGAGGTATGGGATGTTAGGAACTCAAGTCCATGTGCAATTTTAATTTTTATTAACATTTAACAAGCAACTAAAACGCACGAAAAAACGGATCTAGTTATTCAAGTCATTTAACATATAAAGGGAGAAGCGTAGGAGGTTACCTCTTCCGAAATCGTATTCGGAAGGCTTGAATCCAATCTCTTGGAGTCGGTGGCGTGCTCGTCACCTTCTTGACTGCCTCCGGTTGCCTCGAGTCCACCTAGAAGATTAACCAAAGTCTCAAGACAAGTGCTAGCTTGTCCGAGACGATAGCTAATTCCCTTTTGATTTCCTTCGCACGATTAACTGTTTAACTGGAAGGAGAATCGCTCAACGCATGAGCTAGAGATGGAATTAAGAGGTTAGAAAATGGAAAAACCAATTTTCTCCATTATGAACAGTAACCGTGAATAGTGCACGTGAACAGTAATGCGGCCATGGAGAGAGGAGAGAGGAAATTAGGGTTTTTCCTTGACTTCTTCCCAAAGAAACAATCAATATATATATAGAACGTTTCCATAATTAAATTTCTCTCTTCCTATTTTCTCCTGGACGAAATTGCCCCTATCATGGCTGAAATTTTCAGCCCTCATGTGGGCCAGGCCACATGATATAATGGCCTATTAAATCACTCCTTTAATTCGTCTCATATCGGACTTTCAGTTAACTGATTAACTAAAAGGCCAATTAGCTCAGTATAATAAATATGCATTGAACTAACTTAATTATTAACATATTAATAATTAATTTGGAATTAGCATATGCATTATATTATTTCTATATGATCCATTTGAGTTAATTAACTATAACGGTATATAATTAATTAATCAACTTATCATATATTCGCAGTACTCGCTACTGCAAATAAATAAATAATGCACGTATGGTTAAAGTCCTATTTGTGTGACCCTTTGAGGATTTATGCTATGTTGGCCATGGAAAATAAATCACCATTTATTTCCATTAATCATAAGCGATATCTAGCAACACGTTATGATTCCCAATTCGCATAAATAAATACTGTACCAATACAGTACTTCAATCCTGCATAAGAAAAAGTATCTTATTGTTTTGATTCCTATGTCACATGATATCCTTATATAATCTAAGATAGGAGTGTGTCATTCTTGCAGATTATACGTTTCTTGATCTAGAGTTAATCGCCTAGTTGCGCGCATACGATCTAACTCCATCAAGGGGCCCAGTAGATATCATCACTCACTAGGTGAACTAATGAGGGACATACAGTTGTCTTGATGAACAGTTTCTCCCCGCACAATTCAAGAGAACATAAATAAAGTCCGTATAGCAGCCCTTATCAGGAATCAGCGTTAGACGATATTTATAGAACCTATCCTCATGTGGAGAAACTGAACATCTCAAACTCGAAAATCAAACACGTATGAAATAAATAATGACACATAACACAATCCATATATTTATTTCATTGGGTCATGTCCTGTGCTATGTTCCAGTAACATACACATATGCAATTAAGTCGGTAACTCCTTACCCATGATTTGTAGAACTTAATCATCACTTAACTTGCATACTAATCTTATATGATAATTAATGTTCCTTATTAATTATCAAGATTATGGACTCTTTAGAGATATTATTGTCATTCTAACGAATGATCCACAGAGATCTACAATTCAGATTCTCAACCTGAATGATCTGTCAATAATAAACTCTAGGAACAAATGATCAAGCATCATCAATAACATAAACTAATATAATAGCCAACAACTGATTGGCTTCTAGGACATATCTCTAACAATCTCCCACTTGGTCTAGAGTCAATCAGCAGTGACTTCTAGCCAGTGAAGACCTGAGAACGATGTCATATATCTATATATATACATGTCTCGAACCTCAAAAGAAAATAATACGCTTAAAGCCAGTTACTCATACGTCCATTACGCATGGATGCTCGATAGCATCTCGTATACTGCTTAAGGTAGAGGTTATGTCAGAGTCTTCACTGTGTTCGCGAAACTATCCACTTTTGGTTGAACCTACAAATATATATACTCATATATATATAGTCTTGATCATCATCATATGAGATCAAGTGATACTGTCATAGATCATAGTTGGATCACCAATTGGATATTGGGTTCTTCAAGACTAAGCTATGGTTCGAGATGCACAGAACCATATTAGCTTGACTGAGAACTTCTTGATCCAAACTATCCCATTTCGTTGCTTCACAAATTGTTATATATTTTGTTTTGGTGACGGAAACGGTTATAATATTCCATTTAGAACACCTTCTAAACTTACAACACCACCTTTAAGCAAAATATGTAACTTGATTGTGATTACATCAATCTTTCGAAAATTTAGCATCAGTGTAACAACTTACACGAGCTCCTTTTCATCATAAATGAAAAAATATCTCTCTTTCTCATAAAGTACTCGAGAATATCCTTTGATTATTGTCCAAACGTATTTTTCTTGTATCCACTTGACAACTAATTGTCACATTCCAAGGATACAACACATTGGGACATGTGCATAAATGACATACATAATGAAACTCGTAACGGAAAAATGCTTGAACTGTTTCATGCACTTCTTCTCGAATTGAGTTGCAATAAACCGAGTCAAACCCAAGTTATATGCCATATGACGCGGTTCGACATAAAGTCCAGCTTTCATGTTTCTAGAACACTCCGTCATTATATGCACATTTGCTCAAACCTAACATCCATCATAATCTATCTCCATAGATTTTGTTTTCTAGGATTTAGGTGATCTTGCCCAAGAAATCATTCTTCAATGAGATCTTGACAATATTCATTTAATCAATATTATTTCTCAATTAATATCTAGTTATTTTGTAAAATACAAATAACACAATTATGCTCCCACTGAATATCTTGTCTATACAAGATACTTTTGACGAAGATCAACTCCTTGACTTTCTTGTCAAAATATTTATTCCACAGTGCTCGCTTCGATCCATTAATGGATCCTTGAAGCACGCATATGTTTCTAGCAATACATCAATCAAGACCTCGATTTGTGTCATATACACAACATTTTTCTTCATTCAATCAATGAAAGCGGTTTTGATGTACCTTTTCATATATCGATATATATGAAATGCAACTACTGCTAGAATGATCTTTATTGACTGACTTATACATAGCTACAAGCGAGAAGCCGTGCTTTGTACATAGTCAACTCGCCATCGACTTAGACATAGCTACAAGCGTGAAGCTGTGCTTCGTGCATAGTCGACTTGTCATCCATGCAATCTTTCCTTTAAAGATCTGAACGTTTTTGACGGATTGCTCCTTCATGAACATCAACAAAGGTCTATACCTTGCTGTTACACATGGATTGTACTTAAAGATCACATGGGTTCAAACCATACTTGCGGAATCGGGTTCTTCTATCGGTTCTTTAATTATCAACGGATTCTCATATGCCAGGTACGAGGATGTCGTGATGTCTATGCACCTTTCGGTTAGACAATCACTTTCGTTGACCTTTTGTAGGATTAGTGCTCGAGATTCATGAACTTCTTCCACAATGATTTGTAGAATAAGTTCTCGATCCTCGTATGTACTGAATTTCTCAAACATCATCAGCTCGTGAGACGTTTAAGTTATCATTAGAAGCGAGCGTGCTAAAAAACTTCTTCCTTTCACAACGGCTTGTGAGTGAAGTTCCGCTCAACTCCCACTAAGCACTATGTTTGGAGTAACAAGTTTTCCATAAAGGATACTTCTTGTAGTGACGCATAAACTCCTTTAATGCTCACTTTACTCTCACTACTTTTTCTTGAGAATGTTATTCTCCAAGACTACGTCATGATGAGCAACAACTAGTTTGTTCTTACCATATTCGTAGAAGTAATACCTTTCGGTTAGTTTAGGCATCCTACAAAACATTAAGCGTCCTATTTGGGTCAAAGCTTATTAATCAACAAACTTTGAAATAAACTTCTTAACACCAAATCTTGAGAAATAATGTACTTAGAGATCAAATCTCGTAAGATATCTTTCTCAATGGACTTCGATAGAATATTATTCAGTATAAACATTATTGTCCTCAAACACGAATCCATAATATGAGTTGATTAAATCAATTCGATTCATTACTGATCGAACTATATCAAATAAAGTTCGATACCTCCATTCTTGGACACACTATACTAATATAATGTTCCTAATGGAGTGAGTTATGAAACTATTTTCACACTCTTTAGATAATGCATCAAATCATATGACTTAGCTATTTATCATGATCAATTGTAAGACTTATACCTTTCTTGAACGGTCTTTTCAATTTCACTTTTGAACTCCTTTGAACTTGTCAAAAGGTTCATACTTATACCTTATCAGATAGACACGTTAGTGTCTACTATGATCGTTGGTCAAGTAGTAAAGTGTCAAAAACCTTTCATTACACAAGTACTTATAGGTCTACATACATCGATATGTATAAGTCTTAATCAAGTTACTTGTCCTTAAACCTTTATAGGTCAAAGACGCTTTTGTCATCTAACAAACATGATTCGCATATCTCAATTGATTCGAAATCGAATTGAGCCACGAGTTCCACGCTATGTAGACTCTCATAATGCGATTCTCGTTTATGTATGACTAAGCGGTCATTTCATATGAAATTCAAACACTTTACGTGAAGTCTTACGCATCCTATTTGTCATTCAAAAATCGTTTATCTATTTCAAGCATATTCAAGCGATAGGCATGAAATCATATAAACAAATCCACAATAAAAGAACATCGCTTGTCTTTTACAAAACGTAATCATCCATCATCTATATGAAATGGAGATAAAGTTTTTGGATACAAGGAACGAGGTACTCGACCTACAGTTTCTATTAGTAAAGATAACTTTACGTATCGAATGGTAGTGGCTTAAATGGATAAGTCATTTCCTTATACGGAGTTTACTCTACTACTCTCGAACATTCTCTTATTCATCATTGCTTACACATTTCATTAAATGCGAGCATATGAACTAGTACTAAGTTACTAGTATGAATTTAGAGATAGCGAGATAATTTGAACGATAAATACTTTCGAAGGGTTAGAACATTTCCAACACGATAATCATGGTACTTCGGACAACCTTTCAAATGCCTCCATAAACGGCAAATGAAACATCTCATGTGACACACGGTCACAAATGAGGGTCTCGAAGTCTCAACTCATACTTAAGCGAAGTATTTCTTAAATACTTAGCTGATTACCATTTGTACAAACAAGTTTGCGAAATAGTAATATCATATCCTTCATTTATTAGGAAGAGATCGCATGACAATATCAACAATCCTTGATATTGGAGATCTTAACATCTCTAGTTGCCATATAGTTATTCAAATCTCTCGATTCGTAAGCTAATGGAACATTCACGCATCTTCTATAAAAGGAATCTCTTGGTTAACTCATACTCTATCACTCGATCATAAATGATTGAGTCGATATCTACTTTCTCCAAGAATACTTCCTTGAGTAAGTGGACGAGAGCGTAGGAGTTATATCTAGTCCGTATGAATTCTCCAATTCAAAGGTCTAGAGATCCTAAAATGAGAATATCAGCATCTGCTTTATTGAATAACTTTTCGTAAAAGTCAATCAATCATCACGATGCTACGTTCGGAAAGTCGAGGAAAGTTATTGGGAATTAACATACTCAAGTTTCTCTTCACTAAGAACACGTCTTAGGAATCGTTATTACTTCTCCAAGTAAGTACCTTTAGAAACGAGTTTGTTCAATTTCAAAGATTGATCGCAACGAAACAAATCACATTTAATATCTATAACAATTGCAATTTAAGGTCATTTAGTTTATGCAATGTTTTATTTATAATGATAAACAAAACTCCTACTACATTTATTTAATGTCCCAAATGTAGTTGGTTTTCCAAGATCCTCGTTTTCATCAAGTAGAGCCTGCTATGGCACGTCACCCTACTTAACTAGACAAGGTAGGTTCTCCAACCAATCATACAACTATGATTCTTGGTTTGTGAAATGTCTCATATACATCCACAAACTTCGCCCCGATGTCCAAGCTCTAGTTGGGTCCATCGATAAGTAACCTCTCTCTATTTGCTCCTAACAAATCTTATTTGTACCCCTACTTCCGAGTGACAACCATGACGTCCGCTTGGGCGGACCGCGCCATGAGAGGGCAAACGACGTGAAGGGGATAGAGAGAAGGAGGGCAGTCGGCTTAATCAAATTAATGGGACATTTATTATGCGACTTTGTTTGGTGGTCGTGTCAATATACACCCATACCTATCCTATGACATTTCATAGCATGCAAGCAATCACATAATAATAAGCATCTCAAACACAAGCATTGTTGTGGGTTTGTATGGCTCCAGCTTGCATATTAGTCTTCGCCGCATCTCCATGTAACAAGACTAATCTAATTCAAGCCCTCCCACTAATTACTTAGATCATATCTAATAATTAATGAAAATAAATACATGTGAAAATATCCTAATTTCCTCCTAGGCCTTAGGGGCATGCAAGCCTCACAAATTACATTAAAATTAATCAAAATTAATTAATGGCACCAAAGGCCGCATTACACACATTCACACATGCATAGATTTACAAACCACAAGGCATTGAAATCTTGAGCCATACTAAACCCACGATCCTCCTACAAAAACGAGTTAGCACATATACAATATACATGTTTCACTTGTTCTTAATTAACTTCATTAATTAGAGTCTTTGTGTATGCTTGTCGCTCGTTTTTCAAATGTAAATAGGTTTAACATTACAACTACTTGTTTAAACCTTTGAAATTTAATCAACAAACCAAAAACAGAAAGGAGGGTATTTAAGGAGCGTTCTAATTAACATTTCAACTAATTTGATTAATTAGAATATATTTTAACTAATTAAAATATGTAATTTGGGACCCGATAAAATCTGATATTTTTCGGTCACCAAAAAATCCGAAATAAATCCAGAGAGCTCCTTCCAATGAGTGTAACTACCTGTCAAAATTTCAAAGAGAGATCAGCTACCATTAGGGAGAACCAAAAAAGACAAAATCCCAGACAGCGCGCGAAGCGCCGTTAGAGAAAACTGTGTTTTGGCCTCAACCTTTCGGTCTGTGCGATCACCCCTTTGACATTTTTCCAGAAAACAATTTACATAGAAAAATACTTTGTATGCTAGACTATCAATCCATGAAAAGAAAAATACCAAGGTCAATTCAAAATCATCGAGTTTAATGGCAAATAAACAAGAAGCCCTGTTCTGAAACAGACTGACGACTGAAACCATTTGACCTAGTTGAAGCATCAAACCTTAAGGAAAAATTATGAAACTAGTTTTCACAGAATCCTAACTCGAAATAGAACAATTCTATTCAAACACTTTTCTGTAAAAATCCTTCAATAATTTTAGTTTGTCAAAACAACCAGCTTGTTTGGAAAAACAGATCTGACAGCTTCGATTCTTTCCATATTTGAACATCCAAATAAAATCCGAAACAGGTAACAAATTACACATATCCAGAAAGAGTATCAAGTCTAGATTAATCCTAGTCAAAGATTACAGGTAGCTATTTTTCAAAAAATCGTCCTACAAGCCCTAGAAACAGAACTGTGCAGCAGAACGGTAGATCTGCGCACCGTTACCGTTTAATTCACTAAAAAATCATAACTACTTATAAAATAGTGAAACTAGCGCCAAAAGAACCACGACTCAAAGATCTACAATCTCCAGTAAGAGAGAAAAAATTCCAGAAAGAATTACATCACAAAAAACAAGCAACAAGGCAGAAAAACAGATTTTTTCCAGACAGCAAGCACACACATCACTAATTAACTTTGTTAATTATTAATTTCTCGATTTAAATGTTAAAAACTTGAATAACGACCAGCGCTCTGATACCACTGTTAGGAACTCAAGTCCATGTGCAATTTTAATTTTTATTAACATTTAACAAGCAACTAAAACGCACGAAAAAACGGATCTAGTTATTCAAGTCATTTAACATATAAAGGGAGAAGCGTAGGAGGTTACCTCTTCCGAAATCGTATTCGGAAGGCTTGAATCCAATCTCTTGGAGTCGGTGGCGTGCTCGTCACCCTCTTGACTGCCTCCGGTTGCCTCGAGTCCACCTAGAAGATTAACCAAAGTCTCAAGACAAGTGCTAGCTTGTCCGAGACGATAGCTAATTCCCTTTTGATTTCCTTCGCACGATTAACTGTTTAACTGGAAGGAGAATCGCTCAACGCATGAGCTAGAGATGGAATTAAGAGGTTAGAAAATGGAGAAACCAATTTTCTCCATTATGAACAGTAACCGTGAATAGTGCACGTGAACAGTAATGCGGCCATGGAGAGAGGAGAGAGGAAATTAGGGTTTTTCCTTGACTTCTTCCCAAAGAAACAATCAATATATATATAGAACGTTTCCATAATTAAATTTCTCTCTTCCTATTTTCTCCTGGACGAAATTGCCCCTATCATGGCTGAAATTTTCAGCCCTCATGTGGGCCAGGCCACATGATATAATGGCCTATTAAATCACTCCTTTAATTCGTCTCATATCGGACTTTCAGTTAACTGATTAACTAAAAGGCCAATTAGCTCAGTATAATAAATATGCATTGAACTAACTTAATTATTAACATATTAATAATTAATTTGGAATTAGCATATGCATTATATTATTTCTATATGATCCATTTGAGTTAATTAACTATAACGGTATATAATTAATTAATCAACTTATCATATATTCGCAGTACTCGCTACTGCAAATAAATAAATAATGCACGTATGGTTAAAGTCCTATTTGTGTGACCCTTTGAGGATTTATGCTATGTTGGCCATGGAAAATAAATCACCATTTATTTCCATTAATCATAAGCGGTATCTAGCAACACGTAATGATTCCCAATTCGCATAAATAAATACTGTACCAATACAGTACTTCAATCCTGCATAAGAAAAAGTATCTTATTGTTTTGATTCCTATGTCACATGATATCCTTATATAATCTAAGATAGGAGTGTGTCATTCTTGCAGATTATACGTTTCTTGATCTAGAGTTAATCGCCTAGTTGCGCGCATACGATCTAACTCCATCAAGGGGCCCAGTAGATATCATCACTCACTAGGTGAACTAATGAGGGACATACAGTTGTCTTGATGAACAGTTTCTCCCCGCACAATTCAAGAGAACATAAATAAAGTCCGTATAGCAGCCCTTATCAGGAATCAGCGTTAGACGATATTTATAGAACCTATCCTCATGTGGAGAAACTGAACATCTCAAACTCGAAAATCAAACACGTATGAAATAAATAATGACACATAACACAATCCATATATTTATTTCATTGGGTCATGTCCTGTGCTATGTTCCAGTAACATACACATATGCAATTAAGTCGGTAACTCCTTACCCATGATTTGTAGAACTTAATCATCACTTAACTTGCATACTAATCTTATATGATAATTAATGTTCCTTATTAATTATCAAGATTATGGACTCTTTAGAGATATTATTGTCATTCTAACGAATGATCCACAGAGATCTACAATTCAGATTCTCAACCTGAATGATCTGTCAATAATAAACTCTAGGAACAAATGATCAAGCATCATCAATAACATAAACTAATATAATAGCCAACAACTGATTGGCTTCTAGGACATATCTCTAACATGGGACCACTAAGCCGGTTATTCGACAAATCTAAATCTTGCAAGGACAATTCCGAAAAGGAAGAAGGTATCATGCCATCAAACATATTATGCGACAAATAGAGCGCAAATAAATAAGTTAACCCCCCCAGTTCTTGTGGCAACGGTCCTGATAGTTGATTGTGATGGAGATTGAAGACTAGTAAATATTGCATGGTAGAAATTTCAGTTGGTATGTGACCGGTGAGTTGGTTGTATGACAAATCAAGGAATATCATTGTCTTCTTGTTATTTCTATTGAGAACGCCAGTTAAATATTGATATGCTCGTAAGAAGTTACAATAATGCATAACTGGCATGTGCATCAAGTCATCATATCGGATCTCATTGGACTCTAAGTAGATAATGTCATGTTCACATTGGATATTACGGCTATCTGCCAAGGTAATAACTGGCCAACCCTTCACTACAAGATCTCTCACAATTTTACCAGATTGTTTTGCTAGAGCAGGTGGTATAGACCCATTGAGTTGGTTTCTGCTCAATACTAAATATACCAGGCCCTTACAGTTGCCAAGTTCTGGTGGTATCATCCCGGTAAAGGAATTATTTCTAAGTACTAAGATCACAAGTTTTTGTAGCCTACCAATCCAGTTAGGTATCGATCCGGTAAGCTGGTTGCTTCCAAGAGTAATCCAGTTAAGATTGGTACAGTTCACTAACCCATCAGGTATTGTACCTGTTAGATTGTTATAGTCCAAAACTAGATTTCTAAGTGACCTCAGCGATGAGAGCTTACCTGGTATCTCTCCGTTCAAATTGTTGTTCCACATTAAAAGGAACTTTAACTTAGAGAGAGATCCTAGAGAGCTGGGTATATATGGACCCAGAAAGCAAGTTGAAGCTCAGATCAAGTGAGACCAAGTTTGAACAATTGCTTAGCGAGTTGGGTATGTGTCCAGTTAGGAAGTTATCTTGCAAGTACAACAAATTTAGGCTTGAGACACCATCGGTGCATAAATAATGAGGTATCTGACCAGATAACTTATTTGCACTAAGGTCCAAAAATTCAAGACTTGTGAGATTTGAAATTGATTTGGGTAAACTGCCATTAAAGTTATTGAATGCCAAGTCCAAATGTTGTAGTCTTGGCATGGCGCCTAGCAGGGCTGAAATGGGAATTTCACCAGAAAAGTTATTGTAAGAGAGGCTGAGTGTTAAGAGACTGGTGCATGCCTTTATTTCGGACGGCACTGTACCAATTAGTTGATTGGTTGAGATGTCAATATGTTGTAACGAGGTGCAATTGGAAATTGGTGGCATGTTACCTTGAATATTGTTATTGGAGAGGTCTAGATATTTCAGTAATCCGAGGTTAGAGAACAACCACCGGAGATCACTGTTGCTTACAATATTGTTGTAAGAGAGATCAAGCATCTTGATGCGTAGGCGAACTGGATGGAAACTATGAAAGGCCTGGCCAATGAAATTATTAGAAAGATTAAGTGACTGAAGCGAAGGACAAGAATCAGCAAGGGATACTGCATCCGAGACAGATCCATGGAGTCCATTATTGGATATGTCCAGTTCTTTTAGTTGTGCGGTACAGTTTGCTGGGTTTGAGATAGATCCAGTGAGATTGGTGGAATGGAGAGTAAGAGTTTCAAGGTTTGGAAGAGGAAGGATGTAAGCTGAGACTGAACTGAAGTCCGCTGTCAGTGGTAGGCCTCGGATCATCAGAGAGGACACGTGGCCGCTTTTGCATTTTATCCCTTGAAATTGGCACATTGCATGCGTGCGATTCCAATTAGATAACATATTAGGATCTGGAAGAGAATTCTTGAAGGAGATTAGGAGATCAACATCTCCAGCCTTGGCGGATAATGCACAAAATAAGAGAATGTGCAACAAGCAGGACAGAAGCCGTGTAACCATTGTGTGGTGCACTTCCTATTTCAGACAGGGAAGAGTTGTTGCAAAACTTTCTTTCTTGTTATGTCGTGTTGAGTTGATGGTTATACGTTAAGTTTGTGCAATGCTGTTGGTTTTAGTTTCTGTATATATAAAAGTAATAGAACGCAAAACAGAAAAAAATCTGATTGTTTGTCCAAGAATACAGTAGTACTAATGGTACAAAGTCAAGAGTACTCGCTACTCAGACGTGAGTGTTTGTCCACTTAAAATGTGCGCCGTGTTCATTCAGTCATCAATCTCTGATTCAAAATGTGAGATCCAACAATTGATTGCTTGTCCGAACGTTCATAATACGCTACCTGAAGAGAATTAGATTTTGTGTAGTTAGCTAAGGAATACTAGAAATTCCTATTGACCCAATGGACAAAAAAAAAAAAAAAAAACAAGTAAAAATTTATCGATGTAAAAGGAACATGAAGAAATTAATGGTAAAAGTTTAGATAAAACTAAACAAAGTTTGTGGGAAATACCATCAAATAATTAAGTTTTTTTATTAATATTTTTACCACTCTTATTATACATGGACACACACACACACTCACACACACAACACTTGAATTATCATATAATTACAGTAATTCTATAACAACATAAATATCAACTGGATGCGCAAAAGAAGAGAACATGCAACTATCAGGACAAGTGTAAGTTGTATTTTTTTTTTAAAGTTGGTTTTGAAACCAACGATTTTGTTATAAGAAATTTGAAAATAAATGCTATCTCCATGAATCGAACCAAGGACCACTTGGTTGGCGGAATAGAGCGAAACCACTGGGCCAAACAACCCAGCGACAAGTGTAAGTTGTAACCATCGTAATATAGTGCACACTGTAAAATTTTGAGATGGCTTTTAGGAATAATGTATAAAATTAGTTCTTCTATTTTTTTTGATAGCTTACAAGAGTTAACATGCCATTATATAGGCTGAATAGTGATCAATACAACGGTAAAACTATAACCGGTACGGTACCTACTCTCCCGAAAAAACAGAAAAAGTGATCAGTAATCACCTTTCTATTATTACAAAAAGTTGAATGACCATGCATTATTTCTATCCTAACTATTGAAGATTAATTACGCAGGTAATTACCACTCATTTTTCTATTTTCACAACATAGATATTCCGTCATCTTCTCTTCCAATCTTCCCATGCTTTTCCTCATGTGGTTCATATCTTTTGAAAAGCTTTGATTGAAATAGATAGATAGATCGAGAGAGAGAGAGAGAGAGAGAGAGAGAGAGAGATAGAGAGAGCTTTATGTTCCCATTTTCGAACAGTTATTAGTTGGTTTTCTTTGTGCGATTTTATCGATATCTTTCCATGTTGAAAAAATAAATATGCTCAATTAATTCATTTAGACCTTGATTAAAACGAGTTTCTTTTATCGGAATAATTGGATTTAATTTTATTTGATTTGAATTTTCATATTATTTAGACATTTAGACCCAACAAAAATTCAAAAAAAAAAAAACAACAACAATTCTAATCGTGTAAAATCAAATAAAATCTCGCGTGTAAATTATTTTGATCAAATTCTTAGTTTGAAGGATGTATATTTACACTCTTGGTTTTAATTTTATAGTTTTCCCTTTTTCAAGTTCATTCTAGCTTTTTTGTGAGGAAACAATTTTTGTACGGTCAAAATGCCAGTTTTTAATGAAACTTTGCCTACCGACTGTCTTTCCTAATTTTTTTTTTTTTTTAAAAAAAACACTAGCAAACGGAGTAAAGTTCTGGTGGATCTCTTAATCGCATCTCTTTCACTGTGGAAAAAATAGGTTTTTTTTTTTTTTTTTTTTTTTTTTTTTTTTTTTTTTTTTTTTTTTTTTAAAGTCCGCATACGGTTCTCGGAAGTCGTTCGTTTTAGGATTTAGTCACTATTTCCACGCTGCTGTTTCTATCGAGTCAATGCCAGTCTATATGAAAAAAGACACCAATTTGTCATATAATAAGCAAAGACCAAACAATATCGTTTGAATTTTCACGAATACAGGGTGAAATTTTCTGTGGTGAACATGCACGGACATGTCAATGAGACCCAAGATGGTTGTAAAGATTAGGTGATCCCATTGAAGGCATTAAAAATAAGATTATCGCAAAGTCATATTTTAACTATCGCTTTATTATTATTAAAGATCGTGTCATATTAATCTCATCGAAATAATATTCCCTATAATTAGATATTGCTGTAGGTAAAACTTTTTAAACCTCCAAAATTATTAATTAGATAATGCTATAATTAATTATTTCATCAGTTACACATCCTAATTACCCATTTTATAACAGACTCGTCAAGTAGAAAGTCATATTAAAATCATTAGTTCACCATTTTAACACCTAAACGCCGAACCAATGCAGTATAGCCTACACAAAATCTCTTCCCTTGTTATTATGTAGTTTTAAAATTAATACAAAATATGAAATATACTTTGCATCATCACAGTATTTATTTTTTATATTGAATTTCCACATTGGAAATCTTTTCGCTTTTTTTTTTTTTTTGAAACATTGACAGCAGCTATCAAGAAAACTTACCGTTCGTTTGTTATGATCTCAAGAGGGTAACAAAGAACTCAAGAAGAAAACATCTCCTCTGAATATAATTCCCCCAAAAAATTTTATCGACTCATGTTGCAAATGTACAGTTTAGGCCCAAATAAACCATAAGAGTCTTGCAAATGCATATGGCGCAGGACTTGTAAATTGTAATTTGTATAGGTTGGTGAGCTTTTGGTATTTTTTTATCGGATGTTGCGGAATTAATCTGTTTTCGTCCATTCAGTTTTGTGAAATTAGTTTTTAATCGCTTAAATTTAATATTTTTTTTTATCACTTTGTCAATTTTTCCATTCAAAATTCATCAACTTCCGTACTGTTTTAGATTGAAATCATTTATAGATTAACAAAATTTATACAAGTATTATTAATAATTACAAATTCAGCGACTAAAATTAAATTTTATGTAAAGTTCTGTCGTACTGAGACCAAAGGCCTTTCATACATGGCACCAACTCCCCTACGAGCCAATGTTGGCATTTGGCAACTACTGTTTGTCAATTGTTTTTCTTAGTAAAATATGTTTATCCAATTAACTTATTAGGACCATCTTTTTTTTTTTTTTTTTTACTATGTTATTGGGTCGCCATGTTATTACAAAATGTATTATTCTCAAATGAGCTGCAATGTTATTCTCATTCTCACAGATCTTAGCCCTGACCCCCCAAAAAAAAAAAAAAATGGTATAGACATTGGTAGTGAAAACTAGTAAGTTATCATAAATTAAAAAATAGCGAACCAACAAGAAATTTGGGAAGAGAAATATGGCATCAAGTAAACAGATTCAATTATTATAATTATTTAATTTACACCAGTACTGAACTGGTACCTAACCAGTAGCAAATAACAGCTACTTAATTAACCCATCAATTATACAATTACTGTTCATCATAGCAAATTTACTGCAATTTTCTTGTTACCAATAATATTTCAGTTATCACTTGCCACTCACTTTAGATTATTTTCAGGTAAAATCAAGCTGATTTTGAGCTCCCTTTTCCTCAAATGGAAATATAAGGAAGATAGTAAGATTTATTTATTTGAAATGAATAAGTGAAAAAGAAAACTGCACCTCAAAATTTGCAACTTTTGCAGAGGATGCCCAGTAATTTTTAAAATTGCGAGACATAAATGTTAGGTTAACTTTTGAGAATGGATACTAGAAATTAAAAATTATTTTACAGAAATAAATAAGAAGGATGTGATAGCTCTATGAATATCTAGGGGGTCGTTTGGATGTGTCCGGAATTTGGGGATTTTCCAATTCCGGGCATAAATTTTAATATAAACAATTCATCTCTCTCACAAAGTTACACACTTCCCAACGAAAATCCTTATTCCTTCCTAGGAATTGGCTATTCCTAACCCATCCAAACGACCCCTAGAATAGGAAATAGGCAACGTTAAAAAAATAATACCCAGCTATATATAAATAATCTTGTACCTCCTTTGTAACGTTTGAAAGAAACAATAATAAAATAAATACATTTTACTCTTTAAAACTAAATATGCATCAGAGCAGAGATGATACTACTTCGAAGCGGAGTAGAAGAGAATAGTTATAAGGCGGAGCCCATAGGGGGTGCAGAGGAAGGCTTAGCACCCCCCAAAATATAAAAATGAGGCGAATTGGTTGAGGGAGCAACGTAAAAGCGAACCAGTGAAGAAAAAGAGGCTTCTGGTGATGGAAAAAGACCAGATAGGGGGGGGGGGGGAGGCGATCAACTCATCATCTGTGCTTAAAAAAAAAAGAGAATTGATAACTGTCATCTGCAGTTTGTCATTGGTTATCATCATTTAAACAAAGTGAATACATAAAATAGACAAGGTGAATATATAAATGATCAAAGTGAACATATACAAGCAAATAAGTTCAATAAAAATAAGTTGAATATGCATATAAAAATCTGAACAAGCGATAGCAAAACTTATTTTTTATACGTGCTCACTTTAATCATTTATATGTTCATCTTGTCTATTTTATGTGTTCATTTGTTTAGCGATAATGGCAAAACTGCAGATAACGGTAATCAATTTCCAAAAAAAAGTCTTTTTCTTAGTTCTCTAAATTTTAATTCTCTGGACCAGCTGTGTCCTAAGAATCTAGAACATAATGCCTTAGAAATGGGCCCAAAAACAGAACGTTTCCAACCAAAAAGTAACAAGTCCAAAGTAAAAGCATAATTTTGGTAGAGCCCATAAATTTATAAAGCCCGAACAGAATAAAAATTTTCGTAGAGCCCAAAAAAATACTTAGGCTAATAACGTGTAGATAAATCCAAATTCTAAGTGTACGCAATGATTAAAGCACAATGTTTTTATTTTGGGTGCTTGGCATATATAAAATCCAATGATTCTGGGAAGCAAAATTAAGCCGAATAAAAAGGAATAGGTTTAAAGATCTCACCAAACGTAGGTTGAATCTCTATTAACAAAAAGGCTCTTATTCCAACAAGATATCTATTTTTCAAAAGATTGAACAGGGCAAGTATAGAGAGGTTGATGATGAAGATTGACAACCGTAAGATGACATGAGTCAGGTTCAGAGGCTTACAACTGTGCACCTCGATGACATAAATAAAACTGACACAGAATGAAGAAAATCAATGATCGCAATATGATACAAATCAAATTAAAAAATTTTATTTATTTATATTTTTTTAACAGAGGACAGACAAAAATTTTAAAACACCATTTGGATCAATGTTATAATAACAAGTGACGGTTTTGCTACGCATCGACTTGATTAGACTTATCTTGCGGAATTGCCATTAGCTAGTTCGCGCCAGGTAATAAAACTTTTATTTTAGTATTTCGGATAGAAATAAAAGTATAAATAATATTTTTAGCAGAATGAAAACGAGTAACTTGTCTCGTGCTTGGAGAAGTCAAAAAGAAAGTTGGGTGGATATTCAGTTTCCCCCCTGACTGCGACTTTAAAGTCAAAATAGACCCATTTGATAGTCCTTTAGCACATATTCACCTTCAAACTTAATTCTTTTTATCTATTACTACCTTTTTGAAGGTCCTACATTTATATAATTACTATCACCGATATAAAGATACCCAGATTTAAAATATATGGTAGCGATGAGCTTTCATTTAAAAAAAAAAAAAACAAAACAAATGCAACATAATGATGTTCTATCGTACAACACTTAAACAGTTTCACTTGATTAAATATGTAGTATATATTAAAAAAGACACAAAATAAAGAAAAAATACCAAGGCATCCTGCATTGCAATGTGAACGAAGTAAACAATGCTTTAATACCCTATCAGGGACCAGTATTCATATACATTGTTTTTATAGGGTATATTTACAATTATCCATTGAGGTTTGTTCCCTCCGCCTATAAAACAGCTTAGAGATATATCCATGTTACCACATACCAGAGCAGAGCAAGAAATGGGTAGGTTTAGACCCAAATCCCGTGCTTTATTTCTCTCTTGCCTTTTTCTATTAAGCTGCTTCCACCCTGCACTTTTTGTTTCTTTCACTCTCCATCTTTTCCTAATCTTGTCAATAATTCGCTTGTACAAATTTGTAATAACATACTATTATTTATCTATTGTTATTGATTCAGTTCCAAGGAAATTGCTTACTACCACAAAGCTTGCATATGGAAGCAATTATCCGTGCAGGAACGAACAGGATCCGACCGACGATCCACCCACTCGGAGCTCTGCACAGGGAGTCCGGGTCAGGAGGATGCCTTCGCCTCCTATCCCGGGGTTAAAACGGCATAGTGGTGTTCCTAGAGCTCCTCCTCCTAGTGTTGTCTGATGGATCCGGGTCACAAAAAATAAATTTCCAAATTTGCTAATGATGTTAATTTTAATAAGTGTTTGATAACATAGTTGAACAAATGGCATGTCTTAATTTGCTCCTATAGAAAATTGGAAATAAATTATAATTCGCCTTTTGTCTTAATTGCTAAAATGAACGGCTGAGATAATTTCAATTTCAAAAGGAAAAGCTACGATCTATTGATCTACGAAGTCAAATCGCCCACGTGGCAGTTAATTGAATATATCCGTGCGAAATTGTTACTTCCGACCCAATGCGGGCAATGCTACAAGACAAACATAGATATCAGGAGATATCCAGTTTGTAACGAAACGGAGACAATATCGACTTTCATGAGCAGGATGAAAGGGACGCTCGTCATCCCCAAATTGACAATGCACTCGGTCTTATTTTAAAACTTACAATACTAAACCACTTTTGTCATTTGGTCAATATAAGGTCCCACTTTCAGTGGCATACCGATTTATGAACCAGGTTTATTTACCATATAATTTTGAAGTAACAGTCTAACAGAGCGCTCTGACCTCGCTATAAGTACTACTAGCACTGCAAATTGGGAGCTCACTCTCTCTCTCTCTCACGCTATAAGCACTACTCTCACCAAAAGACAACAAAAATGGCGAAAACAAAAAGGAAATTCAATAGCAATTCCTACTCCGCCGCCTCAATAAAAATCTCCTTCTCATCCAAGACAAACCCTAGCACGAGAAGAAGCGTTAAGGGGCAATGGGAGGTGGAGTACTCGCGCTTCTTCACTGTGCCATCTGGTCAGGCGCCGATCGTACGATCTCAGCCTTTGCACAAGAGCAACAGATCCAAAGGCACATGGCTTCCTTGCAACACCACCGCTTCTCTCTCCATTGCACTGGCGCCTATTCCTGGCGGATCCACTGCGCATGTCCTTTCACTTTCCCTTGGGGATGATCTCATTGTTCGTACAGATTCTATCCTTTTTGTTTCTTATAGATCTTTGATATCTGTTTGTTATCAATAGGTTTGCTATTTTGTTATTTATTATTTCGTATTATGGTTGTAGTATCAGATCTGTGTATGTATACTCGATTTCGTATCATAAATAAACTAGCGTAACTATTAATTCTTGTTGAATTTTGTAGTGATATTTTTATTTTGGTTTAATTTAAATCATGTTCTTCTCTGTTTTGAAATAGAGAATAAGCAAGTAAATCATATTTTAAGATCTACAGTTTTGGAAAATTGCTTTGGAAAGTCAAGAAATAACAGCAAGGGATTTATAGATCTATTTCGTTGAGTGATGTTGATTCATCTGTTCTATTCTGATGTTATATCAGTTACTCAGTTAGTTCTTCTTTGTTTGCAAAATATACAGTAGGCTGATTGGAAATCTAAAAGAAGAAGAGACTCGAAACTTAATTTTATTCAATGTTTGCTTCCTTTCCAGCTTTTTTATGAACTTTAATATGTACTAGTTTATGTTGTTTATCTGTCTTTCCTTTAGGGGACGTTTGCTCTGATAATATATATTTTTAACATTGCAATAGTTGATTTCAAGATTCATACATCAATAGTTGTCCACTTGTCCTTGCATTTTTCTAAAAATAAAATAAAATCGCATTACTGTGTGAAATACAAATTTTTAAAAAGTGTAGATAATAGAAACAACAAAATCAAGTAAATGGAAGGTAAAAGAAAGAACCAGAGGCAAACGGATAATGTACCCCAATTTGTCTTCAACAGAGCCAGCTCAGGTGGCAAGGAAATTAAAAAGGGGGAAAGCAATCAGCAGAACTGTTCCAGCTGTAATTAAGATGAATTGAGTTGTGACTTCAAAAAGGGTACAAGAATAAAAGAGTTGTATTGCTCTCTATATCCTTGTCGGTAAATAGTAGCCCAACAGGACCGGAGTTTCTGATCTTACCTCATCTTTTTTGTATAATGATGAAATTATATTAATTCATGTGTGAATTTATGTAGGAAGAGCATGTACTGTACAACCTACTGTTCTCATGGCCTCAGGTGTCATGTGTGCCAGAATGCCCCATCAGAGGAAGCCGAGCTGTTTTCGTCAGCTTCAAGGACTCATCTGCCCAGGCATTATTTACTCTCTTTAGATAACTCTCTTATAATAAATAGTTTTTTTCTCTTAAAGTACCAATACCCCAATGTTATATTAGCGAGTGCACCGGACTACAGTGATGGTGCCATTGTTAAGTGCCACATATTTAGTAACAGATTCAAGGGTAAAAAATGCTATGTTTGCAAAAATTGTGATTTTATGCCATTATGCATTTCAAGGATAATTTTCTTTATTCATTTTAGACATTTGAAAGTATCTCTAACTCATGATGAGCATTTCAAACCACTGGGTGCAGATTCAGAAGTTTGCAGTAAGGTTTTCAAAGTCAAGTATTGCAGAGGAATTCTTGAAATGTGTCAAGGTAATCAGTCTTTAAAACTTATCGTGTCTTGAACATTATCTAGTTCAATGTAGATCTTGTCTACTCCTTATTGTCAAATAGTGTGCTTTCATCATGTCTATTTTCATATTAAGTAAGCGAAGTTCTTTAATTAAATAAATCCATGATGTGCGAGCAGGAGTGCTCGAAAGAAATGCTGGGGATGTCATCTGGGAATGGTTTGACTTATGATTCGCCAGAATCCAAAAATGTCCCTTGCAAATTTCAGTACATGCGGAAAAAGACAAGGCATGTTCTCAAACAATACAGTTCCCTTCGTCATCCATTCTTATCAACTATGTGCATTTTTTAATTAATGAATAATAAAATGCAGAGAAATTGATGAGACAAATCGTGAAGATCCTGTTGCCATAGACCAAGTAGCAGAGGAAGGGGCCCCACAATCAGCGGGTTATACCAACTACACCTACACCAGTCAACAGGGAGTGGATGACAATACCGGGCCCCTCGAGCCGCTCATGACTTGTGATAACATAGACTCTCTTTTCTCTGACTTTCCTCCTAGCTTCACTGATCTCCTCACCAACTGCTCTTCCAGTGCCAATCATGGTAACATTGCTTGAGCATTTTTTCCAATCTAAATAATTAATTGATTTTCTATTCTTGACTGTATAAAGTTTTACTGGTTTTGTTTTGTATATGTCATGTTTATAAATGCAGGAGATATTTTCCTGGCTGGTGAGAGCAGTAGTTCTTATCAGAATGGCTTTCTTTCTGTTCCAACTGTATGTATAATTATTTTATATTTTTTCTCTATTAAAATAAAAAGTAAAAAGGGGAAAAAGAATGGAAAAAGGGAAAGCTTTTATTAATTATATTCATTATTTGTGAAATTTGTTTCAGGGTTACCAGACAGGACCAGGTAATTCCTGCTCCCAAGGTACCTTTTCAATTTAATCAAATGAAGTTTGGGCTTGCACCTGCTTTTGGTGAAGTATGGCACTTAATTATTTTTCGTCTACATTTTTTTACATGATCTTTTATTCTACTGCAGTTGTAGTCCCAAAAACTGAAGTGCAGGACAGTGATGAGTCAGATCTAATGGCTCAGATTTCGGTACCTTTTCCTTATATATTTAGTTGCTCTGTTTTAATCTTCTTTTCAAACACAGTGAAGTACCTATTTATTTTTATATTGATTGCCGAAATATATACTTATCATATTCTTACTGATTCTAATTTTTATATCCTTTCTTAATTGTTTCATTGATTGCAGAAATATATGACTGATGACAACTTCCAAGGTATGTTAATACTTGTCTGATCATATACTTGCAGTTTGAAACAAAGAACTGAAATCAAAATTCACAGCTTAAAACTCAAATTAATCAGACTGGAAGTTCGTAGAATTTGAAGTCCTAAAATCTGTTTGGCAGGAATTTGAGCTGTTCATTGAAATCTAGCTCTGGTTTTAGGTAATTATTAAATCCGTTATGAAGTAATTAAAACTCATATTTTTACCCAAATTTGTATGTACCAGCTATGCTTTTTAGGATTGAGAAGCTGATTGGTGGAGTCGGTGGAGGCTCGGCTCTATGTTAGCTGCTTTTACCAGAAGCTTTAGGCCTCTCAAATTTTCTTTGGCTGTTTATCTTGAATTTGGATGAGTTTTTAACTTGCAGCAAAAGAAACAAGAAGTTTTGTTCATGTTTCTAGTCTGGTTTAGAGAGAGTTCACAGTAGCTATATAAAGTAAAAGGGATATGAAACACCACTGGTGTTTTATTGAGTTGAACTTATGCTGTCACAAGGATTCCAAGCTTAGGATTCCAAACTTTGTGATTGTTTGTTTTTATAATTTCTTCCAGAACCACTTAGTTGGAATGCAGGTTGCAAAGCAAGAATGTCTTCCCCATGTAATTACTGTTCTGTGGCTGAACTTTGCATGGTACTAGAGTTCTCACATTCAATATTACTGCAATCATTCATTTGGTGCTTATGAGAATACTGGTAAAAAGGGAGCATAAGATGTTGATCATGTTATTGATCTCAGAATCATTATCGTTTACCAAATCTGAGACCTAAAACCAAGCGCAGTAATAATCAACAATTCACAACAATCAACTAGCCATTGTTAGGCTAAATGTGCACATAGCCATATTGTTATTGCCATACTTTGCATAATATTATATTCTTTTTAAATTTAGAAATAGGGACTAGTCACTAAGGCTGAGAAACCATAAATAGCGACTTACAACTTCGGCAAACTCAGAACAGAGCAATGAAAAAAAAAACAAAAGATTACCCAAATAATTGAAATTCTGTACTGATTTTTGTACAGGTATAAGATTTGCTAGTTTAAGTCCTAAAAAAGAATCAAAATATGAAAAAGAAAAAAATACTTACACTACAGCGTCAAATGCTGCGATTTAAATAGATAAAATAAGTCCTCATCTTTCCTTAGAAACCATGACCAGGGAAAACAGGGAATCTCGGGGCCTGTTGTCAGTATCAAATGTTAACCTCTCTGCATTGCTGGCGAATCTGACCTTGTGTCCCTACCAAAACATCAAGTTTGCTAAGCTTGATCAAAGCTAGGGAAAAACTCCTCTTCCATTTCTCAGGATCTGCTGCCAACCTAGAAACTATTGTTCTGCTTCTGGGGTCCATCATTAGTGCATGATCAGACGTCAGCAAACCCCTACCTTTTAGTACTTGTGTGTAGTATGATACATCTAGCATCAATGGCGAGGCCGGGTCAAAGTCCACCTGTTATGACATATAAAAGACATTAGCACAAGGAATTGAAGGCAATGCATTAATAATGATGAATTAGTGTGTATAATATATATCTATATATCTTGCTATGATAGTTTCTGATTAGGATGAGTTATTGTACTAAGAGATGATATGCTGTAGTTGTAAAACAACCTTTGCATCCTTTGTGACGTCAGAACCTGGCGGTTTCATAGGGCAGGTGTTCTTGAGTTCATTGGCCAAGTTTGCATCAAGTGTAGGATCTGTTGTGTTGTAGAGACGGTTGGTGAATGCAAAGCAATGTGCTCCACCGATGGAGTGTGCGCCGGAAAGTATTACTAGCTCAGCTAGTGAAAAGCCCTTTTTGTTGAATGATTCAGCCATCTTGGCAACAGACGAAATCGGATCTGGGAGAACTGAAACGTCAGATGCCAGGGAAACTGTCCCATCCCGACGACCCGCAACCATAGGAAAATTTTGAAGACCTGCCAGGACAGCAACATCCCTCGTGGCAAAGGAAAGGATATCTGCACAAGAGACAATCCCAGGGCATGCTGCCTCTACAGCTGACTTGGTGGCATCAATGACTACTTCACCATGCAAGGTGAAACCATTGGCAAATGCTAGTTTCTCGGGCAACTCACCAGAAGGTGTCTTGTCAAGTAGGAGTGATGCATCACAGCCCTGAAAATTATTAAGGAAAAAAAAAAGGTCATGCAAGGGAGTGAAATGAGTATCCCCAAAGTCATTGAATATGTGTACGTGGTTACCCGCACGAAGCAATCGTGGAAAAACAAACGAAGGATGCCGGCAGCTATTGTTGGGTCATTATTGTAGTGTTTTCGGACTGTGTCCCGCACAATTGTCTCAACATTTGGGCATGTTGTGCTATAAAAACCCTCCCTGAGTCCTCCAGCAGTATTTCCTTGCTGAGGAACATTGTTGGCATCAGAAAACTGGTTCAAATGATGAAGCATATTTTGCCTACCGAAGAAATTGCGTGGTCTTGGAAGATGACCTCCACCAGGAAAATTACGACCGCCGCCTTGATACCCCGTGAAACCATCTGCACCAGGAATATTTTGTAAGTTCCATGTAGCACTTACATATCGCACGGTAGCCACAACAAGAAGCAACGCAACAAATAGCTTATGATTTCTCATGTTGGCAGATGCTGCTGTAATACGGACTCCAATGGCTCTTTTCCTTAAAATTCTGTGGAGAGGAATTTCTCTTTTCCTTCTTTTATTCCTTAGGAAGAGGAGGTTAGCTACAATACCAAGGTGCTCGTGAGGTCGTTCGGAATGGTTTACTTAGAATCAGAACTAAATTAAGCAAATGGCCTAATGGCCAAGAAATTTCTTTAACTGACATAGTTTGAACAAGTATCTTGCTAATAAAAGAAATTCGGTGTCAAATCAATATGAATTACCATGAACCACTAGTTTTTGTCTACTGGACTGACAACATGCATGTTTTTAGTGAGTGAGTGTTCACTGATATAAAATTTTGAACTTTACAAAGAATTTAATAAACTTGATACCATGTTGAATTTTGTAATTGTTCATTCAGTAGTTTTAATTAATATCATCTGTAGATACTGACGCAGAAGTATTAATTATATTTTTGCAACAGTTGGGCAGGGTAATTCGATGTTATGGATAAGGTGGTATATATATTTGGTTGGTTGATATAATTAAACATATAGAATTATTATTTTTTTTGTAAAGGGCATGGCCTCCTTTTTATATATTTCAGCTAATCAACTTTGAATTTTTCGATCTCTATGCAAAGTATTATCTTAACTAATTATGTTAAATATGATTTTCAGAAAATATTATGCAAATATTTGAAATGACATTTCTCTCTTTCATAAAAGCTCACTTGTAATATAAGTTATTGTTCTAGTTAATATAAGTAATGTTCTAGTTAATATAAATAACTGTTCTATTTAATATATCTGATTGTTCTAGTTTCAGAACCTAATTGTTATAGTTTAAAAACATAATTGTTCTAGTTTTAGAATCTAATTGTTCTAGTATCAAAACATAATTGTTGTAGTTTGAGAATCTAATTGTTCTAGTTTCAGAACATAATTGTTCTGTAATTTAATTGTTCTAGTTTCAAAACATAATCTCTAGGAGGAAAGGGAAACACATGGGAGAGAGGAGAACAACGTAGGCGCTGGATGGGAATAGAGAAAGAAAGAGGGGATGAGGATGAGAATAGCGTAGGTGCTAGATATGAATAGAAAAAGAAAGAGGAGATGGGATGAGAAAATGATGTAATATATGAGACGATGGTAAGCAATTTCGTATCTAAATACACAATAGGAATTAGTACTAAATGATAAAGGAACTATTTTGTGCGCCCTGATCTCTTTAGGCTACGAACAAAACAACATATCTCCTCATGTAGAGAAAATAACACAGAAATGTATCAATAAACTAAAATCGAATTCAAAGTTTGTTGTAGCTTATGGATCCGTTTCATAAAGAAGTGTCACAAACACTTATTATTATATTAAATATAATTCAAGGTTCATTGTGTATTTGAGACTACTTCCCGTGATGATTGAAGAGTTTTATTTCAAGACTTAGGATCATAGATTATATATCTAAATCATTCAGAATTTTTTGTGGTAATTTTAATACAAACTTTCTATAACCAAGAATAATAAAGTAAAGTCGACAATAAGTATATGGCTCAGAGAGAATGTAGTAAGGAGAATTAAGTGTCCATTAAATATACTCACACAAAATAAATGTATGTTGATCCTTTAAATATTGTACAATTAAGAAAATTCAAGGATCGTATGGTGGATATAGGAATTGATCCTATAATGAAGTAAATTAATCGTACGATTGGTAGTATGAAATTCTTCATAAAAATAGATGTTTTTCTTATGCTGATTGTGTGCACATATATGAAATATATTGATTATAAAGGTTGAGAATTACATCATAGAGATAGACCTAGAATAAATGTTGGGTTTATTCATTAAATTAATGTTATCACATAAAAGTTGAATAAAGAATTATAGAGTGCATTGTAATACATGGAAGACAATACTCATACAAAGAGGACTTATCACAATGATTTATGGATTTTATTTTCTTTCCTTTCAACATTTAGGTTTAGGGTACAATAACAAGTGGAGAGATCAAGTTGAAGAATGTAATATTATTTAAGTTAATTACATATAAAGATTTGCATCCTTCAATTAACTTGATTAATTTAGGTTGATCTCAACCATGAAAATTGGCAGCTCCAGCAGTTTTTCCGTGACGAGGAACTTTGTTGGTATCAGAAACCTTGCTCCAACGTGTGTTTTGCCTACCGAAGAAGTTGCGGGGTCTTGGAAGATGACCTCCACCAGGAAAATTACGACCGCCGTCTTGACCCCCAAAATTGTAACCATCTACACCGGGAATATTTTGGAAGTTCCTTGTAGCACTTACATATTGCACGGTAGCCACGACAAGAAGCAACGCAACAAGTACCTTATGATTTCTCATGTTGGCAGATGCTGCTGTAATACCGGATCCAATGGCTCTTTTCCTTAAATTCTGTGGAGGGCAATTTCTCTTTTCCTTCTGCATGTGCTTTTATCTTAGAACCAGGAGGAAGAGGAGGTTAGCTACAATGCCGAGGAGCTCGTGCGGTCGTTCGGAATAGTTTAGTTAGAATCACAACTAAATTAAGCAAATGGCCTATTGGCCACGAAATTTCTTTAACAGACATATATAGTTTGAGTAAGTATCATGCTAATAAAAGTAATTCGGTGTCAAATCTATATATATAAATTACCATGAACCACCAGTTTTTGTCTACTGTACTGACAACATGTTTTAAGTGAGTGTTCGCTAATATAAAATTTTGAACTTTTCAAAGAGTTTAGTAAATTTGATACCATGTTGAATTTTTTAATTATATTAATTGTTTATTCAGTAGTTCTGATATCATTTGTAGAGATTGACATAGAAGTATTAATTTTTATTTTTAAATCAGCTTGGGAAGGTAATTAGATGTGATGGATATATAAGGTGGTATGTTTGGTCGGTTGATATAATTAAACATATAGACTTATATATTTTTTTTTTCAGTAAATGGCGGACTTAGGCTCTTTTTATAAATTTTAGCAAATCCACTTTGAATTTTTCAATCTCTCTATGGAAAGTATTATCTTAGCTAATTATGTTAGACATAATTTTCTATAAATATTCTGCGAATATTTGAAATGACATTACTCTTGTTTTTAAAAGCTCGCTTATCGTATAATGGCAAGTTGGCAACTTAAGCAATTATTGATGACACAATTGTTAAAGCCAATGATATTTGTCTTTATCATGAAGAACTATGTACATTTCGGTTCTTAAGCTAGCTGATTATCTCCTTTCTCTGTCTTTAACACAGACAAAAAGGGAGTACTCCAACATTTTTGTGTTATTTTCTCTGCACGAGGAGACCAGCTGTTTTATTCGCAGCCTAAAGAGATCAGGGCACACAAAAGTAGTTTCGTTACCATTTAGTATTAATCTATAGTGTATTTAGATATCCATGATTAAAAATGGGAAAATTAAAATTCTTAAAATTAACAAGACATGGCAATTCATCGTTGACCAGAAAAAATTCAAAGTAGCAAAACGAAAAAAGCCTCGACTGACGAGCTCAATGTTAGTCCTGTCAAACGTGTGAAATGGACACGAAATTGGCCATTTCGTTTGTCGTTCCGTGTCTGTAACTTTACACGTCGGAATTTTCGTTAGTAGTTCCCTTTCGACGGAACGTGACAGAATGTCTAAATTTCAACTACATTTCACATAAACGTATGACGAAATGTACATTTACTGTTTCGTTTTTGAAACGAAACAAAATTTTGTTCCATTACATGTTCCATCTAGACGAAACAATCATGAAATACGTATAACGACTCTATTGTTGACAGGCCTACCAACGATCGCATTCTCAAAGAATACCTAAGGTTTTGAGTTCTCTCTTTTTGACAAAATGCGGTCATAAATTGGAGAGGAAGGGGGGAGTGCTCATATTTAGCCATGCTCATTATACGAGAGACGATTTTTCTTCCAAAATTTAAAATTTGACTCTAGTTCATATTGTTGTTTTAAAATTCCATATTTATACGATAAAAAGGTAATGGTAGGAGATCTTGACGTTCTTCCACGTACGAGGATATTTTAACAAAAAAAAAACATTTTGACTTCATATAATACATTTTATTTCACCAATTATGTTATCCTTCCTCGATTAACAGCTTTTGCAAGTTGTATCGTCTTTAACTTATATTAAATGGAATTCATTAAATATCAACAACAACAAATCTGAGTTGGGAAAAAAAAAATTTATGGCCAAGATGACTTAACATAATCCTCTTATAAAGTTTTAGGATCTTGGATCGATATCTTGGCAATTCGACATCAGTCTGGCTACTCAATCGTATGAAATCCAACACGATCAATGTGTAAGCGAATCCATCTAATGTTGAGAGTGTGTAACAAAGTATGACTGCAAGTAACTTGCAGGGGCGATAAAAGTGAAATATTTTTTTTCTCTCTTAATTGCACAAAAGTAAATCATGACAGTCAATTGGGTAGCTTAATTAAGTATCAAATTGACTCTAATCATTTGGTCAAAATTGAAAACCCCGTATCTACACATGATTATGCAATGAAGTTCTTTCTAAGTCTATGCAAACAGACCCACAAACTAAGAAATAAAAAAATATGACATATATATATATATATATATATATATATATATAACAACAGGTAAGTCAATAGAAATTTTACATATTTTACACACTGAACAAATCAAATTCAATAATATATTAATTAAGAAGATATATCAAAGTCCATCATTTATCTAAACAAGGTTCAAGGAAACTAGATAATCACTGGATTTATCTTATAAATGTCACCATAGAGGTCATCATATTGGTTGCGTGCTTGTGATAACATGTCATCTGGAAGTATCAGAGTGTGTATGTTGGAGCACCGGGTTTGTATGTCATCATTCTTCACTTCAACAGTGGAGCTACGCAAGTCAAGCATTTCTAAATTAGGGCACCTTTCAAGTATCTTCATCAACTCACCAGTGGTTGTACTGTTATTTTGAGTTCTTTTTAGCAAGTGTATGACATAATGAAAAAAAATTCATTTATAGTTAGGATTACTAACTTGGTGTAATCTAAAAGCATATGTAACTAGCCATTGTCCTTAAGTAAAAATACTTAATATTCAGTTAATCAGTGGATTTCATATAAAAATAAATTCGACAAATCAAATCCTAACTCCTGATTTGAATTCTATTTCCTAAAGCTACCAATTCATCGGTGTGATCAAAGTTAATTATGTGATGTGTGACAAAGGCAACTTGGTTTATAACTTACATACATAGAAGTTTCGTAGACTTTTATTAACAATAATGATAAGAGCACAATACCTAGCGAATGAATCAATAAATTCATGATAAAATTCCCAAACAAAACACAGAACATATGCACAAACAAGCTAGTTAAATCAATACCTTTCATATATGCGCACACATTTTTTTGGTACATTTGTTATTTATTTATTGATTTTAATACAACAACAACTAAATCTTTCGTCCCAAATAAGTTGGCTAGACTAGAAAAGAAACCCAACAAGAATGTCACCAAAAAATAAAATAATATATTACTATGATTGCTACTAGTGGTGCTACTGCTGATGATAATATAGTATACGATTGCTAGTAGTAGTAGTAGAAACCTACACCCTCAGCTGTAAGCTAACATCGTGACCTAAAAACTGATGACATCATTACTACTCCTATTTCCCTATGCCATGGATCCGATATGTGAATTGCTAACTTTCATATGCTCATATTGAACTCCATCTTTTTTAGATCATTATTGATTTTATTATTATTATTATTATTATTATTATTATTATTATTATTATTATTATTATGTGTTTTGTGGTTTGTCGGGGTGTTGTTTCTTTTTTTTGCAATGTTTAGAAAACCGGACCGGCACCTGAACCGGAAAGGCTGCCGGGTCGCGGTTTTTTCCGGTTAACCGTGGTTGAACCGGGTTTTTTCCGGTTAAACCGGAAACGGAGAGGGCTCCGGTTCGCGGTTCAACCGGTTCAACCGGCCGGTCCGGTCCGGTTTTCAAAACATTGTTTTTTTGTGGGGTGGTGTGTTTGTGTGAGGGAGGTTTTAGGAATTGACTAACCGGGTGAAAACAAGTTGGAGATATTGGAGTTGAAACATTATTTTGGGAATTCCAAGCCGTGTCGATATTCCTTCCTGAGTAATAGATTTGCCAGAAAAATTAGGAAATATGAATTTCAAGCGCTTGAGCTGGGGACACGCCAATCCAATGACCTTCATAATCGTCCCTAAAGGTATCTTGCACCTTACAATCCTCAGTTCCTCTAATTTCTTGAGCTGACCTAAGGCATTAGCCATGCTCTCAATATTGCGAAATATATTGCGATCTATCACGCTAAGGCTCTTCAGGTTCCTTGCCCTGCATAAATAGAAAGCAATTTCAGAGAAAAATAAATCTATTTCTTTTTAAAAAAAAATGTTGGTTAAAATATCATTAAATAAGAGATGGATTAGAAATGGGAGAAGAATTTTACACTCCAAAATTTGAGGCATAAGATGTTGCACTATTTCTATAGATTAGTTCTACCCTCTCTCCTATCATGTCCTCCATCGTTTTCATTATAAAAATTTGGATAATTCTGTCATGGATATTTTTTACATGGGTATAAAATCTAAATCATTCATTCAACATGATGAATGGTTGTGATTAGATGAAGAATATAGATTTGAGTCCATAGAAAAAACTATATTCATAACAGAACTACCCAAAAAAATTTTAGTTGTGAAATAATAACAAAAGCTCTTGAGAGTATCGGTCACCGATCTCCTTCCGTTTTCTCTACCCTTCCCGGAGCAAAGTGTGAGGGTAACCAAAATAGCACCCCACGTAGCTCAAATACCCTTTTAGAGGACGTAGTGGGCCTCATAAATCATAAAACATGTTTCTTCTTGTTGAGGAACGGTCGTGGTTGTGGCCATGGTTATGTTTGTAGTTCTAAATTTGAAGGGTGTCATGCTAAATGTATTCGTCCTTTAAATGGAATTATCAAAGAGAGGAGCATAATAAAGAAGTTGTACTAAACGTCTCTAAATTTGTCGATTACAAAATAATATCATTTGACATTTAACAATCTTCTTTGAGTTTTATAGGAAGAAATTGCAAATTATGAAGACTTGGATAAGAGTTATGAGCAAGACCAATATCAAGTCTTTAGAGATATTGTAGGCTAGTTTAGACTAGAGTAGAAAGTATACTTTAGTCTTTTATTATCTTTAAAATGATCTAGATAGCAGAAAAGCTCAATTTACCAGCAAAATTCAGTTTTCAGTGACAGAGCGTCGTACAACACTATATGGTGTCGTACAACGCTGTGGTTTCAAAACTAAAACAACTAAATTTTGACAATTTGTGAAACAGCGTTACACAACGCTAAATAGCGTTAGGTAACGCTGAGTCACAACGTTATACAACGCTCAGTCGCATTGTACAACGCTCCAGTTAAAGACATGAAAATTCCTGTGTACTTAAGACAGAACGTTGTGCAACGTCCTTTATAGTTGCACAACGCTCCTGGGTACAGGTATGTAACGACAGCGTTGTGTAACGGTCTTTAGTGTTGTATGACGCCCTTTTGAATTTGTCAGAGTTGTTTCTCACCGATACTAGTTCGTTTACCAACGAAACTGTCGGAACTTTCCTTTGGCTATACACTCCATCGTTGTGCAACGGTATTTGGTGTTGCACAACGCTCTGACAAATTCCAATGGAACTGTCGGAGTTCTCCTTTGACTGTACACTCTATCGTTGTGCAACGGCATATAACGTTGCACAACGCTCTGACAGTCGAACGGCTATCTTAAATAGCCGTTTGATTTTACAACGGTAATATTCAACGTTGTACAACGTTATTTAGTGGCAGGCAACGCTCTGCCCAGTTTTTGCTGGTAAACTGCTCATTCCGAGCCCTATATATATCCAACCCTTATTCTCTCTACATAGAGAGCTTTGTCTTGCAAAATTAGACCAAAATTGAGCCTTTGAGCACAGGGATACTCTCCCATTTGAACTTTTCATAGCTAGATCATTTTGAGAGATAAAGTAGCCTCAAACACCATCGCCCCGATATTGTCGCTAGGTGTAGGTTGGAATAGGTTGAGAGCTCATCTCCATTGGAGGCCTTGGTGCCATTTGTCTTTCGAGTTAGGCCGATCCGCCTCGAGTGTCCTTGTGACGAGGTGATTCAGTTCGAAGTTGTAGTCCCGTTCTTATTGGAATTGAACGGAGTGCGCCCTTTCGTGGTAGCGAAACTCCCGAAGACGTACGACTAAGGCTAGCATTTCCTAACGGGTCGGAACTCCGTAATCACATCGAGTGTTCAATTTCTCTCTCTCTTTCTCCTTTTATTTTCTTGCTACTTGAATTGATTATGTGTGCTTGTTAATTGTTGGGTACCAAATGAATTGTGTTAGGGTAGTTCATACCAAACTAATCTAAAACCTTAATTGCTTCCGCTAAACCTTGTTTAAGCCGCCATCTTTAGGGACAACAGAAGTATCTTCAACACACACACACATCCAAATATAAACATGACTGCACAATGAGGAAAGAGTGTCTCATTTTATTTATTTTTCCTTTCAGAATAGCCAACAGAGCTAAGGGGCTGATTAAGCTGATAGGGCGGCAGAGGAGTAAAATATATCAAATGAGTGGCAAGAATAGATTGTGTCGCAAAAAACAACTTGCTATACATTTGAAGAATTATTCTAATTAATTAATTAATTTCCGGCCCAGAGACAAAATAGATCAGCCAGTTAATGTTATTAATTACCACAATTTGTATAATAAGAAATAAAAATTTGCTAGATTAGGGAATCGAGCTTAGTTAGATATTGCCTACTAAAATATATTAATTATGTTCAATGTTTCATCATAATTAATATAGTAGAAATATGATTTGAATAGATACCTAGATAATTATTGTAAACTTTTTTTTTACAGGGTTCATTTTTTAACGTTTATTCGATAGAGTAACAAATCAATTTTCGTTCAATCCAGAATTTGTCATGATATTAATAAGAGAAATAAAAAAATACTAAAAAAATAATCTTTGTATTTTCTCTCTTATAAGATAAAGAAAAAAAGATATAAATGGAAGTTAAAAAATAAATATTATTGTAATATCTATTTTGGAAAGAGAAAAGAAAAATGTGATTAATGGTGTGTCGAGTCATGTCGAAAAACTCACACGCATGAAGAATAATAATATACAGAAAGAAGTAAAGAAAAACAATTAATGGTATGTAGAAAGGTTGGACACGCAAGAAAGAAAATATAAACACCCGGCCATGACTTTTAATTGAATTATTAATATTAATACTATAGATGTACCTCTCAGCAACGTAGTCCAATAGATCGTCTTCACAATTCTTTCCAATCAACAGATGCTCGACACAATGTCCACCCCAGTCCACAGCAATTTTTGTCATCTCCGTTACAGTCCTCGTATACGATGCTTCGGCTGCTTTTCTCTCCTCGCCCCTCAACTTGGACATGTCAGGAAAGTCTTGAATGCCCGTTAACGTGTCAATCCTTCGCCAGAGAATGGGATCATCTCTCGCTGTGCTCCTCCAGGAACTACAAACTTTACTCGCGTGAAGGAGCACGTCACGCATCCTGACCTTGCGAAATATCACCATCAAAAGGTCTGGGTGTAGCTCCGCCCAGTCCCTCTCTGACTCTTCGGACGGTGACTCCGGATGTGCCTTTGGTTTGGATTTTGGGGAATCCGTGAAGAACAGTAATTATTATATTATTATTATTAGTGATTGACTAATTGCATTCTATGTATTTTTAAGAACTCTACTATAATTTACTTACTTTTTGAATTTTTCTTTTTTTTTTTCATCTCTTTTCGTAATTCTGTGCCATTTCAAGCCATTCTTATTTGGAAAATTCAAGTTGCGCAATTCAATATATTTTGAGGACTCCCATTAAATCTAACTATTGTTGGCATTGCGCTTTTCTAGATTAATGATTAATTTTAATTTATTTTATTAATATATTTATTTAATGCTTATTATTATTGTTAGAGATATGTCCAAGAAGCCAATCATTTTATGGCTACTTCTATAGTTTATGTTATTGATGATATTTGATCATTTGTTCCTGGATTTTATTATTGACAGTTCATTCAAGTTGAGGATCTGAATTGAGGATCACTGTGTTTTATTTATGATTAAATGACAATAATAAATCAAAACTGTCCATAGTCTTGATAATTAACAAGGAACATTAATTATCAGACAAGACTAGTATACAAGTTAAGTGATGATTAAGTTCTACAAATCATAAGTAAGAAGTTACTAACTTGATTGTATATGTATATGTTGCTGGAACATAGTACAGGACATGACCCAATGAAATAAATAAATGGATTGTGTTATGTGTCATTATTTATTTCATACGTGTTTGATTCTGAGTTTGAGATGGTTCAGTTTCTCCACATGAGGATAGGTTCTATAAATATCGTCTAACGCTGATTCCTGATAAGGGCTGCTATACGGACTTTATTTATGTTCTCTTGAATTGTGAGGGGAGAAACTGGTCATCAAGACAACCGTATGTCCCTCGTTAGTTCGCTTAACGAGTGATGATATCTACTGGGCCTCTTGATGGAGATGGATTGCTTGCTAGCAACTTGTGCAATCATCTCTAGATCAAGAAACGTATAATCTGCAAGAATGACACATTCCTATCTTGGATTATACAAGGATATCATGTGACATAAGAATTCAAAAAAATAAGATACCATTTCTTATGCAGGATTGAAGCAGTGTATTGGTACAGTGTTTATTTATGCGAATTGGGAATCATAACGTGTTGCTAGATACCGCTTATGATTATTGGAAATAAATAATGATTTATTTCCATGGCCAACATAGCATAAATCCTCAAAGGGTCACACAAATAAAATTTTAACCATACAATGTATTATTTATTTATTTGCAGTAGCGAGTACTGCGAATATATGATAAGTTGATTAATTAATTATATACCGTTGCGAACCGTTATAATTAATTAAATCAAAGAAATCATATAGAAATAAATTAATGCATATGCTGATCCTCTAATGACTATCAATAAGTTGATAGTTATTTTCATTCAACAGTATTTAATATAATTATACGAATTATATTAAGCAAATAGGCTTTAATTTATTAAGCCTAATTGAGCCCAAATAGAATGCAACTTGAGAGACCAATTATTAAATAGTTTAATAGGCTAATGACACATTTGATGTGGCCCATCTAAAGCCCTCTCAAGGCCGGCCTCATAGGGGTATTTTTGTCTAATATGATTAGGTCAAAAAATGCTATATATATATGAACTATTTAGGAAAGGAATTAACTTGATTTTCATCCTTTCTTCTCCCCAAAAAATTGAGGCCGCAATTTTCATTTAGAGCAGAAATTTCAGATCTGAAATTTGGCTCTTCTCCCTTGCATTAGTAGCTCATGTGTTGAGCAATAGCCAATTTCAATTAATAGAGATTATTTGGAAGAAGGCTAACTACAAAGGATTAGCTTTACTCTTGCTCTTGCTAGCACAAGAAGCTTAGAGTTTGGTTAAGACTTTAGGTGGACTCGAGGCCAGCGACGTGGTGGTGGAGACGAGCACCCCCATCAACTTCTAAGCAAAGGTCGAGCCTTCTAGTTACGAGACTAGAAGAGGTAATCCTTCTACCGTTCTCTTAAACGTATCAATTTGCATAATTATCTAGATCCGTATAATAGCAATTGTAAATTATTTGTTAAATATTAATAAAAATATAAATTGCACATGGAATGAGTTCTTAACAGTGGTATCAGAGCGTTGGTCTATAATTATACTTTTTGATATTTTTTAATTGAGAAATTAGTAATTAACTAAGTTAATTAGTGATGTGTGTGCTTGCTGTCTGAAAAAAATCTGTTTTTCTGCATTATTGCTTATTTTTCGTGATGTGAACATTTCTGGAATTTTTTCTCTCTTACTGGAGATTATAGATCTTTGAGTCGTGGTTCTTTTTCCACTGGTTTCACGATTTTATAAGTTGTTATGATTTTTTAGTGATTTAAACGGTAACGGTGCGCAGATTTGGAATTCTGTGTCATGGTTCAGTTGTTGTGGCTTGAACGATTTATTTTGAAATATAACTGCCTGTAATCTTTAGCTAGGGTTAATCTATACTTGATACTCTTTCTGAATATGTGTAATTTGTTACCTATTTCGGATTTAATTTGGATGTTCAAGTATGGAAAGAATCGAAGTTGTCAGATCTGGTTTTCTAAACAAGCTGGTTCTTTTGACAAAATAAAATTATTAAAGGACTTTTACAGAAAAGTGTTTGAATAGATTTGTTCTATTTCGAATTATGATTCTGTGAAAATTAATTTCATATTTTTTCATTAAGGTTTGATACTTTAACTGGGTTAAAACTTTTCAATCGTCAGTCTGTTTCAGAACAGAACAAGTCGCTTGTATGGCTTTTAACTCGATGATTTTGAATAGACCCTTGTATTTTTCTTTTCATGGATTGATAGCCTAGTATATAAAGTATTTTTTTATATAAATTTTTTGCTTGAAAAATGTCAAGGGGGTGATCACACAAACCGAAAGGTTGAGGCCAAAACAGAATCTTCTCTAACGGCGCTTCGCGTGCTGTCTGGGATTTTGTCTCTTTTGGTTCTCCCTGATGGTAGCTGATCTCTCCTTGAAATTTTTACTGGTAGTTAGAATCATTGCAAGGAGCTCTCTGGATTTATTTCGGATTTTTTGGTGACCGAAAAATATCGGATTTTATCGGGTCCCAAATTGTTTATTTTAATTAATTAAAATATATTCTAATTAATCAAATTAGTTGAAATGTTAATTAGAACACTCCTTAAATACCCTCCTTTCTGTTTTTGATTTGTAGATTAAATTTCAAAGGTTTAAGCAAGTAGTTGTAATATTAAACCTTTTGCATTTGAAAGCGAGCAACGAGCATACACAAAGATTCTAATTAATGAAGTTAATTAAGAACAAGTGAACATATATATTGTATATGTGCTAACTCTGTTTTGTAGGAGGATCGTGGGTTTAGTATGGCTTAAGATTTCAATGCCTTGTGGTTTGTAAATGTATGCATGTGTGTAATGCGGCTTTTGGTGCTATTAATTAATTTTGATTAATTTTGATGTAACTTGTGAGGCTTGCATGCCCCTAAGGCCTAGGAGGGAATTAGAATTTTCCACATGTTTATTTATTTCCATTAATTATAGGATAGGATCAATATAATTAGTGGGAGGGCTTGAACTAGATTAGTCTTACTACATGGAGATGCAGTGAAGATTAATATGCAAGCTGGAGCCATACAAACCCACAACAATGGTTGTGCTTTGAGATGCTTATTATAATTATGTGATTGTTTGAATGCTATGAAATGTCATAGGATAGGTATGGGTGTATGTTGACACGACCACCAAACAAAGTCGCATAATGAATGTCCAAATTTAATTTGATTAAGTCGACCGCCCTCCTTCTCTCTATCCCTTCACGTTGCTTGCCTTCTCATGGCGCGATCCGCCCAAACGGACGTCATGGTTGTCATGCGATAGTCGGGGTACAAATAAAAGGATTTGTAAGGAGCAAATAGAGAAAAATTGCTTATCGATAGACCCAACTAGAGTTTGGATATCGGGGCGAAGTTCACGATGCGAACCAAGAGTCATAGTTGTATGATTGGTTATAGAACCTACCTCATTTAGTCACTTCGGGTGACGTGCCATAGCAGGTCCAATTTGACGAAAATGGGGATCTTGGATATTCATTACATTTAAGGACATAAAATGTAGTGAACGTTTTACTTTGCTAGAAAATAAAACAAATGCATAAACTAATTGACCTTAATTTTTGGAATTGTTGTAGATGTCTTCTCATTCTTCCTTCTCACTACGTTCTCTCTTAGAAAAGGAGAAACTCGCCTTCAACGGTGCTAATTTCTTGGATTGGCACCGCAACCTTAGGCTAGCCCTTCGGTTTGAGAAGAAGGAGTATCTCCTTTCCACTCCATTGCCATCGGCTCCCAAGACGGATGCCACTAAAGAGGACAAGGACGCCTACGACAAGCACATCAATAACGACATATAGATGTCTGTCTTGATTGTCGCTGTCATGGAGTCTGAACTCCAAAAGGAGTTCATGGATAGTGGCTATGGTGTGTTTGACATCATAACTCGTTTCTCGAACATGTTCCAAACTAAGGCCCGCACCGAAAGGGGCCGACTGATCAAGGCCGTCGCCAATACTCGATTGGCCGAAGGTCATGAAGTCGGGCCACACGTCATGAAGATGGCGGGGTTGTTTCGGCAGCTTGATAGGCTTGACACGCCCTTCCCGTCAGGGGCGGTTCAAGACTTCATTCTCAATTCTCTTCCTCACAGTTTCACAGGGTTCATTGTGAACTACCGCATGAATGGCATGGACAAGAGTTTGGACGACCTCCAGAACATGCTTGTCGAAACTGAGGAAAGTCTAAAGAAAGAGAAAGGGCCGAGAGATGTTCTTGCGGTGAGTGATAAGAGCAAAAAGATTAAGGAAAAAACCCGCAGAACGAAGAAAGGCAAAGGCCCGGTGACGCCCCAAGGTTCGATCAAGGGAGCTCCTGAAGGTTCTAGGCGCAAGAAGAACCCGGCCACCTCTGACACGGTGTGCTACTATTGTAGTGGCAATGGTCACTGGAAGAGGAACTGCCCCAAGTACCTCGTAGACAAGAAGGCGGGAACTGTCCAGCCTTCCACCTCAGGTATATTTGTCATTGAAACCCTTCTCGCTACTTCTAGCACTGACTGGATATTTGATACTGGTTCATGTGCTCACATTTGTCGAAATGTGCAGTTTCTAAAGAATAGGAGGCGGCTTGAAAAAGGTGAAGTTCAACTCCGCATCGGAAATGGCACGTGCATCTCTGCTATGGCCATTGGGAACGTGGAAATAACTTTACCTTCTGGTTTTGTTTTGGAACTCAAAGATGTGTTTGTAGTTCCTTCTATTACTCGAAATATTATCTCTGTTTCTTGTTTGGACATGGATGGATTTAATGTTGTAATAAAGAACAAATGTTGTGCTTTATTTCGTGATGATGTTTGTTATGGTGTTGCGCATTTATTGAATGGTCTTTATGTGCTTGATACTTCTAATGAACATGTTTTGAGTATTGAAAATGACAATAGAAAACGTAAGATTTCACACGAGAATGCAACTTTGATGTGGCATTGCCGTTTAGGTCATATCAATGAGAAACGCATCAAGAGATTACAAACTGTTGGTCTCTTGGATCAATTCTCTTTCGAGCCAATTGACAAATGCGAATCGTGTTTGATAGGAAAGATGACCAAAACGTCTTTTACCAACAAAGGTATTAGGGCAATAACTTATTAGATCTCGTACATACCGATGTATGTGGACCTATGAGTGTTTGCGCACGTGGAGGTTACTCTACTTTATTACTTTCACCGACGATCATAGTAGATACGGGTATATCTACTTAATGCGGCATAAGTCCGAATCCTTTGAAAAGTCAAGGAATTCAAGAATGAAGTTGAGAACCAACTTAATCGAAAGATCAAAGTCTTGCGTTCCGATCGAGGTGGTGAGTACTTGAGCCACGAGTTTGGTGATTATCTAAAAGAGTGTGGAATCGTTCCACAACTCACTCCACCTGGAACACCACAATGGAATGGTGTATCCGAAAGGAGGAATCGAACTTTGCTAGACATGGTTCAATCGATGATGAGCCAAGCAGATTTGCCTAAGTCGTTTTGGGGCTATGCACTAGAAACCGCAGCTTTTACACTAAATCGTGTTCCGTCAAAGTCCGTTGAGAAGACGCCTTATGAGCTTTGGTTTGGTCGGAAACCAAGCATGTCGTTTCTCAAGATTTGGGATTGTGAAGCTTATGTGAAAAGGCTAATGAGCGATAAGCATGGACCCAAATCGGACAAATGTCTTTTCGTGGGATATCCTAAAGAAACGAATGGTTACTACTTCTACAACCGCAATGAGAACAAGATAGTTGTTGCTCGTTATGGTGTGTTCTTAGAGAAAGAGTTTCTCGCAAGAAAAGGTAGTGGGAGTGATGTGGTTATTGAAGAAGTTCACGAACCACCGCAAGATATGCCTCAAGTAGGAAATCTAGCGATTCCCAATACGGTGCCAAATGAGATTGTAATTGAACCAGTTCCACAAGTTGTTGAGGAACAAGTTCAAGAGAATACTCCCTCAAATGAGGACTCGAACACTTCGCGAGTCGATGGTGTTCAAGTTACTCCTACATTAGAGGATCAAGAACCAACTCCACAAACTGTTGTGGAACAAGTTCAAGAACCACAAGCACCAATCCTACGAAGGTCAACGAGGGAAAGTCGTCAACCCGAAAGGTACTTGGGTTTGCACGACGTCCTCGTCATTGAAAATGGCGAGCCTTTGACCATCAAGGACATGATGAAAGAACCCGACTCCAAGAAATGGCTTAAAGCCATGGAATCCGAAATGCAATCCATGTATGACAACAAGGTATGGACCTTGGTCGATCTTCCTGACGGAGTAAAACCCGTTGAGAACAAATGGATCTTTAAGAGAAAGGTCGACATGGATGGCAACTTGACTGTATACAAGGCACGACTTGTTGCGAAAGGTTATCGACAAGTTCATGGTATTGACTATGAAGAAACCTTCTCGCCTGTTGTCATGTTCAAGTCAATTCGGATCTTGTTAGCAATTGCCGCATTTCATGACTATGAGATATGGCAAATGGATGTCAAAACCGCCTTCCTAAATAGCAATTTGGAAGAGGATGTGTACATAACACAACCCGAGTGTTTTGTGGATCCAAAGAATGCTAACAAAGTATGTAAGCTTCAAAGGTCCATTTATGGATTGAAGCAAGCATCGAGGAGTTGGAACAAGCGCTTCGATAAAGAAGTCAAGAAGTTGAACTTTATCCAAAGCGAAAAGGAACCTTGTGTTTACAAGAGATTTAGTAGGAGCGTGGTTGTGTTTCTTATTCTGTATGTTGATGATATACTCTTGATCGGGAATGATATTCCCGAATTAAATGCAGTCAAGACTTCATTGAAGAAGGTGTTCTCAATGAAAGACTTGGGCGAGGCCGTCTACATCCTAGGGATTAAGATCTATAGAGATAGATCTAGAAGGATGTTGGGTATGAGCCAAGATACATATATTGACAAGATGTTGGTAAAACACAATATGGCTAGTTCCAAGAAGGGTTACTTGCCTATGTCACATGGCATATACTTGAGTAAGACTCAGTGTCTCTCGACCGAAGTAGATAGGAAGTACATGGAGAAATTCAAGTATCCTTCTGTAGTCGGTTCGATTATGTACGCCATGCTATGTACTCGCCCCGATGTGACATATCCGATTAGTGTGACTAGTCGATTCCAAACCAACCCTGGCATGTCACACTGGACCGCAGTCAAGAATATCCTCAAGTATCTAAAGAGAACAAAGGATAGCATTCTCCTGTATGGTGGAGACCAAGAGCTCGTTGTAAGTGGTTACACCGATGCTAGTTTTCAAACCGACCGAGATGACTCAAAGTCACAGTCCGGCTTTGTATTTCTGCTCAATGGTGGTGCTGTGAGTTGGAAAAGTTCCAAACAAGATACCACAGCCGATTCCGTCACCGAAGCAGAATATTTAGCGGCTGGTGAAGCAGCGAAGGAAGGAGTTTGGATCAAGAAATTCTTGACCGAGCTGGAGGTGGTTCCAAGCATCTCAGGTCCAGTGGATCTCTACTGCGACAATACGGGACCCATAGCTCAGTCCAAGGAGCCTAGGTCTCACCAGAAGACTAGGCATATTCCACGACGATTCCATCTTATCCGTCAGTTTGTGAACGACAGATGGATCAAGGTCAAGAAGGTGGACGGTGCCGCGAACACAGCGGACCCTCTGACAAAGCCTCTGTCTCGAGCCGCGCATGAGTTGCATGTTGCATCCATGGGGATCAGACACATGCCTGAGTGGCATTGATTTGTATTTTTTACATTTGAGGTTTTAGTATGAGACATGTATATTTTGATATTACATTGAGTACTATGCACTTGCTAGAAGTCACTATTGATTGACTCTAGGCCAAGTGGGAGATTGTTAGAGATATGTCCTAGAAGCCAATCATTTTATGACTACTTCTATAGTTTATGTTATTGATGATATTTGATCATTTGTTCCTGGATTTTATTATTGACAGTTCATTCAGGTTGAGGATCTGAATTGTGGATCACTGTATTTTATTTATGATTAAATGACAATAATAAATCAAAACTGTCCATAGTCTTGATAATTAACAAGGAACATTAATTATCAGACAAGACTAGTATACAAGTTAAGTGATGATTAAGTTCTATAAATCATAAGTAACAAGTTACTAACTTGATTGTATATGTATATGTTGCTGGAACATAGTACAGGACATGATCCAATGAAATAAATAAATGGATTGTGTTATGTGTCATTATTTATTTCATACGTGTTTGATTCTGAGTTTGAGATGGTTCAGTTTCTCCACATGAGGATAAGTTCTATAAATATCGTCTAACGCTGATTCCTGATAAGGGCTGCTATACGGATTTTATTTATGTTCTCTTGAATTGTGCGGGGAGAAACTGGTCATCAAGACAACCGTATGTCCCTCGTTAGTTCGCTTAACGAGTGATGATATCTACTGGGCCCCTTGATGGAGATGGATTGCTTGCTAGCAACTTGTGCAATCATCTCTAGATCAAGAAACGTATAATCTGCAAGAATGACACATTCCTATCTTGGATTATACAAGGATATCATGTGACATAAGAATTCAAAAAAATAAGATACCATTTCTTATGCAGGATTGAAGCAGTGTATTGGTACAGTGTTTATTTATGCGAATTGGGAATCATAACGTGTTGCTAGATACCGCTTATGATTATTGGAAATAAATAATGATTTATTTCCATGGCCAACATAGCATAAATCCTCAAAGGGTCACACAAATAAAGTTTTAACCATACAATGTTTTATTTATTTATTTGCAGTAGCGAGTACTGCGAATATATGATAAGTTGATTAATTAATTATATACCGTTGCGAAACGTTATAATTAATTAAATCAAAGGAATCATATAGAAATAAATTAATGCATATGCTAATCCTCTAATGACTATCAATAAGTTGATAGTTATTTTCATTCAACAGTATTTAATATAATTATACGAATTATATTAAGCAAATAGGCTTTAATTTATTAAGCCTAATTGAGCCCAAATAGAATGCAACTTGAGAGACCAATTATTAAATGGTTTAATAGGCTAATGACACATTTGATGTGGCCCATCTAAAGCCCTCTCAAGGCCGGCCTCATAGGGGTATTTTTGTCTAATATGATTAGGTCAAAAAATACTATATATATATGAACTATTTAGGAAAGGAATTAACTTGATTTTCATCTTTTCTTCTCCCCAAAAAATTGAGGCCGCAATTTTCATTTAGAGCAGAAATTTCAGATCTGAAATTTGGCTCTTCTCCCTTGCATTAGTAGCTCATGTGTTGAGCAATAGCCAATTTCAATTAATAGAGATTATTTGGAAGAATGCTAACTACAAAGGATTAGCTTTACTCTTGCTCTTGCTAGCACAAGAAGCTTAGAGTTTGGTTAAGACTTTAGGTGGACTCGAGGCCAGCGACGTGGTGGTGGAGACAAGCACCCCATCAACTTCTAAGCAAAGGTCGAGCCTTCTAGTTACGAGACTAGAAGAGGTAATCCTTCTACCGTTCTCTTAAACATATCAATTTGCATAATTATCTAGATCCGTATAACAACAATTATAAATTGTTTATTAAATGTTAATAAAAATTTAAATTGCACATGGAATGAGTTCCTAACAATTATGAGATATTAATACTAAAAGATCAGTATTTTATAACCTTTCATTAGCACTCCTTTATAAACTCCAGCTAGCCCAGTTTGAATTTGCGATCTCTGTACGGGAAAATTATCTTATGTAATTACGTTAGACATAATTTTCAACAAATTTTACAAATTCAGAACTTTAAGAAAGGCTCACTTATCGTGTAATGGGTCACTTGAGAATACATAATAATGATTAACAAATTGTTAAGAAACAATTCTATATCTTTTAAACAGCAAGTATATGACACAGATCATCATCATTGTCATCATCAACATCATTGTTTAAGAGTATATGAATAAATGAAATCAAATGCTAAATGAAGAACAGAACTTCTATAACTCAACAAACATTCAGACACATGAAACCATTAAAACAACCTACAAAAATAGAGGCGGCTGCAATAAAATGTAGTACATCAATATAAAAATACCTAAGCTATATACAGTACAAAAGGATAAGAGTAGAACAACATATGATATAGATCTTCCTATTGGCTTTGGCCAAATTAGGTGGCTGAATTTCCTTGGAAGCTTGGATATAGATTTCATGGTAGACTATAACCTCGACTTAACCAAGCAACTTACAGAATTCTTCAGATTTGGTTATGGTTAATCCTTCAAATCCAAATTAGATACGCTTAAATGAAGTCACCTGCTCAATGATTTAAACAAAACATATAATCACCGAAACAAAATTATATAACAGAGAATTTGAATTGGCACCTGAAGCTTTTCATTTTGATAGATTTGAGCTTTGCTTATGTAATGAAACATGAAAGATTAAAGAGGGGGCATTAATGTCCCACTAAGAAACTTAAGTCAAAAGTTGCTCACCTAACAATAAGGTTTAGCGTTTGCTGTCTGTCGGTTGCGTTATGTACAAGTCTTGCTGAACTATAATATATGAGCCGATTATTGTCCCTGGTTCCATCACGAACTGCTCTCTAAAATTTCCTACACACCTCCCAGATATGTCTACAGAAAGATCATCTATGTGGGGCATCCCCTCAGCTTGAACCCCCTCGCCACATATCAAGAAGTGGGTCCCACATATAAATGAACCAGATGCACGTATCATAACCCCATCTTGCCCATTAGCCTTGCACTGGAGCTTTTCTACAACATGAACTATCTTTTCACTTGGCTGTTCGCCATGTAGTTTTCTTCTTATATCAGATAACATTGAAAATACGTCATCCTGCCCTCTGTATCTGGTACCTGAAAAACTGAAAACCAAAGGGAAAGTGACATATATTGGAAATAATAAAAATAGATACATGAAAGTCACCTCAAAAAAACAATCAGAATAAGAGGGAGATTCAAAGGCACTAGAAAAAGAGCGTAACTTGATAGTAGAGGTGGCATACCTTAAGGTAGAAGCCTCTGTATAAAAACTTTTCATGTGACGCCATTGCGCATCAGAGCCATCAAACAGAAGATAATAATGTACAGCAAGCATCTATAACGAAAATAAAAAAAATAAAAAATGAAGCTTGTGAATCATTTAGCTATGTTTTATAGTACAATTCAATACGAGTTGGTAACGTAGCATAACTATCGACCTGGGTTAGCCAAAGAAACTTACAAACAAACATCAACCATAATCAAATATACAACCCACCCCCTCAGGCCAACAGTGGAAAAAAGTAAAAAAAAAAAAAAAAAAAAAAAAAAAAAAAAGGTTATGTCAGCATGACCTAAATAAAAAAAATGAGAAATAAGTAATGCAAAAATATAGAAAAAATAAATTAAAGAAGCGACTAACATCTGCTATCTCCTTTATTCTGTCTATAGGATCAACAACGCTCCTAATATATTCTGACAAATCCACATCGACTGTCTCATACTTCTTGATAAAAGGGTGGCTTATAAGCTGCATGATTATTTTTTTTTAAATGCACATTAGCCCATAAGATCTCTCACAAGTTTCTCAATGGAAAAAAAAGAATAGGACTAAAATAAGAAACGACCTCATCCGCTGTGGGTCTTTTATCTGCATCCTTTTGCAAGCAAGCATCAACAAATGCACAAAACTCTGGACAAAATTTGTCTTTTGCTGGAGTTGGTGAAGGATCGTACAGTATCTACAAGTAAATTTAAAGAAATCAAAAGCAAATAACTTATAATTCTGCAACAGCAGGTTAATATGAATTATGACAAAATGTATATGGAATCAATTGTCTTGCCAAAGTAACACTATAATCTAGTATTATGCATAGAGCATAGTTTGTACACCATGCATATGATGTCTTTTTAAAACATGGTGATTATGATAATTTTTCTCCCTTGTAACTTCTTTCTAAATACCCCATATTTTCCTTTCTTCCTTGATGACATACAGACAAGCAGTAAGTAAGAAGGGGTGTTTTAGGCATCTTTTGATATACTGGTTAAGGGTAGTTTATACATCTTTTGATATAGTACACATTCACATTATCTCCTTCCTTCCAAAAGGCCATACATGATATTTCTAATTTTGCAAGGTTTTCGTGATGTTTTTAACATTTTGCATTTGTATAATATTTTTTTTGCAAAAAGAACAATATCTTACCTGAAGCATGAGGTTTGCAGGGCCTTCATTTGCTGTATATGGAAATTTTCCAGTGCCACATTCCAAGATGGACAATCCAAGGCTCCATATATCAGCTGAATATGAATAGGCCTCATTTCTTATCCTCTCTGGCGACATATATGTCACTGTTCCCACAAATGTAGCACACTAGAAATAGCAAAAATGTAAATGATGAAATCAATAAAAAAGTAGGAGCAATCACATTAGATCCTCCTTTATTTCTGCTTATAACACCCAGTACACCTCTTATTTGAAAGAAACATTCAGCTTCTTAGGATATTTGCAAGTAACACCAAACCCTTTGTAACCCTTTTCCCATTAAAATGTTGATTTTGTGACACCTCTTATTTTAAGTTAATCCCTCCCATTAACCCCACAAATCCCACATTAAGTTAAAGGTAAACATAAAAAGAAAAAATATAATCTATTATTTACATGTACTCCTTTGAAAGCAACTTGAATGACCAGGATGAAATGTCAGAAGCAATATAGTAATTTATTAAGTAGTTTGTGTTTTAACAGTCTTGGTGATTTTAAAATTTTCCCAAAAGGTAATTGGCATTTATTACAAGTATAAGAAATGTTGAGCGACTTTTGATATTATACTAATACTATAATACTTAGATACTATTTTGAATAAAGAAAAATAAATTAAAAAATCAATTAGAAATAGAGGTTGCTGGTACATACCATGGCCATGGTGTTCTCCAGGCCAGCACTCACTCCAAAATCAGATATCTTCGGCTCACCTTTAAGATTGACAAGCAAATTCGCTGGCTTTATGTCTCTATGCACCAGGTGTCTCACACCATGCAAATATTGAAGTCCCTTTTGGTTTTGAATGGTACAGGCAATTATATCAGTAGGCTCAATTTCCAGAAGGGAAAAGGGAAAAGTAAACCATACAAGAAAGCATTCAATGCCCCCACACTCCTTTTTGTTTTGTGAAAAAAGGTGATAGAACACCACTACCATACCTTTGATTTGTAAATTCTTAATAACAAAAATTCTAAAATAAGAAAAAACAGGACTCGAATTAGAAAACTTTTGACTCTATCCAGATTAAATAGATCTTTTTACAAGCCCTTGATGACAATCAAAGCATAAGTCAAAATATCTACTTTTTTAAAAAAAATAAAAATTTGTTCATAGAAGTGAATAGGTCAAATTTGAGTTTTAGGTTTTGAGTTATTGAAGTTTCCAAATTGAAGGCACCGAAAAGGAGGCATGCAAACCCTCATCATTAAAATGGTCCCTGAAGTTTCAGGAATTTGAATTTGGTTGCTGGGTCGATACCAATGTCTTTACGTCAGAAAAGAAAATTATGGCTGCAACACTTGAATAATTCTACCACACCACACAAGAGTGAAGACTCTACAAGCGTCGCTGATAAAAAGAATTTTTGCCCACTCTATAAGGGGGGATAAATTGCCCAAGTAGGACGCATGTGGCTCCGCCACTATGCTAAAATATACAAAACAATAAAATCTACCAAATGTGCTAACGCGTGCCATGACTCATTTTGGAGGAAGAAACAAGCTATCTAGAAGTTTTACAGGATCAGAAAACTTCTCAACAAGAGAAAAACAAGTCAAGTTATATTAAAAGACTCTTACTCGTAAAATCCTCTTAAAAAGATGAGCAATAATTGGCTCAGGTATCTCCTTCTTGAATTTGAGCACATCTGCAAGAGAACCACCATCCATGTACTCCAGCGCAATGCTGATCTGGCCTGACCCAGCAGAGTAAAAAGCACCATGAAACTCCACCAGGCTGGGAAAACATGCAGCCTCGCATAGTGCCCTTATCTCATTCAGAAGCTGTTGTCTCTTCTCCTTTTGTTTTGCATCCAAGAGACCAAGACAATAATCTTCAACTTTAGTTACATCTATAAATAAATGAAGTCCGGCACTTTGCTTCTTTTGCCAACAATAACTAACTGATTCATTCAAGTTTTTACCTATTTTGACCTATACATAGGCCACAAAATGCTAGTATTTATCAAAACCTTTACAAAGAAATCTCTCCTAATTATCTTTTCATGTCTCAAAACCCTAAACCTACTATCTTATGAAATGAAGTAATAATGAAATTAAGGAATTTTTTTTATACAGAATATTATGGCACGGAAATTGTGTTCAATAAAGTGAGAAGTCTAAAATCAAATAAAATCTGCTGAATATGGAAATATCAAAGTACATATAAGGTTGGTGTTTTTGAACCTAGTTATTAATATAATTGAGGAAGCAACATAAATAATGCATTTTTAGATGGGATGGGGGGGTGGGGGGTACCTTCTCAAAGACATTGATTTTTTTAAGAGCAAGGACTCGGTGAGTGGGTACAAAAACAGCCTTCTGCACGATGCTGCTAGCACCAGTACCAATTGCACCAAACACGTGCATTTCATGAGAGGCACACCTATATGTCTTCTCATCTGTGTTTATATCATCTGTTATTCCGGCAGAACGTTTCTGTAACCCTAGCTCATTTATATTGTATACCCCCAATGACTGGCTCAGGAGGTTAACCGTACCACCATCTGATCCCTGAATAACATAAACAAAATCACATGTGAACCTAATATGTTATGGCTATCACAAAGGGTGGAAATGATGAATTAATTTAAATATCACGTAGAAAATAACACCCCCCCCCCCCCCTCCCCAAAAAAAAAATAATAATAATAAAGACACTAAACCCCAAAATTCTCATATCACCCTGGCCTTTGGACCCAACACCGAGCAGGCCTAGAAAGAATAGATGGTGGGGGAACAGGGTGGCAAAGTAGCGCCATCCCATATTAATCCTACTGTGTCCTATTACAGAATATTTGTCTTCTTTTGTGAATTGCAAAAAGAACCAATGTCCAGATCCCTGAAATTGAGTGCTAAGGGTGCGCTCCAGATGAAGTTAGCCAGTGGAATGGAATGGGAGAAACTAATTCTTACCTGCTCCAGAATCATTTATGGGGTGAATAGATGGAAACGGATGGAACAAAATAGTGATTTGGGGAGATAATGTGGCACCCCCAAAATCGGGGGGTACAGAGTGGAAACGGAGAACTATTCTCTATGTGAGTGGACCCCACCAAGAATTTTTGTGTTTTTTCAACGGTCCGGCCTGGATGGTTCTGGAGCAAGAAAATTTTTGTTTCCCATGTTTCTTCACCTTCCATTCCATCCCATTTCTTTCCATTACCTCCATCAAAATTTCTGGAGCAAGCCCTAAGTCCCATTGAAGTTGACGATGAAAAAATTGTCCCTACTACTAATGATCCAGTATGCTCCAAGATCAAATCCAAGCTAAAGACCAAAAACCCAACAATAAGAAAAGGAATTTGCACTTGGGTTCTGAGTTTTATTGCACTAGCTCGAAAACAATTTGGTTTGGGTGAAGATAATAAATTGGGTAATTTTGCAATTAGCACAAAAATATTATGCAGCCAGAACCATGTTAATGTAGAATTTATTTGCAAAATACAAGAGTCCTTGAGAAAATGTTACCACATATGATTCACATGGATCAGAAGGTAATGTGCTAGAAAGCCCCTTCTCGGCATCAAACAACGGCACCAATTTCTTTTTCAACTCCTCTAGCCCAGCCATTACTCTAAATAGCAACTTTCTCGGTAAAAAGTTAATTACTGGGGCACCAAAAAACAATTGATGAACCAACTGCCTGCCTCTGTAGTTACTTAAAAAACAACTTCTCCACTGCCTGTTCAAAGATCAGAGAACGAATTCAGTCTACTGATTATGAACCACTGTTTCTTATACAGCAGAATCGGAAATTTCCCGTTCCAGGAAGTTAAGATCGTAACTTGCTATTCTTAGATAATTTTCCACTGTTATTTTCAGACAATTTCCAAAAATAAACTGATTCTAGTTGTAAACTTTACGCAACTAAATCAATTGACGAAATGATCAATCCAAATTGTAGTTGATCTTAGAATCATACAAGTAATTTCTTCTACTAAGAATAAATTCGATCGAGAGAGAGAGAGAACCTGGTCTGAGTCGGGTGTGGAGCTCTTCTCAGTTCTCCCAAAGCAAAGCAGCCGACTTTTCGTTCACACCATAAATTATGATGATGAGAGGAGGCGTTATTTCCTTAAATGGCGACGAGAACCTCTCCAGTTAATAAATGAATGAATAGTTGAATACTGGTAAATCGCTTTATTCGTTGGGCTATTATCGGGCTATGAGCCTATTGGACGATGGGGATGGGATCTTCTCCAGTTTCTTCCACCCGAAGAGGTTGAGAGGTCTCCAGTTATCTAACCCAGCAGCGCAGGCGCAGCGCAGCTAGTTCCGAGTCAGTGTCGTTTACTGTGTTTCTAGTTCCGAGAAACGGATGTCTTCCGACACGTCCGCTTACGGTTTTTGAAGCTTAAAGAAAAAAACAGAAAACAGAAATTATCTTCCGACACGTCTAATCCCATACGTCCGAGTTTTATGATGCAAACACAAAACCTTTTTTTGTTTTTTTTGTCTAGAGAAGTCGGTTAAATTGAAAATTATTTTTTAAAAGTTTATAAATTGAATAATAATGCACCGGGTACAATAGGACTACTCACATAATAATATGGATAGTATATTTTTATTCTTTTTACTAAATATCACATGATATATATTTTTACTATATATATTTAAAAAAAATTACATTGTTCTTATAAAACTATAAAAAAAATATTCCAATTATATTGATTTAATAATTATATTAATGTCAATATTTAATAACAATAATAATTATATTGATTTCCATATGTGATATGATGCATGATTATAGTTTGATGATTAATGTAACTTACTTCATAATTTGATCTGATATCAATCGCTACACGAAAAAATAATATATTTTGATTTTTCGTCTAATAAAAAAACAAATTGAGCAGCATATCTTATTTTCCGACATTTATTTTGTTTCTTTATTTACTAGTTTTAGTAAAGCTAATTAAATTTTGCAAAAAGAAATTCATGAATTGTGATCTAGGAAGCGATTGTTTGAAGTGGATCTAGAATCTCGGTTGCAAAGTTTTGCACGAGATGTATCGCATCAAATTTGACCCTCTTTCGAAAAATCAGCATAAATAATTTATTTTTATGTCCTTAATGTTAATGATCTAAGCATTTTATTTCGTTTTTTTTTTTGTCTTGTGTTGGGCACAATTGATGGGCGCATCATTTTGTAAGTACGAGTCCTTTTGCAATAAACTCCATCTACTCTTCACAAATATCTGTTGTGAAAATTTTAAATCCAATAAAATATACAATAATATATTTATTTTTTTATGTGCATTTTTAACAAAAAAATTTATTTAATATTAACTTGCTATCTTAAGTGGAACCTTCTATTATTATAGATAGCTACCAAAGCCACGACATGCATGTTAGTGTCAAATTGTGCCGTATTGTGTTTGCAGGTGCAACAATTTAGACGTGTTATGGGGGGCAGAGCCAAAGGAGTGCCAAGCTGGGCTTTGCACCCTTGTCAGTTGTAATCTATCAAAAATTTCCATATTATTTTAATAAAAATATATAGTTAATAACTAATTTGTATCCTAATACGAAAAAATTGCAAACTTGTCCCCCCAATTGTTTATTTCTGGCTCCGCCAGTTATGTCATGTCATATCTTGTTCAAATCATAAGTTCCCATACAAAAAATGTAAAATTTATTTGCCATATCATTTTTTCTTTTCAAAATCAATTATATTTGCAAGAGTTTTTTGAGTGCGTAATGATTGAAATAATAATATCCAAATTTCTATATTAAAGTTAAAGAGCATGTGCACTGTTGGTAAATTATTATTAATATCATTAGTGACTATTTTGGCACTAATAAATTGAAAATTGTATCTTGTCGATTATTTTTCTATATAGCTATTTATAGAAATTATCATGACGATTTTAAAATACTAAATTTGACAAGAGAAATAGAGAAGTAAAATTGCAACTTGTATATGCGCTTTCTTTCTTTTATTTATTTACTAATTAATTATGTGTCCATAAATTTGACTGAAAATAATAAAGAAAATAAATCATGAGTGAAATTTTTAATACTTCATGTAAAATTCAATGCATTGATATCAATTAAACAGTAATACACGACGTAGATTATTGTCGTTGTTATTGTTCGGTTTTTTTTTTGCCGTTGTTGTCAGGGTGATGGTGGTGTGACGATGGGTTGTTGTCTGCTTCATATTATTATGGTCAGGGGCGAAGCTACAGCCTCTTTGGTGGGTCCAGGGACCCAGCTGAAATTTTTCTTTTACATGAAATAGGATCGATATGTAAATAAAAATATATATATGGACCCATCTAAAAAATTCAGAGGACCCATCTCAGAAATTGTTCGTTCCTCCCTGACAAATCACCTATTCACCTTCCCCTTCTTCCTCGCTGCACGCTGAGTCGTCGACGGTCGCTCGCGAGACGCCTATTCGTTTTTCCCCTCGGCCTTTGCACTGCCTCTCCTCCTCTCTCTCTGCAGTTAGCACTCGGCCTCTCCTCCTCTCTTAATGGGAACTGATTCAAAATTTTAAATGCTAAAATATGGCTGATTATTTAGGAACTTAATAAAATTTTACATGGGTTTGCTTTAATCTGTCTATATATAGATTGCAAGGATTAGATTATGACATTGCCATCCTCTGTTGAGGCAATTCTATAATTGATGTCTTCACCAATTGCTTTCGCAGGATTAGATTAACTATTAAAGTTGGGACATTTCTGCAAAAACTACTCAATATACGTGAAAAAATTCTGAATATAGCATGAAAATTGTATGGTGTCACAATTAGGGTGATTTGCTTGTTTTTGTTATTGACTAGATTCCTATCGTACCATTTTTTTCATGTATTGTTATTATAGATATATTTGATTTCTCATGAATGTTTTCTTTGGAAAAAAATTTTCAAAAAGATAAAAAACAAAAAAAGTATTCTTCGAAAAAAAGAAAAAAAAAACTTGTTTTCTACTTGATAAAAAAAGCAGAGAATTGTTTAGAATTATTTGTTTGAAAAATATTGGTATAATATATCTATATTAGACGTTATATATGTTATATATGTTGTACATATATTTTGGGAAAAAAAAATTTATGGACCCCGCTAACATAAATTCCTAACTTCGCCACTGATTATGGTCTTTATTTTTTATTATAAATTAAGCATGTTATTCGTACATACAGACGAAAAGTTAATTATACAGTCGGTCATCTTTTCTATGGTTGTAAGCGTGACACCTGATTGACATTTCAATGCAAAAAATCCCGGCGGCCTTTTCAGAAATTGTTTTGCATTTAGTTTGTTCAGTCTTTTGACTCGTCTCTTGAACAAAGCCAGAAGCCTCACGGTGTTCACCGAAGAAAAAAAAATATATATCAGGATTCAGGACAACAGAAACAAACTGATAAAGAAAACATTGTACAATCGTATCGGCTAGACTGGTAGCAGTCAAAACGCAGGTGGCTAGTGATTTAGTGATAGCGGAACTCCAAGAGGTCAAGGATTTAAATTCTGCATATATCTTTAATTTCATAAAAAAAAATAGATGACAAAGATCTCCTTTTTTTTACTTAAAAAAAAAAAAAAAAGGATGAAGTTTCGGGTTCGAACAATTTAATACACGAGTAAAATCGGTGATTAGAATTGTATAGATGTAGGCATGCATAACGAAACAGTTTGCTATCACAAGTGAAGTACACGGTTTGATTCACGCTGGCCTTCTATTTTCCATCAATTCTTTTTCCTAGTTTTTTCTCCTGTTTAATATTATTGAGAAAAACTCGGATAGTTTGAGTTGCCGATTTTCCAATTTAACCGATTTGTTTTCGGTTCATACCGGTTCAATATAATTTTTATTTTAGAAATAAAGTGGACAAAATAGTCGCCAGTTCTCGGTTAAACTAGTCGAACCGGACAATCAAATCTAATTTTTCTAAATAATTACAATTAATCTAGTTGGTCAGGTGCTATGCGATAAAATCATGCGACCAAATATCGAACTTCTTTTTTTTTTTTTTTTTTTTTTGTACTTGGCTGTTTACTTTCTCTCATTGCGAACCTTGAAAACTTTTATCTTCAATTTTCGTGATCTAGGAGATGGTCCTAAAAGATGTGGTTGTGGCCTTGTGGGTGATAGAATTTGTACTTCTAGATGTGACATTTTTTTATTTGTAAGAAACAAAGCTACATGCTCCCTCTCTTTTGGTTATTGCTTTATTCTAATTTCTTTGATAGAGATTTAGTGGTACTTGATTCCGTGTTATTGGGTGGAAGAGGTGTTTTTCTAAAATTTCTTCATGGGTAACACGACACGTACACTTGTTCAGTTCTTTTATTAATTAGATTTGCGAACAGATGTCACATATTTGATAACTAATGTGTATGGTGCAAATACTTCTGCACAGCGAGTTGAGTTCTTTAAGATGAGGTTTACTGACGATCTGGCAACACAACATCAGATTTATTCCTAGCAGTTTCAATGTAATGAAAGATCTACCGTACGTAGCCACTGAATTCTCACAAATGCAAATTAATGTTCAATGATCTCATCAAGGAGACAAGGACCTGCATTTGTTAGCAAACAAACGTTTTAATAAGCAACCCGTTCCAGTCATGTCCCGCTTAGATGTTAGATCTGGTTTTACTCTCCTGAATGGTAATCTTCCTTCCCTACTCTCAAGTCTCAATCTCTCATCCTTGAGCTTTATATACTATATAGTGTCTGACCACATGTCTATCAGGTTGAATTGCAAGCAACTTGCACCCTCCCTAAACGCTCAAGGATGGAGTTGTTTTGGTTTGATCACAAGAATTTTCACACTATAACCAATGAGGCAATGACACTTGGGTTCCTAATGTCACAGGGCCAGCAGTTCCAATGAAGAAAATGTTAGATTATTTCCATATAGGCTGACGAGTCTATATGGAAACAATCTAAATTAAGTATGGGCTGATTATTGTTTGGTATCCAAGTTTCTATTGATTATGGTAATAAGCTAAACATGGCTGTAAAGAAATAGCAGATTTTGTGCAATAGATGTGTTGCCTTTTATAGGTGGTTATATTTAGAAACATTACCTATTTTATGATGGACAAAATATGGTATTGTGTGGTGGCCAAGAAGCCCTTGGCACTATAAATAAAGGGGTTGGTCCCCAAGGGACAAGACACACACGAGTATTGCTGCATACATGCGTTGATAGCAGCATCTCTGCCCCTCTCCCTAATTATTCCATCGATTAGAGAGAGATAGTGCTTTTGTTCAGGCTAAAGGCATCAAAGGGCGCGTCTTGTTCTCTTGGAAGATCTTTCTCCCTACTTAGGTGCGTGGAACAGTTTTGGTGAAGGTGCATACACGTCAGGACACATCAAGAAGTGCTTAACATCAAGATTCAGACCATAGCTCAATGGAATCGCTCTAATCGTATGAGCATAATGATCATTAAGAAGACAATTCCAGAGGCATTCAGGGGTACCATTTCTGATTCCGATGAGGCTAAGGCATGCTTGGAAGAAATTGAGAAGAGATTTGCCAAGAATGAGAAATCGGAGATTTGTACATTCATGGCAAAACTCACCTCTATAAAGTATAATGAAAAAGGCAAAATTCGTGAGTACGTTTTGGAAGTGTCTAATCTTGCTTCAAAGTTACAAGCCCTTAAGTTAGACATATCTGAAGAAATTCAGGTGTGTTTAGTGCTTAACTCTCTCCCTAGTCAGTATAATCATTTCAAGGTTACTTATAACTGCACTAAGGACAAGTGGACTCTGAATGAACTGATTTCGCATCTAGTTCAAGAAGAGGAAAGGTTGAAGCTTGATAAGACACACAGTGCTAACGTTGCCTCCACTTCCAAGAATAATGGAAAGAAGAAACAAAATAAGAAAAATGCTGCTAATTCAGAGCCAAAGAAGGAACCCAATAAGGGGAAGACTGGTAAGAAGCCAAAGAATCCAAATGGGTGTTTCTTCTGTGGCGAAGAGGGACACAAGAAGACTGATTGTGCAGGCTACATAGCTTGGCGCAAGAAGAAAGGTATGTCTCTCTCTTTGGTTTGTTCAGAAGTTAATTTAACTTCAGTACAAAAAGATACTTGGTGGATTGATTCGGGTGCTACAACTCACATAAGTATCTCTATGCAGGGTTGCCTGAGCTGCCGCAAGCCAAATGATGGTGAAAGATACATCTATGTGGGCGATGGCAAGAAGGCACAAGTTGAAGCTATTGGACATTTTAGATTGTTACTTAGGACTGGATTGTATTTGAATTTATATGAGACTTTTGTTGTACCGTCTTTTAGACGAAATTTAGTTTCTATTTCTGTACTGGACAAATTCGGTTACTCTTGTTCTTTTGGAAATGGAAAATTCAGTTTACCTCATAATTCTAAATGCGTTGGATCTGGTTTTCTTTCAGTTTATGACAATCTATATTCTTTGGAAACTATTGCTTTATATAATGAAAACTTGCATACAAGTACTAGAAGTGTTAAGCGTAAATTAACTCATGAGAATTCAGGTGCACTTTGGCATAAGCGTTTAGGTCACATTTCTCCAAAGAGAATTGAAAGGCTTGTGCAAAGTGAAATACTCGATCCTTTAGACATGACTGATTTAGGCCCATGTAAAAGTTGTGTTAAAGGAAAACAAACCAATAAAAGGAGATATGATGCCAATAGAACGAGTGATGTCTTAGAACTGATTCATACGGACATTTGTGGACCATTTCCTATGCCTACTAGGAATGGTCAAACTTACTTTATCAGTTTCATAGACGATTATTCAAGATTTGGTTATCTATATCTATTAAGTGAAAAAGCGCAAGCTTTGGACGTATTCAAATCATTTAAAGCTGAAGTTGAGTTACAACTCAACAAAAGGATTAAGCAAGTCAAATCTAACCGTGGTGGTGAATACTATGGTAGATATGACGGTTCAGGTGAACAACGTCCAGGGCCTTTTGCTAAGTTCCTAGAGGAAAATGACATTGTCCCTCAATATACCATGCCAGGATCGCCTAGCATGAATGGAGTAGCTGAAAGGCGAAACAGGACATTGAAGGACATGGTTAGAAGTATGCTCAGTCATACTAATTTGTCAAGATCTCTTTGGGGCGAAGCGCTTAAAACGGCAGCCTATTTACTCAATCGTGTACCAACTAAGGCAAATAACAATAAAATCTCCTATGAAATGTGGACTGGTAGGAAACCAAGTCTGCAACATTGTCGCATTTGGGGATGTCCAGCTGAAGCTCGGCCTTACAAGTCAAATGAGAAGAAATTGGACGAAAGGACAGTTAGTTGTTATTTCATTGGATATGCCGAACGTTCTAGGGGTTACAAGTTTTACGATCCCACTAATAGGAATATTTTTGAGACGATTATAGCTAAGTTCTTTGAGGATGTTTTGGTTGTGGGGGGAGATATGACACATCAGGATATTATCTTCGAGGAGGAAATGAGCACTGATCTTCAAACGGACCATGACAGGGCTGAAACGGACCGTTCCAGGATTGGAACAGACCGGTCTGAGGCTGAAACGGAACGGTTGATCATAGATGCAGTGCCCAGGATTGAAACAGACCATTTAATTCAAGAAACGGATCCTGTTCCAGATCCTATGGACTTGGATCTTGGAAATAATCAAGTTGAAGATAATGATGTCATTGAACAACTGCAAACGCCTCAAGAACTTGTGCCTAGGAGATCCACTAGAGAGAAAAGACCAGCAATATCTAATGATTATGTGGTCTATCTCCAAGAATATGAGTTTGACATTGGGATGATGGAAGATCCTCATGATCTTCGTCAAGCTTTAGACAGTCCAAACTCACAAAAGTGGATCGATGCCATGAATGAAGAAATGAAGTCCATGTATGACAATGATGTATGGAACTTAGTACCATTACCAGAAGGAAAGAAACCTATTGGTTGCAAATGGATTTTTAAGACCAAAAAGGATTCTAAGGGTAATGTGGAAAGGTATAAGGCACGTCTTGTCGCTAAGGGCTTTACTCAAAAAGAAGGTATTGATTACAAAGAGACTTTCTCTCCAGTTTCATCGAAAGACTCTTTTAGGGTAATCATGGCACTTGTGGCACATTTAGATCTTGAGCTTCATCAAATGGATGTTAAGACTGCGTTTCTCAATGGTGACATTGATGAAACCATCTATATGGTGCAACCACCCCACTTTGTATCGGACGATCCAAAGAGAATGGTTTGCAAACTTAAGAAATCCATATATGGGCTCAAGCAAGCGTCTCGACAATGGTATTACAAATTCCATCGAGTGATTCTCTCATTTGGTTTCGAGAGTAACCCGGCGGATGATTGTATATATCACAAGTTCAGTGGGAGTAAATATTCTTTCTTGGTTTTGTATGTGGATGATATACTGCTTGCCACAAACGATAAGGATATGTTGCATGAAACTAAGAAATTTCTATCTAGACATTTTGAAATGAAAGATCTTGGTGATGCATCATACGTGTTAGGTCTTAAGATACTTAGAGATCGTTCTCAAGGTATTTTGGGTCTATCACAAAAGGCCTATATCGATCAAGTACTCAAGCGGTATGATTTGGAAAACTGCAAACCAACAGAGACCCCTGTTGCTAAAGGGGACAAGTTTAGTCTAGAACAATGTCCCAAAACACAGTTGGAAAAGAAGCAAGTAAAGGACAATAAGTATGCCTCCATAGTTGGAAGCATAATGTATGCCCAAGTGTGTACACGTCCAGACATTGCTTTCATTACAGGTATGCTAGGCAGGTATTTGCATAACCCAGGAATTCAGCATATCAAGACAGCTAAACGAGTTTTGAGATATCTTCAAAGAACCAAAGACTTTGCACTAACGTATCGGAGATCAGATAGGCTGGAGGTCATAGGATATTCTGATTCTGATTTTGCGGGATGTCAAGATAGTTTAAAGTCAACCACAGGGTTCATCTTCATGATGGCAGGTGGAGCTGTTTCATGGAAAAGTGCCAAACAATCCCTAGTGGCATCTTCAACCATGACAGCAGAATGCGTGGCTTGCTATGAGGCGTCATTATTTGGAACATGGTTGCGAAATTTTGTCACTAGGTTGCGTGTAGTGGACTCTATCCAAGCTCCACTAAGAATTTTCTGTGACAATAACTCAGCAGTCATGTATGCTAATAATAACAGAAGCTCAGCCAACTCGAAGCACATCGACATCAAGTTTCTGTCTGTTAAGAAAAAAGTTGAGAATGACGAATTATCAATCAAGCACATTGGAACAAACTCAATGATAGCAGATCCACTAACTAAAGCATTAATACCCAAGCAGTTTTTGAAACATGTAACTAGTATGGGTGTAATTTCAGTTGAGGATTCTAGGCTTTAGTGGGAGTTTTGTTCAGTGGGAGTGCTAGATTTGATGATAGTTTTAGTTTATTCAGTTTATTCAGTGTATTATGTAATGAATATTTCTGCAGAAATAAATAAAGTTTCAGTTTTCAGATTCAGTTTCAGTTTTCATTCTCAATTTATTTAAGTTGACCTCACTTCAGTTTTTTGGGTGACCAATAAAGTTGGAAATAGACACGTGACAGTCACACTTACGTGTATTTTCCACACCACTTATACACATCTTAATTCAATGTCGTTCTTTATAATGATATTGTGATCATTGTGAGTTTAGTTACGACGGCTTTATAGGATTAGAGGCCTGTAAATGCTATAATGTAACGAATGCTTCCTTGGTCTTCTATTATTGTAAATGATGGACGGAATTAAGGACATAAAATTTTATTACCATAAAAGATGAGCTCATTAAGTTAAGGACATTGGATAACACTAAACATAATAGCCCAAGTGGGAGATTGTTAGATTATTTCCATATAGGCTGACGAGTCTATATGGAAACAATCTAAATTAAGTATGGGCTGATTATTGTTTGGTATCCAAGTTTCTATTGATTATGGTAATAAGCTAAACATGGCTGTAAAGAAATAGCAGATTTTGTGCAATAGATGTGTTGCCTTTTATAGGTGGTTATATTTAGAAACATTACCTATTTTATGATGGACAAAATATGGTATTGTGTGGTGGCCAAGAAGCCCTTGGCACTATAAATAAAGGGGTTGGTCCCCAAGGGACAAGACACACACGAGTATTGCTGCATACATGCGTTGATAGCAGCATCTCTGCCCCTTTTCCTAATTATTCCATCGATTAGAGAGAGATAGTGCTTTTGTTCAGGCTAAAGGCATCAAAGGGCGCGTCTTGTTCTCTTGGAAGATCTTTCTCCCTACTTAGGTGCGTGGAACAGTTTTGGTGAAGGTGCATACACGTCAGGACACATCAAGAAGTGCTTAACATCAAGATTCAGACCATAGCAATGGAATTAGGTAAGCTTCCGCTCTCGATTTAGTTTTCTGGTGTTTTGGAACGGTCCGGTCTATGACCAGAACGGTCCGTTCCAACTGCTGGTTCTGCGAGTTTATGTTTTCTGGGTTGCTTATTTGACTTGTTAGAATTGTTTATTCCCTTTGGCTTTAAAGCAAACCCAACAGAAAAGAATTACATTAAGAGAGTACATATCTATTTATTTATGTTAAGCAAGTGTCTTATTAGGTCATCTGCAGTTATTTATCACAAGGAAGTACATATCTATGTTAAGAGAGTATTTAGTTGTCTCTTAAAAGATTAATTTTACTAATTGAGTATTTAATTATATTAAGAGAGTATTTTTATTAATAACTTTTTTTGTTAGAATTAATGAATTATTTATTATATATATTATAAAGGAGTACTTAAATGTATTTGGGAAGTAGTTACTTCTTTCAAGGGAGTATCATATAAGATTATTTAGTTATATATTTGTATTATTATAAGGAAGTATCGATTAGTCTTAAGAATGTATATTAAATATTATATAATATGAAAAAACTAAAGAAAGAGAATAAGAAGGATGGTGTCAGAGGGAGATGTCATGGGTGAGAGAGAGTGGGAGAGCGGAAGAGTGGAAGTGAGAGCGGGGGTAAGGGAGATGAAGAGGGAACGAGTATGGGAGAAGAAGAGGACATAAAGGAGAGAGAAGGTAAGGACGGTTGATGAGGGAGCGGAAGTGAGAGCGGGGTGAGACAAAAGACAAGAAAATAGGTATGGGAATTGGGAAAGGATATGGCTGAAGGGATGGGGAAGGTGAGGGCACGTGGTGAGGAAGAGGGAGCAAATGCTCCTTAAACAGCAGGATGGTAGATTTTTGAGATGCCAGTTATCTTTTTCGTTTCTTTAACAACTATTTTGGTAATAATAAATTGAATAAATACCATCTCATTATAAAATTTTAAATCATTTTATATATGTGTATATAGAAATTATCATGATAAGTTTAAGATACTAAATGTGACATGAAAAATCAAAATTATAACTTGTATGTACTTTCTTTTATTTATTTCCTAATTTGTCCTTAAATTGGTGTGGAAAAACATATATAAAGAAATAAAATGAAGCCTAAAACTTTTAAGAATTGGTATAAAATCTAAGGGGGCGTTTGGATGGTGTGGGAATAAGGGGAATTGGGCGGAAATTTCCGCCTAGGCATAAATCCTTCATATTTCCTTCACAAATTTACACACTTCCCAATAAAGTTACACACTTTCCAACGTTATTCCTTATTCCTTCCTTATTCCCACACCATCCAAACGCCCCCTAAGGTATTGATCAACTTATTAGTTATACATGGTGTAGGTGTATCATCATCAACGTCATTATTTGTGACCGTAGTGTGGTTGTGATGTAATTATTCTATCGTCTACATCATCATCATCATCTCCTTCTTCTGTTTCTTCAATTTTGGAGGGCATTTCTACATTATCATTGTCGGATTTTTTTTTTTTTCGTTGTCAATTTGCATATATTTTTGTCTAACAAATGTATTACGATGGTCTCTTTCAACACGCAACACGAAAATGTACACCAAATCCTCTACGACATATAAATTAGAAAAACAGTCTCATGTTATTCTATGTAAACAAGCCCCTTATAACAATTTGTTTTATTTGCAAGATGAAAACTGCACACAGTGGATACACATAAAGTCAAATGTAATAAGAAGAGGCAACACATGAGGGGAGTAATTCGCTGTTTGCCCCTCCATTTTATCTTTATTTCATATGGTTAGTATGTAAATTTTATAACAAACCTTTAGTTTCTTTCATTACATGATCAATCATTTTCAGTGTGTTTTGTCCATTTGTTTAATTGTTTTTTGCTCTTTTGTTTAATTGTTTGCAGCTTTTCCATAAACGTTTTTGCATAAAATTTTATAAACGTTTTTAAAATATTACAAGAAATGCAATAATGTTTTTCTATTTTATAATTTTAGTTATATTTTATTATATTGATGTTATTTCTTTATATTTCGGACCTAAGGATTTTGTTATAAGTTTATCTCTATATATATTAATATAGCTATTGTTAATTATAATTATTTTATGAGAATATATTTGTCTATACAGTATATTAATTGGCCTAAACTACGAGATATTGGACTTTTTAAAAAAAATTTGGCTTTTTTTTTTTTACTTTTGTTTAGTTATTCACAAGCTTGTTTAATTACTTTTATATTAGATTTTATGGATATTCTCACAAAACATCACTTAATCCAATAATGTTTCTTATATTTTGATACGGGTGAAATTTCAAAAAAGGTGATGCTTTCTTTCTAAAAAAAAAAAAAAAAAGAAGAAGAAAGAACCAAAGATTAACTTTGCGTGAAGCGTGATATTATGGCAAGTATGCATTCATTACCAAAAAAAATATAAACGCACTTTTTTTAAGGAATTGTGGTAGCATGACTCATGTATCCTTTTTATAAAAAAAAAAAAAAATAGTTGGCCATGCTATTTGAGTGATTGTCATGCCCAAAGCATGACTAATACTTGATTTGTAAACTGAAAAAACTCTATATATTTAAAGATCATTTAGCATCATCTACTAAACAATGCAAAACAAGAATCGAGAATCACAAATTGAAAATTTAGATATTTAACAATAGTAAATGAGGATATTAGAAGAAACTGAAATATATTTAATAGTGATAATTTATTTAACAATATATTGACTCACTACCACAGATTTTGTTTATTACGACAGTGTTTAAGGCATTTTTTACGCCAGTCTGAAGGTGCCGTAAATGGGAGGTGCCGTTAAAAATCTTTAAACACCGCCGTAAGTATCCAATTTTTTGAGAAGCAGTGCGTTTGATTTTTTTATTTTCTACAGTGTCTTTTAACAAATAATAGCCGTAAATAACTTATTTTTTACAACGGTTGTTTATTAATACCGCTGTAAACAACCTTATTTATAGCGTTTCTCTGAATATTAAAACCGCCGTAAAAAGATGTAATATATATATATTTCATTTCGGTGGCCGCCCATGACATTTTGCTAGCTAGCCATAAATATCACATGAATTGAAACACAATAACTAACTATTACTCAAATCATCAAATCGCATGAATGCACAGAAAATTGCATAAATTCACAAAAAAACACATTAATCACAGAAATTCACATACAATAATATTCAAATACAGTACACTTGCACATTCAAATTGAAAGTTAATCCAAAAGTTGAACTATTACTCAATATCACCATTAATTATAAAAGGACTTAAAAACTCAAAAAAACAACTCTATTGTTTGGTTAATCTCCTCTTCAGAAGTCTCCAAAACCCGCATGTTAATTAACACTTCATATTACAAAATCCTAAATCCTAAACCAATTGACACGAAATTAACTAACTAATTAGGCATGATATTAAACCCTAAACTCTAATATTAAACCAACTAATTAAGTAAGAGCATATGACTTTGTTTAAAAGATGAGCAGTAACAGATGATGAACAATATGATATAATATATACTTTAGTTTTCCAGGTTTTTTTAGACAAGTGCGGCGATACATGGTGCATTCATTTTCCCTAAGTTTCTTTAATCTTATATATATATATATGCAGATAATGCAAGTCCTTGACATGCATCACCATCATACAAGTAAGAATGAAATTTTTACTTTTCAAGATAAATCCAAACATTGACAAATTAAATGAAACGAGTGCAAGTCGTGTGTACCGGAACGTTCACCACATTGACCTTACTCTTCTGAAATTTGCATAAAGCTCTGCAACATTAAAATATGAAGTTAAAAGAATTAATTTCTAAATGTTAAAATTGATGGCTCACTAAAAGATAAGTAGCTTAATATTATTTATGTTTTATTTTTTGGGCATTTCAGTCTCCTGGGGATCAATGGGTAAGATAGTGGGAAGCACCAAAAATAAGTGGAGCTAAAACTTTCAGTTATGTTGAAATCAAAATGTATACTAACTAATTCGAAAAATGAAATGCTGTTGGGTGTGGGGGTTATGGAAAGGTAAATCAACTTGAAATTTAATATAGATAACAGATTTTTGTTATATTCATTTATTGTCAGAGTCAACACTAAAGATATGCATCCTACTACACTAAGCAAGTTTATAGTCTCTCGGAGATGATTTCTTAAGTACTTTGGCGATTTTCTGTTTTTTGTGCGTTTAGAGTTAGATTATGAAACTTACATATATGAGAGTAGAGCCAAACTCTTTATCCTCCATACCAGACTCAAGACTCAGTACAGAGGGAGATACAGTCAGATTCAGACTCAGTTTTTAGATGGGTACAGCCAGCCTCGAGACTCAAGCTCGGTATGTAGGGGTACAGCCATTTTCATCCACACATAGGGAGCTAGCCCCTTGCGCCTACCCTCACATCTTCTATACTTAGTCAAGTTGATACTTGTTACCAGGCATACGGTACCCCACTAAATGACTCATTCACACCTATCTCTCACCGTGCATTCGGTCATTCTAGGGCCTCATCTAGTAGATCGTCTCGTCATTCCACTCTATTTCCTATGACTCTTCCTCCCTTCATCTAGTAAGACTTTTAAATAAATATTAATATTTTCTATTAATAAATATTAAATAAATATTAATATTTTCTATTATTTTTATTATTTTATTTAATATTTTAATTAATTTTTTCAAGCAAAATTTATGGCAGAGTTTGGATCATGGCAAAGTTTGGATCGGATTATGAGCCTACAACATTAGTTTTAAAAAAAAAAATTATTTTCGAAATTTGTGTGAACAGTAAACTTAATTTTAATTTTTTATCTTGTAATTTATCAGGTTTTACAATCACATATTATGATATTCACATGTATATTTTCATATTTCATTTTTTTTTTCCTTTCTAGTGAATAACAATGTAAGCCCAAATAAGTCCTAAAACAGCCAGCTTAAGCCCAAATTCCAGGTGCTTTAATAAAACCAGAAGCTAGCCACATCCATAGACCATAGGTCTAAAAGATCAGCACCTTCTAAGACAACAAGCCCGAGGACTGATCTACTGATAATAACAAAATAAAACGCCAACTATACAGAAAGTAAAACACACTAGACAACAGTCACACAGTCGCACCTCACAACAACACCAAGGCTCAAACTTCTCACACCCATACAACCTTCAACTCATCAGTCATCTCCTGTTAACGAGTCTTTGCTTTTTACCAGCAAAGTTTAGAAAGCAACCACCATTACACGAAACCCTCTTTTGTCGTATTATTATTATTATTATTATTATTATTTACTATTATTTAGAGATGAAACATATCTAAGCGTTTGCACAACAAAAGGTTAAAGAAAAATATAATCAGTATTTCTTCATGCTGATAAAAGTGCAATCTAATTCCACTTCCCAACCCCTTTCTGCCAGTAAATTTGATTCCTCTTCTTTTTTTGGATAAATATTAGATCAAATCTATCAGATTCAGATACCCACTACGAATCAAAATATCCCAAAAAAAAAAAAAACCATCCGATTTTGAATTTTAACCGCATCAACATGTGAGATGAGCTTTTGAAAAGAATTTTATCTTATAAAATCCAAATAAAAGAAGAAATAGACCATGATAACAGTATAAATGCTGCCAAAAAGTTTTTAATTACCAGTCAAATTAAGGCAAACCAGAACACACAAGCAAAATTAATGAAACGACTCAGTTAACTATATCAGCATCCCATGAAGTCATGAACTTTACTAGTATATATTAACTGAGAACATAAGCACCATAACAACAATACATACATTTACCATAACATAATAACAACACTAACTTCAAGCTTATTAGCTGATACAATTGCATGCATGCACCCAACAATCAGTTGTTCAGTACCCAAAAGCCGGTGGCACAAGGGGCTGTCTCCTTGCCCGTTCCAGCGGCTCCATGGCCAACCAAGGCCCACTTCTCCTCCCCCTAAAATAACTAAAAATCCACGAAAAGGCTGATAGCGCAGCCAGCCCCAGCACACCTGATACCAGAAACCCAGTCACTGCGAGCCCGACAGTAAGCACAGCTGGTACGATGATCGGGCTGAACAGGATGAAAAGCGGCGTCAGGACAGCCAGACCGACAATCGTGCACGCCAGCGTGGCACCAGAGAAACCGAGCAAAGTGCCGCCTAAAGGAAGCAGTGTGACCAGTGCAGTCACGTGAGAGGCGCGCGACGGTCCCTTCGGTGGTGCCACCGCCTTCATGTGTTGCAGCGCTTGTTGATCTCTGAAGTCTGCCATGGTCGCACTCCCGGGGTTGATATATATCTTCTCTTCTTTGTTGATATGTCTCAGTAATAGTCCAAATGTGCAATATACCTAGATATAGGGAGGAAATGGAGGGACACGTGGGACTATAGGGACACGTAGCACTGTTTAAAGAGGCCACGCTTGTTAACATCTGTTTGCAATTTCCCATCCTGTTCAAAAAAACCAAATTCTTGCCTTACGTTAAGTTGCTGGTAGTGGTGGCTTCACAATTTTATTATGTGTTGGCAAAATTGAACAAATGCACCCATCAAAATAATTTTTCTTTTTTATTAAAAATTCATAACGAATTTTTGCGTATAAACAACTTACAATTAACTCCGATTAAAATATTTGTGAGATGGCATGTTTCAGAATGGCAAATATGAAATATGAAAGGCATAGATAAGAAATAAAAGATTCCAGTTTTCACATTTTTTTTTTTGAATGTGAAATAAAAGAAAATAATAAATTTGTTTTTTAAATTTTTAGTTTGCTCAATGTCAATATATCATGTCGAGAAATATGAAATTATTTTAATTTTTTTATTGGATAAATAATTATGAGCAAATCTGTGGTACTATAGTAGTATATTTAGCACCGATTAGCTAGCGTTGGTTTCAGAATTTACTTCTTTTGATATTCATTCATAAAATTCATTTGAGACTCAGATAAGTTATATAAAAAAAATGTTGTAGGGCACAAAAAATTACATTTTATTTAAAGATTCTTTTCATTTTTGGATGTGAAAAATACATTTGTTTTGTACATTCTTAACTGTACAATAAAAATGATATTTTCATACTGAAAAGTAGCAATTTTTTTTTTAAATACAAAATGTGACGTCCTCTAATATTTTTTAGATATAATAGAGGGAGTCTGAATCTCAAAATCAATCTTTCAAGGTATGGCACTGTCAAATCGAGATCAAGCATAATAAAACTACTCAACATAATATTAAATTTCAAATGTTTTGATGGATAGATATTCAATTCCTGTCATTTAGAGGGGGAAAAAAAACTTATTGAAGCAATTCCTTTTGGGTAATAATCTCTTCTGGTCTTGGGATCAATAACGGAAAGACTAGTATTTTTGTAGACAAATTCTGGGCAGTTTCAGTTCAAAACTAAGTTTTTTTTTTTTTGTCTAATTCTTTTGTAGATAAATTGTCTCTATAATAAAATACGCAACAAGCAAAGGATGAAATAATAAATAAACAAATAAATAAATAAATAAAATACATAAACCCAATTTAAGGGGCGCCTAAGTAAGGTAAACTAAGAAATAGCCTTCTTTTTATTCATTTACGAAGTGCATGAACCATGAAAGCCCAAACCCAAATCAGCCTTTTAGGCCACTTCGTTTCACAATCATAATTTAGTCTCTTCTCTTTCTTTATTTTGTTCTTAAAAGGATTGTACAGGTCTGGTCAGGTCAAGTAACCCCTCCTCTCTTCCCTCTCTCAACCCCTCTCCCACTCATTCACACGCACACGGACACGCACACACATCACGCACTCATGAACTGATGCCTATTCAGCGTCTCTAAGGGTTTTAGTCCTGGTTGGTTAGATTCAGTCAAAGCGAAGGTATGTAGATTAGGTGTTTGATGAAATGCCTGACTTAGGTCTACAATCTCTAAACCATACTTGATTTAATATACACTCTCAGTATGTTCTCTGAACCACATTCAGTAATACTTGCTGATGTTTCAGCACTAAGCAGGCTGTTCACTGAATTTCAGGGCATGATATTTGCTTGTATTTCCTTGTTACAATTCCCTTGTGCAAAGTAGACTAAGACCTATATATGTATAGCTCCTATGTGAGTATAGTATGGAAATAATTTCAATGTCACCAGGAGATGACATGAACTTGCAGATCACGTGTGCCCAGATACACTGAAAAATAATTTAACAAAGTTGTACTCTCTAGTGGGAGAAGGCTTCACTTGAATACTCTATCCTTTTTCCTTATCTCTGTGCAGTTTTGAAAAATATGAAATGCCTTTTTGTTTCAGGAAATTAGGAAGAGGTTTCTCTGTTCTGAATAATGGCAGAAGATTCATTCCTTGATCGGATGCTTTCACATCTCAAGTCTTCTTGCAGGTACACTTTTTCCTAAGTTTTTGTATTTCCTGTGCTGATTAAAGATATTTCATGTGCTGATTAAATATACAAAAATATTATGTTAGATACTATACTGGATATCCAAAGGATTTGGGGCCATCTCGCATAATTCCCTTCACATCAGAGCGCCAGTTCGTTCAACTTCTACATGAAGGACGTCCTGTAGTTGTTGCATTTACTATCAAGTACAGTTTTTTTCAGTCCTCTTTCCTATGTTTTTTGCCCTTCTTAGAGCTTGAAAATATCTATCATTTCAGAAAAAGAAAGAAGAGAATATTTATGAATTCTATATAGAGTAAAGAAATTAAGAGAACTGTATATGATGACATGTGAACTGTAGGTGCACATATGCGAAGCATCTTGACAGTGTGCTTGAGGAAGCTGCTGCCACATTTTACCCACACGTTAAGTTTGTTCGTGTAAGATTACTTTATTTATTTATTTGATGCATTTCTAATTACTGATTATGGAATTTTTTCCGGGTATCACTCCCTTAGAAGTTAAGAACACAATGCTACTTTTGAAGTTTGCTCATGTTTTATTGAAGTTTTTCCAATTATGTTAATTTAAAGAGCTGAGGAAGTGCCTGACAGTTCTTATATGAGTTTTCAGATATAATAATTTCCTTTGGTTATATTTCTTATGTTATCAAGGATATGTTAAAAAATTTTCTGGGTTCTACTGTGTAACCCTCTCTCTAGGGGTCTGATACCAGCTTACTGTGCATTTCTGTGTGTTTTCTCTACCTCATTTTTCTGAGTTTTCTCGAGATCTGGAGCCATGTACAAGATTAAGGGCATTTTCCCATTTTGATAGGTTTCTTTCATGTATTGTGATGATTACGTGTCCTTTGTAAGGTTTCTGTGAATGTTTCTACAATAATAAAAAAAATGTACTTAAAAAATGACAAACACAATTTAGTTCCCTACAAGATATTGATATGTGAATCAAATTCAGTGGTTTAGATTATAGCTGTTAGAAGAATCGAACTTGAGACATGAGAGCATAGCACCGGCATATACGCTCACACGTGTGCTTTGCAATTTATTTTATTTTTTAAAAGAATTTCTTATTGTATATTGATACCTCAGACTGCATTGCATATGATTTTGATAGGTAGAGTGCCCAAAATATCCAGGGTTTTGCATAGCAAGGTCGAGAAATGAGTACCCCTTCATTGAGGTTTTTCACAGCCCTGAACAGGTAGGTTAATTTTATTCATAATAATGTGCTTATATTACTTCCAAAATTTGTCATTACCATCCAACTTATCTTTTGGTCAGACAATGAATCAGGGCAAAGCAGTGGATCCTAATATTACTAAGTACTCTGTCAAGGTGTTACCTGTAAGTTTCTCTAGCTTTCATTAGTAATATAATGCAAGATTGCAATATTTATGACAACAATACTTGAGTTGCTTGAAGTTGGCAGAATGCTTCAAGTCTGCAACCATTCAGTTTTTAACTTGTCTTCTATTGCAATGAAAAAGGGCACTTGATTAGCTATAATTTGTTTACTTATGTCTATTGCCTCTTTAATACTCAATTCCACCCTAATCCATTTAGTAAACATTATAAACTTGTGGATTTTGCACTGTATGAATTAGTTTCTACTCTTCGTACTACAGATGCTGACCTGAACAGTAGAAAGGGGAAAAAAAAACTCAAAAGAAGACATTGACCAATAATTTGTTCCTGTTTTCATATCCTGATTAACCCCTTGGTTAATTGTTATGTTGCAGTACAACTATGATCAGAGTGTATATGGCTTCCGCGAATATTTCAAGAAGCACAATTTCAAGTTTTCTGAGACCAACTGAAGCATAAATATAGTACCGTGGATATTTTCAATAGTATCTCTAAGTGGTTTTAGGTCTGAATTTTAGTACTTATTGGTTTATGTATTGTCTTTGCTGAGTGCTTAACAAAAAGGAATTTTTTGGCCTTTGTGATGTGAAATTTTTTCTTAGTACTTCATAGGAGCAAACGTCTTGAACTCTGCTAAGAGTTCTTTCGAAGAGATGATCCTCAGTCTGCTAGATTAATTCATAACAAGCGTGTTCCATAAAGTTAAAAATGAAAAGTGTGCCAAAAGAAAATCCAGCAAATACACAGTGAAAATTTAATAAATGCATGACATTTCCAAATTGAGCTCCAAAACTTCAATCGTGCAAACCTTTCACCTCAAGCACCAAATTCCCATCAAAATAGCCAAAACTTTCACCTCCAGCACCAAGAAGTGTAATTAAAAGCAGTTGTCCGTAGGAAATCAAACTAAAGGCAGACTTATTTTTTTCGGCTTCAAACTACATGTGATACTGTTACCTATAAGACAACTTATTCACACAGAATACGCATAATCCATGTTTGACTTGATGGGCTTTACAAAAATTGTCTTCAGACAATTCAGAATAATAAATCAACAACAAAAGAGCAAAAATTAATCCGTTTAACTTCCTTTAAAGCATACAAAACAGGATCTAAAATAGCAAATGCAGCTCAAAGAAAAAGCATTTGGCTCCTCTTCTGAAATCGATCTCAAGTTCCTGGGGAAAATCATAGTTACATAATGGAATTAATCCTCAGCTTGGACCAAATCAGCAGCAACAATGTCGTCCCCTCTTTTATCCTCTGCCAGTTCATCCCTTTCTTCAAGCAATTGTTTGAGCCTATTAATCTCATAGTCCTTAGCTGCTAGCTTCTCTTGCATCATATATACCTTTCACAAAAAAAAAATGATCATCATTATTTATTTTTTAGACGATTTAGCAGCTTGATATTTTTGTTTAAACAAAGGAAAGAAAAGAAACATAGGTAATACCATCTCATTAGATCTCTCCACATCATTGCTCAGAACATCCATGTGCTTATACAATGCTGCAAATTTAAAAATAATAGACAAATCTCCCACTTATGTTCTCAGTTCCTTCCTTGACCAAGTGTGAGAAAAATATTTGAATAGAGCACAATACAATTTATTGCTTTTATTATTTTTCAGATAGAATGTTTCCAATAAATTTAGTTTTTGTTGACAGAAGGTAAATGAAAATGAGGAAAGAAAAATCAATATAAAACTTACAGTCAAATTGGTTCCTGAGTTCAGTATTTTGGGACTTAAGCATAGCAATCTTCATTGCCAGTTCATGAATCTGCATGTCAACACTTCACTTGTTAGTGGACAAATTGATTGTATCATTTCTAACAATTTAAAGTAAATCACAATATAATTTCAGCATTACAGGTCTACAAGAATAATTTTGCAAAAGACATCACCAACTAGTGGACAAATTGATTGCCCAATGGACAATACGCCATTAGATACCTCTGTAACAATTTTATCAAATTAATAAATCACAATATAATTTCAGTATTACAGGTCTACAAGAGTTAAAATAATAATAATCTGACACAAACATTATCAAATTTTGTTGGAGATAGCATGTGCTATATTTATTTTGGATTAATGGAACAATAATACCCCATTGGCCATTGGTAAGTTCCAAAGATTTCAAACAAATTACAGAAGGGTCCATAGTTTGCAGCATTCGAAAGAGACCCAAATTTGTCGAAGAAAAGCACCTACTTTATCAATAGAGTAAATTACAATATACACACATGATCCATATAGAATTACTGTTTTTCCTTTGGTACTTGATCAATAGAGTAAATTACAGTATACACAACATAGTCCACATATAATTACTGTTCTTCGTTTGGTACTTGATCAATAGAGTAAATTACAGTATACACAACATGGTCCACATAGAATTACTGTTTGTTTTTTTTTTTGGTACTTAAGTTCCAAACTTTATGTCAGTCCCTAAAGGAATCTACTTGTACCAAACTACTACTATGGTTCAAATATTTTGAAAATTATCATATATGGACCAAAGGTTTCTACTAGTACCAAACTACTACTATGGTTCAAATATTTTGAAAATTATCATATATGGACTGAAGGTTTCTACTAGTATTAAACTACTACTATGGTTCAAATATTTTGAAAACTATCATATATGGCCTGAAGGTTTCTACTTCTACCAAACTTACTACTATGGTTCAAATATTTCAAAAATTATCATATAGTTGTATGATGGCACGGATGTTGCTGTCAGTGTTCGTATTGCCAATGCCTATACATGGATGAAGGTTTGTTCAAGTAATCTTAAATTATAATGGATGCTGACTTTGACAGTGACATTATCTATCCACTCAATATTGTTTTGAAGAGATTCGATGTACACATAACAAAATATATGCTGACACCATGATGACATGAATATTTATTCACTTCTTCAGAGAATGTCACTGAAACGGCCTTGAAACTTTAGGGACCAAAATGGATAAAAATGGTACTCGATGAATAATTTGTGCAATTTACTCCCATCAATAGGAGCATGTGCAAGATAAAGACAACTTTCCTCTTATTGGAAATAATTACACATTAAAGATCCACTGGTCAAAATTTTTGGATGATAAAAATATATCTACTTTTAATTGTTTAAATAAATCATCAGTATATAGTGCTGCAATGGTAGTAAATTTAGTCATTTCAACTTTTCAGTCATGTATAAAAATTCAAATAATTAAGGCAAAGCAAGTGCAAGGGAAAATATTTAAAAACTTCTCCTGAACTAGTAAGGGCTTTTATCAAATAAACAAAATTAGGACCATTTGTAGATCTGGCACAAACTGACAGCACAACCTACTTGAACCCTACTAAATCTGATCAGCGCAATAGATTTGACCAGTAAACTGAAACCTGACAACTTCAAAGAACTAGAACAAAAAATGTTTAAGATCCCAAACAATGTACAACCTCTGTTACCACAATTTTTTATATTGAAAAGAAACTTTCTCCCTCAACATATATCACATACACAGGGAAAAGAAATAAAGAAGAAAAAGCATAAACAAAGAACACATACTTTTCCTTCAGAGGCCATTTCACCAATTTCTTCATTCTCAGCTTGAAGAGTGCGACACTTGGCCATCAGCATTTTACCAAGCTTGCTTGATGCTGTGAAATTTACTGCTGCTACATTGTCCTGAAGTTCCTTTATTTTCTTCTCCTTCTCTTCAACCAACGTCTGTTTCCAAATAAAATATAAATTAGAACACAACAGAGGAAAGAAGATAAATGAAAGAGATTTAACTCCAACTGATAAATAAAGGAGCAAATGCAAAGTACCTTCAAGCGAGTAAACTCTTCATGAATTGCTGGGTCAAGCAACAACCTCCTTGTCTGTTCAATTCCATTGCAAAACAAGATGTAAGAGCTACGATACATCTATTAATCTAGGTATGAATTTTAAAATTGTACCTGCATTGAAGGCGGCCTCAGTTGTGTTTTCAAATCGCGCACTGCTGACTGGAATATACAAGTATTTCAGTACTTACACTAAGAAACATGTAAAATTAGTAAATTAAAGAAAAAAAAGTAGGAAATGAAGAATACAGGGGTACAAAAGAAATGTGGAAATGTGAGGAGATAGAGAAGAGTGCCTTTAAATCTGCAATTTCCTGCTCCTTTTTAGCAAATGTGACTATAAATGCTGCTTCCCTTTTCTTTGCTTTCTCCAGCTGTCATACAAACAAATAAATAAGAGCTGAGATTTTATTAGTTCAGAACAATCAATTCCCATCCATGATTAAAGTACAAATAAGTAGAACCGACCTGCTCCTTCAAGGACTCCTCAGATGACTTGAGGTTATGCATATATGTTAAGACCAATCCAGGCTCTAACATTTTACAAACAAAAAAAGAAAAAATGTAAATTAAAATGCTTATTGGTAATCTAATTATTTTATTATTTGACTAACTTTTTCAGGTTGCAAGTGCAAACCTGGGGTGGCACCAGAAGGGGTAGCAGGACTATTTTCAAATGAAGAATGCCACTTGTGAATTTCTGATTTTGCCCCTGCCAGCTCTTCCTGCATCGAAATGAAACTTCTCATTGCAAGCAGTTTACAGCAATTAAAATATTAATACACAAAGGATGTATAAATAATTGAGTACCACTTCTTTCTTTTATTAACTATTGACATTATGAAGGAAAAATAGTTGATGTTAAAATATTGTCGGTACCTGGCATTTCTCAAGGCTCTCCTTGCAGTTCTGCAGACTGAAAAAACAACAGGGGCATTGAGATGGATTGAATATTAAATTTTTTTAAGTATAAAACAATAACTAACCATTGGAAATCCTTTTTAAAATATAAGATAACAGTAAAGGTTTTGGAGACCTTTCACGCAGAGACAAGATCATGCCCGTAGCCACACCAGGCACACTTTCCTCAGCATTTGCCTTTCCCTAAATTAATTAAATCAATTCGATCCTTTTCTCAACTAGTAAAATTAGGGCAAGATGGATGCTCCTTACTATGGCCTTATATGTACTTCTCATAATAGTTTATATTCTACTTTTATCTCTGTTTTTTCCCTTTGAATATTTGCCTTCATTGTTTCAATTAAAAACAACAAAAGAAGCTAGTGTACAACCGTCAATACTTTTGGTCCAGTCCAGGCCATGGTACCACAACCACTAATGGTGCCTATAGCTTAATCAATTTTAAGCTCTAGCAGGTTTTGTTGCATTGTTGAAGGTCCAAAAATAGTACATTACCTTCGGTTTCATTGCAGCTTCCAAGATTATAATTAAGCAGCTCAAGTTTATCTAATTTGAGCCAGTCTTTAACAATCAGCGCTAACTAAGCATTTTCATTAAACTATTTTACTTAACTATTTGAAGGAGTTCCAGTACCAAAGAAGTTATGGACTTATGGGTATACAAGCAATTACCAGTCAACATTTTAGCATGCACTCACTTGCAAAACAATCAAAACTGAATCTGACCTTACAAAAGAATAAATTGCTCAAGGATAATGCATAAATCCCAACTTCAGCAAAGATAAACATGTCAAAATATCTACATTTAAGAAAGAACAAAAATAAAATACACTCTTGACAGCAATCGTACCTTCTTAGACCCAAACATATCATCCTCTTCATCATCTATATCTTCGAAGTTCCTTTTTCCACCTACACAGTTCAACATAAATAAGGAATTAATATATGGATGAAAATTAGAGCTTCGAGCATGTGCCAAAGAAGAATACTCAGCATTGTATGCAACATTTCAACAATTTTTTTGAAAGTAAATCCATAATGTATGTTATTTGCATATAAACCTCCAAACTATCCAAAAAAGCATAAGCATTAACAAAGCCATTTGTTAGAACTACCAGCAAGTTCAGTTTAACAAAATGGAAAGGTCAGAATGGAAGGGTGCTTCCATTAAATTTTGACAAATTTGTGCCCCATGAGAAACAAACTTCTTTTTACTTCAGGGAACAGAAAATGAAATTGAATGGTAAAAGACATTAAGCTTTTGTCGAATAAAACTAGAGTACTCAAATTGAATTAAGAAATATAAGATCAAAGGCTTGATAATTTTCAGTTCACATTACATTTCATTCGAAAAGTTAGTGGTATCTGCAAACAATACTAAAGAAGTAAAGATATATACAAATGTCATGTGAATGCATAAAATGGGATGCTACTAGTTTTACAAATACAGAGAATGCAGCTACTTAAGTAAATAACTTGCTTACAATTTTATTTACGTAGCATTTGCCAAGATGCATTATTAATTAACATATACATTTAATTACCGAAAAGGGCGCAAGAAACACAAATTGAATTGAAGAGTATAAGTACCTGAACGCCTAGCACCTCCAGGCAAATCACTCCCAAAAACATCTTCCTGTTTCAAAAATAATAAAAACAAAAAAAAATTAACAACAACAGTAAAATAATTCTTCAGCAATAAATCTGGTAAATGCTAAAAACAAATAAAGAGATTACATCGTCTAGCTGAGGAGAAGAAGACATTTCTCGGTTCTAATCAGGAGCAACAGCCACACTTCCCTTCGAAAACAACCAAAAAAAAAAATTCCCAAAAAAGGAAGAATGCAGCTCCTTTGTAAGAGAAACAAAGAACTAGAGCATTGACGAGCTCTTTCGAACTTTAAAAAGAAAGAAGAAAAACACAATAGAACTCGAAGCTAATACCTCCGAGCTCTAGCGAAAAACCCTAAAAATGGGGTCTCTCTCTCTTTCTTTCTTCCCAGTCGACAAAGAGTTCAATTTTCTTCAATTAATCGATTTTTGGATTTAATGGGCTTTAAATGGCCCAAATGCATTTAAACCCATTTTTAATGGGCCTATGGTAAGAGTATTGGGCCTGGCCTTCTGTTGAAAGAATATGTCTGGGTGAGTTCTTTGATTAGGTTTTAGTATTTTTAGTACTAGTTGACTTGGTTGAGGTGCAACATTTGCTATTGGCTCTTGAGAGATGGTTGTACTAGAATAGAATTCATTCTGTTTGGTCTTTATGTCTTGTCTCTCTGTGTGTTGTCGGATGCTAGTCAATGAGCATGGCGATTTGTATAAATTGGTGTTTGTTTTGCTAAAATATCATGGGCCATGGGGGCCCATATACCTTACTGTCCTTTCCTTTCAAGGGACGGTGCATAGGATATGGAGTTCAGCTACCTTTTTTTCAGTCTGTACTGAAAGCACGGAAGAATTACTGAATTGTTTTCAGGAAAATTTGGGTGTCACTGGATTTGGCTAATGAAAAATTTGAGTTTTGTACATTTCCACAATGTGGGGCATTAATAGTTAAAAATTTTCGGATGTGAATATGACTGAGGACAATGAGGAGTGAGTATTAATATATTGTGTGATCTAAGATGGATTGATGATCTAAATCGACCAACAAATAGTCTTGCAGAATTTCAAAAACAAACAAACAAACAAACAAATAGTTTTGCACAACAGCACAAGTGTTGAGGAAATGAGGAGTGAGTGTTAGTATGTTGGAGGATTTTCAACTACCTAATAAAAATGGGACAACTAAATTTTCACACACAACTTCTCTAAATCACAAAATAATAATAATAATAATAATAATAATAAAAAACCATTTATAATGTTTTTTTTTTGATAAATTTTAAAGCCAATCGCCACTTTTGCGGAAATGAAAATCCAATCTAAAGATATCTTCGTATAAATATTTCTTCCTGGAAGATCCATAATTGGTGCTTAACATTATGGGTTTTAACAAAATATAGTGTCCACACAAATCCATCATTTCACTTTCCTGTAACAAGCTACATAAAATAAAATAGTAGCTTCGCATAGTTGTTTATGGGGTAGGAATGCCTAACCTCCAACCCACAAAAAATGGTCCCTCTTTGAGTAAGTGGGTTTATTGGTGTGTTAAAGGGGGTTGCCTCTGCAATTTCCGCCACATGCCTTCTGCCCCTATCTCCCTTTATCTCCAACTATTTGACAAAGAGATAGTAGCAATTGTTCTTCTTTTATGAGGCCTTAATTATGGTTGCTAATTTACAATTAGTTAAGCCACATTTATGTGATGTACCCATATATCTAAAATTGTGGTCCCTCTGGTTTTCTTAAATTCTCTTTTAAGTTTTCTGTTAGTTTGTATGTATTAATTTTGTTTTTCCTCCTTGTAACTATGTTGTTGTGTGCTACTATTACTTGCTGCCGGAAAGAGTGGGTCAACTCTCTGTTTCTTTTTTTATCTTTTTTAAAAAAAAATAACAATACGTATGATATGAGCATATTTATCTTTCAAATTGCAAGGATAGACAGACGCGCAATTTAATTGCATAACAATACGCCTAACGAGACTCCAATTTGAAATCTGGAATTGCTTACTATCATTTCAAAGATTTCATCATCTCAACATCCCCATGCGCTATTGAATCCCCACACATTTAATCTATTTCTGTTTAATTCTAATTGCTTAAAAGACGCATTGGAAAATTAAGTCATCCCATCATCCTCACGCGCTACTGAATCCCCACGCATTCAATCCCTTTCCATTTAATTCTAATTGCTTAAAAAAAATACTCTGGAAAATTAAGACAATTAATTGTTTACAAGTAGCCCGGATTACAAGGACAATTAAGACAATTAATAATATTTTATACTAATTTCTTGCAAGTAGTCCGAATTAGGACAATTAATTAGTTATTGAAAATGTTATTAACTGTCATGGGAATTATGACAGTTATTTTACAGAACCAGGACAATTAGAAAAATAATATGAATTAATTGTCTTGGAAAAAAATAATTCTCCTAGTAAATATTATTAACTGTCCTGAAAATTAGAACAATTATTTTACAGAACCAGGACAATTAGTTTACATAACTAGGACAATTAGGAAATAATACTACTTAATTGTCTTGGAAAAAAATAATTATCCTAGTAAATATTATTAACTGTCCTAGAAATTAGGACAATTAGAAAAATAATACCAACTATCATGTAAAAAAATTTATTGTCTTGAAAAATGTTATTAAATGTCCTGTGAACCAGGACAATTATTTTATAGAACCAGGACAGTTAGTTTACAGAATCAGAACTGTTAGCATTATGAACTAGAACAATTAGAAAAATAATATGTAGGGAAGGGAGGGTGGGGTAGGAGGTCAGCACGATGTTGGGGGAAGGGAGGAAAACATATGTGCTAGGAGAGAATGGATGGAGTAAATAATACTGACTTTCAAAAATACAGAAGGGAGGGAGTAATTAGCGCTGACTCCCACGCGATTATGGGGATGAGAAATGAAGAATATCGAAGATGATCCTTATCGGCCTAAATTTGAAATTTGATAAAAGAATCTGAGGTTCTTTATGCGATCTGCCATGGAATTTTACGTCATATAAAAAAATAATGAAAAATCTCATGATAAAGCATGTCTCACACTTTACTATGATTAATCTCCGGTTAAAGAAAAAAAAATAGCATTTTTCAATTTTTTGCTTCTTTTTTCTTGGTAGATGGAAAGCTCAACTCAACAAATCCACTTCTAATATTAATCCCAAACCTTGAAACAAAATTTAAATTTCTTATTTTATTTGAATAAAATCTAAAAGTAGGTTCATGATTATTATTTTTTCAAACTACCTGTCACCTAACGAATCACGGCACCAAACTTTTGGAGGTGCACATACATAACTACTATTGTGGTCATAGAGCTGTGGTTGCCAATGATTTATTTTAGTTCCTAATATATGATATATAGGATCTTGGAAAATTCCACAAGTGGATTGGGTTACATATATTATATACGACCTCACATGGCGATAGATCGTGGTCAAATAGAGCAACATAATTGTTATGAATGTAAGACCCAAAAATGTTTCCTTGGAGAAAGGTCACATCAATGATGATACTAGCTATCATGATATGATTTGGGTGTTTGAAGGAGCGTGCGATATCTATAGTTCATCTAATAAGATCACAGCCGTCTAATTCAGAAATGATGGGGTTGGATGGATTTTTTATGAAATTGGTAATTTTAATGCGTGCACAGACGAGGACCTGACAAATTTGCACTCCAACTTTTACAGTGGAGGGGATTTTAATGCTGCAAATGATGAAAAAGTTTGGCTTTTGAATTTTCAGCGATTATTTTATGGGGTAACATGTATATTGCATAGTAGATAGCATGACGTATTTTTACCTAGATAAAAATGGCATATATACTTAGATAAAAGTAAATTTCTAAAGTAAGGCTAATTAACATTTAATTTAAAGTTCGCTAAAATATTAAGGATAATTGACAACTGGTGAAAAGTTCGCTTGAACTTTTTATTTTTAAGGTTAGTAAATTCGCTTGAATTTAAGAAGTCCGTTAAAATTCCATAATTATAAAAACAAAATGTTAAAAAGACCGGAGATTAATTGATTATTTATCGTCTTTTTTGAAAAATTATTTACAAATTTGATTTCCATGTTATTGGACATTCTTATTTATCCTTGCAAAAGTTCAAAAAACCAACATGAACTAAGAAAATGTGGATAATCATTCTGCTGATTTGAATTTAAGTTTGGAAAAAAGCAAGTCTAACGCCTAAATAATGGTCGCATGTGCATTAAAATTGGTCCCACATGAATATGATTCAGAGAAGCTTAATGCACGCCTACATACGCGCCCGTCCTTTTTATTTATTTCTGCCATGACCACTCGAATTTTTGGCACTTCATCTCTTCTCCATTGACCATTCAATGGACCAATAATTGTACTTATTTTATTTCTTTGTTCATTCCCCTCCCCTTTTGTGTTTGTGTGTGTGTGTGTTTTAATCAATGCAACTTGGTAGCCTCTTTTTAATGGGTACTTACTAGAAGATTAAGCACCATGTTATATATGCAATTATTTTTTTATGCCTCAATTTAAAAGTTTTAAAATGTATAACAATTTTTTTAGGAAACCATGTCTTACTCGTTTAGCTATGGTTAAAAATCTCTGTATAAATTACGTAGGTTCAAAATCAGTTATATGAATTTGAAAAAGTATTAAAAAGGAATATTTGAGCCATTTTTGTTAATTATAAAATATAATAGGTTTATTGGAGGTGGGGCTTCTTTAAAAAAAAAATGCTAGTTCCTTAAAAAAATTTAGAGTTCTTTATATATAAAAAATTAATAAGTCTTAAATATATTGCTTGCCTTCTCATCACCCTTATTTCATTTTTTTTTTCAAAATAATCTGAGTTTGTTTGGTTGAATTAAGAATGACGAAGAAGAGAGAAAAAAAAGAATAGGTGCGATCAAACAAAGGATAAATACGAGGATAAGTATCCTTCTCATGTTTCCACAAAGAGGTGGTATGAGAAATGAAATTCTTATTCTCTCTTTTCTTTCCCATCCTTTTTATTTTTGGTACAATTAAACACATCCTGTAAGTATATTTTAGGATCCGTATGACAAGTTCATGACCCTCTCATAATTTATGTAATTCAAGCTTCACTACTAAAACAATTTTGGAGATCCCAGAAAAAATTACATACAAAATCTTCAATTGACCCATAAAAAATTCTAGTACGTATATTATTAAATGATTAAAAAATTTAACATTCAAAATATTCTTTTTCTATCTCATCTTTGAAAGAAATTTGTTAGCACCTTCTATTATCTCTTCCACGTGCATACACAAATAACAAATCAAGCTAACTTGAGCTCAAGGTTAATTTAAATTTTCCTTCTGACACTAGAATATGCATTGCATTTAAAATTTGGGAGTTACTGTCAAATGCAAATCAATTTATACCGAGCTTGTAAGAAAAAATATAAATAAAGAAAAACATGATTGCCGCTGTCAGTCATCTGCATTAGATAATAAATGTTTTTTTTAAGTTTCCACCTCCAAATATATATCAAAGTCATTGATTTTCAGATCATACTAGCAAAAAAATGCCTTCAATAAGTGAGCAAATAAAGAGAAAAAAAATAATGTTATGTAAAAAATATCTAGTTGAATCTTCCGGCGAAATATGTTGATATCTTTTTGAAAAATAAATTATTTAAACATCATGTGATCCTTTTCTGTCAAAGGGCATGATCTTTTATTTGAAATCAATATCTAGACCACACATCAAATCAGATCACACAAATCAATAGTCTATGATTGATATAACAATTATTTTCACCTTCTGGTGAAATTGTTCCGAATGTTTTATGGGTGCTTTTATAAGTAGTAGGATGCGCCAAAGTCATTTTAAGCAAAGGAGATCTCCATTCCGAGTAAACCACAGAAGTTGGGTGAAAGCAGTACGCTTGGATTGGCGTTGTAATCATCAACGCATGTAAAAAACCTGTGCGCCTTGTCCCCTTGGTTGGGTGCACCGCAATTCTCTACCAATATCTTATATATATATATATATATATATATATATATATTTTTTTTTTCTTTTTTGAGGTCAGGTGGCACAATTTCTTAAATAATTACATACCCAGATTGGGTCTAAATTTAATCCACAAACGGTGAACTCCAAAACCCAATAAGCATTTCATATTTCTCCGTTAAAAGGGATTAACGGAGGCCTTAAAAGCAGAGAAAGGCTGCTTTGCAATTCTAATTACAAGTATTAGTATGCTTAGCACGCCTACTATTATCGGAATAAAAGTGAAGAAACAAATAAAAAGGCACGTCCCACTACTTTAGCTGACAAGGAACTTCTAGGGAAGAGAGAAATAAAGCCTCGGATCTAAAGTACATAGACAAGGGAAAAGGCAAAATGAAATCGTACATTACTTACCTTAGTATGCTTACGCATATATTCGTTACCGCTGTTATTCTTCCATGGAACATGAATAGCAGAATAAGGAGGAATAACAGGAAGTTTTGAATTATATGCTATTACCGAGTAGTATACTTTAACGGTTTAGATCAGACTTACAGATGGATCTAGGTACAAAGATCCCATCAGACATAAGGCGCCAGTCATGTGCATCTAACTTATTTGACATTGCTTGAAATACATTGCAATTAGACAAATTCTATAGTCGGCTAAAATTTTCTATGGATCGAAATTTAGCTCGTTATTTAAATTATTTACGATTATGATTAAATTGGGTTCAAGTTTTGTTGAAAATCTTAGTTCACCATAAGATATTCAGATATCAATTTTTGATACATAATAAAAATATAAAATACATAGAAGATACTTGTCATTTTACTTTTTTATTTCGATAATCGTTGTATCAATTGTTATTGTTGTCAATAACATTTATTTTGAATAAATTGTCTCTCATCAAATCAAACATAAAAATTTTAATAGAAACTATTGTTTTTGTGGTGTGAATAACAACAGATACGATCCACATAAACACAGAGCCTCATAACTTAATTAAAAGTTCAGGTATCTAGGTAAACATTTCGACATCAAAATTAACCAAATCCTCCACCTTTCCCCATTCAACTATGTACCGTTTTGAACTTAACGGCTGGTATTTAAGTATAAATAATACTAAGTATTTAAATTTAAAAAAACTTAACCTCCATTTTTATTTCAAAAGAAATAATACTAAATTTCGCTGTTTGAGGCTTCATTATTATCGTTATTATCAGTAGAACCTTATAGATGCTAAAGAGCCTTTTTGTCACCGATACCATGAAATTAATACCTCATATATATATGCATTAGAATTTAGAGGAATTATAAACATAAACATTAGTGTTAGGTACTCAGGAGAATTAGGGACAAAGACAAAACAAAAGATACACTTATGGATTTTTAACCCAAAGAAAGAAAGATAAAATAAAGAACAAAAGATACACGAAAATGGAATGAAAAGAAGAGAAAGGGGATCTACAGTGGAACACTGAAGATTCCTTCATGGTGTTCTCTTTTAAAAATTATTTGCTTCCATGTGCCTAAACTCCACCAGATAAGTACCCTTCTTGCATTTTTAAATTAAGTCCTTTGAAACGGCATATATTGCATAAAACCTGTACTCAATAAATTCAAGTCCTTTTTAGCTTGAATTTATCATTTTAGATATGAATAGAAAAGAGTAGGAACTTTATTGTTTAGAAAAATATTAGTTCGTATGACATCAAATGAGTAAATATTATTTTTAAATTAGAAAAGATACATATATATCTTTATTTGTTTTGTTCAAACTAACATTATAGTGGGAAAGTGTCAAAGTGTATCCATTTGTCTAAAGACCAAAGAAGCAATGAAAGCTTTTTAGAAAGGAAAAGTGTATATTTTGATGGGTGAGACACTTGGAGGCTTCTACAGGAAAAAGAAAATTTTTGGTATCGCACATGAAGAGCACTATTAAGTTTTTTTTTTTTTCTTTTGTTTTTCTTTAACTTTGTTTTGATCTACTTTTTCTGAATGGAAGGCACTGCTTAAAGTGTCTGCCAATCAGCAGCCCACTTCCATGATGCCCTTCTCTCTCTGACCCCCCTTCTCTGTTAAGAGTTATGTCACATATCCAATGGAATGGAACATTTGTCAGACAAAAGTTGGGGGTAAAAAGGGTAAAAAAACCAAGGTGGTATGGGTAAATTGTTTTGTTAATAATACTTACATTATTGGTGTTAACACATTTTGATGTTTTCTATAAAAGCTTGAAGGTCGTGTAGAGTTATGGCATTCTGAACTTAATTTGAACATTAATACAAAAATATAATTACTTGACCGAGGTGGTTGGTCTCAGCATGGTTCTAATTTTAGAGTATAATACACGTAATCAACCGTATAAAATTTTCGAACACTAATAAAAAGGTAAAATTTCTCAGACCGAGGTTGTTGGTCTCAGGATGGCTTTATAAAGAGTACAATACACGTAACCCATATATAATTTGCAAAATGTACCAACGGTTATATTACTTCAATCGAGTACAAATTACAAATGCCTGGCATGGATTTTAAATTACAAAATTTTGATTGATACAAACTAATTGGCTGGTACAATTAAACAGAATGGAATATGTAATATTTTCCCTTAAGTAACAACTAATTAACTGTCTATCATTGACAATTGCTATCAGCAAGTCTAAACGGGTTCGGATCCACAATAACAAACACAAAAGCTGACACAACTCCAGTACCCGTTTGACCCTTCTACAGTAAAATGTCAAGTGTTTCATACAAATTGAAGCGCTAGAGAAGGAGACAACTGCGCACACACTCACAAATGTGTGTGTAGGAAAAAAACAGAAACACAAACAGAGAGAGATATAGACAATAAGCTCACCAAATTCTCCAGGCATGGCTTCTAGCAGCAGTATTCTCTCACTTCCAATCATTCTTCCCTTTGTTCTCTTCCTGCTCTCTCTCTCTACCTCTCCTGCTGTTTCTTCCTTGTCACCTACTAATTCTACTACTTCTGGTACAAGTACTAACTCTACTACACTACATGCAAGACAAGAATTTTTGAAGCACAAGAGAATTAGAGCAAAACTCAACAGGATAAACAAGCCCTCTGTCAAGACCATTCAGGCATTCTCTCTCACTCTCTCTCTCTCTCAGACTAGCTTTGTTTTTTTTTTGCTTTATTTTTGTTGTTGGTGATTTTCCTTTCTGACAAATTTGATCAATTTGTCATTAAATTTCGTCCTGAACAGTGTGAAGATGGGGATGTCATTGATTGCGTTCCTGTTCACCTTCAACCAGCTTTTGACCATGCATTGCTCAAGGGCCAAAAACCATTGGTATTATACTTTCTTCAGATATAATTGATTCGAACAAAAGAACATAAAATATGGATTAAAATGAAAATATATTTTGCTTGTTCCTGTTGCTTAATGAATAATGGGAGTTTGATCAAGGATTATGGCTCGTCAATTCTTCAACTTAGCCATTTCCACTATAATCTCATGGAATGGTAACTTTGTCGGGCACAATAGATGATTATTTTTTGTCCACTGAATGCCTGTCATCTTATGAAGTCATTGATAGACGTTAAAATATTAAACTCATTATAATATTTAATTAATTACCCAAAATAGATCAACGTAATTCATATAAAATCAATTAATCATGAGTTAGAACTTACAGCTTTGAAGAGCAGACATGACGATAGGCGGAATATCCGATCTTCTTTAATATTCCTTAGTCTAAATGATGGCTTTCTTAATGCCAAATGATAGACGTTAAAATATTAAACTCATTATAATATTTAATTAATTACCCAAAATAGATCAACGTAATTCATATAAAATCAATTAATCATGAGTTAGAACTTACAGCTTTGAAGAGCAGACATGACGATAGGCGGAATATCCGATCTTCTTTAATATTCCTTAGTCTAAATGATGGCTTTCTTAATGGCGTTTTTTTACTTCTTTCTATCAATTCTTAATGGCAGAAATTAAAAACGAAAAGGTGCCTCTTTTATGACAGAAATTAAGTATATATAACTAAGGCTATTAAAGGGATCAAATCCGAATTAATCTGGTCCATTGATTTTCCATCAAAATCAATGCACCCTTTAGGAATAAATGGTTCAGATTAAATCATATAGGCCACATTAATAATAATTAATAATATTAATTATAACATTCTCCCACTTGGCCTATAAAATATCGTAATGAAACACAAATTCATAATTGGCCAATAAAACTTAAACCTTGTTCAGTTAGAAATACCAAACTAAACTAATATAATCAAAATAACAATTATTGTTATTTGATCCCTATTAATTATAGAAGTGGCATTCTTTCCAACATATGGTTAATTAAATTCATTCGATCCACATAAGTATATTTGCTTATATAAATTACATTAATGCGCAACATAAGAAATAAGCAAACATTATAAATTCAGTCAATAAATAAATGAAGCTTCAATACATAATTTAATTAATACATTATTGTTCATTACAACATCACAAGTCACTAACCAAACCCATGCCGGCTACATGCTCTTTGAAAAGAGTAGGTGGTAGTGCCTTTGTTAGAGAATCAGCTAACATAGCTCTTGTATTGATGTGTTGTATGACAATAATATTATCCTTAACTTTCTTTCTAACAACAAGATACTTGATGTCAATCCACTTAGTAGCACCGCTGGACTTGTTATTTTTAGAAAAGAAAACTGCAGCCTCATTGTCACAAAATAGCGTGAGTGGTCTCGCAATACTGTCAATTACTTGAAGTTCAGGTATGAAATTCTTCAACCAAACTGCTTGTCCAGTAGCTTCAAAACACGCCACAAATTCTGCTTGCATAGTGGAAGATGCAACTAAGGACTGTTTGGCACTCTTCCATGAAATTGGTCCCCCTGCAAGCATGAATATGTATCCTGATGTGGATTTCTTCGTGTCTACACATCCAGCAAAATCCGAATCGGAATAACCAATGACCTCAAGGTTATCGGACTTTCTGTAAGTAAGCATGTAGTCTTTAGTCCCTTGCAAATAGCGTAAGACTTTCTTAGCAGCTCGCCAATGATCCAGTCCTGGATTTGATTGATATCGGCCTAGCATGCCAACTATAAACGCAATATCAGGACGTGTGCAAACTTGAGCATACATTAAGCTTCCAACAACGGAAGCATACTCATTCTTTTCCATTTGCTTACGTTCTGATTCAGTTTTGGGACATTGAGCCTTGCTGAATTTGTCACCTTTGAAAATGGGAGCAATACTTGGAGAACAATTTTGCATTTTATAGCGCTTAAGCATTTTCTCGATATATGTCTTTTGTGATAAACCTAAGAGACCACGAGACCGATCACGGTGGATTTCAATGCCTATAACATAAGAGGCTTCACCAAGATCCTTCATTTCAAATTTCTTTGAAAGAAAACGTTTGGTCTCGTACAACATGTCTAAATCACTGCTTGCTAACAAAATGTCATCCACATACAAAACGAGAATGATAAATCTGCTCCCACTAACCTTGAGATATATGCATTGATCAAAAGTGTTTTCTTGAAATCCAAACTCTGTTATGACCTCATCAAACTTGAGATACCACTGTCTTGAAGCTTGCTTTAACCCATAAATTGATCGTTTCAACCGACAGCCCATATGTTCTTTGCCTTTGACAACAAAACCTTCAGGTTGTTTCATGTAAATTTCTTCATGCAAGTCACCATTAAGGAATGCGGTTTTCACATCCATTTGATGCAACTCGAGATCATAATGAGCTACAAGAGCTAAAACAATTCTTAATGAATCTTTCTTTGAGACAGGAGAAAAAGTATTATCATAATGTATACCTTCTTGTTGCGTAAAGCCTTTAGCAACTAGTCGGGCCTTGTATCTTTCGACGTTACCATGAGAATCGGTTTTAGTTTTGTAAACCCATTTACATCCTACGGGTTTAACACCTTTAGGTAACTCAACAAGGTCCCAGACATCATTTTGTTGCATTGAAATCAGCTCATCATTCATGGCTTCCAACCACTGAGATGACTTATCACTCTTCATGGCGTCCTTAAAGGAGATAGGATCATCTCCGTGACCGATATCGCCACCTTCTTCAGTAAGGTATACAATATAATCATCAGGTATCGCAGATTTTCGTTCCCTTTGCGACTTGCGTAAAGGTTCTTGTGGCAGCAAAGGTACTTCTTCATTGTTAGGAACATTACTAACATTAGTACCTTCATTTAGTGATAATGGAGAAACAGAACTTGTAGCCTCCGTAATGACCGAAGTTGGAACATAAATTCGGTCTACTTCATCAAGGTTTATAGTTCGTTTTTCATTACTCCCACTAATGTTGCCATTTTCAAAAAATACTGCGTGTCTTGTCTCAACTATTCTAGTGGTATGCGAGGGACAATAAAATCTAAATCCTTTGGATCTCTCTGGATAACCTATGAAAGAACAACTAACGGTTTTGGAATCCAGTTTCTTAATATGTGGATTGTAGACTTTTGCTTCAGCAGGACAGCCCCACACACGTAAGTATCCTAGTTGCGGTTTTCTTCCAGTCCACAATTCATAAGGTGTTGCTGGAACAGATTTACTAGGAACACGATTGAGAACATGTGTGGCTGTTTTTAAAGCCTCGGACCACAAAAATTCTGGTAAAGTGGTATTGCATATCATACTTCGTACCATATCCATTAATGTACGATTACGCCTTTCAGCCACTCCATTTTGCCGAGGATCACCTGGCATAGATAATTGATGAATAATACCACTTTCTTGAAGAAACAAAGCAAATGGACCTGGACTGTGACCCAAGTCGGTGTGCCTACCATAATACTCACCGCCTCTATCTGATCGCACTACTTTAATTTTAAGATTATGCTGATTTTCAACTTCAGCCTTAAAAATCTTAAATTTGTCTAGTGCCTCAGATTTTTCAGAAATTAAGTATACATAAGCATAGCGTGAGTAATCGTCAATAAAAGTAATGAATGATTTGTGTCCATTAAGACTCGGAGTGGGAAAAGGACCGCATATATCGGTGTGAATTAATTCCAATAGTCCCCCACTTCGAGTGGCTCCTTTCTTATTTCCCTTAACAAATTTTCCCTTAACACATTCAACACAGTTTTCAAAATCAGAAAAATCTAATGTTGGGAGAATTTCATTTTTAATGAGACGTTGCATTCTATCTCTTGAAATATGACCCAACCTGCGATGCCATAATTTGGAAGAATATCCAACATCACGATTTCTCTTTGTGCCACGTTTATGATTAACACAATTAACATTCAGGGATAATAAAGAATCAGAAAAGGAAGAATCCAAACATAATTTATATAGATTGTCACATAATAATCCAGAACCAACAAACATAGAGTTATGATATAGTCTCAACTCATTATTTCCAAACTGAAACATAAAACCACACGCATCAAGTCTAGAAACAGAAATTAAATTCCTAATCACACTAGGAATATAAACTACATCATGCAAATAGAGAATAAAGCCACTCTTCAAGACTAAACGAAGAGTTCCTACGGCCTCCACTTCAGCCTCTAATCCATTAGCAACTTTAAGTTTCCTTTCTCCCTTTTCCAGCATCCTCACGGAAAGGAATCCCTGCAATGAGTTCGTAATGTGCACAGAGGCACCAGTGTCAACCCACCACGTATTTAAAGGAACATCAATTAAAAGAGATTCACAAATCATATAATTTAAATCATTACCCTTCTTGGCAAGCCATGCCCTGAACTTGGTACATTCCTTCCTTACGTGTCCAGGTTTCTTACAGTGATTGCACTTAGGAGCACGTTTTGTACCAGATGTACTTGCTTTGTTAACACCAGGAACCATATCAGTCTTATTCTTTCCTTTACCATTATTCTTTTTCTGTTTTGGACTTTCAATGGCAGCATGTGCAAAGTCAGGTTTTTCAATCTTAATCCTTTCTTCTTCTTCAACACACATGGCAATCAATTCGCTCATTTTCCACTTCTCTTTCTGCGTGTTATAATTGATCTTGAAAGGACCAAATTGAGCAGGAAGAGAAGTCATAATGAAATGAACCAAAAACCCTTCAGAAATTGCCATATCCATGCCATTCAATTTTGCAGCCATATCATTCATCATCATGATATGTTCACGTACACCGCTAGTCCCATTGTACTTGGTAGTGAGCATTTTCATTATGAGAGCGCTTGCATTAGCCTTTGATGTACTCTTAAACTGCTCCTCAACAGAGGCTAAAAATTCTTTAGCAGTAAAGAGTTCACCAGCAGCATTCTTTTCAGGGATGCCACCCCGAATTGCCAAAGAAATGGTGCTTTTCATAATCATGAGAGACATGCGATTAGAACGCTCCCATTTAGCATAAGCAGTTTTTGCATCATCTGCAGCATCATCCTTTGGTTTTTCGAGTTTATCCAAACGTAATGCTTGGTCCATTTCAAGAACACCAAGACATATTTCAATTTGCTCTTTCCAAGTTGAAAAATTAGTTCCATTCAATAAAGTTATTCCAGACATTTGAGAACTAATATTGTTCAATGCTGCAAATTCAGGACAAATAAAATGCTTACTATTAACTAAAATCCACAGACATATAAAATTAAATAAATTAGATCAACTATAAATAGGGGACTAATAATTAACTAATCTGAAATAATAAAACGCCAATTAATATTTCAGGTTTAATAGTTGATCCATCATTTACAATTTATATCACCGTTGGGCAGAAATAAATTGAACATAAATTAAAATTCTATCTAATAAATTATACTTGACAATTAAAGTTGATAAAATTGACATTTATAATTTATTAAATGTTAAGCATAATAGTAATACAATAAACATAATGTAAAACTTAGTTCCTTTTAATAAGATGGCAGTCAGTCACAATTAAAGTTTGTCAAATTGATAACGACTACCAAATATCAAAAGTAGAGTAATATGAAAATAAATTATATATAACATAGTACCGTTGGGTTACTTGGTATATATAATATAAAATCATACGCTTAATATTATCATATGCATTAAACTTAATGCAAACATTAAGTACGGTTTAAAATAAAATAATAATAAAAATTATATGATAATCTTTATGAATTATTAAATCATATATAAGTAAATGATATTTCTAAGTAATAGGAAAAGTCACTGTATAAAGTTGTATATACAAAGTTGAGGATCGGTAAAATAACTAAGGATTAATTCCATGGATTTCTAAATTTGGTTAAACATGACTACCAATTGATAGCGCCTCCTCAGTGGGACCAGAGGGAATAAACGCGTAATGTGCAAAAAGCAAAACAATAGACAATTGATCGCCTACAATTCAGGAATCTAACCATGCGTCCTCAACAGTTATCCTCGCTCCAAAGAATTTCCGAAAAGATTCAGCAAGGTCGGACATAATTGCCGCAAATAAAGGTACAGATTGTGGTTGTACCAAACAGTTGAACTTATCCTTTGTATCTAATCCACTTATCTATGCGACAAAAGGGAAAGACACGGGTGTTTGTGCAGATATGAATTGGAGAAAGTTAAAAAAAAAAGTATAATTGATTGAAATCTCCAATTTATACCAACAGTAAAAGCTATAATTATACTAGTAATAGAGTCCGAAAAATATGGGAAAAAAAAAAAATTCCATTAAATACGGAAAATATTCTAGTAAAATACGAAATTAATTTAGACACTAATTCGGAAACTACCATTAAGAAAAAATCAGTAATTGAAGAATCCGAAAATTTTTGTAGTGATTTTATATGAAATTACGTACCGCTCCGATACCAAATGATAGACGTTAAAATATTAAACTCATTATAATATTTAATTAATTACCCAAAATAGATCAACGTAATTCATATAAAATCAATTAATCATGAGTTAGAACTTACAGCTTTGAAGAGCAGACATGACGATAGGCGGAATATCCGATCTTCTTTAATATTCCTTAGTCTAAATGATGGCTTTCTTAATGGCGTTTTTTTACTTCTTTCTATCAATTCTTAATGGCAGAAATTAAAAACGAAAAGGTGCCTCTTTTATGACAGAAATTAAGTATATATAACTAAGGCTATTAAAGGGATCAAATCCGAATTAATCTGGTCCATTGATTTTCCATCAAAATCAATGCACCCTTTAGGAATAAATGGTTCAGATTAAATCATATAGGCCACATTAATAATAATTAATAATATTAATTATAACAGTCATATGTTTTATTGTTATGCATCCTATTTGCCCAAATTTCATATATTAGTCAATTTGCATGTATTTATGAGGGTGCTCCTTAAAGTGCTTAATTTGTATTTTGTTTACTTTTATTTTAGGATCCACCGGAGCCACCTAAAGGCTACAATCTAAGCAGTTCTTTGGATGACATACTAGTGCAAAAATGGAGAATGAATGGGGAATCATGTCCCGACGGCAGTGTGCCTATTCGGCGAACCACAGAAAAGGATTTGTTGCGAGCAAGTTCGATTCGACGATTTGGTATGAAACCACCTCGCCGAGTGCGGCGTGATTCGACAAGTAGCAATCATGAGGTTATTCAATTGAAGAGCTCAATAAATTTTGTTTTGCAATTTGTGTTCTCTTAAATGCTTTCTAAAAATATTTCTGGTTTTTCCTGCTACGTTTGGGAAGACTCAATTTAAACGTCAGACTTAAATTAGACCAAACTTGTAAGTTCCAAGAATAGGTTCCAGCAGTCTGCACATAACATTGACAAATTATGATTAAGAAAATCAGATGCTGCACAACATACAATGCACACTGATTTAGAAAATGGTTTCTGTGTTAACCAAGAAGAAGTTTCATCAATGAAACCCATGAGACCTTTGACCAAACATAGTGATTTTTTAAATTCAATATTTTGTCTCTTCTATAGTGCAGTAGTTAAAAAAAATGATATAACGAATTAAACCACTCCTTGTCTTTATCCTTTTTTCACACTAGTGTTTCGGGTTCTCCAACTTTGGTATTCCATAGATAATTAAATAATATACAAACGCCAAAACATGCACATCAAACCTGGCATATGAAATTAAGCAATATGCTGTACACATGCGGACGAAGCTTCACTTAGGAAATCCATATGTGATTCTGACCTACATTGCTGATGTTTAAATTTGTCCTCTGTTGCAAAGTCAAATAGCTCTTACATCAAGGATCAAGGCCAATTAATGCTCATTTAAATTTTTTATATCAAAACCTGGGTCGACCATAACAATAGTTTTATGATTAATTAGGAAGCTCAAGATCTGTATTTTGATGCTTAATGATATGAAGTAGAGATTAACAATTTTTCTCCACACAATTTTGCATAAACAGCATGCTGTAGGATATGTAATGGGAGACCAATACTATGGAGCACAGGCGAGCATAAATGTATGGTCGCCACAAGTAACCGATCCCTCTGAGTTCAGCTTGTCACAAATGTGGGTTATTTCTGGGTCTTTTGGTAATGATCTCAACACCATTGAAGCTGGATGGCAGGTATAAGGGTTTTTATATTTACCTTGTGGTACTGTCATAGTATGTGGTATGACAGATGTGGTATCCAACATAAAATTACTAATTTTAGAATTTTACAAATTTCATAGGTAAGTCCACAACTATATGGAGATGATTCCCCAAGGTTCTTCACCTATTGGACTGTAAGTGCTACAACCCAACTTCCCTTTTTAGCTTATTATTCCAATCATTATGATTTAAGTCTTGAAAATGACTAAGTTGTTGTAAATGGTGAAATGCAACAGACAGATGCATACCAAGAGACGGGATGCTACAATCACTACTGCTCAGGGTTTGTTCAAACCAATAATAAATTTGCAATTGGTGCTGCTATTTCACCAACGTCGTTATACAGTGGAAGGCAATTTGACATCAGCTTACTAATTTGGAAGGTGCAAATAAGAAAATCTGAATTAAAATTTTTTAACAGTCTGTTTCAAGTTTACTGAATAATTAATATTAATTTCTCTAATAGGACCCACAACATGGTCATTGGTGGCTTCGGCTTGGATCAGGTGCAGTCATCGGTTACTGGCCATCATTTCTATTCACCCACTTGGCCCAACATGCAAACATGGTACAATTCGGGGGTGAAATTGTAAACACACAACCGTCGGGGTTTCACACATCGACCCAAATGGGCAGTGGTCATTTTTCTGGTGAAGGATATGATAAATCAGCATATTTCCGTAATCTGCAGATTGTGGATTGGGATAATGGGTTGATACCCGCTTCGAACCTCAAACTACTAGCAGATCATCCTAATTGTTATGATATAAGAGGTGGAGTAAATAGAGCATGGGGGAATTATTTCTATTATGGCGGTCCAGGGAGAAATGTGAGATGTCCATGAGAACAAAATAGAAGAGTTTTACCTTTTTTTTTTAAAATCATTTTTCCTTTACTATATGAGATTTCAGAGGGGCTGAAATTTTCTTTTTTTTTTTCCCTTCATTTTTTGTGTCCTTATTGTATTTTTGTTAGTTTTGTTCTGAACTCGCGAGGGGCAGTATGTAAATGGGTTAAACTATAGTTCAATTATAGGTTGTGTGTTATTTTCTTTATTTTTGAGGTGTTTTACATGATGCTGTATGGTTAAATAAAAGTGCATTATATGAATTTGTTGTCTTTGTTCTTTCTGCAAGCAATTTGCCTAAGCAAACTTAGTGCCAAGATTTTCAGCTCAGATCTTCAGTCCGCCAGCAAACACACACCAGCATGTCTTTTCTTAATGAAATGAAGAAGTTTAAACATCCCAAATTTCCATAATTTATGTTAATCCGAATTTAACATAACATATTACCCTAAGATAAAGCACTGGCAAGCTATTTAATGCAAAGATTTGTATTAAATTTAATTAACTGGGTCTAAAAAATAATCTGAGTTAATAAGATCCATGCAGTGTTTTTGAAATATGCACCCTATTAAAATGAATACATGATAGAGTCAAGATCAGGTTTTCAGCTGAGGACCTCTTCTTTCGTGATTTCTGTAATTCCACAAGAGTTCTGGTTGGCAGGAACTGGTCATTTTGAATACCAGTATATGGCTGACATCATCAGAGGACTTACCCTTCCATAGATACTTCGACCCAGGTGGAATTGCTAGCCGAACGCCTTGGCTTAAGACCGGCCTCAAACGCTAAGTTGCTGAACAGTTATTAAAGCAAAAGGAAAGGAGACGAAGATGTCATTTTGCTGTTGCCATCTAGCTATTTAATGTTTTCTTAATATTGGTAGAAGGAAAACAGTAAAAGAGGTGACGATGTCAGTTTGCTGTTGCCAGTTAGCTATTTAATGTCCAATTAAAATTGCTCTAGAAAGGAAATAAAATAAAAGGAGAGAGATGAAGATGGCATTATGTTGTTGCCATTTTGCTACTTAATGTTCATTAATATGCACTGGTTCTGTAATATTAATTGAATTTGAAGAAGGAATTATCAAAACTTCAGCATGATGATGAAGCAGATTTAAGCAGTGATGATGTCTGAGCATGCATTAATAGAAGATGTGTTGAGGGCTTGAGGCTAAAATATGTTGGGTTCTGTCTCAATGCGGGCTCACTGCGGATGGGATTTTTGGTGCCAACTGCCAACTGGGCTCAAAATTTTGGGGAAGAATATTTGTTTATACCCAATTGCAATTAAAGTACGTTAACAATAAAACGGGCTAAATTGTTTGTTTTGTTCACTTAAATCTATATTTGGGTAGCAAAGGCTGATAGCCTACAGACTCTTGATCTAGTCACAAACATTAAGCTATAGAGGAAAATTTGCCCACAACCACAAGGCCTATAATCAATGAAAATATCTGATAAAAAAAGTCGAATTGATACATTTTCAGAAGTTCAAATTGGAATATTTTGGGTTAAAATCCATTATAAATATAACGCAGTATCAAAGCTCTAAATTCTGCAAAATATTCCACCAATTGCGGAACAAAATATCAGAAGAACATAATAATGAGGCTATGAGATTCCATGCCTTGAACTCAATATTATTTATCAAAATGATTGACTAAGATATTGTAAGTAACACATGATACAAGCTTGAGTTAACCTGTTCAGAATACAATTGTAAATGATATAAAAGAAATGTAAAATAAAAAAGAAACAATTACCCAGAGATACTACAGTGACCTAGGCGGCTTTTCCAACAATGCCGACAAATATACCTCTGTCTTCGATTTGAATGAAACAACCCATTTATGCTTCTTGTACCGAAACTGTAGAAACATGTACATGTAATCATCCAGATCTTTCCTTGCACAAGAGAACCTGTCGACCCAGAGCAAACCTCCTGGTCTGAGAATCCGGTCCCAATCGAACAAAATAAAATCCATCAATTGTAGTTCAATCCATCCATCCAGAAAGTTGCTGGTATGTATCAGATCCATGGTATTATCAAAGAAAGGCAACCTCTGGCTCATGGTGGTGTATAGAGGTATCAAACCCCTTAGAGCTATAGTATCACTAAAAGGGGCGCCTATATTTAATGCAGTGGATACTATTGTAACATTGAATTCTCTCATTCTAGCTGCAAAAGTACCAGTAGTTACGCTGACATCTAGACCTATACGAATTTCACCAGGTTTAACATTTAGCACATCCTTTATCATAAAATCCACAAGTGACCCATTTGATACCCATTTGAGCTTTTCCTTCTCCATGTCAAAACACCCAACACACTTGTTGTATCCTCTTTTCGGGTTCCTATAAGACAAGCACTTGAAATCATGACACTTGTACTTACCCCACCGCACATTTCCATCATCTGGTATTGTCCACAGAGATTCATTGATTGGTAAGGGCCGTTGATACAGCTTTGAGGCACGTGCCAGGCACCGACGTCTCGGTAACGGGTCGCACCCGCCTAGCATCAACTTTTGCCCCAAGTCCCAATCATCACCACAATATGAACCAACATCATAATTCATGTATTTCTCTAGCTCCTCCTTCATGAGCACACAGGTATGCCCGATTGTGTTGTAGGTTTTGTTCAAGCCGTAGACATTTTGCACATCATCCCTGTTGATTTTGGCAGTTATGTACTTGCGTGTTTCTTCAATTGTGAAATAATTGACCAATGGATCTTCTGTAAGGGCACCCGAGTGTGCACCTAGGACGGCATCCTCAGGACGAGGAATCCGAGTGAGCCTCAGTGAAATGTGTGCATCATACAGTGGTCGTATCACCTCATCTTCTAGGAACCGTTGAAATTCGGCCAATGTGATATTCTCTCCTACAGTAGACACCTTCTTGTCTTTTCCCTTTTTGGCATTCTTACTGAGTTTTATGGCAGTCGACTCGAGTTTCTCTTGCAATTCCGACAGCTGAGAGAGAACCTTATCAATTTGCTCTGACAGGGCTTTCAGATCGAAAGGCGCATAGCCACCTTCGTGCAATATTCCTTCAGTAATGGCATCAAATTTGTGGCATGCCCCTATACTTGAAAAATGAAGCAAATTCGAGACATTATAGAAACGGTGGAGGCTCGCCACGCTTATGAAAATCACAAACATGCCAATGATTATTTGGATCATAGCCATGATGCGAGAGAAGCGCCACCGTGTAGAGAACCGACCCTCCATAGTTTTTTTTATAGCTTTTTGTGGGTATTGGAAAGGAGTGAAAACTGCTTTTGGAAGGGGGAATTAGGAATCTAACAGAAAGAAATTGAACATCAAAAAATGGCAAACATGCCAATCATTACCAAAAATTGGCCTCAATACAAAGTGGAATAAAAGCACAAATTTCAAAAGATATCAAACGAGGATTGAACCTGATTTGTGAAATAACTAAGGTACAAAGATAAAGCTTGAAGAACCCCAAGGTACAACACCAAGCATTAACTCTTGAAATGGAGCATTAGCAAATGAAAAACAAAGAAAATAACAAAAATGGGTTCTAATAAATCTAAAGCTATTCAAAGAGCCCCAATATTACGTCACCAAATAAAGGAAAAGCTTTAAAACTGTACCGGAAAATGAGAGAGGAAAAAAAATAGTTGGCACTTTGCGTGAGAGAGAAACAGGAAAAGAAGCTCTTCTTGGGTGTGAAGCGTCAAATTTGAAATCTCACAATTCTCGAGAGCAGCTCGAATCTCCACTATTACACTAACTTGTTTTAATTGCGTTATCATTTCTGTTTTTCCTTTTAAAAATTAGGCCGTTCAACGAAGATTCTATTTTCCTTCATTTTTTTTGCTTTAGTTTAAGTTGAAGAGTTGACTAACCCATTGAGTTAGGTTTACTGCACTGTCGCTTTAGGAAAATAGTAAGATCTAGTGTGGCATTATTTGTGCAAAAGTATGTGTTTATACGAGAAACCAGAGTTATAAGCAATTGAGATATAAATGTACACGTAATTGTTGGGACAGAGGATCTTCAATCAATTATAAAAGTGCGAAGATATATCCAGCAGAGAAGACGGCGGGAAGCTGGAGACGATTAGTGATGTTAGCTGTGCTTCTTCAAACATCAAACAGGCATCAGCTAATATGAGGCGTCGAAATCAGGCGTTTCAAGATCGGACGGCTGTTGATGGTTTGTTGGTGGAAACATTAGATAAGGGAAAAGTGTTAAATTTCACCAATAAGGATCTTTCTTTTTTTGATTGAATGTCAGCCGTTAGTTTCAGATATGGCATGGACCGGAAAAAGGTAACAAATTTAGTATGAAATAAGGAATTTTTTCTTTCTCAAGTCAAAGTTGACTAACCTAAAAAGTTTGACTAATGAATAAAAAAGAATATATAATTTAGTCTATTTAGAGAAGATACAAACATCGTTGCCTAACAAAGCACATGGAGTTGAGCATTACCAAGTCATCCAAAATTAGGTACAAAAAGTGAGTATTGGAAATAGTCATACTCTCCGAGCCTAATAATATTTCTTTGCCGTAGGAAAATTTACATAAAAAATTTGACTTATTTCTTATAATTATTCATGCCACAAATTTTTTTTGAACCATAACAAGTTTAGTTTTTGAAATCTTGTGGAACAGTATCATTAGTAAAGTATTCTCTCCTCACAGTCTCGACATCGCAAAACCTCACCTGTATCAGAGCAAAATAAACATATTTGTCAGCTTTATTACCAAAAAATGATACTGATAACAATTACAAAACAAGAGTAAATGATACACAAAATCATAAATAGCCACTATTGCCTTATAGAATATTTATATTCAGTTCACACAATTAATGACAACTCAACATGTGTGTACTAGACTTGCTTCCTCATAAAGTACACAAAATCCATATTGTCAGTTCATAGAAAATGGTAAGGTGCAACATACCAGGGAGGCATACGATTTTAAGAGTGGTTTGACAAGCTGCCACATAGGCTGGAAGACAAACGGTGCATCCACAAACAGCACTTGACCCAGCCTCTTCGGGTAGTAATAATAGAACACATCAATCTAGTGATGCAATAGACAGGAAAGAAAAAAAAAAAGATAACATATTATATGATAGATATTTTTAATAAATAATAAGTAGAATGTTTTGCCAACTCACCAGGAATTTTAGGAACTGAAAATCACCATTCTCAGTACCAAAACTGCGTAGGTCAAAGATACCAAGAATATTTTCAGTGCCAGCGGGCAGTTTACTCAATGCTCTCTCCAACAAAAGCACACAAAGCCTTTGATTCATCATGGGATCTTGTCTCTGTTGCATTTTGATTGTTGCCATTAGTGACTAAATGCAATAGTGCTCTCTCAATAGTGGAACTACCAAAGGATTACTAAACACGATCCGTTTAAATACGACACAGCTTGTTTAACTGATATCAGAATCGATTGATTTAACTCAAGTTACTATTTCTTGCTTCATCAAATACTTCTACAGCTGTATGCAGTGTCCATTTATGAACAGATGAGCGAAATTTTGTCTTTTTTACCATACGAGGGGCAATTCTGAAAATATCTTGTTTGAGTAGCAAAAGTGACATTGTATGGCTTTTGAGATTACAGCATTTTGGGGGTTTTGCAACATGAAGTTGTGCATTCATACTTTACATACACCTTTTCTGTAGGGATCCTATATTCTGAGACTCCAAGTAGTGTACTGTGTACCAGAGAAGAAAATTATAAGATAGAAGAAAAAATGAAGGGGGAAAACATACAGCAGGCAAATGCTTAGACCCTACAACAACTAGCACAGGTCTACCAAATTTATCAAGGTGATCATGCACATAGGCCTTTCTTGTTTCATATAATTCCTTTACCAACTCCTCTGACAATCCTGACACACCAAAATCCTGTCTCCATTTCTAAACAAAACAGTGAAGGATAAGAGATGAAAAAAACATTGTAACTGACACACCCAAAACCTTTCTGTTTCTAAACAAAAACAAATGTACCAAAACCAATTGTAATATGTACTAGTGTACCAACCTTATCAAGATTAGCACTGTAATAACAAATTGGAAAGAAACCTCTGAATAGAAGGATACAATGGCTTTACTTAATTTATAGACAGCCTCTTCAACTGAGAACTTTCTATCTTTCAAAAACCATAGAATCATTTCTTCATCATCTCTTCCATTTTTTCCTGTTGCAAGACTCGGAAAATCTCTTTGTAGTTTCTCTTTCACCTCCAATACAAGCTACATTTCCAAAAAGAAAAAATAAAATAAAGTAAAATAATAGATCATGTTATCAGTGGATCACCAGCTGAGGTTTGCACCAGACAGCACAAATATTATCATCCGGTACAGTATGATGTTACTTACATTGGTACATGCAAACTGATTCAGTATCAGTGAAGTGCTGATTCTCAAATTAATTTATACTATGAATGAAGGCAACAGATTTCAGCATCCCAAATAGTGAGAAAGAAATGCACATCATTTTAATTTATTATCTCAATTTGGGTTTATACTGAAAAAGGGGTTTAGTACCTCTTTTCTCACATACAAACTGGTTCTACAATTTGGTAAAAAAAAGGAGGAGGTGAATGAAATTTGTCACTTTCATAGTTGATACCTTGGAATGGTCGGAAGAGGAGAGGGTCTGGTACTCCGCGGAGCAGCGCAGGGCGACAAATCGCCTCTCGTTTCTAAAGCGCAGCTGAGAAGAAGGGGAGAGAGGCAGCCGAAGAGCGTTCGGTAGTCTCACCGCCATTTCTCGTTATCCACTCCTTTTTCTTTTTTTTTTGGTTTGACTGATTGAGAGTTTGAGACTGATGCTGAGAGAGGCAGGATTCAAAAAGAGAAATAAATCAATGGGTGCTTTCTATGAAAAGTTCAAAGCAAAAAGGAAACGAATGAAATTATTCTCTCCAAAAAAAATTAATTGCCTACTGGTTTATCACAAAAAAAAAAATATAAATAAATCAATAATTTCTTTTCTCTAAAAATAAAATAAAATTGACAATCTAACTAAGTGAGAGAGGAAAATTGGGGGCGTGTAGTTGGTCTTTGATCAATTGTGGCCTTCTTTTTGTTGCATTCTGTGTGGGTGTTCATGATTTCCACTTGTATTGTATTAGGTTTTACCCTTTATAATTATATTTTGATTAAATAAGAAAAGAGACCAGACTAAGAAAGAAAAGAGCCAGGAGAGAGTAGAAATACAAACAAATAAATTTCCTTTGATTCTAAATTACAGTGTTTAATTGTAGATATGTCGTCATTAAATTTGATTGATTTTAAAATATATTTGAAAACTTAAAAATATTAAATTTTATAAACTATTTAAAAGTTCTTAAACAATTTTTTATTATTTAAATTTTTTCGTACATTAATTCAAATGATACAAAACGCATTTTTAATATCTTTTTTGAAATTTTGATAGCAACTATACTACTAGCAACTGTACAAAACTCATTAGAATTATAATTTTTGCCAAAATTCTTTCCCTGATAATAAACTCATAATTGTCATGTATGCAGCTAACAATGTTAGCTTACTAGCTCTGAACAAAAATAACTCCAAAAATAATAAAATCCCTGTGAAGCTACAAACAGCAATAGCAGGGACTCAGAATCCCTGCTGCATTGCACTGTGCAACGCATATCCGGATTACATTTTTTATCAAAATTTGTTCTATCTTCTGAGATCACGACACCAAATTAGTCAAATATATCTTATTAATCCCTAGAAAATTGTTAATATAACTATTATTAGTACAGTCTAAATATAATTTTTTTTTAATTTACAAGAATAATTTGAATGTCACTTTTATCTAAAGCTATTTTCTTTTAAAAGATCCTATGCTACTTTCTTCGAAGAAAATCACTAATCCATCCCCACATTTTGCTAAGTTGATTCCGTTTTAGTTCTTCCATAGCATCACGGTATGCCATAGCTTGAGCTGCTGTTTCTGCTTCCATTTCTTCATCATCTGCAGGATTACATCACATTAGTACAGAATAATTCACATTATTCATCTACAGCTCTTGTTTAGTTAACTATTGTAAACTCAAATTGGTAAGGAAAAACTGCACGTGCCAGAAAAGTTTTGCATCTCCTTTTGGTGCTTCAGTTGCTTTTGAAGATTTCTGGCTGCTGCAAAAATGTCAGCCGGCCGCTCCCAGCCACCTCCAAAGATACCGAAAGCTTGTTTTGGTTGGGGCCGTACTACAAATTCAAGAAGAGGCAACTCATCGCTACTGACCCAATGTATGCAATTGACAGGACATGAGTCGACTGCCACCTGATTTGGATGTAACATTGAGTAAATTGGACAAATTAATTGTCAAAAAACTAATGTAAGTGAATCTATTACAACCTCAATGTTCTTGAAGTAGTCTCCGAATTGAACCTTGACACGTGCGCATCCGAGTGCTTCGTCCATGGTAAATGTATTGCTTGCGTAGTGCACACACTCCCTGCAACCTAATTAATTTATCCATTACCGCACCATCAACCTTTGAGCAGTTTTGTTTTAGCAAGTTGTCAGTCAGCTGGTTTTATAACGATCTTTGCTAGATTAGCAAAAGATATCCAAATTGTAACATTGAATTACTATTTTATCTATCTGTCCAATATATAACGCACCTTTACTTTTGTTTCTCTACTTTTGGATTTTCCTTTTTTGTTATTATGTGGTAACTATTCTAAAGATATACAGGTAATGTCATTGTTGAGTGATCCCTCTTCGTATGCACATTACTCCTTTTGATGCCTATAAGATTCAAACTAAGTCCCTTCCCTATTAAAGGATCATCATTGACTTTATGATTAGTTGACATTTACATTTTTTTTTTAATTTCAGAATAAAGCAATGCAAGGTCACCTATGCATTTGTTTTCATCTACAAATAAAGCCTGCGATCTGATCGGTCCATTCCATCTACTATAACCTTCCCCATTGTAGTTATAATTTCCACCAAACCCTGCTTGCTTTTTGTTACTATTTTGTTTCATCCTGATCAATTTTCTGTATGCCTCATTCAGCAACAGTGTGTACTCATGTCCCTTCATCACAATAAAATAACCAATCAATCAAATGATTAAATTAGAATATAAACATCAAGTTTTGGTATATAGTTCAGATAACAAAGTATGCACCTGAATGCACTTGGTTACTGATATAAGTGAATCTGAATCAAACCTGATCTCCAGCAATATCAGGGTGGTGTTGTTTCTGCAGTCTCCTATAAGCCTCCTTTATCTCTTGAGCGCTTGAATCTGCTCCTACTCCAAGCACTTCATAGTAATTCACTGCCCCCACTTCTTTGCTGTTGTTTCTCTTTGAACTACAGCATTTGACTGTAATTGCTCTCTTGTTCAACCAACACCGTCCTCTCACTGGTTTCAACTTGTCATGAGTATGAAGGGGTGAGAGATGAATAGTGGTACAAATGGCAATGAATTGTAACATCTCTGTTAATTCCTGCGCTGGGGACGTGGGATATTCTCTTGCTTTTGACAGGTTTCTAAAGTGTTCTTCAAAAGATGCAGTAGATATTTATTCAAGATATTTCAGGATGTTGACTGTTTTATTTTGTTTTCAGCCTACCTATAAAATTGCTATTTTCACCCTCATAAAAGCTGATTATTTCATCTGCGGGGAAAATTATGCATCAATATTATAATCTGATGGATAGGTCGTGACTTGTGTCAAACTTTGTATGTGATCGTAAAATTTTAAGATAAATGTGAATAAAATGTGGGCCGAGTCCTTAAATAAATTTTTGCTAACAAACCGCCATCAGGTTTCTTTGCACGGATATTTCAAAATCATATTGAAAACTCTCAACGAATTTGCCTTGTTGGCGTAAATATAAATTATAATAAATTTATATTCGTATATATACTAACAGGTTCTTGTGAGTATTTTTCAACACCAAAAAGAGTTCTAGCCAAAACTTGAAGGGCGTCACAAGACACCGCTTTATGGACCAGCATCTACATTTATTCCTCTTCGACTATGTACTTCGAAATTTACATATATTTCCAATTATTCAATGGAAATAAATATAAGCCCAGTAATATTACACTATAAATTACATAGAAAATACTTCATTATTTGATGAGTCTTCTTATATATGGGCGAATCACATCTGTGGTCTAGTTTGCACAACAAAAATCTTGCCGTCTTTCACCACCCCTTCAATGTCTTGTGGTGAGCCATACAGATCTTCTATAGCATTTCCAGCACTTGCAATGCTGCACAAAATAGTGTGCCGAAAATTCTGATCCATGATAAGAGGATCTGTGGAGTAGTCAAGTACCACTTCTTCTTCCTCATCCATTGGTACACTTCATTTAGAAAAATGCATTAGAGGCACATAAGCAAAGGTTGCCATAGAGGTTGGTTTGCACTGGTACATATTTTCTTATTGTATATAACAAATGTGTGGATTTACCTGTCATAGAGACCAGCACCAGCATAACCTTCTAAATCTTCTCCATTAGAGTCAGATCTGAAGATGATTGATCTCTTGATGAAGAGCCCTATTGGCTTGCTTGGGTATCCCAATACCTATTATTATAGTTCAGAATTTAATAGTTAGAAAGTGGTGAATATATTTGCAGTATTTGGCATGGAGTCATGGACAGAACCAGAAATTTTTTGGGAGTCAATAGGATATGCATAATTTTTTCATACGTCGATATCATTATCATTATAATAATTCTGTAAAATAATTATTTATAACTAATGGGGGTCAACAATGGAACATTCAAATATGCATTTTCTTACAAAATTACATGTATAATACTAAAATTATTATATAAATATATTCAATTTGAAAAAAAAATATTGGGGGACAAATGTCCCCATTCTGACTACATATATCCGCCTATGGAGTAGAATGGTCAATTTGAAACAACCCTGGATTAAAAGTGCCTAGTTACCTTAGGTGAGTTAAGATCACTTTTCTTGCAAACAAAGCTCAAGGCACGACCTGGATAAGCTCCTACAAGGGTTTCACCCAGCCCTTTCACCACCTGCATAATACAAATTTTATTGATTTTTTTTAATTAAAAAAAATATCTTTTAATTTTTAGAATCGACAACTGTCATACTACTTGCAAATTGAGCTTGGTGGTGACAGACAGCAGATGTTAATAAAAGAACAGCTTATAATCAAAACAAATTCCAATTAATACTCCTGTAAAGGACATTTAAAACCCTGGTGAGGGGAAGAGAGAGAGAAAGAGAAGAAAGAAGCCTTAAGTTAACCTCAGCATAAATCTCAGACGAGTCACCAGTTGATGGGTTAGTAGTGTGAATGACAAATGCATAATCTGCACTTATAATCTCTTGCACAAGCACTGCCATGCACAAATACTCATGATCTAACTTCACTTTTCGTGTGCTGAAATATGCCCTCTCGTTCCATTTTGACCCCCAGACCTATCATCCAATTCAATCACAAGTTTCGTAGCATGAAACAAATCTGCTGCACAAAATTTTTATTTAAGAAAAGGGTGAAAAGTTGCTTTAACTAAAACCTTTTTTATGGCCAGCCAAGCCTGTTCCCATCTGTGTTCGCCTTCATCTCCAGGCCAAGGCATATCAGATTCTTTCATTTTCTTCTTCAGCTCTTCCACCTGAACAACTCAAATTCAGATCTCTACTAATTTTCTCATGAAAAAATAAAATTATAGAATCATTATCCAGCGAAGAGCAACTAAACCAGTTGAGGTGGAGGAGCTAGCTCAAGCACAGTTTTCCGTATTTCCCCAAGATAATTAAACTCTCCCTTTGCTAGTTCCTCCTTTTGATCTTTGATCTTTCTGGCCACGTCCTGACAAGATTCAAAAGAAAAGGGCTTAACCAATGAGTGCATCTTCAACACGTCAATCTGTCTCATATAATGATTTTCAAATTTGAAAATGTATAGTATGAAATAGATTGTGAAAGGAAACTCACCTTATTGATAGGATCAGAAAGAACCTCCTCAAATACACCAAAAGGAAGGGCAACTGATGTGGGTATTCCAATCCATGAAGGCACTTTTCCTTTCAAGTATGATATATTCCTTGATTTAGCACCCACCTGTCACACATTCAAAAACCTAGTGTTAGAAAGTTTGTTTGCCTCACAATTTCAAATGAACACCAGAGTAGGGTTGATAAGCACTAACTGTATCATTGGTGAACTCTTCAGCGGAAATGGCATATTTTCCCATGAATTTCTTCTTGGCTAGCGTAATGGAAGGAGAAGAATTGTCACCCTGCTTGTCAGCAGAACTCGAACCTGACAACTCACTCTCATCTATCTCACTGCACCAAAAATAGACAAGGAACATATCAAAGCTTAGCTTTACATTGTTTCATTGTTTCTCATAAAATAATGGGGAGGGAGAGAGAGAGACCTATAAATAATATCAGCTGAAGTGGGTCTGAGACGAAATAGCTTCCCTTTATTTTTTTCAAGCTGAGAAAGGATTGCAGGATCAAAGCAAGTAGCAAAGCACACCTTCAGGATAAAATAAAATAAATTACACATCAGCAGGGAAATTAGAATATAGAAGTAGGAAAGAAGGAAAAGGTAATAACCTTGCTATTTCTAGCCCGCACAGAGACATGAGAGAGAACATCAGGCATGTCAGGTGTAAGCACCGCAACAGTTCCATCAGGTATTTCCTCCTCTCCCTTTACACTCTTTGCCACCAAAATAGTAGGTTTCTCGTATGTTTTGTTCTGAACTATCAGAAGCTCATCAACCACTTCTATATATCCAGCAACTTCCACAGGACTTATTACCTGCCAACTGTGGCAGAGCATATAAAATTGATTGATTAAGAACATAACTAACATGGTTTCTACAAAAAGCTAATATTAAATAAAACATATGTACCTTCCAAGATTGGCAACCTTGCGAAGAACAGGATCGAGTCTGTTGAGAAGTGTAGACAAAGAAGCAGCTGATCCTCCACGAATTACTTCTTCGGTAAAGATATTCAACTAGACAGAAAAGAATGGGAAGCGCTTGAGGTTGGTTTATAAAGTATATACAAAGAAGAAAGAAGCAAGCGGGAATGGAGGTAAATGCATAAGAAACTTACAGCCCACTGATCAACTCCAAGTAAAGAGCCAAGATATTCAGCTGTGGGTTGAAGAAGGTGGTGGTATGCTTCTCCCTTGCTAGCCAGAGCCAGTCTTGTTCTATCCAGAAATGACTTTGCATATAGTGCCCAATTCTCCTCATTTTTCTTGCACATCTCTAGTGCTTGACTCCATCCCTTCAAAATTATTCAGATTATTTTAAAAATGGTGTTATAATTATATTAGATTAAATTAAATAATCATAATGAAACTGTACCTTCAACGAGTACAACAGGTCTTCATTATCATCTGAAGAGAGTGCCAGGTTCTCCAGAACCAGAGTAATGAAATACATGATTTTCTGCAAAATAAAAAACAGTAAAGGATTAGATTCACTATTTGATTTTATCAAAATTTAAGACACAGAGATGAAAGAAGGAACAAGAAAAAACAAGGGCACCTGAGGGTCAGCAGAGTTCAACTCTTCATATGCTCTCTCAACAGCAGTCCTAACTGTAGAGTCCAGAGCTATATCCAAAAATATGAGGTCTTTCAATCTTTCATGTGAGCTAAAAAGCAATGGTCTCAGCTCAGCCCTTGCCTCTAGTAAACCCTGCAAGATTATTTCAACTACTTATTTGCTTTCCACCAAGAATTTCTGTTGCCACCATGTCTGAATAATGATTAATGATACAATGTATCTAAAAGCAAATACAAATTATATATGATCAAATAGAGGTTCCTATGACCCACCTCAAGGAGTGGTTCCACAGATTTATCTTCAACATGTTCTAGGACAAACTCCAACAAATTCTACAAAATTGATACACAGATGAGTCAGTTATAAGCAGCTGCTGTATCTTTTAGAAAACTGACTGGTTGATGAAAACTGTCTGGTTGACTTTTAAAAAAGAAAATATGCATACAGGAAATCCAGATGGTAATCCCTGCACTGGATTTATCTGTACTCCAACCATGAACCCTTGACCCTGCATGAAGGAACAGAAAAGAAAATTTGTAACAGGTAGTAAGTTTGGCAAATAGGGGGATATAAGAGAGACTCACTATTATTGAGAGAGAGGGGGGGTGAGGGGGTAAAAGAGAAGAAAGGTACCTCAGCTTGGTATCCCATGCAAGTTGCTATAGCAGACTCCAGATCAGCACCTGAATGAACTGCCTGGATAGTATAAGAACAAGTCATGGAATGCACCCATATTTGTCATTGCAACAAGTGCTAGCACCAGTTACTGTAACTCATAATCAAAGTCTCACTCTGAAACAAAATCAGACAGTTATATGCTTTTTATACATAACCTTAAGAGTTCTCAGGTAATTTCCTAGATCACGAAGTAAACCCTCCTTTTGGTCACTCTTGAAATCTGGCTCGGAATGAATCGCCCGATCATAACTCAATAGCCGCTCCTTGGTTATTCCATCCTTCTTTAGTGTATCCCAATATACATTTATGTCAAAATCACTTTTTATATAATCAATCAGTGCCTGCACAAGAGACAAAATAGTCAAAACTTTCTCTCAAGTTTAAACTTAAAACAGCCAAGTGTACAAGATGCATTTAGATACAGAAAGCTGTACCTGGCAGATGACAACATCATCAGGGCTGGTGTTGTTATGCAGCTTCTGATGCCATTCTTCCATCATGCCACCTTTGCAATCATTGTTTCTCTAAGAAAAAAATAACAATGGTGAGCTAGATGCTTATTGTGATTTATGTAATTTACAACATCTCCAACAGCACACATTTGGTACCTGAATAACTAAGATCTCATCACGAATTCTTTGCCCGACATCACCTTCACCTCCACGACCAACAGTTGACATTATTATTCTTATTATCTCTCTGTATTGTGGTTGGCTCTTGTACAAATTCTGAAGCAGATCTGTTAGCCTATCTTGAGCCTTACTTATTTCACTGCACCAATTTACATTTCCATATTTTACCGAACACAAGCAACAGAGATAAAAAAGGTTGTTAACTAAACAGAGGTCCTGTACCGTGGTTTAACATTATAATTCTTATTCCAAACGAGTTGTCTTGTAGCCATAAATCTCATCCAGACCAGAATTCCAGCTAGACCCAGTTGTCCCTGATTTTTTGCCTCCTCTACTAAATCTGCAGCTATATTAAACCTGTAGAACAAATTCATCCCAGTTTTAGTATGCTATAGCATGGTCAGCATAAAATTGCAACTATATAGAATTTTAGTAAGCTAAATGGGCATTAATATAGCAAACCTGTGCATGAAAGATCTCTCTGCCTCACTCTCCAATTCTGCTATCCTGTCTAGTAACACTTTGGCTGTTCCCTTACCATCACCGGCATCCTTCATTTCCAAGCGTGAATTTAACAAAAAATCAAATTTATTACAAAGTAGATAACAAAAACATGAAATTCATTAAAAGTAGACATAATTAAACATGCCACCTTTATCCTCTTACTGGCATCACTGCTGAATTCAACATAGAAGTCGGAGCCATTGTTCTTTATCCATTCTTCATCAGAACAAAGAACAAACAGCATGCCCTTGTAATTACCACTAATCTCTATATCAACAGTCTGTTACAAATAAGTTTCAAATTAAGACAGAATATAAGAAAATTCCCCAGCTGGTGCATTGAAGGTCTAACTAGATTTACCTTGTAAACAAAACCATCTAAAGACACTTCAGTTAATGGTGTATCACATGCTAGATCCACTAATTTTGAGCCTGGAGGCAATACATTTGTAGTAGGTGCCTACAAGGGAGAAAAGTTAATTAGTTGAGCTGCTTTTAAAATGATTTATTATCAATATATGAATCAAAATATCAAATTTAGAATATATATGTAAAGTACCGTCCATTCTCCAGCCTTTTTTGCCAGGCCCCAGTGAAGAATAAGTGGGCCCTTGAAATTAGTAGCCAGATGAACTTTTATCTTACCAGAAGTATCAGTGACAATAGCCTTCAACAAAAAGGACGAGAAAAAATTATTAGGCCCTGGGTGAGTAAAGAAAGTTTAGTTATTCTTATTTCACATATTTATTTCAGAATTTTATTCTTCATTACCCACCATAACCTCCTCATTCCCCAGCTTGAAGATTTTCTTGTTCAAAATAACAGAGCTCTGATTTGCCTCTATTGCCTCATAGAAGAAATTCAGGACACTGGTTGCTTTCTCTGGAGACGAGTAGGATTTTTCTTCTACCGACTCCGGCACATATTTGGTTAAATATTGCATAATATCCCTCTTCTTACGTTGAATCCGTTCAACAGAGAAATAACTCTTCTTCTGAAGCTGCCTGGAGACCTTGCTCTCGATATTCCCTTTCATGATTTTCTTCTTCAATTCTTCTATGGTTATCCCCTTGTTTACTTCCTCCTGTAGCTCTTTTCTTGCTTCCTCAAACTCTTGCTGTCATTAACAAATATTTTCACTTCGTCAGTCAACATTTCAACTCATTACTTCAGCATTTCAAATTTTTCACCTAAATTTTCAGGGGTATATAAAATTGCTAGGCTTTGTTGGGGGGGCTTGGGGCAGAATGAAACCTTTTTATACTCCAAAAACAAAAAATTGAATGTGAAATTTCATAGTATAGTTGAGAAAGCTACAGTTTGTTTTTCTGGAGAATAATTTGGCTTTCCAGCCTTCTCCCAACGAATGTAGGCTTGCACCTGCACCAACTCTTTTGGAATTTCACTTGGGACGACTTTGGACTCCGTTGCGACATCTTTTTCAGGCTCTTTTGTTAGTTTTGCACGGAGCTGATTCAGAGACAATCCTCTTTCAAGTTCCTCCTGTAATTCTCTTCTAGCAGCTTCATATTCCTCCTAAAATGAAATATTTGGAATGGCACTTCAATTACTTGCTTTTCTAATGATGGCCTTTTAGGGTCACAAATTGGGAAAAAAGAGACTTCTAGTATTTTATATTCTTCTTACATTTTAGCATTTCTGTATAGAAAATTGTCTAAGGCTCTGATCAAAATCAACTTTTTAGGTAGGAATTGGATTTGGAATTCCTATGATATTGAAACTCCCTGATCAGAATCTAATAAAAAGTTGGATTTCATTTCATTTGATTGGATTTTGTGGGAAAATTTGTCCCCATTGAAATCCTGGGAATTGGATTGAAATTTGGTCGGATTTCACAAGAGGAAATAGGGATTTAATTGAAAAAGACCTTAATGCCCCTCCTCTCCTTCAAATAGAGAAAGGTAAAATGGTCCTTTTTAGAATTCAAATCAATTCTTCTTATATTTGTTTTGATCATGGGATTTCAATTGGAAATCATCTCCAATCAATTCTAATCCAATTAAATGAAATGAAATCCCATGTCTACACCATTTTGATCAGGGCCTAAAATAACCAGTTTAAGAAGATAGAGATAAAGATTAATTTAAAATAAAGTACTTTACAATTTGGGAAACCTTCAATAGCTTCACAGCATTTACATAAATGCCCATATGTTATTAAAGACATTCAAACAATGGTCACTACAATTTTTAGTCCTATAACACTATTACTCTTAGGAGTTAGGAAGGTTATTCAGAATAATACAATGAAAATAATTAGCCCTAATAAAAAATTAATTCATACTTATAATACCGTCCTAATTCCTATGAATAGGTAAAATGTATCAATGTATCATTTTGTTAGCCCTGAGAAAAGCATGCATCAAAGAACTTCTATATGAAGAATTAATTCTTTTTCTTGTTTTTTCGGAAACAAGGGTCAATACATAGTTTATCCCTCTTTCTCTTAGGTAGGGTATTAGTGACTGTAAAATAAGGAAAAAGGGGAACAATGAAAGGAAAAAAAAAAACTAACCTTCTCCTGCTCAGGAGTATACATTTGCTTTCCGTTTCTTTCCCACCTAAGATATGCTTGGATCTGTACCAATTCTTCTGGAACATTGGCATCTAAAGTTTCACCACTAGAGATGACTGAAACGTCACTGTTTTGACCTGAAAAAAGAACTCGGAAGTTCTCTCCACTGTTCTTGAACCTAATGATATCATAAAATATAAATACAACAATTTATGTTCTTCCGGAAAAATTTAACTAAATAAACATACTGTCAAAGTTAAAAAGAAAAATCACCAACCATTTGTTTTGAGATTCATCGTTCAATAGAAATTCAATCCCATGTATCTCAGGATCATCAATCTCTAGTTTCAGAACAGAATCTGAACCAGACTGTCACATATAAGGAAATCACACATGAATCAAAGGTAAGAGATATATACTAAATTCACAGGGTTGTATGGAAAGTACAAACAAGGAAGTTCAGAGAGTATAGAACTCAAGATGAACATACCTGGACGAAGGGTGTCCTAAGAGCCCTATTCTTATGTACTTTTGTCCCATCAGGCCTTCTTGATGGAAGAAGCCAACCACTGAAATGCATACAGAAGTCGTAAATTACATATAAATGAATTATGACCAGAAAACTATTCCAATGGTCCAGCACCAAATTGTGCCAGAATTGGCCTAGTTATCTTTTCTTTTTCTTTTTTTTCATTCTTTTATGTATAGTTTATTCATTATGAGGACCTATCAAGTATGAAGGCAATAATAAGGCAGGACTTAGTGCAATTTACCACAAAAAGAAAAAAAAAAAAACGCACAAAGAAAAATACAAAGAGGTAGCAAAAGAAGATGATGAACTTACTCTTTGACAGGACGAAGGGCACCCCAGTGAAGAATTAATGAGTTATTGCTGTTTGTTACCCTAAGATTTATCTCTGTCAAACCACCTGGGCCCGGGCTTATACTAATCTACTCAGTTCTCCAAGTTTAACAGTGTTAGATAAAGAAAACAATTTATAATTTTAAAAGTAATAAATGGAGTACTACTACATAATTTATTAGTACCTCAAGATGAGAATTTGCTTCAAGATGGAACCTGTCTGATACCTGTATACATCATTTTGGAGAAATGAGATATGACGCGTCATACTTAAAAATTTTGTATCGTACCAATGTGACAACAAATGTAGCAATTCAGATCATGACCCACTAGAAAAACAAATATACAAAATTAGTATTGCAGATTATGTCAATTGTAAGATCACCTCAGAAGCACGATCAGCTGCGAGAACAGCATACGTCGTCATCCGAGGAGCAGTCTGATTCTTTCTCCTATATGATTTGGGTATAGAAAGCCTCAAATTTTTCCCATGAGATCTATTGGAACTGTGATCTGCTCTTGATCCAAAGGGAATAACACCGGGTAGCAAATTGTTGTTGAAAGAGGGGCCTTGGATTCGACTAAGGCCTCTTTGGGACAAGCAATGGCCTAGTGTGCTGCTCATCAAATTATCCCTGATTGAATTGAATTTCGTTGAAATAAGCAAACTTCAATCAATAATGAAGTCGCAATCGATATCTACTTCCGTGCAAATATAAACAATAAACAAAACAATGAGCGTAAATTCTAACCAGGAATTTAATGCAAGTAAAAGGCGATAAAAATAGATTGAGAACCGGATATAGAATCTACAAATGAGCGACAGGAAAACGCTCACAAAACGCAAAGATAGGATGAACGATCAGAGTGAATTCCCAAAAAAATCAATGAAAACTGAAGAAAGAAAATGGAAATACAGCGAATTTGAGAGAAATTTGAGAGAAAATGAGAGAGAAACCTGAGAATGGTAGCTTGGTTGGAGACGGAGAGTAGGAACTGAGCAAGTGAGAGAGAGATGTAATCTGTATTAACTGTAGATCTTTTGTTTTTTTTCTTTTTTTTTATTATTTTTTCTGAACTTGTTCCACTAGATATTTTGCATTCAGTCCTCGTCGTCTTTGGCAAATGTTGAATAAGCCTTATTCCGAATAAGACTTATTCGAGATGAAACCCAACGTGTTTTGAATAAGTCTTATTCCGAATAAGAGCTTATTCATCTCCTTATTCTAATACCATCTATATGATGGAATTAGATTCTTATTCGGAATAAGTGGAGAGAGGAGAGAGAAAACTTATTCAAAACCTTATTCATTCTTATTCACTCCACTTCCAAACACACCCGAAGTGTATAACTTGGTTTTAGAGGGACTGATTCATAATTAGAAAAGTTTTAAGTGATGTATCTCTAATAATGACATAATATACAATACTATACGGAAACTCTTCGTTATAATATTAATTAATAAAATAATTGAATCTTCGCTTGGAATCCGACGAATTGGAAGGCGGGAACTATCTTGATTGTCGTGTTATATTACTTTATATATGCGCGGTGATTCTAGCGAAGTCGCTACGTGGCATTGCTGCAGGAAAGATAACGGTGTTTGCTGTTTTGACTAGCTGGTTTCTGATATGTGGACGCGTGTACTTTGATAGCAGACGGGATTAGGGATTAGAGAGGAAGCACGTGACTAGTTAATCTCACAAGTTTAAAAGGATGCGGATTCTACGGTGAATTAAAGAACAAGCATCCAGTAAGGTAGAGGATCGTTGTAGAGGATCCAACAGTTTGAATACTTCACAAGGAAGCGTTTTTTTGGTATTTTTATTATTTTCGTTTAAAATTTATAAATTTTTATTTTTATATTGTGTTTAGAACGGTTCATGTGACTTTGACGGTGCCGCACTGTGCCTAAGGATGGGCAGTGGGAACTCGCCATTTCTTTAAAAATATCTTTTATTAGATAGTTTTTTTTAATGCAAGTATTTAATAATATTAATATAATATAATTTATTTTCAAAGCACTAAAAAGAAAATATTTTTCATTAATATGAACGATCAAAAGTCTGAAAGCTTAGCTTTTCTAAAAGAATTTTCAGTTTTCCTTTTAACTGTCTAAACTTATAAAATCAGCATGAACTATAAACATGTACATTTAAAATAAAATTAAGAACTATAATTTTTTTAAAACAACGATATTAATCTTAACAATGGAGTCTCTAGTCCTAAACAAGTTGAGACAGGCTAAAAATAAAATCCAACCAGACTTGAGTCACCAAAATATAAAAAAAATAATTGTTGAGTAGAGGCGAGGCGCTATGATGAAATTTACTTTTTTATTAACACTCAAACTATCTTTACAACCTCTACTATTCAAATATTCGTACACCTCCTAACTACTATCCTTTAACTAGCACTCTACACTAATATTTGCTTTGCTTGAATTGGATTGCCTTTGCTTGGATGATTCAACTCAATGCCCTACATTCCTATTTATACTACTCTTATGTCGGTTGGATTAGTCTAGAAATTACATTAGATTTCTACTTAAATAAAACTACTCAATTCTAGAATTTGCTTGAGCAAGCAAATGTCGGTAACGAGCATACAAGAAATTTCTAGATTTCTTATTATGGGATGGGCCAATGTTTCGCATTTAACAATAATAATATATCAACACGATATTAATATCAAACATTAAAAATCAGTATAAAAGCAAATAATTTAAACAAACCCTTATTCTCTTTACTGGTTGCAGCGTAGCTTGGATGAAATAATGGGACTTGTTGCAGAAATGTCACAATAATAATAGTATGACGTACGCTAATTCTATTATGATAACAAATACATTTTTCAGATTTTATTGATGTTTTTTTTGTTTTTATTATTATTATTTTTTTTTTGAGGTAGTTTATTGATCGACTTCAATTTGATAATTTGACAGTATCAATAGTGTATTTAGGTTCAGTCTAAAATTATGATAAGTTGATAACATTAAAATAAGTTTTATATGTATAACGTTTTATCATTAGATAGATGTTTCTTCAAATGAATTATTTTTTTAGAAACTCATTCTTCAAATGAATTATTAGCTGACATTATGTGAAGTTACTAGCTTTGACTCGGTCAACAGGAAGAGAAGTCACATCTGTAAATGGAGACTTCCATTTAAATATTAAATAAAATAAAGTTTTGAATCTTAAAATATTGAAATACCAAACAGTTCGGATGACACAAACTAAATCATAATTCTCGGATGTGAGAAAACAAAAAGGAAAAAGCACCTGACACTGGCTCAGGTCTGGAACAAAGGAAAGAATAACTTCTTTTTTTCCAGAGGTGTCTCTAAAGTTTTAAGGGTAGAGAAAAATACCCTGATTAGTATAATCATTAATAGTGGCTTTGGCAATGAGCAAGACAGGGTATGGTGGCTTTTTGAGAAATTTGGTATTTTCTCAGTAAAGTCAATGTATGCTTTTTTAAACAATAGTGATGTTACTGCTAATTTAAGTAACACTGTGTGGCATCTGAAAATTCCATTAAAATACAAATGCCTACTTTGGCTCATTTTAAATAATAAAGTTCTAACATATGATAATTTAGTTAAAAGGGGCATTCTGGCCCAAATAAATGTCAGTTTTGTTCTAATGAAGAAATTGTTGAGCATTTATTCCTAAAATGCCCCTACGTTAGACCTTTTTGGATAGGCTTTAATATGTTCAATATATAATTTAGGGATTAACTTAGATTTTGACAACTTCAGTGCCATTTGGTCTTGTATCAATTGTTTAGATAAACCTAAGAAAACCCTTGCCAAGACCATTTTGGCCACACTATGTTGGACAGTATGGATTCAGCACCATGATGGAGGCAAGTTTTAGAGAGCTGGCAGCTATCTCAAATAGCAATACAAGTGATGGGCATGTCTCAACTGCTAATGAAAGCCTGTAGTGGCATCATCAGGAGTTTTCAAGAAGCCTCAGCTGCCTAGCCGATATTTTTTGTTTTGTTATTTTGATTTTGTGTGCTGCCTGGTGCTGGATGTATCTGGATGTAACTTTGTGCTTTAGTGTTTGTGATGCGTTAGCTCTAGATGGGTTCAGGATTAGAAGGCAATTTTTTTAAAGTTTCTTTTAGAACATATTGATCAGATTAGCTGGTTTAGTATCGAGTCTACTCAGTTGGTCCTTCTGACTGACAGTGTAGATTTGGTTTTTCTCTTTTATGTACTGCTCTTTTATGTTAAATGGAAGTCCATTTCGGGCCACTTTATTTCAAAAAAAAAAAAAATCATAATTCTCGGATAATAATTTTAGCCATACAATTCTAATCAGAAAAATATTATAATACCTGCATAATCTTACTATTTAATCCATTTTTGTCGAGAATTAACAGGAACAAGATATCATGGTTAAAAACCTAATATTAAAAAATGGCAACGCGTAGCAATGCTAGTAAGATAGATGTAATGCACCCAATCAATTAGTAGCACCAAGTCAGGTGTTGAGCATTGATCTGACGCAAACACAGTAACAAAAATCGCATGTATCATGTATGATAGCAAAAGAAACTTGTCACGAGGCATTCCAACAAGGATTGATGTAGAATAGATATTGCCTTTTGCGACTGTGAAAGAGGATAGCATGCCATAACCCAACAAAACATGTGACTGTGAGACACCGGGAAAAAAGGGTCAATCACTCCAATCCAGTGCTTTCTTTTCCTTTCACGCTAGCAATACAGCAATCCTCATCTCTTTAATTAGCTTGCTTCTGATTATGACTGTTCCATATAATACATTGCATCAATGCCTTTAAATTATTTAACCTATTTTTTTTAGTTACTTTCGTTCTAATTAGATTATGGGAAATCTTTTATATACTGTGCATGTATGGGCAGATGATGAAGTGTGTAATCAACTTATGATCATTTTAGAATAAATTTATTTTAGAGGTCAAAAACTTGCTTATATATGATAAATATAATTCACTTGAGTTTGAATTAATCGATAAGCCTGTGAACTGTCAAATTTAACCCTTATGATCACTTCATAAAAAAGAAAAAATATATATACTTAAGACAATGGGATGGACTTCTTTTGGGGTCAGACACTTTATATAATATTGAATCTCTCTTATTTTATGGCAACGTTGCATTGAAAATTTACCGACTTGTGAGGAAAAAAGGTGTAATGGCCGATCTTGTCATGTGATAAGTTCAGTTACTTCTGGAGATATTAAAACCTTTATTATACTATACTATCATCTTTTGTTCTTTCTTTTCTATTTTATTTTTCTTTATTTGCTTTTTCTTTTTGAGACGGTAAAGGTTGCAGAGGGACCCAAAAAAGAATAAAAAGGCATGGCATTTGAGAATCGAGGTGAGAAGGATGATCTCAATATTTTTCATATCCATCATACCACGCATTTTTTTTTTTCTTTTCAGAAATGGATCAACACTAATTAACTTTCTATTTTTGTCTAATTACTCCCTTCCCTCCCCTTCCCCCAACGTCGTACTTCTAGTTCTGAATACTAATTGTTCTAATTAATATAAGTGATTGTTCTAGTTAATATAAGTAACTGTTCTATTTAATATATCTAATTGTTATAGTTTGAGAACCTAATTGTTTTGAAAAAAAAATTCTAATTTCAGAACATAATTGTTCTAATTTCATAACATAATTAATCTAGTTTCAGAACCTAATTGTTCTAGTTTCAGAACATAATTATTCTATAATTTAATTGTTCTAATTTCAAAACCTAATTGTTCTGGAAAAAATTTTCTTGTTTTGGAAAAAAAATATTATGGAAATGAAGGAAGAGGAACAGAGTCGAAGGGGCAGCAATAGTAGACTGGATGAGGGAAGTTACAGAAAAGAAGGGGATGGGGATGGGATAGACGCGCTAGATGATAGAGATGGGATGAGAATCCAGAAATGAAAAAAAATGCGTGGAGACATAAATGGACTAGAGATGGGGATGATGGGGATGACGCTCCTCAAAGATGATGGTAAGCAATTCCGTTTGAGAATTACTTAAAAGAGTATACTTGGAACGATGTCTTTGTGGTTGTTTGCATAATATAATGATTCTTGCGAGGACATGCATGCAAAGGTACCACTCCTTTTAGATTCAACGGCTGGTGTCAACGGTGTGCAGGTGATACCATATCCTTTTCAAATCAGGAGAAAGCCATGAAAGAAAACGAAAGGGCGAGAGAAATAAGACAGCAAAAGGGCTCAGAAGGAGTGAATTACACGATCGCTATTCGCTAGGATATTATTACCATCCAAACTAATTTGATATTTGATAAAAAGTTATTATGGGCTTAAATTATAAATATAGTTGTTATAGTTTAGATAGAAATAGAATATATAAAAATTATGAATTATTTTGTAAATTATCTGGCTCTCAACCAAATGTCCTCAAAATCAAAAAAAATTTCAAATCACTTGCCAATGACCAATTGATTTTCAAATTATACCAAATTTGTTTAAATTTTAATAATTATTTGATTAAAATGTCGTGAATGTCAAAGAAGTTTGCTGCAAGTATAATCTATGATCCAGTTATTGTTTGTTCTGTGGGCTTGTACCCAAACCGATATATCACAATTTACCAAACAACATAAGATTTAACAAAACTTTATCCGGCATGAGGACGTGACATTTTTTTAGACAGGGATGAGAACTCTTGCGTCATGAAAAAAGATTTAAATTGGAGACGATTCATATTTTTCCCATGAACTCCTTGGCAACCATATATGTTTCCCATAGCATTATATTTTCCCAAATCAAATGTATGTGCTGAACAGTTAATGGGAAGAAATCCACCAAAGCAACGTCCCATTGAGTACCACAAGGGACATATACGTCTGCTCCAGATCGAAAAAGAAGGAATGGAAGGGGATGGAAAGAAAATATTGCTAGTTACTTGCTCCACTAGGCCATATAATGAATGAAATGGAAATAGTCTCCCCCCTCAAACTTCCAAATGAGGGATTTGATATAATGAATATATTTTGTTCCCCAAAATTGAGGTGTAAAACCTTCCATTACTCTCCCAACCATTCTCTTCCCTTCCATTCCATTAATAAAACTTCCTGGAGCACAGCAAGTATCAGGAGTGGAGAACCAAAGGGATTTGATATCAGCTGTTTCTTTGCTCTGTACGGCTGTACCATGAGGGTTTGTAAAATATAAAACACTATGCAAGGAAAATCTGTACAAAAAATAACACCTGTACACCTAACCCCTCCTCCCTAACACCCTAATGTTCCCACCAAAACTCTCCTATACTCCTATGCATGTTTGCTCAAAAATCCGTGCTTGCGCAGCCATCATGTGCTGGTATAAATCCCGGGCTTTTTTTAATTCAAGCGTCAACATCTGGACCTGTTTGGAAAAGGAGAGAAGAAATAATGAAAAACACTCAACCATGCAGTTTATAACGCAGGTTAGAGGAAATTGATGATTACCTTAACAGAGAGTTCCTTCTCAGATGCTTCATACTCTAAACACCTATTCAATATATGCTTAATTTTAGGCCATGCACAATTCTTAACCAAAAAGGAGATGAAAAAACACAAGGTAGGGAACTGACTGAGCGTGTAGCTTCTGGTTCTCACTGACAAGGCGTCTCAACTGTTCCCTCTGCACTTCATTCACACCCTAAACAAGGAAATAGTGCGATATAGTAAATGTCTCTCGACGGCATAAGTTGAAGATTGCACTAATGTTGCAGAAACACTCCTTACTTGTATGGTATTGTGCTTCGATTCATTTATTAAAAATAATATTGATTAGGTCAGACCTGACAGTCTGACCCACTAGCAATTGAAGTACAGTATATGCTGGGCCGATTCAGTAACCACTACTTCATCAGTTCAGATTGATTAACAATGATGAAATTGCCCAAATTGTCAGATTTGTTTCATGATAATAGCAGGATTATGCCATCTTCCTTTGATGCATCTTTTAAAGAGAAATAAATGTAAACTAATCTATTCACCGTCCTATGTAAACAAGAGAAACCAAACACTCGATCGGTTAGCACAGAGCCAACCTGCCAGGTTAAAAGTTTCCCACCCAGATGGAACCAATTAACCTGTTGTGTCAGCCTCAACTGGGTTGGGTTGTAATGACCTTTGTAGTATTGGCACCAAATCCTAGGTTGTATATTACTGTTCACACAAAACCTAATCACCAGTTTATATAACATATATTCTGGAAATGACAAAAAAATTTCTGTTATATTTTCAGTAAAACAGTTACCCGTGTAGCATGTGCAGCATGACTAGTATTCTCTGAATCAGGGGCGACAACAGTGCGTCTCTTTGCTCTTGATGCACCACTAGCATCCAGTACACCCGGCTCACACCTTTTACCAAGTACTACTGCTTTCCACAAAGAAAATTAAAATTAAAAGATAATTAAATGCCTATACAAAAATTTTGTGCAAAGAAAACTAAATTAGAAAACAGATGCCTGCCTGGCTGAAACAGATGTGACAAATCATTACTCCCCGAGGAAGAAGGGCGGTTGGCCAAGGGCTCATGTAAATTATGTCTGTGTAGAGATTGTTCAGGGTTTTCTGTGGGACTGTTTGGAAGAGAGGTTAATATGGCTTCATGACCACTATCGGTACAAGACGGAATGTTACGAGTAGAATGTTTTGATGCAATATTTTTGCCTGTCTTATACCCCACTAAATGGCAGTGCAAATTCCTGCAAAGAATAAACATTTCAATTTTCGACTACACACACAAGAACAAAGAAGGCTTAAGATATGATAATATTGAAATTGGTAATACCAGTACTCTTTCGCCATGTCTCTCAGACGGATTTCTAACTTCTGAAAAAGGGCTGACTTTTCGAAGTCCTGCTTATCATGTGTCGGCTTTATAAAATTTGCTTCTAGCACGCCTACCATCATACACAAGCAAGGATTTATTTGACTCAAACATAAGAACCTATCACATTCACAATTAAGTAATATATGAATTGCTACTTACCAGCTACACCTTTACATATTCCACCTATCCTGTGTACAGCTGGCATAAACGGCTGAGGAAAAGAATTTCAATTCTTATCAGTTTTATTCATGTATTAGAAATTATTAAGGCTAATACAAAAATTAAGTTAATTTTCACCATACCAAAATTAACCGGTTCTTGTGGTAGATGCAAAAACCATGAATGTTGAGATTTGGTGCACCCTTTAAGAAGCCAATTACTGTATCAACCTCGGCCTATATATTACATAAATGAAGTCAGCATAATCTATGAAGGTTTGACACATTGGAAAGAAAACAAAATATAGAGGGAAACAACCTCAGAAGTATGACCAACTTGGGGTCTATATTTAATGCATTCACGATAGACGAGGTCACTGACAACAGTATGAGGGTCAACAATCCTTCCACATATTAAGATCCTGAAGCCCTGTGGCAAATGCAAATACAATATCGAAGCATAAACCTGCATAAACAGATGCCATTACAACAATATTGAAGCGTAAATGTGCATAAAGAAAGTTGTCTAAAACATTGCAAAGGAGTTTTGGGTAAAACATATATAGATTCATAATCAATTGTTATCATATATGAGGCATGGAGCAGAAAGTGAAGAATCACATGATGGTATCAAAATAACATCTAACAGGAGATTTTTAACTGTAAAATTAAATAGTTAATTGTTCTTAAGAAATAAACAAAAAAATGACAAAAGCACTTACACGAAGAGAGTAGCGGTATTGATTTGCTATGTGCATTTGGTTTAAGAGCTTAATGTTGTTAGTTGACTCTACTCTTGGAGAACCACTGATCATTAGATCCTGTCTTGCCCAAGGTAACATGTTTATTTAAACTAAATATTTGCCATATATTAATCACCAACTGTGTGCAGCTATCATACGCAAAAAATAACACCATCATATAAAAAATACTAAAATACCTGATTGTCAGATTTGAAATCGAGTTCCATTTCTCCAGCATCATTTAGCCATAGGTTGAAAACAACAATTCTTGTTCCATGTGCTCCTATTTCATCAAACTGCATATCTCAACCCAAAATGACATAAAAATGCAACTACACTAATTTCACAAGATTCGACACAAAAAAGGAAAGTTAAGTTACTAATGGAAACTATATCAACCAGAAGGGAAGCAAATTGAAAAGCAAATAATTTTAAGTGTTCATATATATAGTATGTATAGAAGCTTGATAAAATGAAGCAGTAAGAATAATCAATGTAATACCTGTTTCTGTAACTCTAATTCAGCTCTGAATGGAGACCAACTTAAAAGAATAGACAAGCTAGAACGGAACTTTTGCTCATCAGTCCCGTATAATCTTTTAAAAAGCCCGCAAGTAGGTTCAAACTCATAGTCCACCTGCATAAAGAAAAACAATACTGTATTGATGCCAAACAACAATAACCACTTTATCTAAAAGAAAATTATGGAGTTGGAATTACAATGGGCAAGATAATGTCCCGGAGTCCTGAATTCCTGTTTAAAGTGTAAGATAGTAGCCCAACACTCTGTGTGAATCCCCTGTTTATGCATAATAGGTTTTAACGATCCATTAATGAAAGAGAGAAATAATTACGACATACCAAAATGCCATACATAACACAATAAACTTAGAATAATTCCTTCCAAATGTCAAAAATATGGCAACCCCCTCAACAACTTTGCCTGTAAGCACCCAAATTAGCCCTCATCTTTTAAACTTTTACATCAATTAGATGGCTAGAAGTTGGGGTATTCTGTACACGTAGAAAATAAGTAACAGGAATGGTGCAGAAGATACTTCAAAGCTTTAGAGGGGTAAATATGATATTTTCATGTTTGTTTTGATGTAATTAAATCATTGGGTAAATTTTGACACCTCTCTTTCAAACAGCGGCTGAAAACAATGACATCAGCCCCAAGCCTCATAGTGCTGGTTTTGAAACCATTTCCATCTGAAATTATTAAATTGTATCTGAACAGTTAGTTTTAGAGGATGGTCATAAGAAATGGTATTACAAAAAGGAGATTTTCAAGTCTACATACATTGCCCAATTGAGGAACCAGTGCATTTATCTGAATATCCAAATCCCATGCACCGCCGCAAAGAACCTGGTCCCATACCACCCCCATCATCTATGTAAAAAATCAAGGTTGAATTTCAGATTCATGCCATAAATTAGCACAATTATTTTTAGATAATAAGCGGTCGCTAATTACAACCTATGTCATGAAATGCTAGCTCTATTTTGATTTGTCTTGCTTCAACACTGTGAATTACTTCAGAGTTAGGGAAGGAGACAATGAATGCAAAAATAACAAGACAATATAAAGGATTGAAAACCCCGCTCTAGAAAATGGATATAAATTGAAAGTTGAGTGACAAGTTTGTGACATATGTTTCAGTTTAGTGATTTCGCAGAAATTACTTGTTGCAAATGTAAATTGAAAAGGTTGCATTGTTACCTTGAATTAACAAGCAGAAGCTTCCATCCTTGGGATTTAGTAGTTTATCAACTTTAACAAAACTAGCGCCACTTGCCACCTTTTAGATTAGTTAAAACAGAGATTAAGAAAAATTAAAGAAAAGAACAGGTGAACAGGTGTATGGAAGTAAAATTTTTTTAACAAATTCAGTATGAAAAACTATAAATAAAGCAAGACCTCGTCAACTGCATTATCGAGAAGCTCTGCAATAGCTGAAACAAAGGAAAAAAATGCACATATATATATAAGATGTAATTTGAAGCTTATTGGTCAAAACCACGAGATATGTACCTTTTGCTTTTCATATTCTTGAGGCAGGGTCTAGGTCTAGTCCTACCATCAACAGAAAAATTCACTAAAACAAAAAATAGGAGAGTAGACGAGAAATAAAAATGGCATGCAAGACCAACCTCCAAAAGCCCATTTGTGCGAGGTTGCATTTGAGTGGAGAAATTTGGGGTGGATAAGCATGCGATTCTGTGGACCTCCTTTATAGATGTATTAAGAAAAAAACAAAATGCTAAGTTATACAGTATCATACATTTAGACATATGAAATTTTCTAATCCTACTAATATAATACTTGGGGGTAGTAACTGGTAAGACTTTTCACTGGATCAAGAAGTTAAACCGCAGAACTGGCCCATGATCCTATCTATTATGGTCAGGTCAGTTTGACCCGATGGATAGCAGTGCTAAATTAAATGTAATTGGCTATTGTTAACACTTTTTAACATAAAAAAAAAGTTAGGACACATCCTGTAAGTCCAGAAATCCCAACCCGTAAATGGCCCACTGAATCATTACACAGGCCTTAGAAAGTCCCCACTCATAAGATAAACTAGTAATTGATTGCCGCGATCACTAAATCCCAGGAAACAGTTAATTAAGACGCTATAATTATATAGTATGGTTGTTATTTTATTACACCGGAGAATTGCCTACTCATTTTGTGGATATAAATAGATTATGAAAATATCCAAAGCCTGGAGACTGGAGAGTCTACTTGACAGCTTTTCCAGTAGGAGTAGATTACCCACTATTACTCACTCCCAAGCCCCAACTTGCAATCACCCCACCCCTCTTCCCTCTAAATGCTGATTTTGGAGCAGACCCAAAATAGCCTAAACAAAAACTGATCATGTTTCTCCAAAACCACCCGAGACATGAAATAAACTAAAGCTGACAACAACCTACTGAGTATATTGATAAATAAGAAGCAAAATTTACCTCCTGAAGGTGCAGCGGCATAATTCAGTGAAGGAGTATAATCTCCAGCTTTCCAGAACTGCCGGGATATCTGGTCAGGCCCACTTGCAGAGGGGAGGCAGGGTCCAGTTGCAGAGGGGTGGAGGGTTCCACTTGTAGAGGGATGACAGGGCCCACTTGTGGAGGGAAGGCAGGGCCCACTTGTGGAGGGATGACAGGTCCCACTGTCAGGCAAATGGTGAAGGTTTGGTTCATGGAAATGGTGTGTTCCTCCCCTTCCAACAACAACCCCTGGTGCACTTCCACCAATTTCTCCATATGTGGGGAGGGAATTTGCAATTCCAGAGGTTGTATTTGCTGGATTAAATTGCAGCAAAATAGGATCCAAGGGTGGAGCAACAACACCTCCCTCTGTTTCATCATCATCGCTGCACAAATCGATTGTTTCCACGTTGCTGTTCATTCCTGTGCTGAAAAATAAGTTTAAAGAAGCTTAAAAATTGAAATGGTAGAGTGAATTTTGTAATTTATTGACATGCATACAATGTGTATGATCATTTGTCTAGTCTGGTTGAGAGCTCTCTCTGTGAAGAGGTTATTTCATGACACAACACGACAAAGAGCCCAAACTAACCAACAAGACAAAATTTCTTAAACCCTAGAAAAGCCCGTCATGGTAATTCCAATGTAGAAAGCATCCAAAGGATTCCAATGGGAGATTAAGTTGGTTTATTACTTGTTTAACCATGGTAATTTTTTTTTAAAAAATATAACCACCTTGAGTAACCAATAATTAATAATGTACAAATCACTAATAAAAAAAAAAAAAAAAAAATTCATTTCATTATAAGCCCCACAAGTGTTCCTCAAAAGGTTCAACAAACTATTAACAAAATGTACTTCAACAAAAAAGAAAGAACAACTTGGTAGTCTCTACCAAGTCTCTCTAAAAAAAAAAAGAAAAAAGAAAGAAAACAATGAGAAAGATACCTCAAAAGGGGCAAAATTGATTTGCAAGCACACAAAAACAATAAAGAACGCACCTTGCACCTTTCGGGCGAAATCAAGCGTTGGCCTTCGATTCCTGGGAGAATCGGTCCAACTAATTAAAATCAAGGTGAAAAGGATATTTATTCTTTTTACTAAAGATTAATAGATGAGAGTGAAAATGAGAATTCCTTTTCCACTTTTTTGTTCTTGGGTTGAGAGCGAAAGAGTACAGAGTAAAGTGCGTTCTTATTATATAGCTGTCCCCACCTGGATAGCTCAATTGACCACGGTCTTTTTTTTGACAAGTAATTGACCAAATCCAAATCTAGTGGCGCGCGACACAGCGTGTAGCGCGCCACAGACCGTCCGATCAGATCTGGATGGATGAGGGAGCTCCGTGCATGTAACCAGATTGTAAGGCCCGAAAAAGATGAACCGTCGAGATCTGATCGGACGGTCCGTGTCGCGCGCCACAGGATTCGGATTGGTAATTGACCAACGTAATGTTAATTCTCCCCTAAGACTAAAGAGGGGTGTCTAACGTCAGAAAGGCGACGAAATTAGAGTGTTCGGTAACCGTTTCGTTTCGATGATGAAACTGACTTCAATTTCGTTAATCGTTTCTCAGTGAATGAACGGTCCAAATTTACATAATTTTTGTGATTTTCGCAAAATTCACAAAATTTCATCCTTTTCGTTATTTCGTTAAAAAAATTTTGTTTCATTAACCGTTTCATCAAGACGAAACCAAAACGGTTAAACAAAAAAAATCCTTTCGTTTGCCGGCACAGCTGCATTTTGTTTTTCCGCTATTGTAAATGCGCGCACACTTTCTCTGCATAATATTGAATTTTATGTTAGCATTGTGAAAAATCCAAGTAGGATATTAAAAACGTGTGGTATTTAAACGAATTAATATTAATATTTTAAAGTTTTAAATATACTCTCACCACCATCATCGTCATCACGCGTTTATCCAGCGCTTACTCTCATCTGGTGCCCACCTATCCGGCTATCCCCTCCTCTCTTAGCGTTTCCTCCCCACCTCACGACAGCTCCCACCCCTCGATACTAATTGTCCTAGAAAATAATACAAATTGTTCTCGTATAAATCCTAATTGTTCTAAAAAATAATAGTAATTGTCTTATAAAATAATATTAATTGTTCTCATATAAATCTTAATTGTCCTAAAAGATAATAATAATTGTCCTCGTATACATCGCATTGCTCATTAGGATGGGTACGCCCTAGATGACAAGAATCAGCGACAAAGATGAGAAACAAAAACCAAAAGGAATGAGCGACACATTGGTAAGTATTCCAAATATAGAAAGAGAAAAATGTTTGATAATAGTGTTAGAGATATGTCCTAGAAACCAATCATTTTATGGCTACTTCTATAGTTTATGTTATTGATGATATTTAATCATTTGTTCCTGGATTTTATTATTGACAGTTCATTCAGGTTGAGGATCTGAATTGTGGATCACTGTGTTTCATTTATGATTAAATGACAATAATAAATCAAAATTGTCTATAGTCTTGATAATTAACAATGAACATTAATTATCAGACAAGACTAGTATACAAGTTAAGTGATGATTAAGTTCTACAAATCATAAGTAAGAAGTTACTAACTTAATTGTATATGTATATGTTACTGGAACATAGTACATGACATGACCCAATGAAATAAATATATGGATTGTGTAATGTGTCATTATTTATTTCATATGTGTTTGATTCTGAGTTTGAGATGGTTCAGTTTCTCCACATGAGGATAGGTTCTATAAATATCGTCTAACGCTGATTCCTGATAAGGGCTGCTATACGGACTTTATTTATGTTCTCTTCAATTGTGCGGGGAGAAACTGGTCATCAAGACAACCGTATGTCCCTCGTTAGTTCACCTAACGAGTGATGATATCCATCGGGCCCCTTGATGGAGATGGATTGCTTGCTAGCAACTTGTGCAATCATCTCTAGATCAAGAAACGTATAATCTACAATAATGACGCATTCCTATCTTGGATTATACAAGGATCTCATGTGACATAAGAATCAAAACAATAAGATACCATTTCTTATGCAGGATTGAAGTACTGTATTGGTACAGTATTTAATTTATGCGAATTAGGAATCATAACGTGTTGCTAGATACCGCTTATGATTAATAGAAATAAATGATGATTTATTTTCATAGCCAACATAGCATAAATCCTCAAAAGGTCACACAAATAGGACTTTAACCAAACGTGCATTATTTATTTGTTTGCAGTAGCGAGTACTGCGAATATATGATAAGTTGATTAATTAATTATATACCGTTGCGAACCGTTATAATTAATTAACTCAAATGGATCATATAGAGATAATACAATGTATATGCTAATCCCAAATTAATTATTAATATGTTAATAATTAAGTTAGTTCAACGCATATTTATTATACTGAGCTAATTGGCCTTTTAGTTAATCGGTTAACTGAAAGTCCGATATGAGACGAATTGAAAGAGTGAATTAATGGGCCACTATATCATATGGATTTGGCCCACTTAATCTCTGAAAATTTCGGCCATAGAGGAGCATTTGTGTCCAAGAGAAAATAGAAAGAGAGAAATCTAATTATGGAAAACGTTCCATATATATATTGATTGTTTCTTTGGGAATAAGTCGGAGAAAAACCTAATTCTCTCTCTAATCTCTCTGTGGCCGCACTATTCAAGCACTGTTCACGTACTGTTCACAGTGGAGAAAATTAGTTTCTCCGATTTTAAGCTCTTAATTCCATCTCTAGCTCATGTGTTGAGCGATTTCCTTTCCAGTTAAACAGTTAATCGTGCGAAGGAATTCAAAGGGAATTAGTTATCATCTCGGACAAACTAGCACTTGTATTGAGACCTTGGTTAATTTTCTAGGTGGACTCGAGGCGACGAGGTGGTGGTGGTGTGCTACCCATCGACTCCTAAGCAAAGGTCGAGCCTTCTAGTTACGAGACTAGAAGAGGTAAATCCTTCTACCGTTCTCTTAAAGTGTCAACTTGCATAATTATCTAGATCCGTATAATAGCAATTGTAAATTGTTTGTTAATAAGTAATAAAAATTTAAATTACACATGGAATGAGTTCCTTACAAATAGAGATGATGAGCCCATGTGATGGTCCTTATCATTCCCGAATCTAAAATATGAGTGTTTCTTTTGAACTATTGTAATCTATCTCTTATATATTTATAGTCCAACACAAAATATCCCTTATATTTACTAGACATGCATCTCCAATTGAAAGCAACGAATAACTAGGTCATTGTACGAGGACGATCCGTACACATGAGTGTAGCATATCCAGCCTCTCTCTATATACAAACATACCAAATGACCGTTAAACCGCCTAGTGGCCAGTTAACATAATAAGTCAGTATGTGTTGCCTATGATAGTTATCATGAAGAGGCCATCAGCAATGGCTTAGATCCAATTTCCAAATAATGAAAACCTCGGGTAAAACAATTTAACTACTCGGTCTCATTCTGTTTCACTTTTATTTATTTCCTTCCTCATTATTAACTTTTATAATACATAAATTAAATTTGCTAGTTCCTATCAAAAGAATAACAAAATGTTAAAAGATAGCTACACCTAGAATAGACGGATTTTGAGAAGTAAATCTCCTAATTACAAGTTGTTATAGATGATAACTTGACTAACAATTATCTCAAAAATGCAATGTTTTTCAAAACGACTGCGACGTAAAACTGGAATAACCAAGTGGTCGACTAAGTAGAGCCAAGACGATATTTAAGGTATGATGGGAGGAAGAGAGAAAAAAATTCACAGAACAAAACCTCTTTACAACTTTAACTCTCCCACTCCAATCGTTGCTTTTTTTTTTTGTTACTTCAAAAGTAGCTGCTTCAGCTTTAGCCACATGAATTTTCGATATTCCTTTTTATTTCTCATCAAACGAATGACATCTTTTTATCAAAATCCTAACTGTTGTTAGAATGATATTAGAAAATCTCATTGTTATTACTCAAACAAGCATGAAACGTATGCTTGCATATTCGTCCATCGGTTAAATCAGATGTGTAATTATTGGAATAATTATTGGAGATTCTAATGATGGATATGCAAGCATGATAACTTATATGATGTTCTAATATAATGGAGCTAGGGGTCTATCTGTAGAGGAGGTTACTTAGTGACTAAAGATAAATATTGGATTACTTAATGACTAAGTAAACAATAAGAGATTACTTAATGACTATTTATGAAAATATTATTGGCTATTTATGAAAATATTTGTTATTTATTGGCTATTTATGAAAATATTTGTTATTTATTGGCTAAGAAAATTAATATTTTTTACTTAACGGCTAAGAAAGAAAAAAAAGTCAAATTTAATTCTTGATATTTATTTACATGCGGTCAAATTCGATTTGAACTCTCAGACGAATAAGAATGAATATTTTTCAAATAAGATCTTAAAATTTTGGAGTATTATAAATAGATCCTAAACTCTCGGTATTAATTATACTCCCAAACTATTTGCAACTAATTCAAATAATCGAATAAAACGTTTTAAATTTATAGTGTACTGATGACAAAGTTTTTCCTTTGAATAGTGCACGAGCAATTATTCTGGACAATTCGTTTGTCGTTCTATCATTGTTATATTTAAATAGTTAGAAATTGTATTTTTAAATCGCGACTTACATTTGTTATGAAATATAATCGCGATATATTAAATACTAGATGGAGGGAGGCGGCTTCGCCGCCATTTGATTGCTATAAAAACCTTTTATCAGGCCACAAACAAAAAGAATAAAAGCTAAAATCGGTCAATTAAATGGCACCTTGTTTTTTTTTTTTTTTTTTGCAAAAGCTATATGAAATAAAACCTATTATCAGTTCACTCCATTTTGACGCACGTTTTTTCTAATTTATTTTTAATGACCATCTAATAGGTAAACAAAGAGGCAAAGAAAGATTAAATTCCTTATCTATATCTAATTCTACATTCATTTACAATAAAACCCAACAGAAACAGTATTATTAACGCAATAACATGGCCATTTAATAAAAAAAAGCTTACAACGTTCATGGTATCATAATGAAATTAATATTTACAATGTATCTAGAATACCAAATGTGATCTCCTACCTCAATGTCAAACACTGGGTTCCAACTTGAGACTCCTATTATTTATATATATAAAAGAAGATTAACCAATCAACAATTATTTATAAACTTGCCGAACACAAAATTCATGAAAAGTATATTGAAAGAACTTTACTAACACCTGCCCAAGCATAATCTCTGCATTTCTTTAGCATCAGATATGTCACAACAAAAAATTTTGTCTGCACCCGCTGCACACTAAGGCGTGTAAGAATTGACCTTTATTCAATTTTTCAAGTCCCTGCATCAATAGAAATCAACCTACTGATACCATAATCAGATTTAGATCCAACAATAGAAAATCATCAAAAGCAAGTAAATTTAACACTAAATTTAGTATTCCATTCATTTACCTAGAAACTCTGCCTCTCTCCAACAATTTAATGCAATCACCATTTAAACAATAATAACAAAGAAACAATAAGATTTAAGACAACTAAATTTAATGCAATTCCCATTTCAGTTGAGACCAAGTAATAATCATACAACTGGTCCATCAAGTAGAGCAAGTCCTGGTATGGATATGTGTATAATGACACTGGTATGGGCATGCATGTAATGTAAGTATTTATTGTACCGGACTATAAATCAAACTACATCTATGTATCTTGTCTTATTACATCATTTCTCTGCAGTATGCAATCAAACACAACTTGAAGTGAAGCTTATATAACATGAAGACAATAAAAGACTTGGTAGGAAAATTGGCGTTGAATTAATTCAACGTTTGTTCCCTTTTATACTTCGAAATGGTGCCTACCTTATATTTTTGAAAAAAAATATTACAATTGTAAACCTAAATCTACACTAAAATTGCATCACAAAATGTCCTTTACTTATGCCTTCCTATTCCTAAGAGATGAATTTTTTCTTAGTAAGACCAAAATTTTGACCTTGTCAAAATTTTAGCAAATTGTTGTGGTTAACTTTATAACTACAACTAATTATTGTGCTAAACTTATAAAAAATTTTATTTATTTTTTTGAAACTCTAAAAAAAGCAATACAGAAGGATTTGAACATATTGGCAGCCATAGAGGATATAGAAAAGACTAATACTTTATAACCACATCTAATTATTATGCTTAGAAATTTATAACCACAGCCAGTGCATCAAAAACTGGTTCTATTAAATAGATCCATGCAATCCAGCGTTCATCTTAAACAATGCTTTCATATTAAGCGATCACATTCAATAAATTTTAGTACCAAGAGCTGTAGTCAAAATTAAAAGTTACAGCTCAAAATAATCCCAACATATGCTAAAGACCAAAATAACTGAAGGCTCATATTAAGCCTAAATTAGAACACCAAGTAGTATTATCCTGTACCAGTCAGTATAAACTGGTATCAAACACTTGCTTTCTTAATAATTTCATATTAAATAATTACAATAAGAAATTGATTTAAGATCTTATAGGCCGGTGCATAATTACAATAATTTCATATCCTGTACCAGTATGTACCTTCTTTTTCAGGTGCTTCGCCATTTTCTCCAAATAAAGCACAAATGTGTACTGATTTTCTCTTACTTCTTCCTGATGACATTAAATAAGGGCAAGGATAGAGCCAATTGAAGGGATCGGAGGAATTCAGAGGAACGGAGAAAATGAGGAGGGGAAGACTTGGCAGAGGAGCTGCATAGGAGGGTTTGGGGGCAGACCAGATGAGGTGAGCTGGTGAGGATCCGGCAAAGAATCCATCGAGGGTTTTAGGGTGGTGCGAATTTGGTAGAGAAGAGGATGCACAGCGTTGGGAGGAGGTGGAGCTAGATTGGCGGAGGAGGAGGAGGCGGTGGAAGGCGGCAAGAGAGAGTCGTGTGAAAGAGGGGATGAGGGTGCGTGAGGTCGGCAGAGGGAGATGAGTTGAGTAGGCCAGCAGGGCATAAAGATGCGCATTGGACTGGCTAAAAGAGGAGAAAAAAATGGACGGCTCGGATTGCCGTGTCGAAACTGAAAAAAAAAACGGAATCGGACACTCACGGGATTTAATTAATAAATAATATACTATAGATGAATATCCACATTTTCGAGTCAATTTTAAAATACAATCGTTGTGCTATAGAATGTCAAGTATTTTATATAGACGGTAATACCCATCAGAAGATTTTTTACAATTTTTACCAGCTTCACTTGCATACAAAATCGATGTAGTTGAAAAAGTGATTAATCATCCATCGACTCTTTGAAGCAATGAGCCACTATGAAGTCTGAAATTGTGTTATTTGGAGCTGCACATTATATCACTCGATAACAAATTGATTATGTTTGAGTATTGATCGTGAAGTACAAACGGATTAAGCAAAGTAAAATAGTAATATAGTCTTCAATCTATCAAAATAATTTTTTTTTTTTTTTATGAGACTTCGGTTTTCCGGATAACAGCTAGACTTTAAAGACTGTCTTTTTTAAATTTTTATCGTCGATAATAATAATATCATGGAATAGCAAAACCACTTTATAAATCACAATCTTTTGTGCATTAGTAATTAAATTTAGATTTTTGAGTTTTAAATGACGATATGAATCGTTAACATGTTTTCTCTATTGAAATCTAGTTAGATGCAAATTTTATATTTTTTTTCAATTTCTTTTACAAATTTTATTATAAAAAAAATCACATGGTCAATAAATTATGAATCATCCAATAACAATGATTATCAACAAAAATACGAATAAAAAAAAATTCAAAACAAGCGAGATAAATTGATTACAAGCTGGTACAATAATTTTATTATTAATAACTGAATAACTTTCTTCTAAGCCAAACATATTCTTTCCTTCTTGTTTTTCGAGCCTCTACCTGTACGCTTTCATTAAAAGATCAACATAATCTCTCATAGACGAATTGCCAAGAAAAACAAATAATATAATTTAAATATACGCTCTTGCCGTCTACCTTGCTTAGTGCTAAAAAGTACCGAAGGTCAGCACTCATTATCCAAAAATGTGCTCTTTTTTTTTCGATTTTTAAGTTTTAAATGGCTGATATTAACTGTTCATAAGTCTTTTATATTAATATATCATGAGGTAGACTAAAATTAGTCGCGACTGACGGATGAGATCGCCAGCTACGATCAAATCTCAATTTTCGAGATTCTAACAATCGATCCGAACAGTTCAATGTGTTTTCCATATTGAAATCTCGTTGGAGACAAAATTTTATATTTTTCTGAAATCTTTTAGTATTTGTTTGGTATTTTACAAAATTCTTAATCAAAACAATTCTTGACCCTTCAATAACTATGATTTTTAAAAATCTAAAAAAATAGTAAATAAAATCAGAAAAATATAAATTTTGGTCTCCAATGAGATTTTAATATGGAGAACACATTGAACAGTTCAGATTGGCCATTAGAACCGCAAAAGTTGAGATATAATCGCAACTGACGGGTCCATCCGTCAGTCGTGGCTGATTTTAGCCTATCTCATATATCATTGGCAAATCAAAATAATTTTGAACCGTACGATAATAACGATTCTTTAAAAATGATAAATAAAAAAAATTTGATTTCTTACTAAACTTTAATATGAAGTGCATATTTGATGATTCGTATTACGAGATTGAAATATTGATCAATTGTTATTTTGTAGTATTTGGTTGCCCAAGAATAAGGAAGAGGGAGAGGAAAGATGAAAGACTATGTCTTATTTCTTCTATCACTTATTTGTAGGAAGAAAAAGAAAGAGAAATTAGTTTATTGTATGATTTATTTTATGTTTGGTTGTGCACTCTTCTCTCTTCTTTATTCTTATTCTTTATTCTTGGACAACTAAACACACCCCCTAGAGCACAATGTCCATTCTCTTTGTGTGTTTAGATGCGCAAGAATAAGAATTCGAACAAGAATAAACTCCAAATTTCTTATTCTTATGCAATCTAAACAACCATGAAATAAGAAATTTGGGCCCTTATCCATATTCTAACAAAACCATGGTATTAGAATAAAAAATTTGGATAAGCACGTATTTCGAGATCCTAATTCTTATTCCTTATTCAACCCCTCATCCAAACACACCAAACTGTAATCGAATTTGTTACACAACGATTTATGAATTCCATTATTTACGGTGCCAAAAATCGGAATTGATTTGCAAATTTCAAAAATTGATATAAAACTCTTTTTTGGACTAAATATCTCTAATCAATTAAGAGTATTGTTCAGAACAATCGCTGTTATTGTAATATTTTCAATTCATTAAGAATATTTTAGTCTAAAAGAGTGTTGAATCAATTAGTGTGCAAATCAATTCCCGTCAATAATTGAAAGAAACAAAAGCAGTTCCTTCGGGTGGGACCAATGCAAAAAAAAAAAAAAAAAATGAGCTGCTGCAGTTAAGTTGTTACATGTAAATGGAAAGTCACGAGCAACAGATGATACAGATCATAGAGTAATTCATTGATTTGACACAACTTAAAACTAGAAGCAAAAGAATGATTCCAGTTTTTCCTCTTTGTTCCTGGGTAAAAGCCAACGAAAACGCGCAGAGGTGAGAGAAACAGTAAATTTCTTGACGGTCCGGACAGAAAAAGAAAATATTCGACGCAGTGTCACTGTGTCAGGGTGGATATTAACTTTTGGCTTTTGCAATATGCATTGGTAAGTTTGGTTGGGGATGAACTAAATGATATTAGGAGCTGAGTTCACTAATTTTGGAGTTAGCGATGTAGTTTATTAAAGTTCGAAATTGTGAAATATTAGTGTTAATTTAACTTTAGAAAATTTATTTGGTGGGGTGTATTGAGGTTAGAGATAAATAAAATAATAATTTATATATTTTTCTAACTAAATTATATTTAATTATTATTATATTATCATTATAATTGTAATTATCAATAATATTACAATATACAACTTAATAATTATTTATTATTATCACGAATTTTGTATTATTTTTTTGAAACTTCAAAACAACGTCGATAGGCATTCCTTCAATTAAATGTATTACAGCAAGTTCAAAACCGAGACACATCCGGTGCGCAAAAGATAATAAGACTCTAAACAAACCTACTCGGTAGAGCCAATATGTTATAGCACAAAGAGGAGTAAACTGGGATGTTTCCCAAATATACAAACAAAATTTGGGAGTATGCCCGTACAATTTTTTTGGATGCACGGTGAATAAGAAATAAATTCCTAATTCTTTATTCACGTGTTTAGATACACGGTGAATACGGAATAAGGTTCAAATTTTTTATTCATGTGAAACCAAACAACACATGAATAAAAAATTTGAAGTTATTCGAATGCTTATTCATATCCTAATAAAACTCAAGAATATAAATAAGAAATCAGTATTATTATAAATAAAAACCCGTGGGTGTCGTTGTTTTGTTTTTTAAATTTTTGCCGACACGTACAGGTGCGAGAATGTAGAATTAAAAATTTTCCGATTTCTGCAGCGGTTTACCCAGCGACTTTATGTGTACCGGGTTTTATAGGTCATACAACTGATCCGTTTCAGCATTAAACATTTGTTTGGTACCTCATTGGATTGTACTCCTCTCCTCTGGTAGAGCCGCGCAAATACCTAGGTCTGTGACACGGCAATTAAAGGCGATCAATTCTTCGCCTCTCTCTCCGGACGCTTTTCTGACTCTCCGTACTTTTTCGCGACGCTTTGAATCCCTCCTTCAATGTCCAGCCCTTGCCTTTCATTCTCTTCGTACTCTCTCTCTTCTTACGCTTTTCTTCCCTCTACTTTCTTGCCGCCGAGGAAAAATTAGTCGTCCATGTCCCTCTCTATTCGGGCCAGGAACCTCCACGCTTCCTCTTCCCTTCTTTCTCAACAGAAAAGTTTTTCTCTCTGCTCACTCTTCCATCTCTTCTTCCCTAATTCCTCACCAAGAAAAAAATTTCCTGACACGACCTCCGCCATCTCTTTCTTTCATCTCCCTCCCAACGCTTTGCCTCGTCAAAGATTCGGTTCTCCCACACCTGTTTACCAAAATACTGAAGCAGATGCAAAGATTGCTTCCTTGCTCTTTGCAACAACAAGTATCGGTTGTGTATTTGAGTATCAGTTTCCTGTACGGCTCTCAGGTATGCTATAATTACTTGCAATAATGTGGGTTTTTCTTTCTTTTTTAGATATATCTGCATGTATTTTAGATTTTGAATTTTTATGGACCTAATTTGCCCAACTCCGAGACCAAAATATGAAGCCATGGCTGTTTCTCCAAATAGGACAATAAATTTTGCTACTCTCCCTCAACTGGACTTTAGGAGTTGGCCTTTAATTACTTGAAGTAGATTTTATCTCGAATTCCACAAAGTCAAACCTTTAAAGATTGTGACTATATATGAAGTCAAAGCTATAGGGCTAACAGATACATTTTTTGTTTCCTAATTCGGAAAGGTGGAGCACAGATCGATATAGAAGGAACATGGATCAACCACATGCACCCAAAAGATGCAAAAGTTCCACAAAGCACAATTGGAGAGCAACTACAAGCTGACCGAACCATTTACATTGATGGATTCAATATCGTCTTTGCCGAGGCTGTATTCTTCAAGTGAGCTTACCAATTAATTATTGAAGAACGATATTTTAGTGTATTTAAAATAGACTTCTATCTAATAATTATTATTTCTTGCTCCAATACGCACAAAGAAATTATAATACAAGTAAAAAACAATGGCAAAAATTATAAAAAGATTTGAGATTTGATTTTAATGTATAACAATTTCTTCCATGCCCTTATTATTGTTAAGCCACATCTCATTTTTTTCAATAAATAAACAAGCTCTTTAAATTGATATCTCTGTATTGTCAATTTTACAAGTGAATGATGCTTTTATCAGTCAAAATATCTCTTCAGGAGTGGAATGAGACTTTTATAAATAAATATATTGAATAATTTTGCCCCTGTATTTATAGAATTTGTAATTCAGCATGCTGATCCATTTAAATTTGCAGAGTTCTTATATGAAATACTGGGTATATGAAAGGCGAGCAAAGTAGTGACACTTGAAGAATACTGTCCATATCTTTAGCTTCAAGCCCTTGCTGGTACGTCTTGAAATTTTTTCCTAGCATATTAGGACATGAACTTTCCTAATCAGTTTTAGGAGGCCCTTTTTTTGAGTTAAATTGAGAAAATTTAAATAAATTTGCTACTTTTATTTATCAGATTTTGTTGATAAAATATCACACAAGCTCGAAAAATGCACTTTGTTATCAATTGCCCATCAGTCTAAATTTACAGTTGGCCTCCTGTGAATTTTTCAATATATTTGTTTTAATTTTTCTCTTCTTTTTAATTGTTACATTAATTAAATGATGGTTTTGTGTTTTTGTGGGCTTTGAATGAAGGTGCAGGATCAGTGACAGAAATAAAAGAAGGGCTATGGGTCAATCGTTCTCCACGTCAGCTAATGGCCCAAATGAAAGAAAAATACTTTGATGATCAAATTCTTCAAAAGAAACACCACCTCACTGCTCAGTAAGTATATGTGTAAATTTTTGCTTTCAGATTTTCTCATCTTTTACTTTGTTCTCGATCGTTAAAAATTTTCATGTCAAATGTGAATGTTATGGTTCTAGCCACTGGAGTAATTGTCTTCCTTAATATGTTGCCAAATAGAGAACCGTTACCTTAAAGTTTAACCATTATCTGAAAATCAATAGATGCCGGCTTCGTCAAGTTTAGTGAAAATGTCAACACCTGTGCATCCTCTAAACATATTCTAATGGGGTATAATTAAATTTCCAGAGCACTATATATGGACTTCATTACTTGAACATCTTTTTTTTTTTTAATTATTAGCACTATTTTAATCTCCTATCTGGTAAATAGAAAATAAGAAGAGGTTGTCTGATGTCTTATGAAAAGTACAATCTCAGAATTCCTATAAATAACTATAAATTCTTTCTGTTGAAGAAGTCTCTCACCTACACACCTATTATTTATTTGTACTATTATAACGATTGGTATGATGACATTGGCTAGAGTCTTTTGATAAAGCAACTCTTAACTAGAGGGTCGATGTTTATGGGCAGGAAAATCATACTTTTCAGAGCTAAAAGTAGATGAGTTTAATAAGATGGAAATAGACTTGGAGACTGCCTTGGTGATGACTATGACTTGGAAATGTAATTTGTGCCCCAGTAAAATAAATGTTCATCATTTTAGCTAGATAAGCTATCACTTATTTCCAATAGTTTTTATTTTGATACGATTTATGTTTTGATTCTATTTGTTAATGCTTTGGCCCAAAAAAAAAAAAAGAGTAACGATTTGTTTGATATGCAAAGACCAAAAAAAAAAAAAAAATAATAATATGCAATTCTTTATTTCAATTGATGAATGATGATTTTTGGTGCGGCAATTTATTCAAACACATTAAAATGTTAATCATCAATGGCACATGATTAATTAGTTACTGTGTTTTACGAAAAGGTCTCGACGTTTCTTGAATTAAATTAAAAGTTAGAAAAATTTTCCATATGAACGAATAAAATATAATGTAATTGTGAAAAAAAATATACGAGTGGAAACATAGGTACATCCCCCACTAGTATAAATAAACCCTTCTTTATTCAAATTTCTTGTCCAAAAGCAAACCAAACACGAGAAGACTCCATAAAGAGAGAAATACGAACCTCATCATCCATGTGAGACTTGTGATCGAGAAGACACTCGTATCTTTTAATTTATATCATCTCCTTTTAAATATTTAAAATTATATGTATTGCTAACAAATCCTCTTGTTAAATTATACGCTATAAGCCTATAAAATACCCCAATTTAATCCATCCTCACGCCTTTTTAAAAACAAGTAGGTTTTTCCCCTAACACTTCTATTAGAAAAAGGCAGCACATAAAGTTTCACGAGTAACAAACTAGTAATAGCCACCTCTGATAATCAACATCATTTTTTCGTCAATTCAGAGTAGCAGGTCCCTACCAGTGTTATAATTTTAAGCAAGAGTTTCCAAATTTAAGTACCTAGTAATCTTTTGTACTAAAAGATAGTACTCTAAATTCAATTTATTTATAATGACAAAATCGTTTTGATGGTGACCATAAACTAGGTCGGTGCAGTGGTAACTTTAGGCCACGGTATCAGTCTTTCAACAGAGCCTCAAAAAGGCATGCTTTCAAATGCAACATTAAAGTCTCCAACAATTGTAATAATACCCACCTATACATTTGTAAATCTCACCCCTCCAAAAGAATTAAAAAAAATAAAAAATAGAAAACCATCAACATCATCATCGACTTATGACCAGGTTTCCCATGAGCCCACCACCAATTTCATAATGCTTGGCACTTGAAAACCCAATCTCTTTTGCTAGCTTCTCTAACTCGTCTCCTGTATTGATTTATTCATCCAAGGACCAAACATTATCAGCATTAACATTTTAAATGGTTCAAAATCACGGTAATTTGGAATTATAGTTCTACAAAGACAGAAATCCCAAGACCTGTTAAGAATTCAGTAATGGATGATTTCAAGTATCTGTATTCTTCTGTAAAACCATATGTACTTGCCCATGGAACGACTATATTGTCTATAGACCAATTCTATATTAAAAGAAAAAAATAAATAAAGCAAGTAAGGAAGAAATTGAAAATAGAATGCAACCTAATATTGAGAATATAACACATGTAAAATTTATAAGGAATTTCCTCAAAAGAGAACAAATGTATTCTTGGAAAAGCAAGTTACAAATTGGAAGGGAAGAATTTCACCTGGAAAGAGGTTACAAGTAGAGATTTGCTCTTGTTAAAGTCTAGAATAGATGCTCTCGAACCTGAATTAATGAAATATAACCATTGAGGCAGTCAAAATAAAAAGTGTTGAAAAAAAATGATGGAACAAGGGAGGGGAAATGTTAACCTGGCTTGAGAACACGATATATTTCTTGCAAGGCTCGTGGTTTGTCAGCCACATTACGCAGCCCATAGCCAATTGTTATAGCATCAAAATAGCACTCCTCAAACGGTAAACTAAGTGCATCACCTTCCATCCACCTGCAATGACACATTAAATATAAATCAATATGTTGTTTACATAAATGGGTCGTCTTATCAACATTTGACATGTTCTCATATATGAAGCCAACAGCAAATGTACTCTGATATTTTGCTAATAACATCAACTGTCTTTTTGGTGTAACTGAAAAGTAAAACCTCCATCATATTGACTGATTTATCACAATCGTAGTACATTAATTAATTAATTAATTTATTGACCTCAAATCTAGTCAACAAGTCTAGTAGACAGGATTAGATTATGATTAGCCATGAAAAGTTCCAATCGAGTAAATCTAAAAGAAAAGAAGAGGGTACAATAGTCATTCTTGTGTGACTTAATTAATTAATTTGCATGGCATAATACTAGCCTAATTGCAAAGTGACAACATTTCTATACAAATATCCAGGGAAAGAATTACGAAAAAAAACACAAGTGAGAATAAATCGGGAAAACACTCACGTAATATTATCATAACATGATTTCCAGTACATTTCGTGCTTAGCAGCAGCAGCTTTCAACTGCATCCTTGAGAAATCAACAGCTTTCACCTGGAACAAATAATAAATTGGATTAAAAAAAAAAGACAAACAATGCCTTTCAAACATATTAAAAGCTAATGAATAAAGATAGGCTAACTCACCTCACCTTCAATCCCAACCTTTTGGGATAGAAGAAATGCCAAATCACCACTGCCACAGCACAAATCTAAAACCCTGTCCCCTCTCTTTGCCCTGACATTACAAATCTTAAATTTCATTATTCTACCTATTAGACAAGATGAGTTTTAGTGTAATTAGAAGAAAGATATCTGCTTTGAACAAAATGATTTTTTCGCAGGATTTCATTTTATTAGAATTGATTTTTCAGGATTTTGTTGGGTCTAATAATATGGAAATTCTAATCAAATGACATCAAATCCGTTCATTTTAACCAAAAAATTTCTAATCAAATGTAATCCCGTGTAAAAAAAAAAAAGTAATTTTAATCGGGGCTGTAAGAGAGAGAACAGTACCGACTCCAAGAGACACACATTCTCTTCCAAATACGGTGCATTCCCAAGCTCAAGACATCGTTCAACTGTCTACCACCAATTTTATTAAGTAATTTAGAATTTATATCATTTTCTTTCTGACAAATTAATCAATTCTTCAGTAAAATCGGAAAAGAGATGGTACATTATCGTAGACAGGAGCAATCCGACTGAAGAGTTCCTGTCTCTCAGAGGCGGCGGCGGCGGCGCATCGGACTCCTCTCCCTGCTCGAGAAAAATGGAGGGGTACTGGAGATGAGCAGCGACGAAAGGGAACTGGAGGAGAAGGGAAGGGGGAGGGAAGGGTAATCGGCATGGCCAATCTCATCTCTACTCTCCCACTATTGAGAGAGAGAGAGAGAGAGGATTACGCTCTACATTATTTGATTGATTGTGCCTCACTTCAGGCCCATATGAGTCCACTTCACTAGTTCACTTGGGCTTGATAGCAACGCTATACAATTAGACATCATACATTTTTCGGGTGTGATGTACATCATCCAACAAAAAAACATCCGAGCATCCATCCCTCACCGGCAACTTCCTAATTGGTTTCTGGGCGCCCAGGCTCAATTTTTTTCGCGCGCTGACGTCATTATTTTCGCGTGATGACGTCATCGAAATTTTTCCGAAAAAAAAAATTTCAAATTTTTTTTTGCGTGCTGACATCATCAAATGGACATTTTTTTTGTTCAGTTAGATGTGTCAAGGGATGAGTTAAACTAATTAAGTGTTCAGTTTGATATATTTATAAAATGACATAGTAATGATTTTACATCCTTTTTTTCGCGCATTCAGCCAACAAATTTGGGAACACTACATCAATTTAAGATTCATTTTGTTAACACAAGAGATGATTTAACATGTGTTATATGTTCGATTTGGTAGCTTTATAATATAACGAAAAGAAACACAACAATTAGTACTAAAAAAACATTAATACGATCCGTAAAAAAGAACAATAATATGATCCCTAATACATCATGATCAGTTTTAATAATCCAAAGCAATACAAATTTTAATCAATCCAGAAGGTAATAACAACACAATTCATACAAATATTAGAACACGTGTTCGTTTTGCTAAAAATCTGAATGTTGGTGGAGAACGAACACACAACGCCACACTAACTTGATTGAACCGTAGCCCAAACCTGCGTAATATGAAGACAAATACATTTGTAAAGTGTTAACAACATGATCCCTTAATTTGACAAATAAATCACAATTTAATACTAAATAATCATTTCAGGCAACTTTATGCAGAAACAGTTTCTGACAATGGAACATAAGATGATCCCTTATGTCATTCAACTTAACATTTACAGTATCTAATACATCCTTTGTACTATTGCAGAAACATTTCTGACAATGGAACATAAGATGATCCCTTATGTCATGTAACTTAACATTTGCAGTATCTAATATATCCTTTGTGCAAAATTTGAAATAAGTAAACATTTGCACAAGTAATCCCTAAATGCATGTAATATAACAAATGAAGCAACTAACTGAACACTTGTATAAATACACATGAATTAGTGTGACAACAATACTAAACCTGTTCAATTAATATAATCTCATCCATATATGCATTTAACATAACATATAAAGAAACTAACTGAACACTTGTAGAAATACACATGAATAACAGTGTGCCAGTAAAAAGACAATAATCTAATCCCTAGATGCATGTAATATAACATGTAAAAGCAACTAACTGAACACTTTAAGGCATCTAACATAACATTTTCAATATCTAACACATCTTTGTGCAATTTTTAAAGTAAGTTAACAACATGATCTTTTAATCTGAAAAATAAATCGGACTGTACCTGTACCTGTGTGGCTTCTTGACTCCTCTGGTGGTCGGAACGCGATGATCTGGTTGGACGCGACTAGGGTTTCAGGCGATCTGGTCAGAGAGGAGAGGAGATGAAGCGATCTGGTTAGAGGCGACTAGGGTTTGATCTGATCGGAGGTGGGAGAGGACAAGAGAGGAGACGACGGATCTGATCTGGTTGGTGGCGACGGAGACGATCTGATCTGATCTGGTTGGTGACGATGGAGGCGGGAGAGGAGAGGAGGCGGTCTTGATCCGAGACCATGGAAAAGAGAGGAGAAGCCATGGATGGAGAGGAGAGGAGAGGAGAGGAGGCGGTCCATGAAGAGGAGAAGCCATGGATGGATAGGAGAAGCCACGGCGATCTGGTCGGAGCCTCGGAGGCGATCTGGAGCAACGCGAGAGGAAGAGAAGAGAGAGAAGGAGAGAGATCGGAATCCAGATCTAGATTTTCGAATGGGAAATGAAAGAGAAGAGAGAGAAATCAAAGGGTGCCTCTGGATATCACACGTGACCATCATGTGCTGGATGGTATGGATGCTAATTGGTTGAATGTTACATACCAATTACCTACATTTTTTATTAGGTTAATTCAACTTTCTAAATTAGGAAGGATAGGTAAACCTGTCAAACGTATATTACGGAAGCGGAAACAGAGATTTCCGTTTCTGTTCCGTTTCGGTAACAGAACGGAATTCTTGTTTCGTTTCTGTTCCGTTTCGTCAAACAAAATAGATTTCTGTTCCGTTTAACGTTCCGTCCTTCATTTCCCTTTGATTTCAGTCCATTTTCGTGTTCCGTTTAACGTTCCGTTCATTTTCTTCATTTCCGTTTCCGTTCCGTTTTCAGAAACGAAACTGGTTTTCTCTTTCGTTTAACGTTCCGTTTGAACGGAACGGAACGGAACACATGGTGAAACGTTAATACTGACGGGCCTAAGGATAGGTACCCCGTATACTATGGCCGCATTTCAAATTATGAGATAATAAATTAAAAAAATTTTCTGTTTTTTTTTTTTGAAAATTTTATAGTCAGAACAAAAAAATAGTGGAGCTTGAGTTGCTCTTGTAAAATATTCCATTTGATTTGACACGTCAGCTGACAGGTATGGTGGAGCTTAGTTTTTCTAGCTCTGTACTAGTGCTGAGTTTAGTTCCTGTGCCGTTTGTTTAGCTTCAGTTTCTGACTTTGAGTGTATGCTTTTAGCTTTTTTTTTAGAAGTTTCCTTTAGAGAGCACCGCTAATCATCAGGCGTTGTGATTTAGCTGCCTTTGTATGACTTGACATTGTTTCTAATGCAGTTATGCAGGATTCCCTACTTGGGAGTTTATTAATCAAAAAAAAAAAAAAAAAAAGGAGCCGGAGGTAAGTTATCTGATAAATTCGGCGTCTGAATTTGACTGGAAATAAAAAATAATCTATTCTAAACCAATCATTACTTGAACCTTAAAACATTCATATTCAGATATAACCACAAAAAGTAAGCATTCATAAAGAAAAGAAAAAGGTTATCAAAATACGAATATCTAGAACAAAAATAAATTGAATCCAGAATGATTCGAAAGTACATGATACCTGAAAATTTACGAAATAAAAAAATAACCAATAAAATGCAATCTAATTGGCTCCTAGTTAAAAATGATCTGAATTCGACTAAATCCATTCCAAATGAACACGACCCCCGCAATTCTTTGGCGTGTTTGGATTCATCAGAATAAGGAGTGAATAAGAATAAACTCCAAATTCTTTATTCGCGTGAAACCCAAATAACACGTGAATAATGAATTTAGGCTTATTCATATTCTAGCAAAACCTTGAAATATGAATAAGGAATATGAATAGGCACAAATTTCTAAATCCTTATTCATATTCCTTACTTCCGAATCCATCATGCTTGCTTTCATAATCATCTTACAGGAGAAATTTTCATTTGCCAAAAAGTAAACTTCAAAATAATGAGCCGGATATTCTCTCTTTATTTTACAAAATTATTATCAAAGAATAGGGAAGGAATGACCCTACAAGTTGGCCAACTTTGTTTCCAGTACACATGCAAACGTGCAAAAATACTTCTGCTAAAATTTCCTAACATGAAATGAACAAAGCTAGAGCTCATCTACCAAATTTGTCTACTTTTCTTTTCCCAACATTAGTCTACTAATTACAGTTGCTCCTCTTTAGTATACAAAGGCTACAAACTTTATAAATCTCATATATTAGTCAACCAGTGAAAAAATAGGTATGCCTTTAGTAGAGAAGGTCGAGAGAACCACATCTACTTCCTCGCCTACCTCAAAATCTTTTCTTCCATCTTCCTGCAACATGATTAGTGCCATAAACATGTTAATATAACAAATGCAAAGCTTATGATTAATTTTATCGAGATGGTCAACAGATTGCTTTTGCACTATTTCTGGTTTCCCTATTTCAAAAGAATTATAAAGGAAATGAAAGAATGATCATCTACCTTGTGCAACAGGGATACATGATTAATTATCAGATAGTAAAGAAAGTATTCCCACAAAACTGATAAATTGTAAAATCTGATAACACAAGCACATTTAATATGTTGTGAGCTCTTAAGAAAATGGGCTATATACCCTCCCTCTTAAGGTAAATTACCATACCATCTTAACTTCAATCGGAATTAACTTTTCTATTATGATACTTTGCTGCTTTATCAATAAAGAGACAAAAAATTGGTAAATGCGAGAAACTATGTGTCATTCATCTTCAACAACCTATTATACATCTAAATACTGAGAAGATCGACTTATTGCAGTTTGGGTCTCATTTTGCAATTTTCTCAACAAAATAATTGAACGAAAACGTTGTCTTTTTCATAATCTTACCTGAAATTTGTACATTCCACGTTCACCATCACTTAACTCGAGAACTAGACCATGAGCCCGTATCTGGTGCACCTTTGCAGTCATCACATCCCCAATTTTCATCTGACCTGAGCTGACCTCATCCTTTGGCGCCTCATCAGCTGGATTCATGATCTGTGCTAGCTCTTCTGCTATGCCAACAGTATCTTTTGAAGTGTCTTTCTTATTGCCTTTACGCAAAGAGGTTCTGAGAGAAGATTTAGAAGTCTTGGGGGATTTTTTGTTCGCAGCCAGAAGCTTGTTGGCAAGACTGTCACATTCTTCCCCAGCACGAATGACAAAAGGTGGTGTCAAGTTGCCAATTTCTTCCGAGGTTGTTGTTTCTTGTGGATGTTGAGAGGCAACATCAACAGAAGCCTTGCGGGATTTTCTCTTGATAGTGAGAAGCTTATTGGAAATACTGTCACATTCTTCAGCCGGGCGAATGATGACAGGTGGTGTTGAATTGCTGATTACATCTTCAGAAATTGTTGTTTCCTGTGGAGGTTGAGAGGCAACAGGAACAGGACTATCCAGGAGGTTTTTCTTGGGCGTTGGTAACGTGGCTTTAAGAGACAGTTTCAAGTTGCCTCTCAAATCCTGACCTATACACATTAGCGAGAGCTGTTGTCCCACTGAGACGACATCTGATACTTTAGATACCTAACAAAAGATAGTTAAATCAAATATTTTAAATAGAAGTGAAAATATTAATAAAAATTTTCCAAAGAAAGTACAATAAAAACAATGGGAAAGAGGCCAGTAAGCTCTCTAGTAAATTCACTATTGAATCAATTACCGGATCGTGAGAGAGCTCAGATATATGGAGCAAGCCCTGCTGACCACCATTAAATTCGACAAACGCACCGTACTCTTTTATTGATGAAACAACGCCCTTGTACACCTTCCCAACTTCAATTTGGCGTCCAATGAGAAAGTCAATCTGTATGGGATTTAAAATGAAAAAGAAGGCATAGTGAAGCAGATTGCATATGGGTGTACTTTGGTTTCATTAAGAAACAAAAAGTATGCACATATCACCTTTTCAAGAGCTTTCTCCATGGTTGTTTGAGTTTTAGCAACTAAAGTAACTGTTCCGTCACTAACTGAAACTCGTGCACCTTCATAAAAAGGAGAATGTATAGCAGCAAGATAAAGTAAAACAATAAGAAGAACAAAAATTTGAACAAAATGAGAAATTTTATATGAGCAATGTATAGAATGCATAGTCCAAAATTAGAACTGAATGGAGGTGGTGAACGCGTTTACCTGCTTCTTGTTCAATCTTTTTCCTATTAATTATTAACTTCCTAAGAGAATCATTGCTGAACTTGAGAGTGGCTAAACGAGGGGCAGAACCATCATTCATGGCCCGGGCAGTGCTTATCTCTTGCTCCATTCTGACAAGAATATGCTCTCGGCCCCTACGTGCAGGTTCCAGGCTCTCGCATATTATATCAAGTGGAATCCCTGCTGGTTTTATGTCCAATTGAATTGCTGTTATCCCCTTTCTAGTTCCGGCTATTTTGAAATCCATGTCTCCTGAATGATCTTCCAGACCCTTCATAAATAAAACATTTCAGAAATTTGAAAGGAACCAGCCAAAATCATCGCCTTTTAAGTTTATATAGTAAAAAATAATATAAAACTTTTCTAAAAGTTTGCATCTTGAACTAAATATTTTACTTAAAAAAGAACTTGCTAGACTTAAGGTTTATGTACACCAAAAGAAATAACATTACCCCCAAGCTTTTCATTTTAACTCAACCAAACAACTTTCCAGTCATTTGATTTTGAAACAGAAGTTTTCTACCACTATTAATTTACTTTTAGCTGAATTCAAACTTAGTATTGGGGCCATAATATCAAATTTTATCACACAACCTCATGGCTTATTGCTGCATGCAAATACCTCAGAATTGCATTTTTTTTAGCTTAAAAAATAAGAAAAAAAATAAGAACTGATTTGTATAATGAAAAACTATCGGGTGGATCTTGCCAAAAGGGAAAAAAAAAAGATATAACTCAGCTCTAATATATATATACATATAACAAGTTAGTTTTTGTTACCAGGATATCAGTGAGTATACGATAGTCAGTAATTTCCCCAGTTGCAGGGTCCACCTCACTGACAAGGCCCACTGAAACACCAGCCACATGCTCTCGTACAGGTATGCCTGCATCCATTAAAGCCATACTACCTACAAAGAAAAACATAATTATCAACAGCACGTCAGCACCCATTAAACAATATGATAATGGTAGCTTTAAATGTTGGAAGAAAAATAGGTAGTTATAGGTATTAATACCTCCACAAACAGTAGCCATAGATGTTGAACCATCAGATGCCATAACCTCAGAATTAATTCTCAGAGTATATGGGAAATCATCTTCGGGAGGTAACACTGCAAGTAATGCCTTCTCTGCCAATGTGCCTAACAAAGTAAAATACCATATTATTAGTATACAATATACAGCAGTCATTAATTATTATATAATAAAGGAAGCATGAGTGCATATACCATGACCAACTTCTCTCCTGTTGAGACCACCACGTTTTGCCACTTCATTAATAGAGAAAGGTGGGAAACTATAGTGAAGCATGAACCGCTTTGTCGGTGGACCTACTATGTGATCCAGTCTTTGCGCATCACCTGGTGCCCCTAATGTCACTGTACATAACACCTACAACAATGCGAAGTTGGGTATATGCAATTCAGCTCAAACACACAACAAATAAACCTCTGCTATTAAATTAACAAAATATAATAATTTAATACCTGAGTGTCACCACGTGAAAATAGTGAAGATCCATGCAGTATTGGGTATGTACCAGACTCACAATAGAGCGGCCTAACCTCATCAAGTTGCCTTCCATCTACTCTTAGACCTTTTTCAATGATTCTTCGACGAATGACCTTTGTAGGTATTAAAAAATATATATAATTAGTAGCGAGTAAAGGATCAAGATTATGGTGATTAGCAATTGAATATAATGAATCAGAAGCTCAAATAACAAACATACCTGCTTCCTTACAGTGTCAATAGCCTTTGAAACATATTTCAAGCCATCCTCATCACCTTCTTCTTCAAGCTCAGCTTTTACTGTTTGGGCTATCTTTTCAAGAGCTTCTCCCCTCTCAAACTGGTCACAAGAAAGAAGCAGAGAATGCTAGCTGTAAGTATGCATACAGTAACCAAGGGATGGTAGGATTTGTGCAGAACCCAAAAAAAAGAAGAAAAACAGAAAACAAACCTTGCCATAAGTTGGATCAGTGAAGACCTCCTCAATTGGGGATTCTGATAGAGACTTGATCTTTTCAAATGATTTATCAGATATTAACGATAGCCTGTATTCCCTCTTTCTTTTTCCAGCCTTTTCTGCTAATCTGATTTGCGGCTCAATGTACTTAACTGCCTGCTCAAAATATGAAAAGCACCATACTTCTATAAGAAGGCAATGGGTAAAGGTCATGCCACTGGAAAAAACAAATGAAAAAGAAAAGTAAGATTAGAAAAATGATAATGACCTCGGGATGAGCGAGCCTCAACCCAGCTTGAAGATCTCTCTCAGTAATTTCACGGGCTTGCACATCAATCATCAATGTCTTATCCTTGGTACATGCGTAGACCAAGTTCAGATCACTCAAACTCAACTCATCCATTGTTGGGTTAAACACAAACTTCCCATCTATCCTTCCCACACGGATCACACCAATTGGTCCATTCCATGGAATATCCGACAACATCAGAGCTGCTGATGTGGCATTTGCGGCCATTACATCAGGATCATGTTTGCCATCTGATGAAAGTACATTTGCCGTCACCTAATGACAGTACACAATCGTCGCAACACTTACAACCTATACTAGCTTTTAGATTTATTGAAAGGTAATTTTACTATACTTGCAGACAACACAACAATTTTTTAAGTTATCAAATAGCACCAAACCATTGAAAAAAAATCCCATATAACCAGCCCAAACAGACATACCGATCCTAGGATTAATTCAGCTCTGTTTGGATTTAGGATGGTAATGTCTTGTTTAGATGAAGGGTTAAATTTGTTAAAATTTACAGCAGAAAAATTGCATATCAGGTGCAAATACAAGAAACATCAACCTATATTTGCAGAAAATAAGAATCAGCTGTAATTACTAAAGAAAGAATATAAATATACTTGGATAGATAGTATGCGTTTAAATGTTAGCGAGGAAGACCTGCACTTCGTGGTAAAAACCGGGCGGGAAAAGAGGGCGAATGGGTCGGTCTATCAAGCGGCCACACAAAAGCTCACGCTCTTTTGGGGCACCTTCTCTCCTCATGTAGGTTGTTGGGATCACCCCTTGCGCAAATTGCTTTTCTTGATAATCGACCTTCACAGTTTTCAAATTTCCTTGAATCAGTCCAAAGGTGGAAGTAGCATGAGGTTAGAATAGAATGCTTGAAATCCAAATTTAAATTGGATCATTTTCTATTTAAGGGACTGCTTGGAACAAAACTTACCAAAATACTATTCAGCATTAAGCCGATAAACAAAGCTCAGGACAAAGTATATCTGCAAATCTAATAAAATAGTTTTATATACAACTAATGCTCCTAATGAGAGCGAACTATTAAAATTAGGCACATTATTCAAAGAGTCAAGTAAAGTTTGAAACATTATATTGAGCTTGTCTAAAGATCATGTATCTGACAAATCTGTTTTCTACATAAACCCTCTGCCATTTTCTTTACCAGAAAGATAACAAAATCAAATAAAGAGGAGAGCGGATACAGTGAGAGGAAGGAAATCCCGAGCGCCTTCACCACTCTTAGCACAGGCAACAGTCGAGAGAACATGCGTATCATCCATGGAGATCACAACTGCGCCATTTGCAAACCGTGCAATCTTCCCAGTTTCAAACGAGATCGCACGAGACCCAATCTCGAACTCCTCTTTGTACGAATCCAAAATTTTCACCCCAGGTCGAGGTGACAAGTTCGTCGAAGAAGAAGGAGAATCGGATTCCACTTCTGAAGAGGATTCGGAGAGAGGAGCGGAGAAGCGCATGGGGGAGCTAGAGATGGATCGGAGAAGCGAAAGACGGAGTGAGGAGAGCAAAGACGGACAAGCCGCCATTAGAGGGTGTACGTTCTTTCTCAGTAGAGAGGTCGCCATGGCTTGAGGCGTTGGTGCGAGTGAGAGGTGACTGGTTTGGGTTTAGGGTTTAAGACTTCACTGGTTTAGTGGTTCCTCAACACCAGAGAGACTGGATCCGGATCCGGATCAGACTGTGTGGCTCGAGTCGAAAGCAGACGCCAAGAGTCCGGACACTGTCGGATCGTTTCCAATTGGAGACATTCGTAAACAGATCAGAACCGTTGATTTTCAGTCCGACGGTTGATACAACGTTACTCAATATTAGGTATTTAGGTTTTAACAATTATACAGCTCATGGGCTCATTGTCGGATATTTGATATTTCCCAAATAAATGGAACTATGATGCGTCTCTGCTCTCTAGGTACATAATAAGTTTCGGTTTCTCCAATCTGAATAAATTAAAATATTATTATTATAAATTAATTAAAGGAATAATTTTTCTAGTTTTGTTGGAAAGTTGAATTGATTCTAATTGATGATCAATTTAGTTTTTTTTTTTTTTACTAACTTATGCTTTTAACATTTTGGTATATTTTAAAGAATTTTGATGGTAACAGCGGTACAACTTTTTAGTATCAATCATGATGATAAACATTTATTTTAGTATCGCTCAAGAATGAAATTAAAATTAGTTATTTACAATAAAAAATATCATTTCTAAAGATTGAGAATATTTTCTTTAGTTTTATTTATTATCTTGAATATTATTTTGGTTCCGAAATAAATTCTTATATAATGTATTTGGATTATCACGATAAAAAGTTTTTAGAACCATTTTTTTTAATCCACATTAAAATATGATCAAATTACTAGAAATAAAAATTTATTCTCAATCCAAAAGTACTAAAAAAATAACACTCTTAATTTAAAAAATTTATCATCAACCAACTAAAAAATTAATAACTTTATTTTCAATAAATAATTCTAATTTTATTCTTAAAATAAAAAAAAATTAAAGGCACAAGTTTTGAACAATTCTGACACCAGATTGCAATTGTAAACCGCAAACCCTATATCGAATTGGTCTCTTCCTCACACCGTCACACGGGAGTCGTATCCTCCGGATGGTTAATAAAAACCATCCAGTGGACGTCTCGCAACCTCAGCCATCCGATCCAAACGGACGGTGAGATCTTATAGTCCATCGAAAAAAAAAAAACAAAACGCAGGTCGTATGCGGCTTCGTATTCTCTTCCCCTCTTCGTATTCGTATCCCTTTTCTCTTTCTCCTACCAGTGAGCTTGAGAGAAAAAAGAAAGCGACCGAGAGGGAAGGCGATCGTCGAGACAACAAAACCCTAGCGTTCGTCTCTCCATTCCGATCTGTATTGTTGCTCTCCCTGCCTCCGTCTCTTCTCTTCTCTTCTCTTATTGGCACACAGTTAACCACGCATTTCATCAAATCAAAATAGTTATAATTATCATAAGAGTTAAATGGCATTTCATCACTAGTTAATGACCTTAGGATATCTTTATTTTTCATTTCAAATGGCCAGATCGCCTCAATATTATCAACATTGTGCGCGCTTCTGTTGTAGTTTTTTTATGAAGCTTCCCCTTTTAAACCATTTCAAGTTGCAAACAAATTTATTTATAGTCAGTAAATATAGTTTCTGATGCCTCAATTCTTTGTTATAATTACCAATTATCAATTTTGATTATTGCATAAATTTCTGACAAGTCTTTTGAGGCCTCTATGTGCTGCTCAATTTTTTTCAGGAGTAGAAACAGTAATTATTAAGTTTAAATAACATACGCCCAGTATCTAGATTCTATTTAACCATTGTCTCGGTTTGAGTTTGCTTTGGTTGCACAAAGCTATGGTAAGTTGGGATCATTTTCAGAGATTGAAAAAGGTTATGAGGTTGATGGAGGAATCTGGATTGGAAATTGATACAGTTTGTGCAAATGTGCTTCTCTCTTGCTATGCTGATCATGAAGCATTGACACACATGGCCTCATGGCTTCATAGGATGACAGAATTAGGCATCCCTTTTTCTCTACGAACATACAACAGTACCCTCAATTCATGCACAAACATTCTACAGATGATAGGCGAAATCGAGTCTCTTAATTGATCTTTTTTTTTTTTTTTTACATATATGAATATGTTTTTCCTTTTTTTTTTTACATATATGAATATATTTTTCCTTTTGATTAAATTGTGATGGTACACTTCATAAATTAGGTTTGTAATTTGGCTTGTACCATGTACCATGCTTGCTACTTCTATTTTGTAATGTTGAGAAAAATGTACATCTCATTGTTGTACCGTCTATGTATTAAGAAAATTGAATTCAAAGAATGAATGTATTACTTGGTTAGTTCCTTCTTACAAAAAACTTTATATAGGAGCGAAGTACACTACGTCCCTCATACAAAAAACTTTATATAACGCATATACATGAAAACTTTATATAAGCCATGCGCATATCCAATCTGTAATAGACTTGTGTGAACTTTATACTACGCCCCTGGTCAGCAAAGCGCATATGCAAGAAAACTTTATAGAAGCCAAGCAAGCTAGCATGTACCTGTCAATGTGCATATACATGAATCTGCCTAAGCTAGCTAGCTTAAATAATGAAGCCAGAATTTTCATATGAAACATATAGAGGCGCAATTTTCATATGCATTCAGATCAACCAAAAAAAAAAAAAAAAAACCCAGTCTCCATGTGCCACTGTCAACTAGAATCTCAATAAAAATAAAAAAAGATTACAAAATGTGCAATTTAAGTCTCCAGGTGCCACTGCAACTAAGGCTCCAGCTAACTAAGTACCATATGCTAACCAAAGCTCATATTCTCAAAATGAAACAGAATTAAGGCTCCAGTACACACATTCAACAAGATAAATCTTCATATTCTTCTTCTTCTGGACCACAACTACTATTCTATAATTGTAATATTGCTGCAAAAAAAAAAAAGAAATTATTAGTAATCGGCGACACAGTGATTAAATTTTGTGTAATTAAAGCTTGAGATATTTTAATGCCCTTACTGTAAGTCTTCAAGGTCACTTTTCTTTGCTTTCATATATAAAATCTAGCCACTTCTTGCCCTCGTCATTCACTTGTTCCATGAGAAAATTAATGGCATCCTCAAACTCCTCTTCCTCTTCGTACCTTAACATGAAACCGCAACAAATCAATATTTATAACTCTTCAAATTACAAGCAAGAATGGATAGAAAATAACAACAGCAGTATTTGTAGATAAAGGTGATCTCTGGTTGGCTGTGGAAGTACAAAGAATTTCTAAAAATAAGATACTGTACCAGATTAAAACTGGGTCCAAACCAGGGCATTCAGGATTTGCACAGGATTTGTGCAAAATGGAGTTATACGTGAGATATATCATATTTGTGGAAGGGTGCACAGAATATATATGTATTTTTCCATTTAGATGTATATAGGATGCTAATTTGGGAGTACAGGAAATTACATTGAAAATGGAAAAAAAAAAAAAAAATAGCAATAATTGTACATGGCTGTGGAAGTACAAAAACTAACAATAATTCCGAAATGGCTGTGGAAGCATGTAATTGTCTGTTTTCCACAAGAAAGTAAAAGATATATAAGATAATAAAATAACATTAAAGGAAAATGATATGGTTATGGATGGTTAATTGTACATGTACTATAACCTAGATGCCCCTGGAACTTATAAATTCCTTGCACAAAGGTCCCTGAGACTTTATGAACATGCCCCTGGATTCTGGGACCCGTACCAGATCGGTACCAGAATGGTGCCAGAGAGAAAACCAATGTACCAGAGGCTGGTACTACCTTTCAAATAGTTATGCACTAATGCACCCATCCCCTTTATGTAGCCCATGCCAAGTACAAGCCGTTACACATATAAAATGTTATTTGATTTGTATACCCTAGTAACAAGGATGTAAAAACCAGCTTGCATCAATTTTTATCATGAAATAGCTGATCCAATTAATTCCCTAGCTATAACCATCCGTAACCAAATCATTAACACAGGCAATTACAAGCAATAATAGATAGAAAAATGAAAATAGTACATGTACTAAAATAACTTTCAGAAATCAACATTTATAACTCTTCAAAATAAAAAAAAGTACATGTACAAAAATAGTACCTGTACATTCAAATTACAAGCAAGAGAGAGTAAGAGAGAGCTAATGCCAACCTTCAATTTTTCGCTGGAAGAAGAGAGAGACAGAGCCTGAGGTTAGGATTTGTACTGTTACCTTCGATTCGTACTCTTCTGGTGGAGAGAGAGGCGTAGAAGGCTGATCGAAGGAGGTTGATCGAGTTGCTCTGAGAGGTGCTGATCGCGTTGCAACGAGAGGGGGTGGAGCGTATACGAAGTAGGATCGACGATCGCCTTTCAAGCCTCCACGATCGTAGCTGGCTTTCGTTTTTCTTTCTTTTTTCTCTCTAAAACCTCACGGCTCACGGGAAAGAGAAAGGGGATACGAAGAAACATATACGATACGAAGCGTATACACGTTTTTCTTTTTTTGGATGGATTTGAGATCCAACCGTCCGTTTGGATCGGACGGCTGAGGTTGCGAGACGTCCACTGGATGGTTTTGATACGACTCCACGCCGCTTCAGCAGCTTGTTCCTCTCTCACACTCACTACCTCCCTCTCTCTTTCTCCTCTCCCCTTGATCTCTCGTAGATACATACATACATACAATGGAGATTGCATCATGCTATCTCGAAGGGAACGCAGACGCAGTCGAGTTCTGTCCCCACAATCCCTTCCACCACATCTTCGCTGCTGCTACTTACACTTTACAAGAGAAAGGCCAATCCGAGAGCCACAGAGCCGGTACCATTTCCCTTTTCTCTTGTCCACCTTCTTCCACTGATGCCGAGGATGCACGTGATACTGGTCTCCAATTGTTGCATCGTGAAGAAACACCTGGTATTTTTGACATTAAGTGGAGTCCTGTTGGAGAGGGAAGTGGTAGTACATGCCAGTCGTTGCTAGCTCTTGCTGATGCTGATGGGTTCTTGACTATTCGTGAATTACAAGCTGATATTGCAAATGGGGATCAAGGTAATTTTAAATTGATCATGATCCTGATTATGTTTGTGTTTGTGAGTAATTTTTACTATGAAATGTGGCCCAAGGAAATACCATAGATGGTCAACTAGAAATCTTCATATAAGTATCAAGTGTGAAAGGGGAACTATTTTGTGCTGATTAATGATTGTTGGTTCTTTAGTTTTTACCAGTGGGATCCTCTTTTATATAGCAAGGGAAAGAGAATATGTTTTATACTGGTCAGGTCCAAGCCCTATCATTTGAACAAGTACTGTAATTCTGATTGTCATACCAAATTGATCAGTACCTGTACTATTGCATAGGAAACATGTGAAATTAGTATGTCTGTTTGGTTTATGGTAGCCATCTTTTTTGTTAACTTAGCATTGGAATATAAAAAAATTCAGGGATTAGTTTGAAGGAGATTTGCAATGAAAAGGTCACTTCATCCATGTGCCTTTATGTTGACTGGAGACAATCTGGTGACTCTCTATCAGTTTCTCTTTCAGATGGTTCAGTATCCCTAATTTCTTTCACTGAATCTGAACTGAAAGTATCGCAATCATGGGTAGCACACAAATTTGAAGCATGGACCACCAATTTTGACATATTTAATCCACACCTGTTATATAGCGGGTCTGACGATTGCTGCTTCTGCTGCTGGGACACCCGTCAGAACCCCTCTTTACCAGTTTTCCGAAACTCCAAGTCACACACAATGGGAGTTTGCTGCGTCTCTCAGAGCACCTCCAACCCCAACATGTTACTAACGGGGAGCTACGATGAGTCTCTAAGGGTTTGGGACATAAGGTCGGCCTCAAAACCGCTAGCTGAGAAGTCAATATGCTTAGGCGGAGGTGTTTGGAGAATAAAACCTCATCCATATGTTTCTGATATAGTGATTGCGGCTTGCATGCACAATGGATTTTCGGTTGTAAAAGTAGGAGGAGAAAGAGAAGAGGTGGTTGTACTGGAGAGATATGAAAAGCATGGCTCTTTGGCTTATGGGGTTGATTGGATGAAGAGTGAGAATGCAAGAAACGATTCTATTGTTGCCTCATGCTCGTTTTATGATCGGCTTCTTAGAGTGTGGAAACCTCAGTGTCTAATAGAAAAGCTGAATGGATGAGTTTTGCCAGTATAGCTCTTGGTAGTATTTTTCTAGGCCAGAGGTTTTTTTATATGACTACGTTTTGTTTTCTGTAAGATTTAATCAGTTTTGTCAGATCATAGTTGTTTTACTGTTGTATTGTTTCACCATGATCTCTAATATTGATGTAACAATTGTCACTATGGTAAATTTGTCGGTAATTCTATCGGGTTAGCGCTCATGAGTCATGACCTACTTTAAAAAAAAAAAAAAAAAATCATGACCTACTTTTGTCCCTGTCCTTTTGTGTAAATGCTTCTCCTTTTGAGGAAAAAAAAATTATTTTGCTTTTACGTTGTAAGATTCCAAAGCAGTAAAATCAGGATTTGGTTTTGTTGCATTTAGAATTACACAAAGCAAGCAACCATAGAAAGGCATGGCCTTATGCAATTCTCCATTTCTCCTTTTCATTGAAGCATGTGTAGTACGAATTGCATTGCAAGCAGACAAGCAGAAAATAACAGAAAATAACAGAATTGCATTTCTCCATTTCTCCTCTTCATTTTAGCCTGCTGGTTATCTAGCCATATAGGATTAGAATTAAAAAAAAAAAAAGACAAACAGAAAATAACATACCATATTGGTATAATAATGCTGGCCTGGTATTGTGGGGTTCAGTTGTTGACTTATTGTACAATGTACAGTAAAGATTCGCGTCTACTTTGAAAAGAAACCAGGAAAAACCAATTTTAACATAAAACCACGATGAAAAGGGAAGTTTTTATTTTGAGGGAAATATTTTTGTCCGCCCGTGATTACGCTTGCCATGTGATCCGAGAAGTTAAGAGAAAAAAAAAAAATGGATCGAGTGCCAAAACTAGTATTAAAGTGTAAATCTACACTCAGATCAGTAATAATGGATCGAGTATAGCAGGCTAGCAGCGAAAAATTGGATAACATTTACCATAGGATATCTTGCGAACCAAATCACGGAGAACATTTGGCAAAATTCTATAAAAAGTAAAAACAACTGCAGTATAAATTCAGTGGCGGCCAATAGACCAAAAGCTGATGCCAAGTAAATGCAAGCCAGTGAGACCAAAAGAAAATGCAGAAATTTTAATATAAAAAATCCTTTCATAAATAATTTTCAGTACTTTTCATTTCGATAATTGACATTATTTTTTATGAACAAAAATTTTAACGGCAACATAATATTCTCTTCCCAAATTTCAAATACAAATTGCCTCCAATTTTTCCCCACCATTTCTTTTTCTTTTTGCTGGGAAAAGAAAACAAACTAAAAAAGTTTGGGAAAATTTTTTCAGTACTCCTGAGAACTGAGAAAATAGAGGATTTGTCCCCCAAAAGTAAAAACTCGTGATTTTGCCCCCCTGAATTTGAAATCACTTCTCTATTTGCCCTTTTGCCATATTTTATGTCATAAATAATTATTAAATAATTTAAAAAAATATATGTGACCATTATACCCTTACAAATCTAACCCAACCCATTCGGATCCACATCCTCAGCAGCCAAATTCTTGGCTGCTCCAAACAGCCATCCTCTTTTTTCTTTAATATTTCAACATTTTAAAATTCAAATGTTGAATCCAAACCGTTGATCTTGTTCAATTTTACGGGCGATGCATTTTCATATAAGTTTTATAAAATTTGGAGTCGATTTGATACTTGATTAAGTGACCAAATTATGAACGTATTAGAATTAATCAGTGATAGTTAACCAGATTCGTTCATTTGTTGACCACTTAATCTAGTATCAAATCAACTCCAAATTTCATAAAACTTATATGAAAATGCATCGCCCGTAAAATTGAACAAGATCAACGGTTTGGATTCAACATTTGAATTTTAAAATGTTGAAATATTAAAGAAAAAAGAGGATGGCTGTTTGGAGCAGCCAAGAATTTGGCTGCTGAGGATGTGGATCCCAACCCATTCGCTGTTGAGTTGATTAAATCGATCCAAACTAAACCCAATCGAATCGAAACTTTTCTTCTCTTTGGCGCACGAAACCATAAGTTCTTCACTCCTCTCCTCTCGATGAAACCAGGAGAACTAAATCAAAACCCAAGCCTTTTACTCCTTTCCTCTCGCTCAAACCAAGAGAACCCTAAGTTCTTCTCTCCTCTCGATCAAACCAGAAACCCTAGGTTCTTCTCTCCTCTCCCTAAATTGCGCACAAACCAGGAGAACCCAGCAGGTCATGCATCAATTGCATCGTCGTTCGAGCATATCTGAATTTGTGTCGCATTTAGTGTCGTCGTCGAGCGTGGTAACCCAGCCTAGTCGAAATGAAGTTTTGATTTTGGTACTTTGGTATGGGGCTTTTAGAATAAATTGCTTGCTGGTATGGGGCTTTTAGAATGAATTGCTTGTGGGCAGAACAAATTACTGGTAGTATTTTTCATGAAATTTAGGCCATATGTAGCTAAAGCACTAAGTATTGTTATTTTTGCCAGTAAAGTGGAAGCTTGGAATGCTTCATTGTTACTTAGTTGAGCAGAGAAATATTTTCATGAATTCGGCCTTATTATGCCTTCAATAAATTTAAATTGTACAAATCATGGCTCAGTATTATCCAATTTATGTATGGTTTTGTAAGGGGTCATAGCTAGAAAAAAAAAACTTGTTGTTTTGAGGTGCAGGGGTAGCTTATGTGAGTAATGACAGAATAACAATAGATTTTGTTTGTATGGGGTGGTTGAGTTAGTTGAATTTCAGATGTAAACGTTGCTTTTCTTAAAAAAAAAAAAATCACACTTAAGATAGATGAAATTGTAACTCGATTATTTTTCAATCTTCTTCTCAGAAATCTGTTAAAGGAATGCTACTGCATATTGATGAAATGTTAAAATATTGGGCAGGTTTAGCCAAAGAGAAGTGCAGAACTGCAATGGGAAAATGGAGGGTGTAGGACTGGGAGATGGTCCCACTTCAAGCAATGCAGGGTCCAGTGGCGTTGCAAGCAGGAAGAGGAGACGATACCGGGTGAGAAGTCAATGATGGATAATGCAAAAGGAGGGGGGATAGCGAAAATATGATGCAGGAGGCGTTGAAGACACGCTGAAGGATACTATTTACTGTTTTTGCTTATGTTAGGAATAAGTGCATTTTGTGATGTTTGTTGAGATCTCTTTTCTGTTTTGGTCTATCTGTGATGTTGCAATTGGTATGTTTAGAAGGGTTTCTTAAGTGGCTGCTATGGAGTGGGTCAATGAGGATTGTAGGTTGTAAAACTTTGTTATTTTGTTTCTATATGAAACAGGTAGCTCTGAAAAAGGCTACTGTTTTAAAAAAAAAAAAAGATATATTCATCTAGAATCTAAGAAGATCTCTGTACATAAACTCACAAGATTATTCCAGGACAAAAGAAATAAAAAGACAAGAAACAAAAAAAAAAAAAATAGAAGAAAAGTCATAAGATCGATATGCATGATTAACTAGATCACGTGTTGGCAAATAAAAACCACTGGCTTGCTCTACTTCCAGCGCCTATAAAGTGCTGTACAGATTTGCATTTTGCTTGCTCTACTTCCAGCATAGAATAGAAGCATCTCAAATTGTACAGTTTGTACAATAAGGTACAAGTATCTATAAAAAGGTACATAGTACAAGCATCTCAGTAAAAAGGGATCAAAATCAGGTACACGGGTACAAGCATATCAAAATAGTAATAAAACAGGTAACAGTTTCTATTTCCAGCGCAATATCAGTATAATAACAGCATAATAACAGCATCTCGAAATAGTAATAAGGTACACTGGTACAAGCATCTCAAAATAGTAATAATGTACACAGGTACAAGCATCTCAAACTAGTAATGCTGACTCATTCCCCAATATCTAAACTAAACTAACCATAATAACAACATCATCAAAATACATTGCTTCAGTTATGCTAAACTAATCATAATCAACATCATATTGCTTCCATCCCAACAGCATCTGGACATACTGCACCTTTTTTAACTGCCTTTCTGGCCTTCTCTTTCTGCAAAAAAATGGATTAATAGATTAGATATTTGAGTTATTACATTACACATGGACTATTTGAGTGCTTCTTTACACGTTCTATTTCTGTTACATGAGTAGGACCTCAACAGTAAGCAATTTGTTACATGCCTAAATTTTACAGTAAGCACATATTAGTCAAGTCTCAGTTTGAATAACTGTAAAAAAAAAAATTGAATCCACAGCCAAATAAGGTCTGCAACCTTCCATCTAATACAATTCCATATATGAGCATGCTTATATGTACAGATTGGATTGAGATACTCCTGATCAACTTTTAAGCATTGAGCTATGAAGAAACAATAAAAAGAAAACTTGCTAAGTATTGGGACAATTACATTCAGATTCTGGTACTCGCAATGAACAAAAATTTGACTGGAAATCGATATTATAGGAGAAATTCGACATTATACATTGACAACATGAAAATCCATCGCAAGAATTTGTTTGACAACAACTTTTGCCTTTTCGGTTCCAGTAACCCAAATTATTTCACACCAAATTGCTGGAAATTGTGACATTTCCCAAATTGCTCAAAACCAAAACAAATTGCTCAATAAAAGAAAATGCGATGCAAAAACAAAAGAGACGAACCTGGTTCATGCGAGTGAGATGGATGCCATGCGAGAGCGATCGATTCACAGTCAGAGGAGACGAGACGAATTTTTAGGCGACTGGTTTGTGCGCACGAGAGAGAGAGAAAGACTTAATCTTCAGGACAAGAGGGGAGATGAGAGGAGAACTTAGGGTTTCGATGTACATTCTCCTGGTTTGATCGAGATGAGAGGAGAGGAGAGAAGAAAAGTTTCTGGTTTGTGCGTGAGAGAGAAGGTTTCGCGAGGGAGAGAAGAGTTTCGATTCAGTTTGGGTTTAATCTGGATCGATTTGGTTAGATTCGTGAGGGTATAATAGTCATATATTTATTTCTTTTTTATTTAACAATATTTTATAATATAAAATAGGCCACAAGGGTAAACGAAGGAGTCTGAAATTTAGAGGGGCAAAATCAGGAGTTTTTATTTTTGGAGGGCAAATCCTCTATTTTTCCAGTTTTAAGGGGTACAGACAAAATTTTCCCAAAAAGTTTTCTCACATATTCTTGTTGTCATTTATTCTCCACTCAAATTACAAGCAAGAGAGAGTAAGAGAGAGCTAATGCCAACCTTCAATTTTTCGCTGGAAGAAGAGAGAGACAGAGCCTGAGGTTAGGATTTGTACTGTTACCTTCGATTCGTACTCTTCTGGTGGAGAGAGAGGCGTAGAAGGCTGATCGAAGGAGGTTGATCGAGTTGCTCTGAGAGGTGCTGATCGCTTTGCAACGAGAGGGGGTGGAGCGTATACGAAGTAGGATCGACGATCGCCTTTCAAGCCTCCACGATCGTAGCTGGCTTTCGTTTTTCTTTCTTTTTTCTCTCTAAAACCTCACGGCTCACGGGAAAGAGGAAGGGGATACAAAGAAACATATACGATACGAAGCGTATACACGTTTTTCTTTTTTTGGATGGATTTGAGATCCAACCGTCCGTTTGGATCGGATGGCTGAGGTTGCGAGACGTCCACTGGATGGTTGTGATACGACTCCACGGGATCCACATCCTCAGCAGCCATAAGTTTGGCTGTTCCAAACAGCCATACCTTTTTATTTCTGATATTTCAACATTTTAAAATTCAAATGTTGAATCCAAACCGTTGATCTTGTTTAATTTTACGGGCGATGCATTTTCATATAAGTTTTATGAAATTTGGAGTTGATTTGATACTAGATCAAGTGGTTAACAAATGAACGAATCTGGTTAACTATCACTGATTAATTCTAATACGTTCATAATTTGGTCACTTAATCAAATATCAAATCGATTCCAAATTTTATAAAACTTATATGAAAATGCATCGCCCGTAAAATTGAACAAAATCAACGGTTTGGATTCAACATTTGAATTTTAAAATGTTGAAATATTAAAAAAAAAGAGTTTGGCTGTTTGGAACAGCCAAATCTCTGGCTGCTGAGGATGTGGTTCCCGACTCCACGCCGCTTCAGCAGCTTGTTCCTCTCTCACACTCACTACCTCCCTCTTTCTCCTCTCCCCTTGATCTCTTGTAGATACATACATACATACATACAATGGAGATTGCATCATGCTATCTCGAAGGGAACGCAGACGCAGTCGAGTTCTGTCCCCACAATCCCTTCCACCACATCTTCGCTGCTGCTACTTACACTTTACAAGAGAAAGGCCAATCCGAGAGCCACAGAGCCGGTACCATTTCCCTTTTCTCTTGTCCACCTTCTTCCACTGATGCCGAGGATGCACGTGATACTGGTCTCCAATTGTTGCATCGTGAAGAAACACCTGGTATTTTTGACATTAAGTGGAGTCCTGTTGGAGAGGGAAGTGGTAGTACATGCCAGTCGTTGCTAGCCCTTGCTGATGCTGATGGGTTCTTGAGTATTCGTGAATTACAAGCTGATATTGCAAATGGGGATCAAGGTAATTTTAAATTGATCATGATCCTGATTATGTTTGTGTTTGTGAGTAATTTTTACTATGAAATGTGGCCCAAGGAAATACCATAGATGGTCAACTAGAAATCTTCATATAAGTATCAAGTGTGAAATGGGAACTACTTTGTGCTGATTAATGATTGTTGGTACTTTTAGTCTTTACCAGTGGGATCCTCTTTTATATAGCAAGTGAAAGAGAATATGTTTTATACCGGTCAGGTCCAAGCCCTATCATTTGAACAAGTACTGTAATTCTGATTGTCATACCAAATTGATCAGTGCCTGTACTATTGCATAGGAAACATGTGAAATTAGTATGTCTGTTTGGTTTATGGTAGCCATCTTTTTTGTTAACCTAGCATTGGAGTATGAAAAATGCAGGGATTAGTTTGAAGGAGATTTGCAATGACAAGGTCAGTTCATCCATGTGCCTTTATGTTGACTGGAGACAATCTGGTGACTCTCTATCAGTTTCTCTTTCAGATGGTTCAGTATCCATAATTTCTTTCACTGAATCTGAACTGAAAGTATCGCAATCATGGGTAGCACACAAATTTGAAGCATGGACCACCAATTTTGACATATTTAATCCACACCTGTTATATAGCGGGTCTGACGATTGCTGCTTCTGCTGCTGGGACACCCGTCAGAACCCCTCTTTACCAGTTTTCCGAAACTCCAAGTCACACACAATGGGAGTTTGCTGCGTCTCTCAGAGCACCTCCAACCCCAACATGTTACTAACGGGGAGCTACGATGAGTCTCTAAGGGTTTGGGACATAAGGTCGGCCTCAAAACCGCTAGCTGAGAAGTCAATATGCTTAGGCGGAGGTGTTTGGAGAATAAAACCTCATCCATATGTTTCTGATATAGTGATTGCGGCTTGCATGCACAATGGATTTTCGGTTGTAAAAGTAGGAGGAGAAAGAGAAGAGGTGGTTGTACTGGAGAGATATGAAAAGCATGGCTCTTTGGCTTATGGGGTTGATTGGATGAAGAGTGAGAATGCAAGAAACGATTCTATTGTTGCCTCATGCTCGTTTTATGATCGGCTTCTTAGAGTGTGGAAACCTCAGTGTCTAATAGAAAAGCTGAATGGATGAGTTTTGCCAGTATAGCTCTTGGTAGTATTTTTCTAGGCCAGAGGTTTTTTTATATGACTACGTTTTGTTTTCTGTAAGATTTAATCAGTTTTGTCAGATCATAGTTGTTTTACTGTTGTATTGTTTCACCATGATCTCTAATATTGATGTAACAATTGTCACTATGGTAAATTTGTCGGTAATTTTATCGGGTTAGCGCTCATGAGTCATGACCTACTTTAAAAAAAAAAAAAAAATCATGACCTACTTTTGTCCCTGTCCTTTTGTGTAAATGCTTCTCCTTTTGAGGAAAAAAAAATTATTTTTCTTTTACGTTGTAAGATTCCAAAGCAGTAAAATCAGGATTTGGTTTTGTTGCATTTAGAATTACACAAAGCAAGCAACCATAGAAAGGCATGGCCTTATGCAATTCTCCATTTCTCCTTTTCATTGAAGCATGTGTAGTACGAATTGCATTGCAAGCAGACAAGCAGAAAATAACAGAAAATAACAGAATTGCATTTCTCCATTTCTCCTCTTCATTTTAGCCTGCTGGTTATCTAGCCATATAGGATTAGAATTAAAAAAAAAAAAAAGACAAACAGAAAATAACATACCATATTGGTATAATAATGCTGGCCTGGTATTGTGGGGTTCAGTTGTTGACTTATTGTACAATGTACAGTAAAGATTCGCGTCTACTTTGAAAAGAAACCAGGAAAAACCAATTTTAACATAAAACCACGATGAAAAGGGAAGTTTTTATTTTGAGGGAAATATTTTTGTCCGCCCGTGATTACGCTTGCCATGTGATCCGAGAAGTTAAGAGGAAAAAAAAATGGATCGAGTGCCAAAACTAGTATTAGTGTAAATCTACACTCAGATCAGTAATAATGGATCGAGTATAGCAGGCTAGCAGCGAAAAATTGGATAACATTTACCATAGGATATCTTGCGAACCAAATCACGGGGGACATTTGGCAAACCTCTATAAAAAGTAAAAACAACTGCAGTATAAATTCAGTGGTGGCCAATAGACCAAAAGCTGATGCCAAGTAAATGCAAGCCAGTGAGACCAAAAGAAAATGCAGAAATTTTAATATAAAAAATCCTTTCATAAATAATTTTCAGTACTTTTCATTTCGATAATTGACATTATTTTTTATGAACAAAAATTTTAACGGCAACATAATATTCTCTTCCCAAATTTCAAATACAAATTGCCTCCAATTTTTCCCCACCTTTTCTTTTTATTTTATTTTATTTTATTGGGACCTCATTCTGTGCTGGGAAAAGAAAACAAACTAAAAAAGTTTGGGAAAATTTTTTCAATACCCCTGAGAACTGAGAAAATAGAGGATTTGTCCTCCGAAAGTAAAAACTCGTGATTTTACCCCCCTGAATTTGAAATCACTTCTCTATTTGCCCTTCTGCCATATTTTATGTCATAAATAATTATTAAATAATTTAAAAAAATATATGTGACCATTATACCCTTACAAATCTAACCCAACCCATTCGCTGTTGAGTTGACTAAATCGATCCAAACTAAACCCAATCGAATCGAAACTTTTCTTCTCTTTGGCGCACGAAACCATAAGTTCTTCACTCCTCTCCTCTCAATGAAACCAGGAGAACTAAATCAAAACCCAAGCCTTTTACTCCTTTCCTCTCGCTCAAACCAAGAGAACCCTAAGTTCTTCTCTCCTCTCGATCAAACCAGAAACCCTAGGTTCTTCTCTCCTCTCCCTAAATTGCGCACAAACCAGGAGAACCCAGCAGGTCATGCATCAATTGCATCGTCGTTCGAGCATATCTGAATTTGTGTCGCATTTAGTGTCGTCGTCGAGCGTGGTAACCCAGCCTAGTCGAAATGAAGTTTTGATTTTGGTACTTTGGTATGGGGCTTTTAGAATAAATTGCTTGCTAGTATGGGGCTTTTAGAATGAATTGCTTGTGGGCAGAACAAATTACTGGTAGTATTTTTCATGAAATTTAGGCCATATGTAGCTAAAGCACTAAGTATTGTTATTTTTGCCAGTAAAGTGGAAGCTTGGAATGCTTCATTGTTACTTAGTTGAGCAGAGAAATATTTTCATGAATTCGGCCTTATTATGCCTTCAATAAATTTAAATTGTACAAATCATGGCTCAGTATTATCCAATTTATGTATGGTTTTGTAAGGGGTCATAGCTAGAAAAAAAAAACTTGTTGTTTTGAGGTGCAGGGGTAGCTTATGTGAGTAATGACAGAATAACAATAGATTTTGTTTGTATGGGGTGGTTGAGTTAGTTGAATTTCAGATGTAAACGTTGCTTTTCTTAAAAAAAAAAAAATCACACTTAAGATAGATGAAATTGTAACTCGATTATTTTTCAATCTTCTTCTCAGAAATCTGTTAAAGGAATGCTACTGCATATTGATGAAATGTTAAAATATTGGGCAGGTTTAGCCAAAGAGAAGTGCAGAACTGCAATGGGAAAATGGAGGGTGTAGGACTGGGAGATGGTCCCACTTCAAGCAATGCAGGGTCCAGTGGCGTTGCAAGCAGGAAGAGGAGACGATACCGGGTGAGAAGTCAATGATGGATAATGCAAAAGGAGGGGGGATAGCGAAAATATGATGCAGGAGGCGTTGAAGACACGCTGAAGGATACTATTTACTGTTTTTGCTTATGTTAGGAATAAGTGCATTTTGTGATGTTTGTTGAGATCTCTTTTCTGTTTTGGTCTATCTGTGATGTTGCAATTGGTATGTTTAGAAGGGTTTCTTAAGTGGCTGCTATGGAGTGGGTCAATGAGGATTGTAGGTTGTAAAACTTTGTTATTTTGTTTCTATATGAAACAGGTAGCTCTGAAAAAGGCTACTGTTTTAAAAAAAAAAAAAGATATATTCATCTAGAATCTAAGAAGATCTCTGTACATAAACTCACAAGATTATTCCAGGACAAAAGAAATAAAAAGACAAGAAACAAAAAAAAAAAAAATAGAAGAAAAGTCATAAGATCGATATGCATGATTAACTAGATCACGTGTTGGCAAATAAAAACCACTGGCTTGCTCTACTTCCAGCGCCTATAAAGTGCTGTACAGATTTGCATTTTGCTTGCTCTACTTCCAGCATAGAATAGAAGCATCTCAAATTGTACAGTTTGTACAATAAGGTACAAGTATCTATAAAAAGGTACATAGTACAAGCATCTCAGTAAAAAGGGATCAAAATCAGGTACACGGGTACAAGCATATCAAAATAGTAATAAAACAGGTAACAGTTTCTATTTCCAGCGCAATATCAGTATAATAACAGCATAATAACAGCATCTCGAAATAGTAATAAGGTACACTGGTACAAGCATCTCAAAATAGTAATAATGTACACAGGTACAAGCATCTCAAACTAGTAATGCTGACTCATTCCCCAATATCTAAACTAAACTAACCATAATAACAGCATCATCAAAATACATTGCTTCAGTTATGCTAAACTAATCATAATCAACATCATATTGCTTCCATCCCAACAGCATCTGGACATACTGCACCTTTTTTAACTGCCTTTCTGGCCTTCTCTTTCTGCAAAAAAATGGATTAATAGATTAGATATTTGAGTTATTACATTACACATGGACTATTTGAGTGCTTCTTTACACGTTCTATTTCTGTTACATGAGTAGGACCTCAACAGTAAGCAATTTGTTACATGCCTAAATTTTACAGTAAGCACATATTAGTCAAGTCTCAGTTTGAATAACTGTAAAAAAAAAAAATTGAATCCACAGCCAAATAAGGTCTGCAACCTTCCATCTAATACAATTCCATATATGAGCATGCTTATATGTACAGATTGGATTGAGATACTCCTGATCAACTTTTAAGCATTGAGCTATGAAGAAACAATAAAAAGAAAACTTGCTAAGTATTGGGACAATTACATTCAGATTCTGGTACTCGCAATGAACAAAAATTTGACTGGAAATCGATATTATAGGAGAAATTCGACATTATACATTGACAACATGAAAATCCATCGCAAGAATTTGTTTGACAACAACTTTTGCCTTTTCAGTTCCAGTAACCCAAATTATTTCACACCAAATTGCTGGAAATTGTGACATTTCCCAAATTGCTCAAAACCAAAACAAATTGCTCAATAAAAGAAAATGCGATGCAAAAACAAAAGAGACGAACCTGGTTCATGCAAGTGAGATGGATGCCATGCGAGAGCGATCGATTCACAGTCAGAGGAGACGAGACGAATTTTTAGGCGACTGGTTTGTGCGCACGAGAGAGAGAGAAAGACTTAATCTTCAGGACAAGAGGGGAGATGAGAGGAGAACTTAGGGCTTCGATGTACATTCTCCTGGTTTGATCGAGATGAGAGGAGAGGAGAGAAGAAAAGTTTCTGGTTTGTGCGTGAGAGAGAAGGTTTCGCGAGGGAGAGAAGAGTTTCGATTCGGTTTGGGTTTAATCTGGATCGATTTGGTTAGATTCGTGAGGGTATAATAGTCATATATTTATTTCTTTTTTATTTAACAATATTTTATAATATAAAATAGGCCACAAGGGTAAATGAAGGAGTCTGAAATTTAGAGGGGCAAAATCAGGAGTTTTTATTTTTGGAGGGCAAATTCTCTATTTTTCCAGTTTTAAGGGGTACAGACAAAATTTTCCCAAAAAGTTTTCTCACATATTCTTGTTGTCATTTATTCTCCACTCTGACAAAACTAGTGCATTATCTGGAGCATTTTAGCACTAGCTAAATTTAAGGTTTCCTTACATAGTGATGGTACCTTTTGCCTAGAACATATATCCAAGCATTTGTTTAAACCATTTTACTATTAGATCCCACTTTAGGTATGGCAGTGGCAAGCCCCACAATTGGTGGTAGGGGCACGGGGCACCCCTTTTCTTTGAGTGGGAGCAGTTGCTCCACCACCATATGCTTTTTAATATTATTTTTTACTTATACTAGGTTACTTATTTGGATGGTTGAGAACATAAATTATATAATATGGCTCAATGGATAACTGTACATCTAAAATGAGTTCAGCAAATTTCATAGTGTCAAGTTAATTTTCACTTTTCAGTTGTGCTCCTTATCAGACTCCATGAAGTTGGGGTATTATATGATCGGTTATTTATAGTCGATGTTAATAATTGGTATCCAGCTGTAATTTTTAGAATAAATATAGTAAGAGGATGCTAATTTAGTGGATGGTTAGTGAAAGGTAAAGTTTTGGATAAGCATGCACTTGGGAGCATTGATAATAAGTACCACTTTTCGTTTTATTCTTTTTTTTTTCTTGGAAATTTAAAAGAACAAAGATACATATATGCCAAATACCAAAGGATATTAATAATACATCTAATTGTGTACAGCTAAAATTTTAATCCATGACATATCAATCATCATTCTAATTCCTAAACACTATGCAACGTACTTATTGTTTTGTTTTGCCTTTGCTCACAAGACAACATATATTTACAAATCACAACACCATGCGTGTAGTAATTGTTTCTCGGAATTGAAGAGCTTTTGCTCCAATTAAGTTAATTGGTCTAATGGTCTTCTTATTTAATTATTAATCTGTGTCAAAATATAGTATCCTCACGCTTTATTAAACACTCTTGATTAGATCATTACTTGCTGCTCACTTGTTCTCGCCTGACAGCGAAAATAACAAGAACTTATTCATTACTTGGGGAAAGTATGCAACAAACAATAATTCCAGTTTCTTACAAAGGTAGCAAAAGCTTGTCAAAGTGGCACACACATTCTTTTAATCTTTTATTGTTTACACTTAGTGGTTACAGCATATTGAATTAATCCTTTGTTTAATAAAACAAAAGCTTTCTCCCCTCACTACAAATCACTTGTTACCAGCTATTTAAAGGCCAACATACATTCTTTCTGCTCCACCTCTCTCTATCTCCTCCCTTCTCTCTCTAGGATAGTGAAAGAGGTAGAATGGATAATGATGCGTGGCAAGATTCACTACACCAGTCTTAAAAGGTAGAACCTTTTGGAGAGGAGAGGAGAGGAGAAGAGAAGAGAGCTGATTCATGTCTTTACCTTTCTGTTTTGAGGTCTTTCTCTTTCTCTTCTCTTCACCCCCTCTCCAATTACAAAACAGTTTGTCATGTGAGATTTCAAGCTCAAGCCATGGCAAACCGGCAAGTCAACCTACGGCAAGTGGTGAGCTCCTTATCAGGATATCACTATCATCTTTCTTTTTATTTTCACTTGTTTTCTTGTAAGATAAACAAATAATCAATCAGATATGATCCTACTATAGTGAAAGAAAGGGTATCTTTACTAAAGTGTTCGGTTGTTCTCTGATGGCAGTTGTGTACTAGTTATGTTTTGTTATTAAGCAATCTATTGTGCCTTCCTGTGCAATTATGTTTGTTTTGGTCTTTCTGGGAATATATATACTGATAGCAAATTAATTTAACTACATACCAGTGAAAAGTTTTACCAAATTTATGCTATTAAAATTATAAATATCTTATCACAATTTAAAAAGTAATTACTTACCATCAAATAATAATTTGAAAATTAAACTGTTCGATATCATTGTCCTTATATCAGCACTGAAACAATGTTCAAATTGTGCTAAATTTACTATATGATTAATTTGGATAAAAGACAACACGTTTATAATTTTATATATAGCTTTTGACATCTCTCGTAATTCTTGGAGTAATAAGTCGAAGTCACCATATCCGCTGCCTTCTTACATTATTTTATATTCTACATGTTTCTAGCATTGCCATGCCCATGGAAAGGAATCTTATACACAATATTTACTAGTCACGTTTCAAATAAATACAATAAAAGAATATATATTAATATAATTATAATATATCCGAAAATGACACATCTAGAATACACTCAAACCTCTTCATTTGTTTTCACATAATCTCGCAAAGGGTTACTGTTGGACCATAAATCGTCCTAAAAAATTGGATAAAAAAAATTTAATTCTTCCATGACCCCTTACCAGCTAGGAGCAGAGATGCATAAAGCAGCTCATTCCATGAATCAGGTACACCAGGTAAGCACCAGTGACTACAATCTTGTGATTTCTCAGCTGCAATTTGTTCTTCTGGGGTGTTGTATCTCTTTCTATAGATAGAAGGGTGTGCATCTTTTCTATAGTCGGTTAACCGGCTTATGTTGAGGTATATAACAGGAGTTTTCATTTGTCTCAAAACATGTTCTAATGCTCTGTTCTTTGAAGGGTAATGAGAGAGAAATGATTCGTTGAATATTGGTTCAGTTTCTTTATGACAATGGCCTCCTGAGTTCCACTGCCCCCCTCTAAAACCAAATCAAACATCATTGTTATGTTAGCAATTGCCAATCTAAAAGACAGCCTCAGAAAAAAAAAAAAAATAAATAAAATTAAACATACTTGAAATGTGTGAGGGAATAACCACGAAACACGACCTGGGTTTTTTTTGGGTTGATATTGGCATCGACCCATTTAGCCCATGTCAAGAGTGCCTTTTTGTATGCTTTTAGCACCTTTAGTACAGGGTACACATACTGACCCTCTTGATAGTAGTTTATCCTGTTTGTTGATTATGGAGAAAATCAGAAAAATATTAAAAGGTGTATAGACAGCTAGTTGTCAAAGTTAATACATGGCTTAAAAATGCATGAGCATACCCTTTAGAAGTTTTCTCATGGGTCCACCAATGACCCGTATTGAACACAATTACATCAGCCTTTTGGTATGCCAAAGCAGTGTCATCCAATATATCCAGTCTAAGTTTCTCATCCTCAAACCCGTTACTGTTCTGTGACACAACCTCTTTTACCAGAAATGTTGATCTGACAAAATCCACGTAGCACTTGTAGTCCTGGATTGTGATTAAACGTACTTCTCAATTACAAACAAGGGTTTAAACATGAAGAAATATGGTTTAACGAAGTGTATAATAGCACAATTGATATATTATTAGTCATATTCATAAATTTATTTTAATGCAATCTGTGGTTCCAACTTTATATGCCTAGACTAGAGATCTGTACTACCTAAAACTCAGCCCTGAAACATTTTGGGCCAACTACTGTTTTTGATATAAGACCAGGATTAATGCAATCTTCTTTAAATTTGACAAGAAGCCCACCATAAAAAATATAAAAAAGCATTAGTAGGTAATATGCATACCTTGAATCTAAAGGAGTAATAACCACTTGTCTTAAAACGTTTTTTCCCTGATGCCTCAAAAACTCTAGTCTTATCTTGAACAGCATGACGAAGAATACAAACCAATGATTCCCACATATTTCTATTCAGTGAGTCACCCGCAAAAAGTAACCTCTTGCCTCTTAACCTTTCTAGAAAATCAGTTGCATTCAACCTAGAAACCAAGGCCAGAAAGAAAAAGAATGTTATAATTCTCACGTTTCATCTGAAAATTGAGGTATCTACAGGCTACATTACCTCGAGAGCCACAATTAACAGAAACAAGCTCAGCAAGATCCAAGATATTTGTAATTTAGGTACATCAATTTCATCAAAAATTTTGACAGTACTGCGCTACCAACAATGCAAATAATCCCTACATAATTGAAGAATAATTACTAGCTAATTGTTTCTATTGTATGTATACTGTCATCATCTCAAGCATAATAATAGACAACTCACATGCCGCTTTTTTCATCTAAGAGAGAAATTATTTTGAAAACACAAAAACTATTCTTAATATAATCATTAATTTCGCAAAAAGTAAGGGAATAACAAGGAATTTGCATATGGCTGATTGAGATACCTGTTTGTTCATGCAGTACTGAAAACCTATTAGTGAATAGAACCGTTACAATATCAATTAAAGACTATTTCCAGTGTACCTAGAATAGGCAGTGACTAAATAGGATTAAACTAAAGTACGTGCGGATGTAATAGGTTAATGAGACACTGAGCGATTGGGTTATATATACCCTTGTAACCATTTCTGAGAATTAATCAATATACCATTCTTTCATTTACATTTATTATTTCCTTTCTCTTACAATCACAATCAAGAACTGTTTCAAAACCACATATTCAAAAATTATTATGGCATCATTCACAAATCATGTTATAATTTGTAAAATTTGGTACTCTGTTACTATTTAGAATCCTCAACTAAACAAGAGAGTTGTTAGGCTTAACATCAATACCAAAAAAGAGAGGAGAATTAAAAAGCAAATTTAAATTACCTTGGGATATGGCACTGGTTAGGTTGCCATCTCCATCTCAAATAATCATGGTCAGGTCTTCCATTCTTAAAACAATTAAAATCGTCATCTATATATGGGCACGAACCGGGTGGATAAAGTGCGCCACTCTCATCTCTCACCCATTTTCCATCAAATATATCACATTGTTGGTTTTGCAATGGACCAAACTTTAATTCAGTTTTATTGTAACTATGGCTCATGTTATTCCCTTGATCCTTTTGTTGAATGGTACTCATTTTGTCCAATAAAACATCATTCCCATGGGGTTTTTCTAATGAGGTATTTTCTTCGGTAGAATTTGCCTTCAATAATGGCTTCTCCAAATTATTTGGAACTGTCAAGTTCCCTTCAATTGGATTCAAAATTGTGGTGCTATTAGAAGAAACACTGGTTGTATTATACAAAGGAGGGCTTAAAACTTGATGAGTATAGTTAATTGTTGAATTCCCTGATGGCAATAGTTCCACATTTGAACTTCCATTTCCTCCATCATGCCCCCAATTTTTTGAATTATCCTGAACTGAACTCCAGTTCCCTCCATTTAACTTCTCAAAATGCGGCTCTTCTATACTGGAAGGAGATGAAGAGGGCCCATTTAAAGTAGCATTGTTGGAAGTGAAATTTGCCCCACCAAAAATCTCCAATGGCAGTTTTTCTATGGTAGAAGTTGCATTTGAAGAATAATTTACAAAGTTATTGTTGGAGTTCAAAATCCCTGGTTGAACAGCACTAAAGTTTGCATCCTTTACACCAGGAACCCTTTCACGACCTCTGTCCAGTTCTAATTCGACTGGAGAAGAGGAAAAATTGCGAAAAGATAAGGAATTGAACCAAGGAAATAGAGAAGAGGAGGAAGAAGTGGCAGTGAATAATAAAATGAGTAAGAGAGAAACAACAACACCTAGGGTAAAACCAGAAGCAAGGCTCCACTCAGAGAAAGCAGAGAGCTTCTTCCTCCAGTCCATGTAAGCATATTAGTAGAGACTAAAGAGATGGATAGAGCGAGAGAAAAAAAGAAAGGAGGAAAAAAAAGGAGTAAAAGAGGAGCGTGGTGTGAAGAGTTCGAGGCTCTTTTTCTTTTCCCAAAGAGAGGAGATGCTTTGTACTAATCTAGTCTAGTGCTGCTCACATTGTACGGAGGAGATAGTACAGATGAGGCAGAGAATTTAATGAGATCTAACCAAGATTTTGAATTCCTCATACTCATTAATTTAATAACCCCATCTCTTTCCTTTCTTTGAAACTGGACAAGAACAAAATCTGTGTCTTATTAGTTGTCTGGTGTCATACTTATGCGGTATTACTAAACTATAAGATTAAGAGGTAAACAACCACGAAGAGGTATATGACTATATGTATTTACTTCAAAAGGTACGGGATCCTCTGCAACAATAACCCTCATAGTGACGTGTCGGTTCCACATGATAATGTTTATGGCAAAATTGGATATATCTTCGTGGTATCTTCTCCATTTGGAAATAACTTCCTTTTAAAATCTTCAAGGTTAGATATAACTCTCTGTAATTTTCCAATTCAGTATATAAATCATTTTTGTTGATTGCAACCATATGTTATATAGAAGAAATCATTTTTACAATCATATGTTATATAGAAGAAATCATTTTTACAATCATATTTCAATCACGTAGCTACTATCCTTCTTTTTCCGGACTGTTAATAATTTGATAGATGCCTATCATATTAAAATATGATTGTGAATTTTTTTTTAATTTCGAAGATTTAGAAATTCTTTCCGAATAAAAAATATTCAAGGAGTACCATCCAAAGAATATGTGGCTGTGAGAGAAGGTTGGACCAATTGTTATCCCAATATATTTATAGATGATCCGGGAGGCAACTCTCCGTTCCTGCCAAAAAGAAAGGAAATAGAAGTGGACCATGAGGTGAAGGTTAGATCAAAGGAATCAAACAGCTAGGCCCAAGCTGTTACAACGTTATATGGATGGTCCATACAGTCAGTCATGGGCCTGATCGAGTTCGATTCGGGTAAACATCAATTAGACTCGTGTCGTGTACAAATTTAAGTCGGCTCGTGGTCATGGGTTAGCTCTCAAGCTCGGTTGAGCTCGTGAGTCGTGACAGTGGTAAAAGGAGAGAGAAAATCTAATGATAAAATAAATATTTTTTTACTTCTGTTTTTATGCCCCTGAAGTCTCTAAATATGCAACTGCCAGCCGAACTAAATTTGAAGATCTAGACAACACCTTTCTTTTTCATATTTTTTTTCCCTTTCCCTCCCTAGTCTCAGGGCTCGTTTGGATCGTATGGGAATAAGAAAGGAATAAGAATTTTAGAAAGAAAACGTTGGAAAGTGTGTAACTTTGTGAAGAGTTTTATGCTTAGGAAGAAGCTATTTCTAGCCCATCCAAATGGAGCCAATATATATATGTGGTTAAGAATTTAAAGGTATAATAATAACTTATACTGATGAATCTACATTTTGACCCTCAAAAGAAAAAACAACTTGTACTGATGAAAATTTTTGACAATCACGATAATCAACTTGATGTTCTTCAAAAATTAAAAAAATAAAATTATAAATACACTTCTGTAGAAATTTATAGGTTTAGTATTTAATTCAGCGTTATTTAATAATTAATTGTTCCGGCATATATGGAAAAATTTATGAGTTAATTTTATTAGCATTTAATGATGACCAAATTATTGTGGATCAAATTTGATGCTCGTTCTGCGTAACTAACGACAAACGAATTTCGAGTTTTTCATTTTGATGCATTTCATAATCTGACCATGTGTTTTCACTTTCTCATGTATGACATCAATCTATATACCCCAGTCCAAATTTAACTCGGCTATAAGACTAGGAACCCAATGTTTTGTGATTTTCTGTTCTAGGTCTGAGCGAGTCATTTCTGTCATTTGTTTTCTGGGATTACTAGACCTTATATAAACCTTCCGTACACTCTTGGATAAATCTGACAGCTGAAATGACGCTAAGCAGCACTGCTGTTTATTACGGTTCGTTTAGAAAGAGGAGTTCGTACGGGGTTATTAAAGGCTATGTTTGGCAGTGGGTGCGAACAAGGTGTTCGCGAACAAGCGGTATTCGTGCGAACCAAACACCGAGGAGAATACCGAACAGTGGCGAATTAGGAGTGTTCCTGGATTCTGACTTTTTGGAGAACATGCGAACTAGGGATCGCGAACTTGGAAAAGGTTTTTTAATGGGTCTTGGGTTCTGGGATTGGTATTCGCGCCTTGTTCTAGCCTCGTGCCAAACATAGCCAAGTGAATTTGCCTAAATACAAAATAAATGCCAAAAAAAAAAAAAACATGGAGAAGGAGAAACAATAGTTATGAGGTATCGAATTATTTCCTTACTATAAAATCGTGACACATAAAAAAAAATTAAATTCTTGGGTTCAATTCACGGAGAGAGCATTTATTTTGAAATTTCTTATAACAAAATCGTTGGTTTCAATCCAACCTTAAATAAAAACATTTAAAACAATAATTGTACTTCTTTTCTTTCATTTCCTTCCCTTTCTTTTTTTTTTTTTTTGTACTAAACTCTCTTTTCCGTGAAGAAATATAGCCTTCTTCTTTCTTTTTTTTCGTTTTAAAAAAAAAATAGAACTATAAAAGAGTGTGAAATTAATTTCTTATTCAAACTGGGTTGTTTAGCCCAGTGGTTTCGCTCTATTCCGCCAACTAAGTGGTTCTTGGTTCGATTCACGGAAAGAGCATTTATTGTCAAATTTCTTATAACAAAATCGTTGGTTTCAAACGAATCTTCAAAAAAAAAAAAAAAATTCTCAATCAATAATTTATAATTTATAGCTCACATCACGCAAATGATCCAGTATTTGAGCCTCATTAGTTAATTCTTCCTCTTCATTTTTTCTTTTTTGAATTCATAACTTTGATGTAGAATCCTTGCAATTTCTTATTAATTTAACTAGGATGATCAAATAATGTAATACAAACTATCGTGATAATACTTTTGCATGACAACAATATTGAAACAAGATACTTTCAGCATCCTTTTATTTTAAACATAGCACAAGCTCTCTCTAGCAATCCTCCGGCAAAAGCACAGTAGAGAAACTGAAAAAGAGAAAACAAAAGAGGAAAAAAAATACACATGCATGTACATATAGAACTGACTACAAGGACGCTAATGAGGATGCCGACCACACCATTTCATCATCTTATCATGCACTTTATCTGCGTGGTGAAAGATGATAATTCGCAATGAGGCCTTCCAAAATAAAGCTCCAAAATACATCCAAAATCCTATAATAAAACCTAAAATTACAGAACAAATTAACCAAATCACTTCAAGTTTTTTATCTCCTGCTTCGTTATTCATTACTGGCACTATGGAATTGTTGTTCGTCGAGCAATTATTTGGTAAGGGAAATCCACACAAACCATCGTTATCACTAAAAACTGACGGGTTAAATGTTTGAAGTTGTGAGCCAAGTGGAATCTGGCCTGTCAGTTTGTTATGCGACAAATTTAGAGTATCTAAGGATGTCAAGTGTGATATGCTTTTAGGAATAGTTCCTGACAAGTGATTCATTGATAAGTCGAGGACCTCTAATGATGTCAGATTACCAATGTTTTGCGGAATCACACCGCTAAGTTGATTTCTTGATAAATTGAGAAAATTGAGGCCTTGAAGTTTGACTATATCTTCAGGAATTTCACCTGAGAGAGAGTTGCACGAAAGATCAATCCCTTTCAATAGGCCAATGATTAGATACTCTACGACTTCTCCTTTCCATGTTAATACGATGTATTCTTTGAAGTTAAGTTCAAGGTTAATATAACTTTGATCTGATACAGTTTTCAGAATCATGGAGGGCATATGCGATAAACTACGGGGTATTGGACCGCTGAGATTATTATCGGAAAGATCCAATAATTGAAGCTTTTTAAGCATTGATAGTTGAGGAGGGATATATCCATGGAACTGATTTGATTGTAGGCGAAGAACTAGTAGAACTGGAAAGCTAGACCCTATCCATGAGGGTATTTCATCAGATATCTTGTTTACTCCAATATCTATTAATCCGAGACTGGTCCAATTTCCTTGGAGGAAAGGAAATTTACCGACAAGTCTGTTGTTGCTCAAGTGCAGACTTTCTAAATTTGAGGCTGAAAATTAGAAAAATTTCGAGCAATAAGAATTATACATAATAAATAAAAATATCAAGACAGTTTAAAGATATTGGATTTCTTGTATTAATTATTGAATCGACTGTTTATGGGAAAAGAAGAAGGCCATAAGGGTTGGAATGGGCTACATTATGCCAAACTTTGCAATGCAAATGAGATAAACTAACCAGTATAAAAATAATAAATAGATTAGAAGAAACGGAGAATACAATACTTATCGGACATATTATATCAATGAGTAATGATAGAGTCAAATATATTAGATACTTAAGTCTGTCAAACGTGATCAAGTAGTAAATTTTGAAATTACAATTGTCAGTCCAAACCGCTCAATTTGTTGTTCATGATGAGATCTCTTTGGAGATCAAATTATATATATATATATATATATATATATATATATAGAGAGAGAGAGAGAGAGAGAGAATGGATATAGTATACTGATGTATACGGATCGTCTCCGTACACACGAGTCGTTTTTCAAGATCCAAAATTCAAACGGTAAATCCAAACAGTTCAAGTTGTTATCCGTATTGAAAAACCTAGATAGACCAAATTTTACATTTTTTCGAATTTTTTTGCTATTTATTATGATATTTTCAGATTGGAGGGCCTGAAATGCTCCAATTATAGCGTTTTTTGAAAATATCATAATAAATAGCAAAAAAATTTGAAAAAATATAGAATTTGGTCTATCTAGGTTTTTCAATACGGAGAACAACTTGAATGGTTCGGATTTACCGTTTGAATTTTGGATCTTGAAAAACGACTTATGTGTACGGAGACGATCCGTACAAATCAGTGTACTATATCCATTCTCTACATATATATATATATAATTTTTATTGAATTTAAAAAAAAATTAATGTAATTAATTTTGAACCATCCAATTTTAAAAAATAAAAAAGGCTAAAAATTTTGAAAAATATAAAATTTGATGTCCATAATAATTTTATTATGGAGATCACAATTAGAGGTTCGGATTGGCAGATTGAAATTCCAACAATTAAATTTTAAATTGTTTTTGACGTCAAATACATTTCATTCTAACATTACTTTTATATTTTTATTGAATGTAAGATAATTATGGAGAGTCATGTACCTTGTATCAAAGGCATGCTTGAAAACTTATTGTTACTCAAAACGAGGACTCTCAGTGCAGTTGAATTTGCCATTTCTTTTGGAATGTCTCCCGTGAGACTATTGTTATCTAAAAACAATTGTTCTAGTTGGGACATATCTACAAAACCTTGTGGGATTTCACCGTAGATTTCATTTTCTTCCAAAGACAAAGAATATAATCCTTTCAGGGTTAAGTTCCAAGTTGGCAGTCTCCCATAAAAAAAGTTTTGAGAAAGGTCAACATAAAAAAGGTTGGGAATCACACCAAATATCTGCGAAATGTCTGCCCTGATATCGTTTGTCGCAAGGTCGAGGTTTCCTAAGCTTGTGCAGTTTTTAAAAGTGATAGGGAGTAAGCTGTTGAAGGTGTTATTTGAGGCCCATAAAGCTTCGAGACCACCCTTACATAAGGATGGTGGAACCACACCGATTAAATTGTTATTTGATAAATCAATGATTCTAAGGTTGGTATTATTGCCAAGGTATGGAGTTATGGAACCATTGAGTTGGTTGTTGTTTAGATACAAATCGGTGAGGTGGGGAAGTTGTGCGATGGTAGCGGGCACCTCCCATTGCAACTTATTATAACTGAAATCGATATATTGTAGCGCTGTCATGTTTCCGATCTCTAAGGGTATAATACTATTTAATTTATTATTCACCAAATATAGTTGAGCTAACCTGGTGAGATGCCCAATTGCCCTTGGAATTGTACCAGTTAAATAATTGTACGAGAAGTCAAGTTGTTCTAAATTGGATAGGTTCTCAAGACTGGTAGGAATTTCACCGGTTAAATTATTATTGCCCAGGAAAAGAATTCGCAAATTGGACATGTTTAAGATGGCACTAGGAATTGAACCGGTTAACTGATTATATGAGAGGTTAAGATCTGTTAATCTGGACAGGTTTAGGATGGCACTAGGAATTGAACCGGTTAACTGATTATATGAGAGGTCAAGATCTGTTAATCTGGACAGGTTTAGGATGGCACTAGAAATTGAACCGGTTAACTGATTCCATGAGAGGTCAAGTTCTGTTAATCTGGACATGTTTAGGATGGCACTAGGAATTGAACCGGTTAACTGATTCCATGAGAGGTCAAGATTTGTTAATCTGGACAGGTTGCTGATTGTCGCAGGAATTTCACCAGTTAAGTTATTGTCATTGAGGTGAAGAACTTGCAAATTGCGCAGGATTCCAGTTTCTTTGGGAATCTCTCCATGAATATTTTCTTGATGTGCTATCTCAATTCTAGTGAGGTTTGGAAATGAAGAGAAGTTGAATTTCTCGAGGGTGCCATCTATTATGCAATAATCTGAACTAATGCTCAGTTTTGTGATGCTGCCTGCTTCATTGCACTTGATTCCTTTCCAACGGCAGGGGTCACTGGAGGTATTGTAGGACCAAAATTGAGTGAGACAGTCAGGGTCTTTCAAACTTGATTTCCAAGCCAGCAGTGCTTGAACTTCCCTCTCTGTGCAGGAAATGGAAATCAAAGTGCTGAAGAAGCAAAGAAATAGGAGAAGGAAAAGGGCAGGAAATTTTAAGTGGGGCATCGCGCAATGAAATGATAGTAGCAGAGGAAATAGAAGATTGTTAATTGGTTTTCTAGTGTGTGCTTGGATTGAAATTGAATGGTGGCTTTGTTTCACATAAATTTCTTTAGCTCTGTGATAATATCACTGATATACCTCGCCATATATATGGATATTAATTACTTTACTGTGAATGTGATTATAGATTTCTAGCATTTGTTAGGCGACAAGACGAATCTTCTTTTTTCACATGCTCCACTATGATTATATATTTTGATTATGTTCACGTTGAACGAGAAATGTGTGTGGCTGCTTAATTTGTTTAATTGCATTATCATTGACTCGAGTCTTCCAATCTTCGATCTTCAGTCCTTTTTTTTTTTTTGACTCAAGGTCTTCAGTCTTCACTCCCCGTCTCCCCCTATAGATAAATTCAAAGAAGGCAACTTGTTTCGATTCGAATTAAAAAAATATTGTCTACGGCCCAAAAGGCAAACCAGAAAACTATGTACAAAGTAGGAAAATTATGTACGAAACGTACGGCAAAACAAACACAAAAAAATTATAAAGAATAATATAGGTATCCCCCACTCCCCCAGCAATTTTTAAACAAGCTTGCACACGTGCAGTGCACATGCTTCCAACTCACAAAATTCACCAAGCTCAATTGAATTAAGCTATACATAGCTCGCTTTAAATCACGATTTACTTGATCTTTCAGTTTGTTATTAGCTTTAGCTTGACTTGTGAGCTTGTGAAACTAGTAAAAACAATGAAAATGTATTTAGTTAACAATTTTGAATTTCTTTTTTTTTTATTTGATTTGAACCCTTTTAAAAAAAGAGGGGGAAAAAAAACTTATACATATGCTACTGGCTCGGAATCACTGTAAATTTTAATATGCTAATCTCAGTTTTTTATGGCTGTGGCGAACCTTCATTCATGAGAAAAGGGTAATTACGTCCAATCCAATTTGGGGTAGACACTTCGATATTTTTAAAGACTTGATAAACCACGCTGCTTTCTAATACAAAGGCAAGTTAGGCATTAATCCAGCCTCTCGGCAGGATGCCACACCTATGCAACTTGGTAGTACGGTTGGGTGTCTAACCAAATTTTAGGCATCCATTTTAATTGATTTGTTGTAAATTAAGAACAGCCTGAACAAGAATTTTTTTTAAATATTAAAGACGAATATAGAGTATTTTGTAATCAGATAAGTAAAATTTCTAGCTAAAGCTTACATCCATCGAATCCGAATCCTCTGCGGACATATTTTTCTCTGGATAGTGGAGAGGTTTTCATATCAGCCGTTTGATCGAATAAAATGGTGAGGATTGAATGCGCTCAAAAAGGAGCTTGCATCCCAATTAATTGCCACCAGATCCAGATGGGAGTTGCTTCATGCACTTGCTGAGTTTGGAGATTCACTCCTTTGTGGACAAAAATATCCCTTGCATTCATTCAATTTACATCTTTCAATTCACAATCTAATTTGAACATGAGGGCATTTTCGTCAAAAAAGAGTAGATCTTCAAACTCAAAGAGTGCATAAAGCAATTCCCGATCCAATGCACCCCAGTCCCACATACTAAATAAGTAAATATAAATAATAAGAACCCTCAAAAAGGAGCTTGTATTTTTAATTCATTACTATTCTTTTGAGACACTTAAGTCAGGCGACTGTAAATTCTCGTAGAAGTTGTTTTTACAATCACTTAAAGAGAGATCTAGAGACCATGGAGGAATGAGATCGACCACCATCTGCAGTCCCACCAGCCGAGCTCAACGCCGCTTCTCCCCTTGCCTCTCTCTCTTTGCGATTGCGCTGGATCAGAATTCAGAACAGAGTTCTTCGAATTATTTAGAAAATCTCTGAGGGTGCTTGTGGACAAATATTGACTGAATGTACAACGCCCTTTGAATTTAAGCTACATTACTTGTTAATTTAATTAATTACAGCTGAAATTAAGCTACACAACTTGTTAATTTAATTACTCGGAAAATATCTCAGCACACGCATATAATGCAAGCAACCAAATAAAGGTTCTAGATTTGTTGCTAGTAGCATGCAAGATTAGAGGATTAGCATGCTCAGTGCTCAAATTAATTAGTAACAACAAAAGTATTTGAGATGTAGAAAATATCATCAGTGCTGAAAGTAAAATACGGAATCGGTCTCTGTTACAAATATTGTCAAGGACACTAAGTTTGTCAAGGTTTGCCATGCTTCTCCTTTTTAATTTATTTTCGTCCAAAGGGGAGGCGTTTGCTTTGGCTCATAGAATGAGTTCCTGTTTGTTTAGGCAGAAAGCAGAGACCAAGCAAACCTACAGTTGGCAAAGTACTTAACGTGAATTAGATGGTAAGTTGCGACTATGATAAGACTGAAAATAGCCATAAACCTAGTGCATACCCATGATAAAATTAAGTGTGGGCTACCCACATGAAATAGTGGGTTAAAATTTAAAAATGGTCAAAAATCTCGGCCTTCTCTCAGTCGTTTCAACAAACATCTTGTATTCATAGCGAAACGATATTTGAGGATTAGCTGTCCCGACTTTTGATTTCCATCCTCTTCCTTTTGAATTTCTATCCCATTTCGTTGATTTGATCTATTTATTTAAGTATTAGACAGTTTTGATGAGCTAGAAATAGAAATATCGAATTAGTTTTGCACGTTTGCCACTGGTGTAGATAGGACGTTGTAAGATTAGTAAAACACGGTTTTCTGTTGAAGAAGAAGAGCTCAAGTCTAGAAATTCGATGATTGTTTTTTAACATGCTCCATTTTAGAAGGAGGCAAGATGATTGTTTTTTAACATGCTCCATTTAATCTCTATTTGCAAATTGACTTGCCATTTGCCATTGTGCACGCCTCACCAGTTATTGTTAGAAGGAGACAAGATGATTGTTTTTTAACATGTCCCACTCTGCATTGTCATTTGCCATTGACTCAAGTCTTCAGTCATCCGGTCTGCGTCAGTCTTCACCACTTCTCCTGACTCTCAATTTATTAGGAACTTGGTCACGTCCAGTGCAAATGCAATATAGCTTACAAGTTTACCGATTAATTGAGATTATATATATGAAATTAGGAATTTTGGCTTCTTGTAAGTAATATATGATATGAACAATAGAAACAAATAACAGACACAATTAATTTCACGAATTTTAGTGCGGAACCGTCAAAATTAGCGGTGCTAAATTCTTGTTGGATACTCTCTATTTTGTCCAAAAATTTGGAAAGCTGTTGACGTCTCTGTTCATTTAATAATTGCCAATAGTTGTGTTTCATGTAAAAATCTATCAAGCCTTTAAAAATATAGCTTGACTTGAAAAAATACATGACAGAAAATTATTTTTTTTTGAAGGTCGGTTTGAAACCAACAATTTTATTATAAGAAATTGGAATATAGATGCTCTCTCCGTGAATCGAACCAAGGACCACTTGGTTGGCGGAATAGAGCGAAACCACTGGGCCAAACACCCAGCTTTGACAGAAAATTATTCACATAACGTGTTTTATGGACACACAACTACTGAAGTCAGTGTCAAACCAAAAAAAAAAAAAAAAAAGCAACTCCTTTAATCCTTTTTACTATTTCACTGAATGCCAATATGCCATACAAAAATGTGGAATTAAATTTGACAAAATGACGAAAGCCGAAAATTGAAGGTAATTATGAAATGATAATCGGTACAGTTTAGATTCGTACAGTTTCCACTACACCAAGATTTCAGCAATGGTCTTAAATGCAACTCTTTTGTATATTATAATGCTATCCTATATATTGAATCAGAGATTCCACAATAAATTCATGTATAAAGAACAATTTTATACTTTTTTTTTTTTAAGATAAATTGGGGGTCAAGTCTCCCAACTTATTTTTAAATTAAATGTTTATAAAAACCCCCCAGCCGGGTTTCGAACAACAATTTTATACTTTATTTTTATAATTCATTATATATTCAATTAACCGACATTTAGAACAAAATAATAGAAAAAAGAAACATATGGAGCGAGTCACTAGCTACTGAAATGTTGCGTTTATCTCAAATGGAAACATAGAAACTTTTTTCCGGTCCATTTTTGAACATTTGAATATGACAGACGATAACAATATACCAAGGAGTACGGGAGAATGTCCAAAATATGTGACGACTCCATCATAAATATAATGGTCTTAAAAATATTGGTATAAAATTTAGCTATTTAATTACCACAATTTATTCATGAATAAATATTTGTGGCGTTTTACAATTTTTAATTCACTACTTACAAAGAGTAGACACATAATTAAATGGGAAACTACACTAGCTACTTGCGGCATTCTTTAGAAAAGGAACTGAATATTTTTCAGAGAATTCGCATAGAGATTACATGTCTCATTAAAGTCGCAACGAGATGATGCTGCGCTTTGAAGATTATTTTGACAATTAAAAAACAACTATATTATAATTATAGTAGATATTCGTCATAGTATATATATATATATATATAATCCAGCAATTAAGTATTTATTTTTCATTTCTCTTTCATTTTTTTTCTCTCTTTTGGTCCCTTGTAAACACCCCATTTTTTTATATTGCTTTTTTTGTCGAGTAATTTTTTTTAGAGAATAGCTTTTACCAATTAGAAATTGAAGTAATGGGCAATTACAAGAGGTTTCATGAAGTTTTAAAGTTAGGTCACGATTAATTTCAAAATTCCAATAAATGAACTATTTCACTATTTGCATCCGGGTCAAGCACGTTTGTTGACCTAGAGTCTCTCTGAACTCTGAAGTCTGAAATGATTTGAGGAGTTCCATCCGAAGAATATGTGGCTGTGAGAGAACTCAGAGAAGGTTGGACCAATCGTTATCCCAATTACATTTGTAGATGATCCGGAGGGTAATTAATTCCCCGTTCCTGACAAAAAGAAAGGGAGTAAAAGTGTAGTGGACCCACGAATCCAGATCCTGTCCCGCGCGGCACCGTCCAGCGCACAGGATCTGAACCCTTCGTGAAATCGAACGGATCTGATTTATTCCTCTCCGCTCCCACTCCGATATCGGGTTTAAGAGGGATCTATTTGGCTTGGATCTGTTTCTCTGCTTCTGAACAATTGTTCAATTGAACTGACCCCATCGGATTATTATCGATTGAACTGATCCCAGCAAATTAAACTTGCAACTAAATAGAGCAAAAATTCCTTTACAGTTGGCTTATCCTTTGTACTCTCTTTCCCTAATTAGTGCCCCCAAACTTTGCACAATAAACGGTTGTAGTTTCCAAATTTCTTAATATGCCAGCAGTTGTAGTTTCCAAATTCACTTTCTTAGAAGAAATGCTTAGCTCTTCTCTCCCGTTGTTATAGCTCCATTCTTCACATTCATCGAGGGTCATCTAATTATGAGATCATTAGATTAGAAACTAACAGAGAATATATAATAACACACTAGAACCTTTAACAGTTTATAACCAGTTGCTCACCTTTTTTCTATTTAGAACAAACAGCCTTTTATTAAGGAATCACCTTTTGTTGGTTTTGATTTGGACCATGAACTTGAATTTCATCTTGCACAACAGTGGGGCTAAAAAGAAACTAACAGAGAATATAAAATATAGAGGATTATCAAAACAGAAATAAATCTAATAGAAACAAAAAGAAGAACAAAATAAAGCTTTCAAAGTGAAGGGGCGACGGAGGGATTATCTGTGTGGAGGGGGGAAGAAGAAGGGGCAACGGAGGTGCTTTTATATGGTCGCCAATGGTGCTCGAGTGAAGGAGATGGGAGAGATGGTGAGGTCGAGAGCAAGAGAGGCAGAGAGAGGGAGGCTGGGTACCCGGGGGTGGTGTGCGAGTGACTGAGAGAGGAGGAGAAAAGGAAGCGACAGCGAGGAATCAAACTGTGATCTTTACTTCGAGTTGGGAGTAGTGGCGTGCTCTTTCAGACTGTGCTCTGAAGGGGAGGAAGAGAAGCGGAGAGGGAGGCGATCGATGACTTTTTTATCGCTTCAGAAGCAGAGAAACGGATCCAAGCCAAATAGAACCCTCTAAACCCGATATCGGAGTGGGAGCGGATAGGAATAAATCAGATCTGTTCGATTTCACGAAGGGTCCAGATCCCGTGCGCTGGACGGTGCCGCGCGGCACAGGATCTGGATTCGGACCATGGGGTGAAGGTTTCAAAGGATATTGTTGTTGACAATTCAACTTCATCTCAACCTACCGGTCCTCACTTTCTCCACCAAACCAATCTCGAGTTGGCTCAACTTCATCTCAACATATTTAACGATGATCAAAGATCTGTGTAACTAATAACAAACCAATTTCAAGTTTTTCAATTTAATTTGATGCATTCATAATCTGAGCATGTGTTTTCACTGTTCTCACGTATGACATCAATCTATATTCTATAACATAAGTTCTCACTAGCAAACCTCCAAAAAATGCAGTGGAGAAGAAAATTGAAAAAGAGAAAAAAAAAAAAAAGGAAAAAAAAATAGGAAAAAAAATACACATGCGTGTACATTCAGAACTGACTACAAGGACGTTAATGAGCGTACCGGCCACACCATTTCATCATCTTATCTTGCACTTTATCTGTGTAGTGAAAGATGACAAATCGCAACGAGACCTTCCAAAATAGAACTCCAAAATACACCCAAAATCCTGTAACAAATCCTAAAATTACAGAACAAATTACCCAAATCACTTCAAGTTTTTTATCTCCTGCCTCGTTATTCACTGCTTTCACTATAGAACTGTTGTGGTTAGTCGAGCAATTATTTGGTAAGGGAAATCCACACAAACCATCGTTATCATTAAAAACTAACGGGTTAAATGTTTGAATTTGTGAGCCTAGTGGAATTTGGCCTGTCAGTTTGTTATGCGACAAATTCAGCATATCTAGGGATGTCAAGTGTGATATGCTTTGAGGAATAGTTCCTGACAAGTGATTCATTGATAAGTCGAGGACCTCTAATGATGTCAGATTACCAATGTTTTGCGGAATCACACCGCTAAGTTGATTTCTTGATAAATTGAGAAAATTGAGGCCTTGAAGTTTGACTATATCTTCTGGTATTTCACCTGATAGAGAATTGCACGAAAGATCAATCCCCGTCAATAGGGCAACGGTTAGATATACTACAACTTCTCCTTTCCATGTCACTTTGATGTTTTCTATGATGTTTTCTTTGTATCCACGATCAAGATAAATATAACTTTGGTTTGATGCAGTTTTAAGACTCATGGAAGGCATACGCGCTAAACTATGGGGTATTGGACCACTTAGATTATTATTGGAAAGGTCCAACAACTGAAGGTTATTAAGCATTGATAGTTGAGGAGGGATATAACCATTGAAATGATTTGATTGTAGGCGAAGAACTTGTAGAACTGGAAAGCTTGACCCTATCCATGAGGGTATTTCACCGGACATCTTATTTTCTCCAATGTCTATAGTTATGAGACTGGTCCAATTTTGTTCGAGCAAAGAAAATCTGCCGACAAGTCTGTTGTTGCTCAAGTGTATACTTTCTAAATTTGGGGCTGAAATATGGAAAAAAATTGAGACAGTTCAAAAATATATTACACGTTTTGCTTTAATTATTGAAACAATTGTTTTATTGGAAAAAGAGGAAAGCAATAAGAGTTAGAATGGTTATATCAATTCATACAAGGTAATGCAAATGAGATAAACTAACCGGTATAAAAATAATAATAGATTAGAAGAAAGGACAAGTACAACATTTATCCGGCAATATTATTATTGAATGTAAAATAATCATGGAGAGTTATGTACCTTGTATCAAAGGCAGGCTTGAAAAGTTATTGTTACTCAAAATGAGGACTCTCATTCCAGTTGAATTTGCTATTTCTTTTGGAACATCTCCTGTGAGACTATTGTTACCTAAAAGCAAATATTCTAGTGAAGACATATCTACAAAACCTGGTGGGATTTCACCGTAGATTTCATTTTCTTCCAAAGAGACAAAATCTAATCGTTTCAAGGTTGAGTTCAAGGTTGGCAATTTTCCATAAAAATGGTTTTGAGAAAGGTCAACAGCTTCAAGGTTTGGAAGCACGCCAAATGTCTGCGAAATGTCTGACCTGATGTTGTTGGTCCCAAGATTGAGTTCTTTTAAGCTAGTGCAGTTTTTAAGAGTGATAGGGAGTAATCCATTGAAGTTGTTATTTGAAGCCCGTAAAAATCCGAGCTCACCGCCCGTACATAAGGATGGTGGAACCACACCGATGAAATTATTATTTGACAAATCTACTTCTATAAGGTAGCTATTATTGCCAAGGTATGGAGTTATAGAACCATCGAGTTGGTTATTGTTTAGATGTAATAGAGAGAGTTGGGGAAGTTGTGCGATGGTAGCGGGCACCTCCCATTGCAACTTGTTATAACTGAAATCGACATATTGTAGCGCTGTCATGTTTTCTATCTCTAATGGTATTTGACCATTCAATTCGTTATTCATCAAATATAGTTCAGCTAACTTGGTGAGATGCCCAATTGCCCTTGGAATTGTACCGGTTAAGTAATTGTAGGAGAAATCAAGTTGTTCTAAATTCGATAGGTTCTCAAGACTAGTGGGAATTTCACCAGTCAAATTATTGTCACTGAGACTAAGATAATATAGATTGGACAGGTTTACAATGGCACTAGGAATTGAACCGTTTAAATGATTACCAGTGAGGTCAAGATATGTTAATTTGGATAGCTTTCTGATTGTGGCAGGAATTTTACCAATTAAATTGTTTGACTTGAGGTTAAGGACTTGCAAATTGCGCAGGGTTCCGATATCTTTGGGAATCTCTCCATGGATGTTTCCATTGGCTCTTATGTCAAGCATAGTGAGGTTTGGAAATGAAGAGAAGTTGAATTTGCTGAGCGTGCCATCTATTGAGCAAACACCCATGCTTATAGGTGAGATGGTCAGGTTAGTAATGCTGCCGGCTTCATTGCACTTGATTCCTTGCCATTGGCAGGGGTCATTGGAAATAGTGTAGGACCAGACTTGAGTGAGACAATCTGGGTAATTCAAGCTTGACCTCCAAGCGAGCAGTGCTTGAATTTCGGTCTCTGTGCAGTAAAGATGAGGGCAGTAGAAGGAAAAAAATAGAAGGAAAACTATAGGGGATTTTGAGAGGGGCATTGCGCAATGAGATGATAGTACTGTTGTAATTGGGAGGTTGATTTGGGTTTCAGTATGTGCAAGTGACTTGCTTTTGTTAGGTGACAAAGAGGAAACTTCTTAATTTGTTCGCCACGGCACGGCACCACCTTACCTGCTCATTCTTTTTTTTTAATAAAGTTCACATGTAAGAACGAGAAAAGAGCGTGGCTGCTAAAATTTTTTAATGGCATTGCCAAATGCCAATTGACTCAATTCTTCGAATCTTCGGTCTTCACCCTTCAGATAAATTAAAAAAATGGCAATTTGTTTCGATTCAAACTAAAATAGTTGTCTACAGTCAAAAGGCAAAACAGAATAATATTTGTCTACATGCTTCCAACTTGCAAATTCTCGAGGTCATTTGAAATTAAGCTATACATAGCTCGCATTGAATTAATAAATTATGTTTTACTTGATCTTTAAGCTTGTTAGCTTTAGTTTCTGTTGTGAGCTGGCTCATGTTTTAGCTAACAACCTCGGTTTAGTTTGTGAAATTAGTAAAAGCAAAGAAAATATATTTAGTTAACAATTGTGGCATAATTTTTATAATTGATTTAAATGGCCTTTGAAAAAAAAAAAAAAAAGAAGAAGAACTTATATATTTTACTGGCTCGGAGTCATTGTAATTTTTTTTTTTTAAGGTTAATCATTGTGAATATTTTTTCTAGCCAGCGTTTAACATGGTTATATTGTGGCGGACATTCATTCATGAGATAGGGTGTATGGTTGGGTGTCGACCCAAACTTTATTATCCATCCATTTTCATTGATTTGTTGTAAATTAAGAACAGCATGAACAAGAATTTTTTAAAAATATTAAAGATGAACAGACAGAAATTTTTAACCAAATAAGTTAAATTTCTGACTAAACCTTACATCCATCGGCAAAAGACTAGGAACCCAACTGTGATTTAGTAAATTTAATATCCCCATCTTTTTCCTTTCTTTGGAACTGGGCAAGAACAAATCTCTGTCTTATTTTTTGTCTAATTATACATATGCGGTATTATACTATAGTATAGTAAGACGTAAACAAGGATGAAGGGTAGAAGAGATGTATGTATTAACTGCAAAAATGTACGGAATCCTCTGCAGTCTGCACAAGCATAGAAAAATGTCTCGGTCTCTCGGAAGTTGGAAATCAAGACGTTGACATGTCGGTCCCAGATGCAAATATTTACTGCATAATCGGATACGTCTTTATGTATTTTCTCCATTCGGAAATACTTTCTTTTGAAATCTTTAAAAATTAGAAATAATACTCTATTATTATATTATTTTTTTAATTCAGGATAAAAATCATCTGTGTTGATTTCGATCATATTTAAAAAAATAATGGAAAACAAATCATTTTTTTACGATCATATTTCAATCACATTTTAATCGCTTTCTTCATTTTTTTTTTCAAATTATTAATAAATCGGTCAGATGCCTATCATATTAAAATATGATTGTAAATAAGAAATTATTCTTTATCATATAATTAAAATTAATAAAAAATATCTATATCATGAATTTTGAAAAAAAAAATACTATAGGAGGTTATTTTCAATTTCGAAGTTTTGAGAAATTCTTTCCGAATAGAAAAGATTTTGAATTCCATCCGAAGAATATGTGGCTGTGACAGAAGGTTGGACCAATTGTTATCCCAATTACATTTGTAGATGATCCGGGAGGCAACTCCCGTTTTTGTCAAAAAGAAAGGAAGTAGAAGTGGATCATGATTCAAAAAGGTGAAGGTTTAGGTCAAAGGAACCAAACAGGTAGGCCCAAGCGGTTATAACGTTAAATGGATGGGGCTGTATCAGCCTCAGCCCTGGGCCATGTCTTTATCGAATTCTATATTCTAAAAGATGTGGGATCCGCCTGATCGAGTTCGATTCGGGCAACAAGTTGGCTCGTTTAAAAATTTAAGTCGACTCATGGGTTAGCTCTCAAGCTCGGTTGAGCTCGTGAGTAGGGCGGCACAACCGACAGATCAAAATATTTTAATTAGGCAAAATTGGGCTCATACCCTTCAAATCTTTCTTATTTAGATATTTACCCCTCAAATCATTTAAATTAGCCTCATACCCCTCAATTCTTGATATAACTAGATATATACTCTTCTCAGCAATTTTAATTAATTTATGAATATAAAAAACTGATTTTTATGTTTTATGACCAAATTGTCCTTGCCCAACCTTCTCTCCAGATAAAACTGACTTTGATAAATATTTGTTAGCGCAGCAAACCAAGAGATAGATAAACCGATTAGTGGGCTCAAGTTGAAATACCTAGAAAAACATAAATTCAATTTGAAATACTTGTTAGTGTGTGCTATATTCTTAAGATATATGAAGTCAGAGATGAATTAACATGAGCTTACGAGTTCTATTATATAAATTGCTTTTTCAATTGATTTCATTCACAAGTATAATATCGTTCACACTTCCATTAAAGTCAATATTCAAATTGTAATTTCTGTTTTTTTGAGAGAAGACAGAGAGATTACCGTGAATTTAGTCAGAGAAATAAAGGTGCAAAAAACGAAAGAAAAGAAGCATTCGTTTCTCAGTTTTGCAATGTTCTATTTCACTGTGATTCTGTGAATGCTTCGAGATAAAATAAGGGGGAAGATGAAAGGTCTCTGAAGGCTGATGGAGAGGAGGTTGGGCAAGGACAATTTGGTTATAAAATATGAAAATCAATTTTTTATATTCATAAATTAATTAAAATTGCCGGGAGGGTACATATCTAGTTATTATCAATAATTGAGGGTATGAGACCAATTTAAATGATTTGAGGGGTAAATATCTAAATAAGAAAGATTTGAAGGGTATGGGCCCAATTTTGCCTTTTAATTAAAATTTTAATCTAACTGATATAATTGAAAAAAAAATTTTAACCAATTCATCTGTAATCCAACTCAACCCAGATATTTTTTACATACGAGTTTTATGGGTTATGCAGGTTACACGGGTCAAACGAGTTATGATTTCATTTGTGCAAAAATAAAAAGGATCACATAAATGAAAGAAAAATGAATTCGCACATAACATTCTTGTCAAATAACATTTATGAAACAAAAGCAACAATGCTAGACAACAAGCTTCAAATGTCATCTACACTAATTAAGTAATTATTAAAATTCAAAATAAAAATTCAATTCTTTTTTACATATGGATTAAAGCTTTTTAAGTCAAACTAAACGGATTGGGTACCAACCGGGTTATCAAGAGTAAAAATATAATCTGATCAAATGCAACCAGGTTAATAAAATTAAAATCCGACCCAACCCAAATAAGGCTTGAACCCATTAAAATATAAATTGGTTTGGACGAGTTAAACGGGTTGGACGGGTTTTACAGCTCGTACTCCAATAAGTGGTAAAAGGAGAGAGAAAAAAAGGAAGGAAATAAATTTACTTAACAATTTCACAAAATTTTTATCCATATGATACTAGCTCGAAATCATTGTAAATTTTAATTTCTGATCCAAAATTTTGTATGAATATGTTGACGAACATTCATTCATGAGAAAAGGGTGAAGTTACGTCTCTTTTTTTTTTTTTTGGGACAAACTATTGATATACTTAATTTTGTACTCATGCTTCATAACCTCTCAATGCCAAGCTAAATTTGATGAGACATATTGGTTGAATTGATTTGGGCTACAGAACCTTTATCTGGAAATTTTCATTAGAAGAACTTGGTCATTCCATTGGTTAGAAATAAAAAAGAATATGTTGACAACAAGCTAATTTTGATAATAATTATGATAATCAACTTAATATTTATCAAAATTAAGAAATATATTATAGATAGATTATCTATAGATTTTCGTGTAAAATTTGTTGTGGACATGAAGTATTAATAAATTAACATCGAGCGATTTAAAAAAGTAATTATTTTTAATTAGTGTTTAATAATGATAAAATAATTCTCAAAATATATGCACTAAGGGGGCGTTTGGATCGCTTAGGAATTAGAGGAATTAGAGGAATTAGGGGGAATATATTGGAAAGTGTGTAACTTTTATGAGAGAGATTTAATGCCTAGGAATTGCTATTCCTAGAAATTGGCTATTCCTAGCCCCATCCAAACACCCCCTAATTGTGTAACTTAGAAATGACACATTCATGCTTTTTGTTTTTTAAATTTTGATGAGCATCCGTTTTCACCTTTCACTGTTGTTCCGTGAAGATACCAATATTACCCCATTCCAAAATCCAAATTCAAATAATATCACCCAGCCAAAATATCAACAACCCGCGTCAGCATGCAAGCGTGAGACCGTGGAAATCACAAAGTTCGATCTAACAAATCGCTGCGATTACAGAGGTTTTACCAGATTCTACGCCTTATTGTACTCTGACAAGGTCAAAGCTCTTCTTTCTCCTATCACTTGGTTTTGCAGTTTCACTGGCTCAGGCTCCTCTTCCATTTCTTGGAATTGGCTGATTGATCAGTGCTTGTTTGGTTGTGACAATATCCGATTAGGACCGTGCAATATTCGCTAAATTTGACGCAATTCAAGCGATGCTGAGCAACATTATTGTTTATTATTGTTCGTTTAGAGAGACAACTTTAACTATTTGGGGTTATTAAGCGAAATTTGTAGAATGAAATCGGTGTTGTTTGTTAATTGGTTTTAGATCTTTCTACAGTATAAATCAAGTCAGTAATTAGTACTATATTAGATACCTTTTGAAATCTGTGCTATAATTTTTCTTTGATCTTGTTTCAAGTGCATTCCGTTCAGCTACAATAAGTTAGATGGTTGTACTCTACCTCTCTACCAATAGGCCCGTACTGGTACGGTTGGTATTATCTGAGATGCTCAATTCCAGCTCATTTGATACTGGCATACCAATCTGTGGTTAAGACACTAGTTGTTCATTTTTCAAAAGCAGAAGCATGAAAATAATTTATCTGTCAGACCCATAGTTAAAGGTTAAATAGGGATACCCATAGACCATTGTGATGGTTAATCATTGTTACATATCCCGTACTAATCTAAACCTGAAGTAGCTTAGGAATTATCTCTGCATAGTGTTTTCAGAAACATTAGCATGTAATGTACACATACAGACATACTACTAAAAATTAATTCTTGTAACACTACCCTTTTAGGTCTATGTACTGAAGTTGAGCGAAATATGGCTATCCCTTTGATGCGTCCCCTGAGGATCGCTACCTAGCTCAAGATGCATGTACTGAGGACGGCCTTCTCCACCAAGTTTGTCAGTGCACTGTTCAAGCATACACCATGGGTGCTACCACAGCTTAGCCTTTCAACTACCAGGTAAAGGTGTTTGATGTTATCAGGTCGGGTTTGGAACAGATCTGGTTATGACCCGATAAAAGATTTCTTATCCCAGAACTGTTTTAGTTGATTTTTTAATTGGACTGAAGGATTTACCAGTATTTGAAACCCAAATTTGATTTTTTTTTTTTTTTTTTTTTTTTGGGAAGTTCTATGACAAGCCAGTTCAATTAGTTAGGTGTTACTTTCTTTTTGAAACAGAAATATGGTTTTCAACATCCAAAATATCATGAAATCACCTTATTCCACTATAACTACAAGTCTTACATATTTCAAGTTTTTAACTCCAAAAATCTTTGATTGGGAGTATCGTTAGGCCAAGTAGCTCTTTTTTGATGGATAAAATATACATTCTGGCACGCCTAATTATGTGCATCTTCATCCCAAGGGGTCATTATCCCATGTCTTTATGGGTCTCTTGGTTTCATATGAGTAAAGAAAAGAAATTAGAGAGCCTGTTGCATGTACGAATTCATAGGTGACTAGTATAAACAAATAAATAAAGTTGAGATTACATAAAGATTTACCTTGATCTAAATCAAGCATAGATTTGGTAGCACATGGGAAGATGTCTCTCAAAGGATTGACTTAAAACTTTCATTCGAATTGGGTCTGAGAAAAAAAGAAGGGTGATGGGCCAAGTACATCCAAGAAGGCGAGTAATTGTATGTGCAGAATAAAAAGAGAAACTAATTAGGGAAAAAATACACGTGCGTGTACCATTCATAAATGACTACAAGTGCGTTAATGAAGATACCAACCAAACCATTTCATCATCTTATCTTGCATTTTATCCATGAAGTGAAAGATGGCAAATCTCAATGAGATATTCCAAAATAGAGCTCCAAAATACGCCCAAAATCCAGTAACAAAACCTAAAATCACCGAACAAATTACCCAAATAACTTCAAGTTTTTTATCTCCTTCCTCATTATTCACTTCGTGCACTATAGAACTATTGTTTGTCGAGCAATTATTTGGTAAGGGAAATCCACACAAACCATCGTTATTACTAAAAACTGACGGGTTAAATGTTTGAAATTGTGTCCCGGATGGAATCTGGCCTGTCAGGTTGTTATGCGATAGGTTCAATGTATCAAGGAATGTCAGGTGTGACATGCTTTGAGGAATATTTCCTGACAGGTGATTTATCGACAAGTCGAGGATCTCTAATGATGTCATGTTACCAATGTTATGTGGAATCACACCACTGAGTTGATTTCTCGACAGGTTGAGAAAAATCAATCCTTGGAGTTTCACTAAATCATCAGGTATATTCCCAGAGATATAATTGCATGAAAGATCTATCTCGTTCAACAGAGCAGTATTTTCCTGATATGTGGCTTTTTCTCCTTTCCATATCAAATGAATGTTTTCTTTATATATAAAATGTAAATCAAAATAACTTCGGTTTTGGGCAATTTGAACAGCCATAGAGTGCATGGAGGACAAAATATTGGGTATTGGACCTGTAAGATTATTATTGGAAAGATCCAACCACTGAAGGTTATTAAGCATTGATAGTTGAAGAGGAATGTTTCCAATGAACTGATTTGATCGAAGTCGCAAAATTCTTAGAACCGGAAAGCTAGACCCTATCCAAGACGGAACTTCACCGGAAAACTTGTTTTCTCCAAGGTCTATAGTCACGAGTGTGGCCCAATTTATTTGGAGCAAAGGAAACCTACCGACAAATATGTTGTTGCTTAAGTGTAGAGTTTCTAATTTTGGAGCTGAAAAAAAGAAACAATTGTGAAAAAAATGATCAATACATAATCATAGTATCAATCGTCATATGTATTATCTAATCAACAAATCATAATTTTGTATTTATGGAGGAAAGATAATCAAGGAGAGTAACAAACCTTGTATGTAAGGCAGGCTTGAAAAATTATTATTACTTAAAATGAGGTCGATCAATGAAGTCGAATTTGTCAATTCTTCAGGGATGTCTCCGGTCAGATTATTGTTAGCCAAACTAAGTAGTTGCAGTTGGGTCGAATTTAGAAATCCTAGTGGTATTTTACCATAGATTTCATTCTCTTCCAGGTTAAGGATAACAATGTTTTCAGCCCAATTGCTTGGCAATCTCCCATAAAAACGGTTTTCGGAAAGGTCAACAACTGTAAGGACGGGATGCACACCAAATGTCAGTGAAATGTCTGCCCTTATGTTGTTGGTGTTTAGTTCAAGAAGTATTAAGGTTGTGCAGTTTTTGAGAGTGGTAGGAAGTAAGCCATTGAAGCTGTTATTTGAAGCCCATAACATTAGAAGCCCACCACCTCTGCATAGTGCCGATGGAACCATACCAACAAAGTTGTTATTTGACAAATCAATTGCTTCAAGGTAGCTATTATTGCCAAGGTATGGATTTATGGAACCATTGAGTTGATTGTTTTTAAGAATTAATGAGGAGAGGTTGGGAAGTTGTGCAATGGTAGCTGGTAGCTCCCATTGTAAATTATTATCATTGAAAAGGGCATACTGCAGTGCAGTCATGTTTCCTATCTCTAAAGGTATACGACCATTTAATTCATTATTATCCAAATATAGTTTAGTTAACCTGGTCAGATGGCCAATCGCTCTAGGAATTGCACCGGTTAAATGATTGTCCGAGAAGCCAAGATATTCTAATTTTGACAGATTCTCAATTGTCTTAGGAATTTCACCAGTTAAGTTATTATCGTGCAGGTCAAGATGATGCAGATTAGACGTGTTTAGGAATATGGCACTAGGAATTGAACCACTTAAATAATTTGCAGCGATGGTAAGGTTTGATAAGTTGGATAGGTTGCTAATTGTTGCAGGAATTTCACCAGTTAATTTATTGTCATAGAGGTAAAGGACTTGCAAATTGCGGAGGGTTCCGATTTCTTTGGGGATCTCTCCATGAAGATTTTGTTCTTCTTCTATATGAAGTATAGTGAGGTATGGAAATGAAGAGAAGTTGAGTTTGTGGAGGGTGCCATTTATCGAGCAACGTATGATGGTGAGAGATATGATGCTGCCGGCTTCATCGCACCCGATACCTTCCCAATGGCACGGGTCGTTGGAGGTATTGTAGGACCATGCATGAGTGAGACAGCCAGGGTGATTCAGGCTGGATCTCCAAGCAAGCAGTGCCTGAATTTCAGTCCCTGTGCAGGAAAGCTGAGTGCAGGAGAAGGAAAGAAATAGGAGAAGGAAAAGGAGAGGGGATTGAAAGAAGGGCATGGCGCAGCGAAATGATAGTAGCGGTAGAAATAGAAGATTAATTGGTTTATTAGTATGTGCTTGGATTGAAATTGAATCGTGGCTTTGTTCCACATGAATTTTAATATATAGCTCTGGAAATATCAATGATTTACCTCACCATATATATCCATCTACGAAGGTGATTTAATTGGATCGCCATTGACTCAAAGTCTTCGGTCTTCGGTCTTGACATTCTAGATAATATATAAATTTTAAAAAGGTTATTTGTTTCGATTCCAGATAAAAAGTTGTCTACAGTAAAAGGCAAAACAGAAATTGCAGTGCAGTGAAGGGGGCACGGATCCTTTAGACGTTTTTTGATCCGGACCGTTCGATTTAATTTCAACGGTTAATTTTTTTCGGGCCTATCAATTTTGGTATTATGTAAGGAGTATCCTTAACCGTTGAGATTAAATCAGACGGTCCGGATCTAAAAACGACCAGTGAAAGTATAACCTATATAAATATATTACGCAGGCGATGCCAGTTTTTGTTAGGAGTTGGAAAGAGACATTGAACTCTGTCTCTAAGCATATGGGCGATTCAAGAAAAAAAAAAAAACAAAAACAAAAACAAAACAAAACAAAAGTAAAAAGTTCACATGTTAGAACGACAAAATACAGAAAGAGTGGGCCTACTTTATTTAATTGCATTGACTAAAGTCTTCGGTCTTGACGAAATTGTAATAAAATATAGTAACATGTTTCTGATTCCAAATAAAAATTATAAATCAGAAGGGAAAACAAATGTATAACGAAACGTCGAAGAAACTAAATAGAAAGGTGATGATAAAAAAAAAAAAACTAAATAGAAAGGTATTAATTAGTACTGTACCACCATCAATTTATAACGAGCTTGGACAATGGACACCTCCTGTGCAAATACAAGTTCGGTGGTCATTTCTGATTATATATGAGTAGTTGACTGCTTATAATAAATATACAGACGACCAATGGTATGTCAATTAGTTATTATTACAGGTGCATTTTAGTGGCACGTTACACATTAATTTGGTTTCTTCCATTTTGCCCAAAATTTGGAAAAGAGTTCGTATCTGTTCTATCAATAATTTAATAAAGTAATTAATACTCTTTCATGTGACAATAGACGAGAATGGCAAATTGTTGACCAACTTGTTCTAAGAAAATACGAAGTAATGGTAAAAACTAGGGCTGTCAAACGTTGACAACGGCAACGGAATCGAACATTTCGTTTTCCGTTCCGTTTCAGTAACGGTACATAGAGCTGTCAACGTGACATTTAAACACGTGATTCCGTTTCGGTTAAGCGAAACGGAACGAATAACAGAACTGATTTTCATTCCGTTCCAATAATGAAACGGTAAACGAAACGTGGAATTATACCGTTTCGACTGTTTCAGCCTCATTTCAAACCGTTTCATGTGTTATTTCTGAAGTGGAACGGTTAACAAAACAGAATTTTGTGCCGTTTCAGAAACGAAACAGTTAACGAAATGGAATGGTGTTCCGTTTTCTTATGCGAAACAGAAACGAATTGGGCCCATTCCGTGGTATTGGGCCACATTTGACAGCCCTAACGGTACATACCATTGATTTCGTTAGTCGTTCCGTTTGAACGGAATAGGACAGAATGACCAAATTTCAACTAAATACCACATAAACGTATGACGAAATCTGTTCCGTTACCATTCCGTTTTTTGAAAAAAATGCAAATTCGTACCGTTAGCCGTTCCGTTTGAACGGAACAGCCACGGAAACACGTGGACGAATGCTCCGTTGACAGCCCTAGTAAAAACACTGCATAAAAGAACGTTTGCTATTCAGTATTCACACAGCTGCCATTGACTCAGGTCTTCGCCCTGTAGATAAATTAAAAAAAGGCAACTTGTTTCGATTAGAAATAAAAAAATTTCTACAGTCAAAAGGCAAAAACAAATATAATATATAACATAAATACAAAACGTACGGAAAAACAAAAAAGATGTATTAAGGAATAATAAAGGTACCACCGAGCAATTTATAACTAGCTTGCACACGTGTAGCGCACATGCTTCTAACTTGCAAAATTCACCGAGCAATTTATAACTAGCTTGCACACGCTCGGTGCACATGCTTCTTAACTTACAAAATTCACCTGAGGTTCAATTACGCATTTTTCTAATACAAAAGCAATCAAACCAATAATTTAGCTCTCGGCAGGATGCCACACCTATGCAACGTGGTCGTACCGAATTTTAGGCATCCATTTTAATTTGATTTGTTGTAAATTAAAAAAACCTGAACCAGAAATTTTTTAAAATATTAAAGATGAACTTTGAGAATTTTGTAAATTGTAATCAAATAAGTAAAATTTCAAACTAAAGGGCAATAAGACTAGGAACCCAACTACCACGATTTCTATTCTGGGCCTATGAGAATCATTTCTATGATTTCTATTCTGGGCCTAAACCTAACATCCATCTGCCCCGTGTCCGTGTATTTTCGAGAGTTTGTTTAAAAGGGCTATATGAACTTCCAAGTGTAAGCCTGTAGAAATTAAATTGAGAGTTGAGACTACCAATGGGATGTGGTTTAAATTTCACCCTCGTCCTCACAGAGTCACAGTCACACAATATTTTTTTTTTTTAGAGAGACTAGTCAGCGGCTGACTATGGAAAAAGAAAAAAGCAGAAAAGGAAAAAAAAAAAAAAGCGCTGTCGCCATTCAGTAGTCGAAACATCATTTTTGTGCTTAGGTAAAAGACTGATTAAAGCTTCATTGATGGGTTCTCCACTTCTCCTGAAGGGGGTGTTAAAAGGGGCAGTTGCATCCAGATTTGTCTTGCATAGGGACATTCAAAAAATAGATGTGTTGAAGTCTCGAGACATGTCTGGTTGCAAAGCACACAGCCTGGTTGAACAAAAATCCCTTTCCTATGTAACTGCTGCTGAGTCAATAACTGATTGGTGCCTAGAACAAAACAGAAAGGTTCTCAAATTTGGAGGGATTTTAAGGCTCCCAAGATGAGCTAGCGGGGAGGTTATTTTTCCAGCAGTCGGTAACAATTTGTAAATTGAAGAAACTGTAAAGCGGCGCCTATCATGTGTCCACTTCCAATGCAATTGGTCTGGTGTTGTGCTATTAATGGATTGGCATCAGTGGATACTTTAAAAAGAGAGTATGGCTACTGCCTAATATATGCATTCTATGCGTTTATAAAGAGGAATCTGCTGAGCACATGTTCAATGATTGTCATTTTTTTAGATAGACAACAGCATGTGCAAAGTTTTGTATCCAATTGCTTGGCATTGATAGAATTGTCTAACACTATTGCCTTATTAATTGAAGCTGATGCATCCAGAAATTAAAGTCAGAGTGATCAATTGGGCATTCTAACGTATTTTGTATAGAGAGATGCTCTAGAATTTTTAGAGACATCAAACAGCCACCAGAAAATCTGGTAACTCAAGCGCTATTCAAATGGAATATTTTGCACACTAATAACATCTGAATAACATTCAATTTTATTCATGTTTTGTAAAGATTTTGTTTTGATTTTCATTCTAAGTTTTAGCCGCCGACCAAAATGAACTTTTTTGTATTAATTAAAGGTGGGGGCTTGATCCCTATTTTTGCTTCGTAAAAAAAATAATAATAAAACTTGGATGAACTCAATAATTGCCTGCAACATCCTTTTCGTGTTCTGAATTAAAAAAAATTCAATACTGAGAACGAAATGAATTGCCTGAAAGCACTATGCATAAACAATACTTAGATGTACTGTTAAGTTTTGCAACTATAAAATCATGAAAGAATGTTATGTTTAGCACTATGCAAAAATTCTCTTTTCCCTTCTTCTTTTATTAAACTCTTTTTTTTTTTAAATAAATTGAGAGTCAAGTCTTCCAACTTATTTTTAAATTAAATATAAATTTAATATCTACAAAGACCCCCAGCCGAATTTCGAACATGCAACCTCTCACTTGAGATCTATTGCTCTTTGCCACTGGACCAAAAGCTGATTCTATTAAACTCTTTTTTATATTAAAAAAGCTGGTTCTATTAAACTCTTTTTATATTAAAAAATTTATAACCTATTGGATGATCCAGTTATAATCTCTTTAATTATTTTAGATTCCACCGCAACCTTCAAGCCAGATGTTTTCTATTAAGTTCATAATTTGAATTCGCCTACGACCTGGACCTACGTACATTTCATTAACATTCTGGGAATCTCTTATTAAGTCAATTAATTAATGCGCCCTCAACAATTAAACAATACAGTAAGCTTCCTTTTATTTACACATCAAATACCCTCTCGCTAGACAACCTAAATCAAAAGTAGTACAGAATTAAAAATAAATAAATAAAAGTGTAGTACTTTTCAGAAGTAACTGCAAAATTGTCACTCCAATCACACAAACCACTTCATTATCTTTTCTTGGACTTTGTCTGTGAAGTGAAAGACAGCAAATCGTAATGAATTCTTCCAAAATAAAGCTCCAAAATATACCCAAAACCCAGTAACAAATCCTAAAATAACAGAACAAATGAGCCAAATCACTTCAAACTTATGGTCTTCTGCTTCATTAGTTACAGGTACTACAGAATTGTTTTGAGTCGAGCAATTGTTTGGCAATGGAAATCCACACAGTCCATCATTATCACTAAATGCTGATGGGATGAATGTTTGTATTTGGGACCCAGGTGGTATCTGGCCTGTCAATTTGTTATGTGACAAATTCAACATATTAAGATATGTCAAGTGTGATATGCTTAAAGGAATAGTTCCTGACAGGTGATTCATTGACAAGTCGAGGACCTCTAATGATGTCATATTACCAGTGTTCTGTGGAATCATGCCACTGAGCTGATTTCTTGACAGGTTGAGGAAAATCAGACCTTGAAGTTTCATTAAATCATCAGGAATTTTACCCGAAATATAATTGCATGAAAGATCTATCCCCGTCAATAGAGCAATATTTTCTTGATATGTAGCTTCTTTTCCTTTCCATATCAAATCTATATTTTTTTCGTGCACATAATGTAATGCAAAATAACTTTGGTTTGGGGCAGTTTTAACAGTCATAGTGTGCATGGACGATAAAGTATTGGGTATTGGACCTGTGAGATTATTATTGGAAAGATCTAACAACTGAAGGTTTTTAAGCATTGATAGTTGAAGAGGGATGTTTCCCATGAATTTATTTGATCGAAGTCGCAAAATTCTTAGAACCGGAAAGCTAGACCCAATCCAAGATGGAATTTCACCGGAAAAATTGTTTTCTCCAAGGTCTATCGTCATGAGTCTGGCCCAATTTATCTGGAGCAAAGGAAACCTACCGACAAGTCTGTTGTTGCTCAAGTGTAGAGATTCTAAACTAGGAGCTGAAAAAAAAAGAAAAAATTGTGAATAAAATGATCAATACATGATGACAGTATGCATTTGTTTATGCTTATCGAATCTGCAAACCACAATTTTTATAGTCATGGAGAAAAGATAATGAAGGAGAGTTGCAAACCTTGTATGTAACGCAGGCTTGAAAAATTATTGTTACTTAAAATGAGGTTCATCAATGAAGTTGAATTTGTCAATTCTTCAGGTATGTCTCCGGTCAGATTATTGTCAGCCAAGTTAAGTAGTTGCAGTTGGGTCATATTTAGAAATCCTGAAGGAATTTTACCATAGATTTCATTCTCTCCCAAGGAAAGGAGAAAAATTTGTTTCGCCCAATTGCTTGGCAATCTCCCATAAAAATGGTTTTGAGAAAGGTCAACATCTTCAAGGTTGGGATGCACACCAAATGTCAGTGAAATGTCTGCCCTGATGTTGTTGGTCTCTAGTTTGAGTTCTATTAAGGTTGTGCAGTTTTTAAGAGTGATAGGAAGTAAGCCATTGAAGCTGTTATTTGAAGCCCGTAAATATCGAAGTGCACCACCACTGCATAGTGACGATGGAACCATACCGATTAACTTGTTATCTGACAAATCGATTGCTTTAAGATAGCTACTGTTGCCAAGGTCTGGAGTTATGGAGCCATTGAGTTGATTGTTGTTTAGATACAAAATGGAGAGGTTGGGAAGTTGTGTAATGGTAGTTGGTACCTCCCATTGCAAATTGTTATAACTGAAATCAGCATCCCGTAGTGCAGTCATGTTTCCTATCTCCAAGGGTATACGACCATTCAATTCATTATTATCCAAATAGAATATAGTTAACTCAGTAAGATGACCAATTGCCCTAGGAATTGCACCGGTTAAATGATTGTATGATAAATCAAGAATTTTTAAGTTTGACGGATTCTCAATTGTCGTGGGAATTTCACCGGTTAAATTATTACCACTCAGGGCAAGAAAATGCAGTTTGGGCATGCTTAGGATGGTACTAGGAATTGAACCGGTTAATTGATTACCTGAGAGGTCAAGATTTGTTAATTTGGACAGGTTGCTGATTGTTGCAGGAATTTCACCAGTTAAATTGCCATAGAGGTAAAGGACTTGCAAATTGCGCAGGGTTCCGATTTCTTTGGGTATCTCACCATGAAGATTTTGCTTATATTCTACCTCAAGTCTAGTGAGGTTTGAAAATGAAGAGAAGTTGAATTTGTTGAGGGTGCCATCTATTGAGCAATTTGCACTGATGCTCAGGTTCGTGATGCTGCCACCTTCATTGCACTTAATTCCATGCCATTGGCAGGAGTCACTGGAGGTATTGAAGGACCAGATTTGAGTGAGACAGCCAGGGTCTTTCAAGCTTGATCTCCAAGAGAGCAGTGCCTCAACTTCGGTCTCTGTGCAGGAAAGCTGAGTGCAGAAGAAGGAAATAAGTATGAGGAAAAGAAGAGGGGATCTGAAGTTGGGCATAGCGCAATGAAATGAATAGTGGTGGAAATTGGAGGCTAATTTGGTGTTTCAATGTTTAGTATAGTGAAGATAACACCGATATAACAAACCATACATATTTTAATATATTGGACAAGAGGAATTGTTTTGTTCACCTGCTCTATTTTGATTCTTTTTTTTTTTTTTTTTTGATATATGCCCGTAGGCCCACACACCCACTCTATTTTCCTCCACTCATCAGTGGCGATGGAACTCTGGTCTCTCCCGTAGGAGACCTGGTGCCAGCTGCACTACAGCAGTGGTTGCCATTTTGATTCTTTTTGTTCACAACGTTCACACGCGAGAACGAGAAAAAAACATGTGCAATCCATTCACTAAAAAAATCTTTGCCTTGGGTATCTTCACTTTTTAGATAAATTAAAATAAGGCAAAATTGGGTCCATACCTTCAAATATTTCTTATTTAGAAATTTACCCCTCAAATCATATAAATTGGTCTCATACCCCTCAATTCTTGATATAACTAGATATGTAATGTACCCTCCTGGCAATTTTAATTAATTTATGAATATAAAAAACTGATTTTCATATTTTATTACCAAATTGTCCTTGCCCAACCTCCTCTCCATCAGCCTTCAGAGACCTTTCATCTTCCCGCTTATTTTATCTCGAAGCATTCACAGAATCACGGTGGAATAGAACATTGCAAAATTGAGAAACGAATGCTTCTTTTATTTCGTTTTTTGCACCTTTATTTCTCTGACTAAATTCATGGTAATCTCTCTGTCTTCTCTCAAAAAACAGAAATTACAATTTGAATATTGACTTTAATGGAAGTGTGAACAATATTATACTTGTGAATGAAATCAATTGAAAAAGCAATTTATATAATAGAACTCGTAAGGTCATGTTAATTCATCTCTGACTTCATATATCTTAAGAATTATAGCACACACTAACAAGTATTTCAAATTGAATTTCTGTTTTTCTAGGTATTTCAACTTGAGCCCACTAATCGGTTTATCTATCTCCTGGTTTGCTGCGCTAACAACTAACAACAAGGGTTTGTAAATTGTAATGCACTTGACTATTAATTAACAAGTAATTTTGTCTTGAGACCACGAATCAGATGACGGTAATTTTGTCTTCTCCATTTCTCTTACTTTTGTCTCTTGTAATCCACACTAGCTAGCACCGTGATGATAGAAACTGTGCTTCAAGTCTCTATGCAATTAATAATAGGAAGCATCCTGTCTCTGTTTATTTGCAGCACACTGAGAAAAACCAGAAGTTGTTGTTAACCTCTTATGATTCAATTGGGTAGGAAAGGCTTTTGACTACCCGGGGTAAACGAAAATCTTTTTCAGTAAAAACAGCCATGCTGTACTGTTAGCTTAATAGATATATCAGGGTAGGTAATCTAGTGCACACAAGATGTTCGATATAAAGTCTAAGTGGCTACTCCATCAGTGTAAACCAGAATTTCAAATTGACTGACATCATGAATTAACTACTTGAATACTTAATTGACTTGAAATTCCTAATTAATTTAAACGTCAATTGATCTAGATCGTTTCAAGGTGGCAAGTAAAGCAAATTTATAATGTGATTTGTTTCGGATCTATGACTTGTTAAGCGTGAATGTATTAATATTTATCAAAGCCAGTTTTATCTGGAGAGAAGGTTGGGCAAGGACAATTTGGTCATAAAACATAAAAATCAGTTTTTTATATTCATAAATTAATTAAAATTGCTGAAAAGGGTATATATCTAGTTATATCAAGAATTGAGGGGTATGAGGCCAATTTAAATGATTTGAGGGGTAAATATCTAAATAAGAAAGATTTGAAGGGTATGGGCCCAATTTTGCCTTAAAATAATGTTATACAGTCAAAAGGGAAATCAATATACGCGAAATGTCAAGAAATTAATAATGGAATAATATTATTATATTAAGTATCACCCATCAATCTTTGACGTGAGCGTACACACGTAGCAAAAGCAACTACGCAAGGAAGCTGACAAGTTCGCCTACCAACTGAGATTGTATGAGCCGGTATTCGTCATTAGTAAAATAAGTATAACGAAACGGAAGACGGAATTTGTACTCTTACGACTTTTGGTAATTATTGCATGTGCAATTTATTGACCCGTTTGGAAAACGTTGCATAGTCCTGGGCCAGAGCTGAAGGCCTGAAGCTCTCTACTTACGAGCCGTAACATCGTTTGATAAATTTATTTACACGTCGCTATTTGATTTCAGCTATTATAATTGCCATCGCTGCTGTATGTTACAAATGTTCAGTTTAATAATAACAAGTGTTCAGTTAAATGCATCTCAGTCGCACCAGAGTCAGAGTCGCGCGTGGGTCAAGAGGTGCACTAGGAGGCAGGGGTAGAGTCGGAAAAAATTTAATTTGAACCGGATCAGTTCATGACCCCTTCTAATTTTTTCATGTGTTTTTTGTTCGGTTTGTGACCCCTTCGCTTGTTTTTTTTTTCTTATAACAGTTATATTTCCTGTTGCAACTAACTGAACATTTATATTTAAATAACATAACATTTGTACTTATTAAACTGAACATTCGTACTTACTAAACTAAACATTTATACTTAATAAAATAAACATGTTTGCTCATAATATTTATATTTTCTGTTGCAACTAACTGAACAATTATATTCAATTAACTGAACATTTATATTGACCCAACTGAACTTTTTGGCAAAAAAAAAATCAAAATGAACATAGTGAACATACCGAACACTTATAAAACAGTGAACAATTCTACTATAAAGTGAACATTTGTATCTAATAAAGTGAACTCTTATAGTAACGAAATGAACAAAAAATGCGCGCTGGGTGAGTAGAGGGGATAGAGAGCTGCTCAGCGAACGCTTACCGCGATGGCACAGAGCGCGATGACAGTAATCAATTTTCAATTGATTTTAATAAATTCTAAACATGTGCATTGAATCATGGTTTACTTCCCCCTTTCAGTTTTTCTTCTGATCTGTCTCATGTTTTCGCTCGCAAGCTCAGCTGATGAGCTAATGATATCAGAAAAAAATAGTTAAATTTTTTATAATTAATTTTTAAAAACTTTTAAAAACTTTTAAAAATTTTAAATATTTTTAAATGTGTTACTGGACTTATGCATTAGTTATTTTAAGTTTCAGATATTTTAAGTACTAATTAAGATTGTGTTAAGGATCACAAAATCGGAATCATTGTAAATTTTTATTTGCTGACACTAAATTTTATCAATAATAAATGTATGATAAGCATATATATAATTGAATGTATTATTTCAAAATTCGAAATTGGTCTGATAATTATCAAGACTCTCAAGTTCTATACATTGTCAAATTATACTTATTATTTGCAAAATAAAAAAAGCAAATAAAGTTGAGGAAAGCAAATAATAAGGATACATAGAAGGGTACAAAGTTTGGTGCATAGAAGGGTACGAAGTTCAAACTTCAAACTTTAAAATCAGCTCCACGAGGAGAGCTAACTGTTTCACAGTTCGCACGAGAGTACTTTTGACCAAATAAGTAGAAAGGTTCCGAATCTAAATGTAAACTTAAACCTGACAAGCACACAAATTACTTACACTCGATTATCTTTAAAATCAACATTTTACAAGCGGGTCAAGTCTGTCGACGGAGGCGCCCAACAAGAGAAGCAAGTCCGTACAGATGCGTAAGCACAATTGTCAATATAATTGGTCATTATTTTTATTTATTATTTTTTATTCAATTCAGTAAAGTTAGTACATTACTGTTAAATTTCATTGGCCTGGAATATTTGTGTCTTTAAATTTGTAGTCACGCTAATAGAACCTCTCGATATGTCCCTGTCTGATGAGCAAAATGAGATGCTTATTTGTTGAATTAATTGGACTAGCACAATTTTATCTAGCAATTCTCGTTAGAACTTCAAAGTCGACTGCTTCACTGTTCACACAAGAATAACAACTAAATATTTAACAAAATTAATAAAATAATATTATAAATGTGCTTTATAAATTCATAAGTTTATATAAATTTTGGTTAATTTGGTTTACAGAATTTTATCAATCAACTGGAAGACCGATTTGAAAAGTAATTTTTTTTATTAGTGCTTAAGGATGATCAAATAAATCTCAAAATACATAAAATTTGACGCACGTCACTATATATATGCGTAACTAACGAATGACACTTTTATGATTTAGTTTTTCATGCTGATTAATTACAAACTATAGCATCTGTGCTCACTGTTGTTCCGTATAAGACTAACAAACCATATATCAATATATCATAAATATTCATAATTTTACCAAACGATCAGAAAAGGTAACTGATTCCTGTGATGAGCCCAAGAGAGTTATTTGTGAAAATTGATTACTGTGATGAGCCCAAGAGAGCTATTTGTGAAAATTGATTACAGTACCAGTGCCTTTAGCATACAGCCCAAAGTGCACCTGGCCCAAAATAAAAAACAGCCCGCATCGGCTCCCAAGTGTAAGCCTGTAGAAATCACGAATTTTTTTTTTTTTCAAAATCTTTACAGGAGCAGAGGAGTTGTCATGGCAACTCTTTTTTGAAATCAAAAAGTGGAAAGTTCAAACTGCGAAATCGTTGTGATTGTGTAATCAATTCCAGAGATGAAACGCCTTTCGTACTCTAACAAGGTAACCGCTTCTCTTCCATTGCTTGGATTTGGAGTTGATTGATGAGTGCTTCTTTGGCTCTGGTGGAATTGATTAGGATCATTCACCACTGGCTAAATCTGATGCAGCTTAAACGATTCTGAGTGCATTATTGTTGATTATAGTTCTCGTTTAAAGAGATGATTTCATTTGGGGTTATTAAGTGAATTTGCCGAACTGAGATCAAAGTAGTTTGTTAATTGGTCATAGATCTTTGTACATTATAACTCAGGTCAGGAATTGGTACTGTGTTTATTAGATGCCTTTTCAAGTCTGTGCTAAAAGTTTCCTTTGATTTTGTTTCAAATGGATCTCGTTCGCTTACAATACATTACTCTGTTGGTGCTGTACCAAAGGGCCTGCACTGGTATATTTGGTATCATCTGATATGGTAAATACCAGTTCAGAGGTTTCTGTTTGATACTGGCACTAATAATTCAATTTTCAAAAGCAGAAGCATGAAAATTTATCTGTCAGTGGCTACGTAGTGATGGTTTTCCTTTGTTACATTGCCTACAGCCCTACACTAATCTACTTTTGAAAAGCTTGGGAATTAGTTATTACTGCCTAGTGTTTAACAAATATTAGCAAGCAATAAACACATACTATTGAAAATTTGAAATTGATTCTCTATAACACTGACCTTATAGGTCCATGTACTGAGGCCGAGTGAAAAATGGTTAATCCCTTTGCCCCATGCATCATCTGAGATCATCACCTACCTCAAGCTGTATATACAGAGGATGGGCTTCTCCGACAATTTTGTCAGTGCATTGGCATGCATACACCTACCAATACCATTGCTGCCTCTGCTATCTCCCAGGTAAAGGTGCTTGCTGTTATCAGGTCGGATTTTGGACCTACCCAATAAAAATTTCCTATACAATTGATATATCTAGATGAATTTAATTGGTCAGACGGATTTGCCAGTATTTGAAACACAAAATATGATTTTTTTTTATTTTTTTTTGAAGCAGAAACATGATTTTCAACATCGAAAATATCATAAAATCGCCTTTATACCACTATAACTACACGTCTTACATTTTCTGCCTCTAGCGACATCCTCGACCCAAAGTATCACCTGTCCAACATCCTTTTTGATAGAAAAAATATACTTTCCTACACAGTTTTCTTATGAGTAGAATTTTTTGCAAAAACACTAATGAAAACACTGATCGCACCACTTCATCGTCTTGTCTTGCAATTTATCTGTGAAGTTGAAGATTGCAAATCGCAATGAAGCTTTCCAAAACAGAGCTCCAAAATACAACCAAAATCCCAAAACAAACCCTAAAACCACAGAACCGATGACCAAAATCACTTCAAGTTTATCACCTTTTGTTTCACTATTCCCTGGTGCCACTGTAGAATTGTTGTGAGTCAAGCAAATGTTAGGTAATGGGAATCCACAGAGACCATCATTATCACTGAATGCTGACGAGCTGAATGTTTGAATTTGAGACCCAGATGGTATCTGGCCCGTCAGTTTGTTATGTGATAAATTCAGCATATCTAGGGATGTCAAGTGTGATATGCTTGGAGGAATAGTTCCTGACAAATGATTCATTGATAAGTCGAGGACCTCTAATGATGTCAGATTACCAATATTCTGGGGAATCACACCGCCAAGTTGGTTTCTCGATAGGTTGAGGAAATTGAGGCCTTGAAGTTTTACTATATTTTTAGGTATTTCACCTGAGAGAGAATTGCAGGAAAGATCAATCCCTGTCAATAGAGCAATGTTCTGATATATGACTTCTTCTCCTTTCCATGTCAATTCGATGTTTTCTTGGTACATTCGATCTAATTCAATGTAACTTTTGTTTGTTGCAGTTTTAACAGCCATGGAGCGCATATGTGATAAACTATGGGGTATTGGGCCTCTTAGATTATTATTGGAAAGATCCAACAACTGAAGGCTATTAAGCATTGATAGTTGAGGAGGGATGTATCCATTGAACTGATTTGATTGAAGGCGAAGAACTTTTAAAACTGGAAAACTAGATCCTATCCATGAGGGAATTTCACCAGACAACTTGTTGTCTCCAATGTCTATCGTCACAAGACTGGTCCAATTCCCTTGGAGCAAAGGAAATCTACCGACAAGACCATTGCTGCTCAAGTGTAGAGTTTGTAAATTGGGGGCTGAAAGAAAAAGAATGATTGTGAGCAATATAGCCAATACTTGATAAATATGTAGTTGAGAACTCCAGATATTTTAAGAGATTACACATTCTATTTTATCAGCTGGTGAACCAACAGTATTATTAGGGGATAGAAGAAAATGTCTTGCAAGTTGTAACGTAAACTGACCATAAGAGTTGGAATGGGTCATACCGAGCCGTACTATATAATGTAAAAAATTGGATAGCCTAACCAGTTTAAAAATAATAAATCAATTGGAAGAAAGGGGACTGATACATTTATTGGGCATAATTTTATTATTGCAGACATATGATAATAAAGGAGAGTTGCATACCTTGTAACAATGGCAGGCTTGAAAAATTATTGTTACTCAATATGAGGATGGTCAGTGCAGTTGAATTTGCCAATTCTTCTGGGATGTCTCCGGTGAGTCTATTGTTATCCAAATTCAAATATTCTAGTTGAGATATATTTACAAAACCTGGTGGGATTTTACCACTGATTTCATTTTCTTCTAGAAGGAGAAACTGAAGGTCTTTTGCCCAATTACTTGGCAATCTCCCATAAAAACGGTTTTGAGAAAGGTCAGCAGTTTTAAGGTTAGGATGCTCGCCAAATGTCTGTGAAATGTCTGCCCTGATGTTGTTGGTGTCAAGCTCAAGTATTCTTAAGCTTGTACAATTTTTAAGGGTGACAGGGAGTAAGCCGTCAAAGTGGTTATTTGAAGCATATAAATTTTGTAGCTCACCATTTTTGCATAAGGATGATGGAACCGTACCAATAAAATTGTTGTTTGACAAATCAATCCATTTAAGGTTGGTATTGTTACCAATGTAGGGAGTTATGGAACCATTGAAGTGGTTGAGGTCCAGATCCAATATTATGAGGTTAGGAAGTTGTGCGATAGTAGCTGGTACCTCCCCATAAAACTCATTATAACTGAAATCAACAATCCGTAGTGCTGTCATGTTTCCTATCTCTTTAGGAATTACACCAGTTATATAATTTTCTGCGAGGTAAAGTAGTTTTAAACTGGACATGTTCTCAATCGTTGTAGGAATTTCACCGGTTAGCATCATTTGATGGAGGTCAAGATACTGCAGATTGGACATGTTTAAAATGGCACTAGGGATTGAACCAGTTATATAATTGGATGAGAGGCTAAGATTTTTTAAGTTTGATAGGTTGCCGATAGTCTTAGGAATTTCACCAATTAAATTATTGTCACTGAGATTAAGGTCTTGCAAATTGGACAGGGTTCCAATGTCTGTGGGAATCTCTCCATGAAGTTTTACATTATTTGTTACCTGAAGCATAGTGAGGTTTGGGAATGAAGAGAAGTTGAAGTTGTGAAGGGTACCATCTATCGAGCAATCGATGATGCTTATAGATATGATGCTGCCTGCTTTGTTGCACTTGATTCCATGCCAATAGCAGGGATCGTTGGAGACATTGTAGGACCACATTTGAGTGAGACAACCCGGGTGTTTCAAGCTCGCTTTCCAAGCAAGCATTGCCTGAACTTCGGTCTCTTTGCAGGAGATCAGTGAGCAGAAGAAGGAAAGAAATAAAAGGAAAAGGAGAGGGGATGAAGGCATCGCAGGATGGAATGTTTAGTGGTGGAAATGGAAGGTTAATTTGCCTTTCTTTCCAATAGTGAAGGTATCACCTATATATATATAACTCACCTTATAATGCATACTGTATAGTATATATTATGCAGGTGAATCTAGTTTTTGTTAGGAGTCAAAGAGGATCCGTCTTGTTCACATGCCTCGTTGAATATCTTTCTTCCTATTCACGAGGTTTATACTAGTTTTTTTTAGAATATAAGAATTATACTAGTTAAAACGACAAAAGAGTGGGGCTACTTTGTTTGATTGCATTGCCAATTGACTCAAAAAGTCTTCGGTCTTCGGTCTTCAGTCTTGATCCTTTAGAAAAATTAAAATATAGCAACTTGTTTCGAGCTCAAATAAAAATTATACAGTCAAAATGGAAAACAAGTGTATATACGAAACGTACAAGAAACAAAATAAGGTACAGCCATGATAAAAGCTGCTTCAGTAATAAAAGTGTATATTATATACGAAACGTCCAAGAAACAAGTGTATATACGAAACTTGATGCAAGCTGCTTCAGTAATAAAAGCTTGAAACTTTGTCGACTCAGCGTTTACCATGTCATCTTACTCATCTAAAAATAAGACATCAAATAGAAATTTTAATTGCTCACGACAGGTTTCTATTTTCCTTCTTAAAAATTCAAATTTTGGGTCTACAACGAAATAAAGAACAAAAATAAATAGAAATATAAACAAAAGCACCGTTTGAAATCGCACTAAATGAATTTTTACAAAATCAGAAAATTAAAAAAAAGTAATAAATTTATGGAAAATAACATAGATCTAATGAAGGAAAAAAATCCTTATACTAAATTGATATTAACACACAATTAAATGAAGCAAAAAAATCGATTCCCACGTGACAGATTACTATTGGTGGGCGAAATCTGGTCGAAATTTCTTAAAACAACAATTACCAAGCCCTTTAAACTTATTTGTATTAAATGATTAAACTAATTAAATATAGCCCTAGAATAAAATATTATTAAATAGTTTTATATAATGACGTGAAAAAAAAAAACTGGCTATGGTTTGTGAGTTGTGGGCCACAGCCCAACACCACCGACTGACACGGACCCGATTGAATTTAATCCGAATCCGATTCAGCGGCACTTGTAAAAGCGATCTAATTCGAGATTAGGGCTTCATGGGGAGGCTGCACATCACAGCCGTCAATTTTTTGACTTAGCATCTCAGCCGCGCGTTAATAAGCAACTCATCCGACCCATCCGCTATATATTACAACTGCTTTATAAGCGCAGTCGTCTTCCCTTGGAGCCGTCTCTCTTCCTCACTATTTCTAGGGTTTATAAGATCGAATCTCTCTTTGTATTCTTTGTCTAGTTTCTTTCTTTTATCTTTTTCTCTTTATTTACTTGATGATGATTTTGAGGCTTCATCATCTGGTCGATGGGAAATTCAATACCCAATCGGACTCGTTCCCTTGAAGCAAAATCTCAGTTGTATTTGCTTTCTATATTTGATATTCTCACTTTTTGTGTGTTAATATCAATATACAAGCATTTACATAAATATTTGTATGATTATTTTTGAAATTAGTACTACTGGTGTGAAAGAAGAGAACAGTGATGAGCTCTTTTACAGACCTGTAATGATTGTGCGGATATGATCGCATTTTCAAAGAACATCTAAGGGGCTGAGTTCTCTCTTTCACTAATTTAATAGTTGTTTTCTGTTAAATTTATTATTATTTTTGTAATTTGTTGGCTTTGCTGTTTTACTGGAGGCCAATTATTATTGTTATGTTTTTGGTCAGTGGATTGTAAAGCAAGATTATAAATTAGGTTCCTCTCGCTATCCACTGCTTGTAAATTTAATTTAGCAATTGGACGTCGAGGAATTACATTTTACCTTTCTGTAAAAGCTTATAATTTTTTGATGTTTATCCCTATCAATTAATTAATATTAAGTTGGCAGCGGTTCCCTTAAATTTTTCCTGATTTCGTGCGTCTGTTAATGTAAATTTGTACCCAAAGATCCTCAATTAAGATAACTGTGTTACATGTATTACATAATTTTCCTTCGCAAAATTATATTTCGCTGGGTTAATCGAAAGGAATGAATAAATTCTTAAAATGTTTCTTTCGTTGAAAACAAGTTATCATTTATAAAATAAGTTTTAATTCCCAAGTGTTTGCATTTTTGGTTCATTGCAAAAAAAATACGTAGCTTAGCTTACTTGCAATGACAAAAATCAGCAGTTTGTTAAAAATTGTTCATGTAAGATATATACGTTATAAGAGTTTTATGGTGAATTGCGTCCAAAAATTTTTAGATCTGATGATTGAAAATGGTCGATTCAAATTATCTAATATGATCTTTCCTATTAAAATGTCTATGCAAACCAAATTTTATATTTTTTTTTAAATTTATAAGTAAAGTATTTTTTCTGAATTTTTAAAAACTGTTATTTTTTAATAGTTTAGAATTAGAATTAATTAGTTTAACAATTTTTTAAAATTTAAAAAATAATATTTGTAAATTTTGAAAAAAATATAAAATTTGGTTTATATGGAGATTTCAACATGAGATCATATTAGATGGTTTGAATCTGTTATTTTGAATTAGATATAAGAGTTTCACAATTTATTATAGCAAAATTCTATATTATAATATTATTATTTGAATTTAAAAGATCACAAGTATAGTGCTTTTCTCATAAAAAAATCACATTAAATTTGTCGCGGCTAGGGTTGAAAATGGAAACTGTTTTTCATTTTGTTTTGTTCGGATGAAACGGTTAACGAAATAATAAAACTATTTTGTTTGGTTGGACGAAATGGTTAATGAAATAATGAAATGGTTTCATGCATCTGTGAATCATGAAAATTTCGTTCATTTTGATCATTTCATTTGGATGAAACGGTCAACGAAATTAAAATTTTGTTTCGTCAACGAAATGAAACGGTTAAACGAAACACATTAGTTTCGTCATCGTTTCGACCGTTTTGCAGCTCTAGTTGTGGCTTTCATGTTTTTACAAACTTCGTATATTTTTGAAATACAGATACAGAATTAGGATTTCTCCATAACATAGTTATATTTACAAAAATCTGTTGAATAAATTCCGTAATAACGTTTTATCAGTCCCTTGAGCTGGGTTATTTAAAAATTTTTAAATTTTAAATTTGTCACTTGATAAGTGCTGATTTTTCTCAGCTGGGAATTAAAATAAAATAAACTATCAGAAAAGCTTCTGAGTAAACATATTACAAGATGATTCTGGTAACTGTCCGGACAAGATTTGATAATAAAGCATTTCTAAAAGAACTCAAGACTGTGTCATGTTGACAGTGTGGCCTATATTTATATGCACAAAAATACAATAGAGGCTGTGGAGTACATATGTCACTATGAAATAAATAAGAACGCATATAATTTATAATTTTTGTTTGAGCAAGTATGGTCAATATCCAAAATTCATACAACAGTGTATCGTAAAATAGAGATAATTATAAGTTCTCATACTGAAATAAAACTATGGCAAAAATAAATGCTCCATAATAGTGTCCTTGCTGCCTGCACATTTGATCAAACATTCAATTAATAGTCATTAGTCACAAAGGATGGGTGATTATAATAACAAAAAGTGCGTGCACATAGACCCTTTCGTCGTGACTTCACAGTAGTATACATGATAAAATTTTATTGGAAGAAGCATTGAGACAAACACAACACACAAAATATACAAAAGTGATGTTTTAAAAAACAATGTTATTGTATCGACTGTTTTTCTTTTAATTTTGGCCCCCTGCTTTGGGTGCTTTAGATAAAAAAAAAAAATAATGTTATTGAAAATCTTCTAAGGAAATCAACAATATCTTCTAAGGAAAAAAATCAAGAACAATAAAAATATTAGAGGAAATCAAAATATATAACAATGTTTTAAAGAGTTAATAAAATTAGTGAGCATTTGATATTTTGTCAAATTTTCATTTGATGTGGTTTGAATAATATCATGTTACGCTAAAAAATATAGTCATAAATAATTTATGAACAAATTTAGTTTTTTTTAAGAGTTGGGTATTGGTATTATGGATTCATAAAAGATAAATAAGATTGAGGTGAATGAAATGTAAATCCTTGTTTCAGAATGTTTGGTTTATTTCGATACCATACACTGTATGAGTATTAGTAAGCCACGAACTATATATTCGAGTGTTTTAGGATATATAGTTTTTGTTAGAATCTAGACAAGTTTTTTATTAGTTTGAACTCGTGTAAAGCGTGCTGCATCGTTTAGTGCATATTTTTTTGAACGTTTAATGATTCACATCTTTTACAATTTAATACTCTATAATAGGAAATGTTTGTGAAATGTTTGTATCACGAGTAAAATAACTTTAGAATGCAATACAACTTTACCATTTAATTGAACTGTTTCATTGTTAACCGTATGTGTTGTCAACTTGTCATTTTTTTTAAGGCGAAGTATTTGCTATAATGTGGAAAAAAAATATCAATATAAAATTGCATGCATTTTCAATACAAAATTCAATTCCATGAATCTTTACAACATTATGTGTGTTTTTTTTTTTTTAAGTTCTACCGAAGAGTTTCTTGAAGTACAAAAAAAAAATCTTTTTGTACATTTTTTTTATTTTTTTTATTTTTTAACTACGAACTATTATCATTTGATTTAATTAACCCTCAAAACTTAAAAAGTTAAATTAGACGATAATTTTCTTAATACTGTTTAATTCAGCCCTTCTACTTGTTTAAAATTTCTTAATTATGTCATAAGATAATAATGTATATTCCCAGTTGAGAACTAAACAAATAAAGAAGAAAAACTTATGTTGAACAAACCGTTTTTTTTTTTTTTGTGTTGCCACCCCGTTTCATTGAAACAAAATAAGTTTAACGAACAAGTCGGATTGAATTGTTATATACAAGTATACAACAATATGTTGCCGGATGCATGGAAGCACTGGTTCGGCTACACAAAAAAAAAAAAAAAAAAAAAAAAAAAAATGGCTGACTTGTTCAGTATTGAGTTTTTCTTCTTCATTTTTTCCCCTTGACTTGCTCAACTAGAATTCAGAATGCAACATTCTTTTTAATTTAGACATAATGCTAATAGTTAAATAACCTTTCATTTAAAAATTACCATTTACACCGCTAATTTAATCAAAATTTTAAATTAAGATCGAGTTGGATATACACTTATAACTAAAGAAATGTGCTAATATGTAAAATCGAGCATCATTTTTTTTTTTAAAAAAAAGAGAGAGAATCTAGCACTACGGAAACTAGCTAAAGGATCAGATTGGATCATGTTGAAAAAAAAAAAAAATCTAGCACTAAGGAAACTAACCAAGGGCTGATTAAAATGAACAAAAAGTTCAAAAAATTCTTTCGAACCAAGAAAACAAAATCGTTAGATTGGAGGGGTCGTTTCTGTTATTGAATATAACAAGTTATGCTTAATATTTTCATTTTCTAAAATGTTTAGAATTTACTGTTTTTTTAAAAAAATTGAAAGTTGGAAAAACTCTGTAATGAATATCTTATAAATGAAAATTTTAAGATTTATTGAATCAAGAAGATGACATCTTACTTGCTCTCTACTCTCTCGTTAGCAGTATACAGTAATGAGTTGAGAAATGTCCATCTAAGATCGGAGTCCTACAAAATCAGAGAGCAACAAACAATCTGAGACGTCCATCTCAGATCGGAGACCTACAAAATTATCCAATCCCTCAAGTCACACTGTTCTCGTTTCTTCTTTTGTTCCTTTTTCCTTTTTCCTTTTCTCCTTTCTCTCTTCCCTTTTTATATCCAACTCATCATCTTCAACTCTCTCTCTCTCTCTCATGCGGCGATTCTTTGCACTGGGATTTGGAACCAGCGACACTAGCACCATCCGCATGGCGCTCTCTTCTTCCATCCAAAACCCTAGCGCATTTCGCCTCCCGCTCCGCCGCCACCACCACCTTCCCCATTCCAACAGCTTCGTTTCCTGCTCTCGCTTCAAACCCCTCCGTTGTGTCTCCTCTCTCGCTGTCGCTCCTTCCTCTCGTATCCTCGTTCAGAATCCTATCGTCGAGATGGATGGTTTGTGTTTTTGTCAACTTATGATGTTTGGTTTTTTTTTTTGTAATTTTCACAATTGGAGTGTCATTTGTGTTAATTGGTTTTGTTGGTTTTGTTAATTGAAGGTGATGAAATGACTAGAGTTATCTGGAAGATGATCAAGGATAAGGTTCAGCATTTCAGATGTCTTTTTATGTGTTAATACTTGTTATAAAGAGTGAAAATTATATCCTTTTTTAATTTGTCTTGTAATGTGTGTGCAGCTAATATACCCATACCTAGAGTTGGATGTGAAGTACTTTGACTTGGGGCTGCTTAATCGGGATGCCACCGATGATCGTGTCACTGTGGAAAGTGCAGAGGCTACTCTAAAGTAACAATCAATTGCTAGAATTACATGCTTCAACTTTGCATTTTCTTCAGGCATCCCTTTTAACTATGTTTAATTTCTTTTATTTTGTTAGGTATAATGTGGCGATAAAGTGTGCCACAATCACTCCAGGTAAGTATGTACCAGAACATTTTTGTTTTATGTTCTTAACTAGGAAAAGCAATATCTTCTTAAACTGCATATACTGAACTGTTCTCTCATGTTTTATCTTTCTCATGGTTTATATTTCATCTCTCTTTTAGCTCCTTTGGAGGATTATTATTGCATGGGTAATACTTGATATGTAGATATTGTTGTATTTGGGTGTTGCCATGAGACTATTGAACCAGTAAAGTACTTCTATGTAACAGAGAACTTATCAGTAAACTACCAGATTATGTAAATAGAATAAATTGAATCTGATCTCCATAGTTATGATATGATTGTCAAAATGGTTGCATGTTTATCTTCAATAGACAGTTTTCCTCTTGTGTTTAGCACTCTGAACTTTTTGTTCTTATTTTGTTTTGTGTTTTTCTATGTAGATGAGGCAAGAGTCAAGGAGTTCAATCTTAAATCCATGTGGAGAAGCCCTAATGGAACAATAAGAAACATTTTGAATGGTCTATTCACATTTCATTCATCTTGACATACCTTAAAATTTTGGTTTCATTACCACAAAAATTGAATTGAATTATTCTAATTTCCAATTATCCCTGTTTGATGGCAATTATTGCATTGACTTTTGTAATCCAAACATGTTTTTAAAGCTCTTGTTTAATCTTTTTCCAGGAACTGTATTTCGAGAGCCAATCTTGTGCAAAAACATACCAAGGATAGTTCCTGGTAAGAACATGAGTCTATCATTCTTATCATTTTGTGTTTGCTGGGTTACATCTGATAACTGTGAACTTAAAGGTTGGAAGAAGCCAATTTGTATTGGGAGGCATGCTTTTGGAGACCAGTACCGAGCAACAGATGCTGTCATTCATGGCCCAGGGAAACTCAAAATGATTTTTGGTTAGAATAAAGCCTCACTGCTTTCCTCTATCACTACTTCCACCTGCATGCATCCTTATGATTTATTATTATTTTTTTCTAAACATAAATAGTTCCAGATGATGGGGAGCAGTTGGAATTGAATGTTTATGATTTCAAGGGACCTGGAGTTGCTCTGGCTATGTACAATGTCGATGAGGTGTAGCAACTAAAGAGACCACATTCATTTTCCTTTTCTAGTCACATGTATTTATACTAATATGGATGCGAATTTTTGTCAGTCAATACGGGGTTTTGCCGAGTCATCAATGGCAATGGCTTATCAGAAACAATGGCCTCTTTACTTGAGCACAAAAAATACAATACTGAAGAAGTATGATGGAAGGTATGTATTCATTTTGTTTAATACTGTGTTGAACTAGACTGAGCACAGACTCACTTTTACATTCTTGTGTGTTTGTTGCAGGTTCAAAGATATATTTCAAGAGGTATATGAGGAGAAATGGAAGGAGAAGTTTGAAGAAAGCTCAATTTGGTTTGTGTGTCCTGTGCCTTAATAAAATATTGGAGTTCAAAAGATAACAGACAAGAATTCAATTAAAATAAGCATGTGTTTATAGGTACGAGCATCGATTGATAGATGATATGGTTGCATATGCAATGAAGAGTGAGGGAGGCTATGTCTGGGCGTGCAAAAATTATGATGGAGATGTCCAGAGTGATATGCTTGCCCAAGGTATTATTGCTCTTTCTAGGGATAGCAAATTGTACCAAATGTTTCTAATAACTGACAATATTTTTCTAGAATTAGGATTCAAATTGTTAGGTATGCGTGATGGGATTGGTAACTATTCTGTAACAGATTTTTATCCTTTTAGCATATTTATTTTGGTAAGTTAAAAATGCTAAACTAAAATGATAAGCCAAGAGAGATTAGGTTTTTTGATTCCAAAATTTTGGTGAAGTGACTGTGGAGAGACTTGGTTATGTGAAATTGCCCATTCTTGACAGAAAATACCAGAAAAATGGCGTGGAATGGCGGTTCACTTGCAACTTGATAGAAACTATTTGGTTTAACCGAATGCACATATATGTTTGATGGTACAATGAAATGCTGGGTGCAACTTGTGTAGAATAGTGGTATCTTATCTAGTAAGCTATACTAGGAGTCTGCTCGCTTCTGGTTCATGATTAGTATTATTCGTTCTGTCATGATTACTGGTACTATAAAATACTGAACTTTTCTTGTGGCAGGTTTTGGCTCGTTGGGCTTGATGACATCTGTACTGGTAAAGCATATCTTCTTTTCTCTCAGTATTCCTTCTTCTGTACATCAATATATAAGTCTTAGCTAACAAGAATGTATCTTACACAGTTATCTTCTGATGGGAAAACGTTAGAAGCAGAAGCAGCACATGGGACCGTGACAAGGCATTATAGGCTACACCAGAAGGGACAAGAGACCAGTACCAACAGCATAGCTTCAATCTTTGCATGGACACGTGGACTTGAGCACAGGTTTCATACCTCTTCTGATAGGATAATATTCTGTGTTGTTTTAGTGCTAAATTGTTGTAGTGATTATCGATGATGTATTGTGTTAATAATATATCATGTGCAGAGCAAAGCTTGATAACAATGAGAAGCTGATGGAGTTTGTCAAGAATCTAGAATCAGCATGTATTGAGACTGTCCAGTCTGGAAAAATGACAAAGGATCTTGCCCTTCTCATTCATGGCCCCAAGTACACTTCCTTTTTCCTTCTTCCCTCTCTTGTTTCATACTATCTGAGTTCTGCTAATGCATTAACTAGTTACTGACTTTATCTATTCTAATGACTTATGCAGGGTATCAAGGGAATTTTACCTGAATACTGAGGAATTCATAGATGCAGTAGCACAAAAACTTGTAGAGAAAAACCCTGCTCTATGTAGTTAGCTGATTGATTGTTGGAAAGGTTTTTTTTGGACATACTAGATAGAGGCTATCTAGGATTGTTGGAGGGATAGTGGTTAGTAAATTTTGCCTTGACAGCTTTTTTATATTTAGGAAACTGATGCAGTGCACCTCGCACCCTGCTTTAGCCCCCAAAAGATCACCCATCATCCTGGCTGTGGGCCCCACCAAGCATAGGTGATGGGTTAAATAGGGTGTCAAAAGCATCCAATAAAAATCCTGTTATATAATTAAATTAAAGCGATAGCTTTCTTTGTTTGCGTTGTTGGGACTCGGGAGAAGTTTTGAATGCTACTTTTTGAAATTGGCTAATTGCATTGGGGTCTTAAGGGTATGTTTAAGAATATGTAAATCATTTAGAAAAAAAAAATCATAATATTTTTATGTTTAAGAATTCGAAAAATATATTAATCAATAGTTGCTACAACCAGATTCAACCGTGCTACATCAGCGCCACTGTGGCGTATCCTTAATCTTGAAAGTCATCAAATATCAAAAGAAAGACAAAGCGCTGTTAGATTAATCCTACATCTTCTGTCAGCACTTTCAAAAAACACACTCAAGTGACCACATTTGTTTGTTTGATTGATAGAAAGTAATGAATTGTATTCCATTGTATTTTGATGATGTACATACATGTGTATATATACCTAGCTATTGTCTTTATACATCTGTACCTAACTGCTCTCCAGTTACATTGTACTGGAACCATCCAGTCATTTGTCTAACAGCCCCCCCTCAAGTTGTAGGTTGTGAACACACCATCAACTTGTTCCTAATAAAATTGAACCGTGATGTTGTCAACCCCTTAGTCAAGCCATCAGCTATCTGATCTTTGGAACATACAAATTGAACCATCAACTGTTTAGCTACTACTCTCTCTCGAATAAAATGAAAATCGATCTCCACATGCTTCGTGCGTGCATGATACATGGGATTGGATGCAAGATACGTGGCGCCAATGTTATCGCACCAGAGCACAGGTGCTTGACGAGGCGCTTGATGAAGCTCTTGGAGAATGTACCGCACCCAGATCAACTCAGCCCCAGCCAAGGCTAGGCTACGATATTCTGCCTCAGTACTCGTCTTGGACACAGTCGGCTGCTTTTTGGAGCTCCAAGAAATAAGATTGGGGCCCATATAAATGCAGAATGCTGAGGTGGAACGGCGATCATCTGGGCAACCGACCCAGTCAGAATCAGAGTACGCATGAAGAGTAAGAGAAGAAGAAGCTTTAAACATAAGACCATGGTCAATTGTGCCCTTTATATAACGCAAAATGCGTTTAACTGCTGACCAATGAGCTGTGGTAGGGGAATGCATGAATTGGGAGCATTTATTCACCGGAAAGAAGATGTCGGGACGAGTGATAGTGACATACTGAAGAGCCCCTACTACTGCTCTGTAGAGTTTCGGGTCATGAAAAGGGTCTCCATCAAACTTGGAAAGAGAAGTGTTGACTGCCATAGGCGTTGGCACAGATTGAGCTTGAGTCATGTATGTACGGCAGAGAAGATCTTGAATATACTGCTGTTGAGATAAGTGCAAACCATCAGGAATGTATTTGACTGCTATCCCCAAGAAGAAATTGAGAGGGCCTAAATCCTTTAAGGCAAAACGGGACTGAAGGGTATTGATGAAGCTGTTGACGCCAGCTATTGTACTACCCGTCACGATGATATCATCAACGTAGACAAGTGCAATCAAGGTTTGACCATTGCAGTGAGAGATGAAGAGAGATGGGTCAAACTTGGAACCGATAAAACCCAACTCAAGCAATGTAGAGCTTAAAGTATAGAACCAAGCCCTGGGAGATTGCTTAAGGCCATAAATGGCTTTCTTGAGTAAACACACATGATGAGGGAAAGAGGCATCAACAAATCCAGGCGGTTGATGCATATAGACAGTCTCTTGCAGATCCCCTTGCAGAAAAGCGTTGTTGACATCCAACTGTCGGATGGGCCAGTGACTAGAGATGGCAACCGAGAGAACAATGCGAATAGTAGTGGGTCGAATTACGGGGCTAAAAGTGTCAAAAAAATCAACCCCCTCTTCTTGAGTAAACCCCTTGGTCACAAGGCGCGCCTTGTATCGTTCTAGAGTGCCATCTGAGCGCCGTTTGGTCTTAAAGACCCATTTGCACCCAACAACATGCTGATCAGCTGGCTGAGGGACGAGTACCCATGTGTTATTGAGTAAGAGGGCTTGAACTTCTTTAGACATAGCTTCACGCCAATGTTGAAGCTTGTTTGCTTGAGAAAAGGAGGTGGGATCAGAATCAGTAGGAGTAGATGCCAAGTAAGCGACAAAGTCAGGAAAAATCCGTGGTTGTCGAGTATTATCACGGCTACGAGTGATCATAGGATGAGAAGAAGAAATGTCAAGAGCTGAAGTAGAAGAAACAGAGGTAGAAGATGAGCGGTCAGAGGAATTTGAATTAGGGAGCTGTGGAGAAGATCGGTCAGAGTTTTGGGCAGATGAATCAGAAATAGAAGTAGATGGGCCGAGAGAAGGCCCATGAGAGGGCGTAGGAGCTGGAGCAGGCCTGGGAGAAATGAGATTGGATGGGCCACCAGAGGTGAAAGAAGGAGCCCACAAAGTGAAGTCAGCGGAAGACGACTCAGAAGGTGAAGAAGATAACGATATTGTGTGAAACGGAAACACCTGTTCATTGAACAAAACATGGCGAGACACAAAAATTTTTTTGGTAGGAGGGTGATAGCACCTATAACCTTTCTGGGACATAGCATAGCCAATAAAAACGCAAGACATAGAATGCGGTTGGAGCTTGTTTTTGTTATAAGGTCGAGTTAGAGGAAAACATTGACAACCTAACACTTTCAATGCTAGATAATCCGGAGGCTTAGAAAATAAACACTCAAAAGGAGAAATAACCTTAGTGCTGGATGAGGGAGGTAACCGATTAATTAGATAAACTACACTACCAAAGATTTCATCCCACAAGTATAGAGGTACAGAAGCATGACTTATAACAGCCAATGCCAATTCTACAATATGGCGATTTTTACGTTCAGCAACGCCATTTTGCTCTGGCGTATGAGGACAAGTCAACTGATGCACAATTTGTGGAAACAACCTAGTTAAGGGCTTGAACTTAGTACCACCGTCAGTACGTAACACTTTGATAGTCCTACCAAGTAAGTTTTCAATCTGAAGTTTAAACAAAGTAAAGACCCGAACAACCTCATCCTTTGCAGTAAGAAAGAAAATCCAAGAAAATCGTGTGAAATCATCAACAAACACTACAAAATATCTAAAACCATTAGCAGAAATAATCGGGGCAGGGCCCCATACATCAGCATGCAAAAGTTCAAGAGGAGCAAAAGTACAACTTGAGCTTGGTACAAAAGGAAGCTTGTGGCATTTAGCCACAGCACAGTATTCACACATAGTAAGAGTCTTATTATTACAAGGCAAGCAAAAACCATCTAAAACTTTTCTAGTTGTAGCTAAAGCTGGATGACCCAACCTACAATGCCAAATATCTGCAGTCACCTTCTCTCCTAATAAGGCTTGAGGTGCACAGTTGAAGGGAACATGAAGCAAGTATAAGCCACTAGTTACAGTTGCTCGAATCAGAGTGATGGGAGTGTGGCAGTCCTTGATAAGACAAAAAGAGGAGTAAAACTCAACTCTTAAGTTATTATCAGCTAAAAGTCTAGATAGGCTTAGCAAATTCTTAGTAAAGGCTGGTACATGCAACACCTCATTCAGTAAAATACAAGAATTGTTGAGAAAAAGACTAGCAGAACCTATGTGAGAAATATGCATACCATGACCATCCCCTATTTGCAGCTTCTCCATCCCTTCATATGGCACGTATGAAGACAGATTGTTAATGTCGCTGGTTACATGATGGGTAGCTCCCGAGTCAATGTACCAGTCAGCAGAAGACGCACCAGTAGCGCTTGTTTGAGCAACGTGAGCCTGGGGATTCACTGGAGGAGGAAGAGCCGACTGAGAGGGACCCACATCATCGACATAACGCATATCACAGCGCCACCAACAAGCCCTAGCAGTATGCCCCTTCTTGAAACAAATCTGACAAATCTCAGAAGTGGCCTGAGACGAGAAATTGTCAGAACTACTCCTGGAACCATTAGCATGTGGTGTAGGCAAGAGAGGTTGAGTATTCTGAGATCTGGGTCGATTGTTGTTCGAGAAAGGTCTGGGAGGAGCACCTCTAGTTTTGAATTGGCGAGAGTTGCGATTCTAATTACCAGTTTGCTTGAAATTGGCGTTCTGATTTTGTGCATAGAAAGCAGCAGGTTGAGAAGCAGAAGGTAGAGCCACCACTGGTGCTTGCTGAGACAGTAAAAGAGTTTCATGACTGAGAAGCAATGATTGAACTTCAAGAAACGAGATCGGCTCCTGTCGCGAGTTCACTGCCACCACGAATGAGTTATACTCAGATCCGAGGCCACCAAGAACAGCCAAGACGAGATCCTCATCAGCTAGTGGAGAACCAATGAAGGCTAATTCATTAGAAAGGGATCGAATTTGCTGAACAAAATCGGAGCAAGAACTATTCCCTTTGACAACTGTCTGAAGTTTTTTCTTGAGTTCTGTGAACCGAGCTCTGGAGGATGCAGAAAACGATTGAACTAAGTGGCGCCACAGCTCACCAGAGGTGTTGCAAGAAACAACCTGACTGAGAAGAGACTCAGATAGAGATGCACGAAGCCAAGCAAGAATCATTTGATCTTGCTTGTACCAAGACAAATAGTTAGGGTTCAATTGTACTTGGCCTGTCACATGGTTGAGAGAAGAAGCTGATTGAGGTGGAGAGAAGAGGAAAGAGCTGAGGCCATAGGCGTGAAGAAGCGGCTCAATTTGGGATTTCCATGCCAAGAAATTGGTTCTTGTGAGTTTAGTGTGCACAGGTAGTGTCAAGAACACCATGGAAGGTTGTGCAGGAGAGGGGTTGGGGAAGAAACCAGGAGGCGGAGAAGAGAGAGGCCCAAGAGGGTTTGGTGGAGGAACCGAGGTGGTAGATTCCATCACAGGCGTCGCGACAGGAGGGACTGAAGTGTCGGAGGAAGAATTGGGAGCCGCCATGGCAAGAATTAGAGAAAGCTTGAAGACAGAGAAGAAAGAAAAAATAGGGAAGAAGAAAGCGGATCGAACAAAGAGGCGATTAGCCGAAATATCGCTCTGATACCATGATAGAAAGTAATGAATTGTATTCCATTGTATTTTGATGATGTACATACATGTGTATATATACCTAGCTACTGTCTCTATACATCTGGACCTAACCGCTCTCCAGTTACATTGTACTGGAACCATCCAGTCATTTGTCTAACATTGATTCATATTAAAATAATGAAAAAAGCTGGCAAGTTCGAATCAAAATGCGTATTTTGATTCGACTACGTTAAAAAGGTTTAGGGTTTATTGCTCCGTTAGTTTCTATTTCTCTGGTTCCTCTCCTCACAGCGCCAAAATTGACCGCACCTCTCTTCTCCTCTCTCTCGTACCCAGGGTTCGCACCTCTCTTCTCTCTCGCTGCACTCAAGATAGCTTGTCTGGCTTTGATCGCACATGTCCTTCAAACCCTATCTTGTACGGATTGGTTGCACAGATAATTTAATCAGCATAGCTTCGAAATAATGAAATAGCATTTGTTAGTTGGTCCTTGGTTACATTGGTTGGACTAATCTGTGCTTGAGAAATCATGTTGGGTGTTAGATTAACCAATCGCACATCTGTATATCGAGAGAGCATGGTAAATTAATCCATAGCTTAGTTGGTAATGATCTTATCCAGAGACGTCGAAGCATGTCTAGTAGTCATTCCTAGTTGGAACAAACCAGTGTCGAAACCAAACCAAGCATGTCTACTCATTCCTAATTGTTTACTTTTAGTTTTGCAGTCTTTTGTTGTGTATAGATTAAATCTGCCTCATTTTCAAATTTACTTATAACTTGGTTGCATATTACCAGTGCTTAGATTACTTTTAAATTGGTACATTGTATATTAATCCTTCTACTGTTGCCATTATTTTTTGTAATTTTTTCCTTTTTAGGATATCAAATAAGCACTCAAAGTAGCCAACACATAGATGGAAGCAATGAAGAAACAAGTTGAAGAAATAAAAAACTAATTGCAAGAAATGTAGAAGATAAATAGTGTCATGATTAACTTGCCTGTGTTTATTATTGTAGTTTTGATTTTTTTTTTCTTTCTTGTAATTTTGAATTGAAGAATCAATTCAGTGATTATTATACAAAGTTATGTACTAATGAGTAACAAAAAATAGATTTTAGTGGTTAATCATATAGATTTTGTAAAGAGGATGATATGAACTGAGTCGTCTTAATTTCGTTAATTAGAGCTCACGTTAAAATCAAGTTAGCATATAGTAGGTACATATGGTAGGGGAAGCACACTTAAAATCCCTTATAGCATAATACACATCAAGTTAGCATAGTACATTAGAATTCAATCAAGTGAGCATGAAACGTTAGCATTGAAAACATGTATAATAAACATCAAGTACAAAAGCCATGTCATGGAAACATGGTAGATCTTCAGTAAACATATTTATCTCAAAAAGGTTCAGATAACTGAATCTAATTACTTCACACAAGCATCAAACTAATTTAATTAAACAACAAGATCAGGTTACAAGGATTACATAATCAGACTATGTAGCATAACCACATGGCCGCTGCAAAACACATGCCAATTGCCCGATTCAGTGACTCAGCTCACAGAATCACAAGTGAAGGAGACAATACAATTAAATTTACAAAACCGATGCTGATTGCCAATTGCTGATTCAATAATCTAGATCATCATAACTGCAAGGATAAAAAATATTTAAATAGACTCTATTTGACAAGTAAATCAATTAAATTTGATAAAATTAGACATATAGAGGCGCTGAATAAATAAAAAAGATAATAATAAAGGACCAGCTTATAGCATTTGATGGCCGATTTCCTCTTTCACATGCTCACACTGATCATGCAGAAGTAATTTTATCAAACGGTGTATATCATCACTTTGCCCCTCTTTAGTACCTACCTGTAATGAAGGCGGCCCTGCTTTGGCATCATTGGCACTCTTTTGTTTTCGATTCTCTCATTTGCTTTTTAGACCAGGATCTCAATTATCCGCCCGGCCAAGGGCCTGCTCTGTCCCCAGAGCTGGACCAACAGGTAGACGCAGTCATAAGATCTGCCCGGCGACCGGCTCTTGCGTTCATTCCTCTATGAAAAAGAATAAGTGGGTAGTGTTACCAGACATGAAGTGTTTTCCTTTTATCATTGTAAAAAAATGAGATGCTCCCAACAAAACTTACATATTAGTAAAGTAAAAAAACTGCTATTCTTTCATAAATAAGAATGAAGTACCTATTCAAAACGACATAATTTTGAAATTGGAAAAGAAATTGAGGTAAATTGAGGAAATTAACCGAAATCAGTCAGAAATTAACCTGAGTCGATAGAGGTGTCAGGGTGGCTATAGGTGTGGTCTCGCTAGAGTCTAGTCGAGTACTTGCTGATCGAGGTGTCGGGGTGGCTATAGGTACTGGTCTCGCTAGAGTCGAGTCGAGTAACGATCGAGGTACTTACTGGTATCGCTAGAGAGAGACACTAGTAGATTGAGAGAGCAGCGGAGAGAGAGGAGGTGAGCAGTTTCTGTGAGAAGAGTCGGAGAGAATGATAAGAGGATGGATAGACTCACATGAACGGACAATTTTAGAAACTAACGGAGCAATCTGAGATATCAGCGGGGAATTACTTTTTACACGGTTTCAATTAGCTATACACGCTGAATTTGTTTATTGGACTAAAATACCCTTACTCACTGCGTTGGTCCAAAAAATCATGTTTCTTATACTCTGTAGTCCGTACATTCATTTCCAATTGAACGAACTTCATCATTTTCGGAAAAAAAATGAACTTCATGCCACCTAAATTTCTCAGCGAATTGAAGTTGGATCAAAATTGAAGTTGCTAGCGAGTATTAAAATTGTTGTTTCATTGAAACATTTTTTTATTAATTGGGAACTTGGATTTCTTTATTATTATTATTATTATTATTATTTGTCATGTAAAGTCAAGCCAACCACCCATCACCTTCAATTTGCTCTCTGCTGGATTATTTTCTAAGCAAAATCGATATATCATTCTCTTTATTTTCAAACCCCTTAGCAGGTTAAAAAATCTCTCATTTATAAAAAAAATATTTGTTTTGTTGGAAATCATAGATGAAAGAGGCAATTTTGTATATGTTTTGAGCCAATTTGTATGATGGTTGAGTATAATTTTGTTACTTTTGTGTGCACTTTTGTGTACATTTGGGTTCAAAAAAGAAAAGATATATAGAAAGCACTTTAATTTACAAAGATCGCTTCATTAAAAAAAAAAGAAATCCATAATGGCAGTAAAATCAGATATGGTGGGGGCGACGTGTAAGCAATGAGAGAAGGCATATGGCTATATGCTGTCAATTGTCATAGAAATATGGCTGGGAGTTGCCGAGCAAGGACTAGGGAATATATCTAATCTGGTGCGCTGTAAAGGCACAGATGCGAATCGCTAATCGTGAGGCCGTGAGGGTACTTTGGTCAAATAAAAGAGTTTAGCGTGCATCGCTAATTGAAGCCGTGTAAAAAGCAATTCCCATATCAGCGCCTCAAGCTCACCCTTTAATCTAAATCGCTGAGCGAATTTTAAAGCAGATCCGACAGCACACAGAAATGCTGTGCATAAGTCCCATATGCACATTTGTGTACTATATCTATTTCTCATAATTAGGCCTGGCCAACGTGCTAAACGCACACGGAATAGCGGATTCCGTTTTCGTTCCGTTTCGGAAATCAAACCAAAAGCACTGTTTCGTTTCTGTTTCATTTTTGAAACGGTAGAGAAAATTAGTGTCACATTTCGTTTCGTTTCTATTTTCTACTTTTCTATTATAATTTCTTATTTCTATATTTCATTTTAGTAAAATGGTATAATTATCTGTTTCATTTTCGTTTCATTTTTTGAAACGTCAGAAGAAATTGGTGCCACATTCCATTTCGTTTCTGAAAACAGAAGGACACCACGTTTTTTTATTCCGTTTTGACTGGCCTACTCATAATCATCAAATATATAAACGCATTTTTCGGCTACATTTTACTTACTGCTCCACTAAACCTGTTAATGCATTCTTATATAACGTTTATTCGGCCCAATGATTCATGTAAATTAATCTAGACTACTAGCCTTTTTGTATGGTTGTTTGTATATACCGGCCCATCATTCAATAGAGATGACACGTAGAAATAATCAATCACATAATAGTTGATAGCAAAGTAGTTTTGGTTAGTACTCGGTAAATCATGCAAATGTAACTTGCAAATCATTCTGATGTTGCTTTATTGACCATAGAAATTATGTGATTTCAATTGTATATATAAGCAAGGTACGTGTGTTTGTGAAGTGATTTCTTACGAGCTTCGACATTCCCACCCACCCCCCAACACAAACAAAAAAAAAAAAAAAAAAAGGAAGAAAGAACAAAAAAATATTAATATCAAAAAAATAAATTCTTTCTTGAACGCTTGCCTAAACAAAATTTTCGAGTATATTGCAATCTTTCATTGAATTACCAGAGAAAATTAAAAATTTCAACGAGTGTAGATAAAAAGGTAATTATAGTATTTCAAATAAAAAATAAACATTTCCATTTTTATTTCTTTGCATCTCTTTAATTATTCTATTTTTTCTAATGAAAAATTGAAGTTATAATGATGCAGTCCTACATGAAAATTTAAAATATACAATTAATTGAAATTCATAAAGCAGTAGTTTGATGGATCACAAGGTGCGGTCTAAATGGAGCACAAGGAATTTATAACTTTTAAACTTGAGTTCTTGAATTCTGTTTCTTTAATAGAAGGGTTGGGGATTAAAGTTTTTAAACAAATTGCTCTATGTCATCTTCATCGAAGGATAATACATGTTTATTTGTGATATTTCTTATTTTAGATTTGCTATCATAGAGTTATTTTCATATGTTGCGCAATCTCTTTATTTCTTTATTTTTCTGTTCACTTTGTACCAAATGACATTTTATTATATTCCCGCATTGCGCAGCAAAATTTATTTTTGTTGATTGCCAATAATATATAATTTGTTTTGGCAATTACTTGGTCAATCATATATCTCAAAAGTATTTAAAAAAAATTGTTTTGTTTTATATTTTGAGATAAGGGAGAGATTTTATTGTTTGCAAGCTAATACTAAATTACTAATACTATTCTTATCTACAGGCCATTAAACATGAAAAAATTGAGCCTAATCGGTTGCCACTCACAAAAACTTGGAAAAAATCACCAAAACTCGGAAGAAATCTGCAATATGCTGCAGTCAGATTTAGTTGATTAGAGGAGCTGGAGATAAAAGATTGTTCCATCAGTGTGGGGATATAATGGAGCGAATTGTGCCGGTTGCAACCTAGTTGAAGTCGTTGAAACTCAGACACGTTTATTGTAGTGGTGATCCTGGGTTTGGGGAGAATGAAATAGAAGTTAGAATTGGATATTTAACAGAAGACATTCACGTCACCCTTCTAGATTTAGTTAATATTTTGTAACATGATAAAATCTGGTGCTTGTAAGTCTGAATTATCTCTAATATAAAATTTTATTTGTATCCTGCAGAACCACAAATGAAGAATTAATAGCTATACTCAAGATGTGCATAGGAGTTTAAATTCAAGACTTAAAATTTTGAGGAAGCTACCATAAGAGCAATTTGCTTGGAATTAAAAAGTGTAACCCCGCTAGTATAATTATAAAGTGAGGATGATTACTATAATATTATTATTATAAATTCTTCCGCAATAATATTTGTTATTGTTATTGTTATTGTTATTGTTATTATTATTTGTTGTGTATTATTTTCCCATGTTTAGGTGAAGAAATCTTTAACCATTCCTCAGCTATATTTCACTTTATTTTTTTTAATTTTTTAATTTTTTCGAAGACTTGACAGAAGCTGTCAAGGTGCTATCTTTCACTTTATTGCACTCAATATTTGGCAAATTTGATGTGGAAGTTATTCCGGAAAAAATTTAGTGTGCGTAATATATATATTTGCCTGATCTTCAACAGATTAGAAATAACCCCCTTAAACTTTACCAATTGGAAATAACCCCTACAATCTTCCAAATTAGAAATAACCCCCTATAATCTTTATACTCATGAATATAACCCCTTCACCTTAAATTCATCTAATTTTCTTATTTTAAAAATTAACCATTGTGACCAAATTACCCTCCTTCCTTGCCAAAAACGTTTCATCTTCCTCCAACGATACAGTGGTTCTATATATATTGCAACCTCAAAATGACGTTTTGCATTCTTAGATGTTTAATGGGTTTAGTCATTAAAGCAATCTCAAATATGAAGTAAAGATATCATAAGGTTGCTAATCGACATTTTAATTCAGTTATTTGAATTGTTTTTTTTTAAAAATTATATTCTAAATATAATGGCATAATATATACGAACAAGAACAACGGAACAACAATTCAGCACCGAGAAAGAAATTAAATGGATGTCTGAATGCGCTGAAGAAATCACGAGTTGTTCCGTCATTTTGAAGCACGTTGATCATGATTAATCTATTTACTGTGAATTTGATTTTTGAGGATTGAGGGCCCAATAAAGAAACACAATCACCAAATTCTCTATAATAGTTATGTGTCGACATTTTAAGGAGGCAACATAGGACCTGCTCTATCGTTAGAGGAAGATGAAGCATTTTTGGCAGGGAAGAAGGACAATTCGGTCACAAAATTATGAAATTGATTTTTATTTTTAATGAAGAAAATAATGAATTTAATAAAAGGGGTTATTTCCATGAGTACAATGATTATAGGGGTTATTTCCGATTTGAAAGATTGTAGAGGTTATTTCCAATTGGCAATGTTTGTGGGGGTTATATCCAATTTAATAGAAGGGGTTATTTTCGTTTATCAGATTTACTTAAACTTGAATGTAACCGCGCGCGATTATCATAACCAGCAAATTCAGTACCTTTTGTAGATAATGTGCCGCGCGTACATCTGAACCCCATTCGGCAGTCAGACCTAGTCACCTAGCACAATCCCAAAATTATAAATCCAGCATGTGTCATTTTACTTGACAAAATTCATTGAAATTCTCAACATAATCCTTTTATAAGACCTCCGCAATTGGACGCCAGTTCAGGGCACTAGGTTATCTTTCAACAAATGTAAAAATGCATAACAAAGTAGCTCAGAAAAGAGGCGAAACAATTTTTTCCCGTAATTTTTTTAAATAAACATATCTTAAACTGGAAATTTAATGGTAAACATTAGAGATAAATATTTTGATCAATGAACATGGCAGAGCGCCACGTCAGTGGTGCGCTGGCGCGGGAAGAGGGAGTGCCAGCTCCATCAATTGAGGTGCACAAGTAGGCCTGTCAATGGCAGAAATAATCACGTGATGGCGTTTCGTTTATCGAAATGGAACGAATAACGGTACCCTTTTCTGTTCCGTTCTCAATAACGAAACGGCAAGCGAATCGCCATATTATGCCGTTTCAAATCGTTTAGTCTTGTTTTCAACCAAATTCAGTGTAATTTATGAAGTGGCACGGTTAATGGCAAGGAATTCCGTTTCATTTTCCAAATGAAACGATTTGCGAAATGGAATAGGGTACCGTTTACCTTAACGAAAGAGCAAACGGAACAGGCTGTTCCATGCCTTTGTCCACGTTAGACAGGCCTATATTAAACACATGATTTGATGTTATAGGCAAAGATAAGTCATATGAGTATGTATTATAGAATCGCCGTACCTTTAGCCACATGTCGCTTGTAGCGATAATTCGATTTTTTTAGTAGAAATAGTATTTTATTTAGTGAACACTCGCCCCAATTTAATCTTGTGCTGGTACGGCGATTCTATAATACATACTCATATGACTTATCTTTGCCTATAACATCAAATCATGTGTTTATACGAATACAAAAGAACTTCCAACTAGCAAGGTGGGCCCCATGATAGAGGATGATGTGCTGATTAGAAAATTATAAGACAAAGATGTGCTTTGTATACATATGGTCTTATGATTATTTGTATAAACTTTTGCAAATATTTTAACTGGTGAGCTGATTTTAGTGATTTGTAGGTTTTTGTTTAAGATTGTGTTTCTTGGTTCACAAATGTTTTTTTGAATCGGGTTTATTTATTTGGCAATGCAATTCTACATACAACTTTTTTATATATATTCTCTTTCTTCTTCTGACAGCGTAGTTGGAAAAAATAGAGAGAGCTTTGACAAGGAAAGAGGGAGGTTATTTCCATTCGATTTTCCGGTTGTTCGTCCCTCTACCGCGCCTTTCAACCACGGATCCTTACTCTCCTTGTCGTGGCGAGTGTATATAGACCTCTCTTCACCAGCTTTCATCCATCAAGGTTTCTCCGGCGAAAAGGAACACGACGTGGAGGAAGCTGACCCGTTGGCCTCGCGCCACTGCAGTTGGCGTGACTGGTATCCGCACCACTACCACTGGCGCGCTTGCAGCATCGCCTCTGCCTTTGACGCTCTGTCATGTTTAGAGTTCAAATTTTTTGTTTTATATGTTTAGTATTAAATTTAACTTTTCTGCCATTCAATTACAACACAAAAAAATTGGCAATCTGATGCTAAAAGGTTCTTGACATAATAATATGACTAGAGCCAATTGGACACCTTCAATACCCAATTGAGTCGAATTATTTCAATTGAAAGCGTTGTATTGTGTAGTAATAAGGGATAAGTCCACACATTACACATCTTCGTGGAGGACTTTTGGAATTCTAATACGATCTAAGCAATTCAGAGTCTATAAAATTGAAGAATGCATATCAAAGTACGAAGCAAAATTGGGTGGACTGAAGGTAGCCGATTGGGTAGTTTGAGTACCCAATCAACTCAAAACTATTTGGTCAAAATTGGAAGTATCGTATCTGCACATGATGAGCTATAAACCTATAACTAGAGCACTTGGTCTCCACAAATAAAACAACCCAAAATTCAATAATTTTTTTTTTTTTTGAAAAAAGGCCTTTGGGCCCATTTCTATTACTTGAAATTAACATCCGAATACTAAAGTCCAACATGGTTTCACTACCATATCGCTAAACCCAAACCAGATCAACTTGAAATAAACTCCAAATAGAATTACGTTAACAGATTTAAAACAAACTTCCAGACTGATCAAACCACATTAACACTAAGACACTCAAAAACTGAAATTATATGTGGATGATGATGATGATGATGATGATGATATCAGTGTAGGCTTTGACCCTTATGACTACATCTATGATTACTCTGAGGATTACTACATCTATGATTACGATATTTACGATGACATCTATCATCTAAGATTTTAACTCTCGTTATGACAATTACTTTTATCCATGGCGATATGATAATGATATCTATGATGTTTAATTTTACCCGAAACATTACTTTGGTTAATTATATGAGCTTTTATTTGTCTTAGTGTGATATCATCACGAGAGGGAGGTAGTATAGTGTGAATTCTGGAACACCTAGCTCGTATATCATCGTCCGACACTGCTATTTTAAAGGAATCGTGCAAGTTGAGGACCTCCAAATTAGGGCACATTTCAAGTATCTTCAACAGCTCCTCATTTGTAGTAGTACTGTAATTTAAGTTTCTTATCAGTAAAAGCATGACAAAATGGGATCAAATACTGCGTTAGGGATTAATGACTGAGTGCATCTTAAAAACACGACTAATGTTCTCCATCCTACATCTTATTTTCTCTGGGTGTGTTTGGATGAGCCTAGGAATAAGAGAATAGCTTCTTCCTAGACGTAAATTTATTATAAACAATTCAAACTTTTCACAAAGTTACACACTTTCCAATACTTCTTCCCTTATTCCTCTTATTCCTACACCATCCAAACGGAACCCTTATTCCTAACTTATTTCGATGTCTAGGAAGAAGCTATTCATCCTATTCCTAAACAATCCAAACGACCCCTCTAGTAAAAACTCAAACTTTAGAGAACCAACACTTGATCTAGTGACAAATTAGAGCAATTCAACTCTTGGTCTAATTCGAAATCCGGCTGAAAGATCTTTATAGACACTTAATTTAAAAATAAGTTGGGAGACTTGAACCCCAATTTATCTTTAAAAAAAAATCTCTTTTCAACTTTAGTAAGCCTTTATACCGCCACAGAGCTAGTGATTGGCAACAAATATCCATCGCAAGTTTTGCAATGTTTTGCAATTAAACTAAAGAGTTACATGAAGTGCTGTTACACCAGTAAACAAGCCCCTAAAGTTTTACATGAGACGTAACAGAGATAAACCACATCAAATCATGAACTAATGCAAATTGGGAAACTCGGGATAGCTAAGGAAACTCTGGATAGCTAAGGAAGATTTAAGGAAATTTTCTTTTAAATATGTTCTTTTCAATTTATGTCTTTATTTAGCAATACTATTTAGGAAATAATCTAAGCTATATTCTAGGCTGGTAGCCTATAAGTGTAATAGTGGTAAGAGATAATAAATCAGAATATTCATCAAAATTTCTCTCTTTTCCTCTCTCAATTCTCTTCTACCCTCTTCCTACAGCACTCCTGTCTTTTCTCTCTCCCTTCTATCTCAATACTTAAAATTACCCTAACAGTTTGGTGCTTTCGTTGCTTCCTCAACCTCCACAATGGCTCCACAGACCCGACATACCCCCACAAACACAGAGGATGAAACCCTTGAGAGATTACTAGCCCATTTCAACACCGCATTTGATACCCGTGACCAGCTTTCACAGTAGCGTGAACAAGAACGGGAACAACGTTTCTTAGCCGTTATGATCGAGCAAATAAAAGCTAATTCTGCTTCACAACAGCCTCCACCGTCCTCATCTAGTATTCTTGGCTCTGGTCCGCACCACACACCTCGCACATCCGAGACTTCAACAGAGACACATGCAAATTGTAACCTTCGTTTGACATTCCCTCGCTTTTCATCAGGTGATCCTGCTGATTGGCTTTTTAGCGTTCAACGTTACTTTATGTACTATGCCACACCACAAGAAGACAAGTTACTCCTAGCTTCCATGCACCTTGACACACCGGCCTCTTGTTGGTTCCAAAGCATGGCCCAGGCTGGTCGTCTCACAAATTGGGACACTTTTGTTTCTGGTCTAAAGAAAAGATTTGGCCCATCATAATACTCCGACCCAGCTGGTCAACTAATGAAGCTTTCACAAACAGCTTCAGTGGTCGACTATCAAAACAAGTTCGAGGCTTTGGCTAGTAAAGTGACTGGCTTTACATCTGATATGCTAAAGAGTTCATTCATTTCTGGACTCCACCCCAGAATTCAGCGTGCAGTTATAGCGCAGCGACCTCACGATCTGGATGATGCATTTGCCTTAGCTCGCGTTTTTGAAGATCAGTTTGCTGACACTCGCTCTATACCGAAACCTTGGGTGGCTAGACCCACTCCACAATCGCTGCCTATTGCTCCTGCCATGTCAAAACCACCCAATAAACTCCCTATTCGTCGACTCACAGCAGCTGAGCAGCAAGAATGACGAGCCAAAGGGTTGTGTTTCAATTGTGATGATCGCTTCACACCAGGTCATCGTTGCAAAGGGCGTGCTTCACTCCTTTATTTAGAAGTGGAAGATAACGCCAGCGACGAAGTAGAGACGCCAATAATTGAATTGGTTCAGCAATCAGAGGAACAACCAAGCCCCGAAATTAGCCTTAATGCTTTTTTGGGACAGCGCTCACCCAAATCGATGAGTATGACAGGGAGCATAAATGGCCATTCTGTTCAAGTGCTGATTGACAGCGGCAGTACCAACAATTTTATTTCTAACCGCATGTCATCTTTTCTACAATTACCCACATCGCCTACCCAACCATTCAAGGTACGTGTGGGCAGCAGTGCTTATCTCCAGTGTCACCAAATTTGCAATGAGGTTTCCTTGTTTTTGCAATCTCACACTTTTAACCTGGACCTTTTCGTCCTAGACATTGAAGGGGCAGATGTTGTTTTGGGCATTCAATGGTTGGCTACACTGGGGCCAATCTTGACAAACTATGCAACCCTCACAATGGAGTTCTCCTTACAAGGACAGGACATAAAACTAAGTGGTGATGCCTCTCTTTCAGCTCACCCCATTTCTCCAGCTGGATTCAACAAAATGGTTGCATCAGGGGGTGTAAGCTCCTGTTTCATGTGCTTGCAGGCCACACCAACTTCAAAGGACCATCTTTCCTTCACTAACAACACTGAGCAACAATCACCAATTTGGGCCGCACTCTTGGATGAATTTAGTGAGATATTTACTGAACCAACTACCCTGCCTCTGCCACGTTCAATTGACCACTGCATTCCCTTACATCCTAACATAGAAGCAGTAAATGTTCGTCCATATCGCTATCCTTATTTTCAAAAGAATGAAATAGAAAGGCAGGTCAGTGAGTTGCTCAAAACAGGAGTCATTCGTCCAAGTCGATCGCCTTTTAGTTCACCAGTAATTTTGGTGAAAAAGAAGGATGGGACATGGCGTTTTTGTGTAGACTATCGTGCCTTGAATGCTGCCACCATCAAAGACAAGTTTCCCATTCCAACTGTGGATGAACTCATTGATGAGCTTCATGGTGCTGTCATTTTCTCCAAGCTCGACCTCCGTTCGGGCTACCATCAGGTGCGAATGAGTGAGTCCGATGTGCACAAGACTGCCTTCCGCACACACCATGGCCACTTTGAATTTTTGGTCATGCCATTTGGCCTTACAAACGCACCTTCTACCTTTCAGGCTCTGATGAATGAGGTATTCCAACCATATCTTCGTAAATTTGTGGTTATATTTTTTGATGATATCTTGGTATATAGCAGCAGCCAGGAGGAGCATATAGGCCACCTTCGACAAATATTTTCAACCCTAAAAGAGCACAACCTAGCAGTCAAAAGATCCAAGTGCACTTTTGGCAGCTCCTCCGTTGACTTTCTAGGTCACATCATCTCACCACAAGGGGTGAAAGCCGACCCTTCAAAAATTGAAGCCATAACCGCTTGGCCGATGCCTCTCAATCAGCGACAAGTTCGTGGCTTCCTTGGTCTCACAGGCTACTATCGGCGCTTCATTCGCCATTATGCATCCATAGCAGCTCCTTTGACAGATCTTCTCACAAAAGAAGGTTTCAAGTGGTCAGATCGTGCCACTCAAGCTTTTATAATGCTGAAATCAGCAATGACCTCGGCACCAGTGCTTGCATTACCTGATTTCTCCTCACAATTTGTGCTCGAAACAGATGCTTCAGGTGTAGGTATAGGAGCAGTCCTCATGCAGCATTCACACCCGATTGCATTCTATAGTCGCAAACTTTCAAAAACAATGCAGGGGAAGTCCACATATGTTAGAGAGCTGTTTGCGGTTCAATCAGCTGTGGCAAAGTGGCGCCAATATTTGTTGGGCAACCACTTTATTATCAGAACTGACCATCGCAGTTTGCAAAACATGCTCAAACAAACAATCCAAACCCCGGAGCAACAACAGTTCCTATCCAAACTTGTGGGCTATAGTTACTCCATTGAATACAAATCTGGTCCTTCGAACGCTGTAGCTGATGCTCTATCTAGAGTGCCTGAGTGTGCCGATTCCATGACAGGTCAAGCCCCTTCTGCTATCCTCACTCACCAGACCAAGGATACAACAATTGAGGCCGAACCAGACTATGGAGATCAAGTTTTTCTAGCCGTTTCTAGGCCAGTTAGTGCTGATTTAAAAATCCTGGAACAAGAAGTGGCTAATGATCCCTACTGTCAGCAAATTATGGCTGAAATCTCAGCCAATAAATCAACAGCAGCAGGTTGGTCTTTCTCACATGGTTTACTGCGCTATAGAGGACGCATATACTTACCAGAAAACTCGACCCTGATTCCCATCCTTTTGGCCGAGTATCACTCAACCCTTCTTGGAGGTCATTCGGGTGTGCAACGCACGATTCAACGGCTAGCGCCACACTTTTACTGGAAGAAAATGTAGCAACATGTCAAAGACTATGTGCACTCTTGTGACATATGTCAGAAGTGCAAACCAACAAATCAGCACCCCTATGGACTGTTGCAACCTATTGCCCCACCAACTTCCTTATGGGCTGACATATCAATGGACTTCATCACTCATTTGCCTCCATCTGAAGGGCATACAGCCATTTTGGTAGTGGTTGATCGCTTCTCTAAAGGGGTGCATCTAGCTGCCTTACCACGACGCTACAATGCCCATAGAGTCGCAGCTATTTTTTGGGAGTCAGTGGGAAAAATTCATGGAATGCCTAAATCCATAATTTCTGATAGTGATCCAATATTTCAAAGCAATTTTTGGAAGGAACTTTTTAAGCTCCAAGGCACAAAACTCAACTTTTCATCGGCTTACCATCCAGAATCAGATGGCCAGACCGAGCGTGTCAATAGGTGCATTGAGCAATATTTGAGGGCCTTTGTACATGACCAACCTAAAAAGTGGGCCACTTTACTCAGTTGGGCAGAATATCATCACAACACCACCTTTCAAGCTTCAGCCGGCATGACACCATTTGAGGTTATGTTTGGTCACAAACCGCCCTCAATGCTCAATTATTGCAGTGGCACCTCTGCCTTTGAAGCAGTCGACTCGGACCTCCGCTCTCGTGATGTGATACTAGCCCAACTAAGGGATAACTTGCTGAAATCACAAAAAGCCATGAAATTTTACACTGACAGGACTCGCACTGCAATGACTTTTGAACCAGACCAATTGGTGTTGCTAAAGCTTCAGCCCTACCGTCAATTGACAGCACGACAAACTTCAGCTCACAAGCTTGGATTGCGCTATTACGGGCCATTCAAGGTAGAAAAGCGCATCGGAACAGTTGCATATCTCCTAGCACTACCGTCAACCACTCGCATTCATCCGGTCTTTCACTGCTCTCTCTTAAAACCTTACCATGGCCATGCAACACCACATGTTCATGATCTGCCTAATCTCGCCGAGGATAATCATCCAGTCCACCAACCAATCGCCATTCTCGCTAGACGTACCATACTTCAAAATGGAGAATCTGTTCCTCAAGCTCTCATTCAGTGGTCAGGCCTGCTACTCGAGGACTCTAGTTGGGAGGATTTGGTTAATGTGGATGAACTCCGACTTGAGGACAAGTCGTCTTCCCATGGAGGCGGGAATGTTACACCAGTAAACAAGCCCCTAAAGTTTTACATGAGACGTAACAGAGATAAACCACATCAAATCATGAACTAATGCAAATTGGGAAACTCGGGATAGCTAAGGAAACTCTGGATAGCTAAGGAAGATTTAAGGAAATTTTCTTTTAAATATGTTCTTTTCAATTTATGTCTTTATTTAGCAATATTGTTTAGGAAATAATCTAAGCTATATTCTAGGCTGGTAGCCTATAAGTGTAATAGTGGTAAGAGATAATAAATCAGAATATTCATCAAAATTTCTCTCTTTTCCTCTCTCAATTCTCTTCTACCCTCTTCCTACAGCACTCCTGTCTTTTCTCTCCCCCTTCTATCTCAATACTTAAAATTACCCTAACAAGTGCAATACCGGCTAATTAATTTAAAAAATTCTACCCATATAAGTTACATATTTCACAAGTAATCATGATAAGAAGAAGTGACCTACGTACGTAAATGATGAAACTACAAATTTAATAATAAAATTTCAAATATTGCAAATATCAGAGCAATTGAGTAGTTTAGTTAAATAATTACCATTCAATAGTAATTTGCTTAAACATTTATGATTGGTACCACAATTATTTACCAACAAAATTTGGTTTCTTTTTTCTTTTTTGTTTTAGAGAAAATTGACTAACCAGGAGACTGCGAGTTGAAGACATTTGAGCTGAAGCATTGTTTGTGGAATTCCAAGGATGTTCCGTAAGCTTTTATTATTATATATTCCACTATTAAAAGGAGATTCTAATTTCAAGCACTTGAGTTGGGGACACTCCGCTCCTATGGCTCTCATCACAAATCCTAATGGCATACGAGACCAAACAATAGTCAATTCCTCTAATTGCTTCAGCTTGCCCAATGCCATGGCCATCCTCCCATTAAATGTGAAACATTCTATACTAATGTTCTTGAGAAGCCTTGCTCTACAATGGGAAAAAAACTCACTCATACTAAGGCTTTTATTAATCCTTGATCAACAAAACTGAAAATATCTGGACCCAGTTTACAATGGTTGTTCAACAACATCATTTTCTTTAGTCCAGAATTGCCTGGTACATACAGTAATATACCAATCTGACCAATAGAACCCGACTGGCAAAACTACACTGGTACATCATCTGTAGGTCCTGCACCAGCAACATGTTGCATCCGCCTATATGTTATTCCTTTACTGATGGGACCATGTAAAAAAAATAAAAAATGAAGCAGCTAAATATACCTCACAAATAAGCAAGATAGATGAGATGAAGTAATTTGCCTTGCTGATATTTTAGTAAACGAATGTCGCGTTTTCATTTTTTTTTTTCAGAGCAATGTGAAATCGCTCATTCAGACGTAATTGTTGACAATAGACAAAGCTAAACAGCAGATGTCCTCGATGGAGGAGCTTAAAGCTTTTAAAATGCTGCAACAACAGGTTGTTTAAAAAAAAAAAGACAAAAAAGGACCTACGCTACGTACAATTTCTAAGGGCTGGTTACAACCTGAAAAAGTTTCGAAGTTGTGCCATTGCAACATATCTTATATTATTTTTCCAAAAACAAAACCTATTAAAGTGATGAAATATTTTCTATAAGAAATAGAAAGTACCTCTCAGCAATGTACTCCAGGAGATTTTCCAGGAGATCTTCATCATAAAAGTCCCCAATAGATAACTGCTGCACATTGTTTCCACCAAAGTTAACAGCATTTTTCACAACATTTGCAAGTCCCTTTTCAACCTTTACTTTTGCTTCTATACGATCTATCTCGTGATTTATAGGACAATCTTTGCTCTTCTTTCTCATGTCTATCACTTTCCAGAGAAGGGGATCATCTCTAGCCGCCTTCCTCCAAGGATGACAGACCTTACTCGTCCGCAAGAGCACCTCATGCATCCCAATCTTGTCAAATATCACCATCAAGACTTCTTGGTGTAATTCCGCCCAGTTCCTCTCATCTGCTGGGGGCTTTGGAAGTTCTTCTTCAACTTTCACTTTGGACATGTTGTTAAGAATTCTAATTTCTAACTTCAAAGACAAGTAGCTAATAGCAATGATTGTCAGAACCACAATGAGACTCTTATATACATCTCAGGTCTGCAGTGGGCGGCTTAATTAAATGTTGTGCTCAACGGTTTGTGTTCCCAAGTTCCAACACCGTTTCATGTCTCCTAGGGGTCTGGGAAGGGGGTGTACCGTGTACTGAATCGCGTATATATCTTAATGATTCATTAATGCGTTAAAACAAGGGATATGGACCGTCATTTTGGAAAAGTGAGATTTTTAATGATGTATTTTCTTTTTTTTTCGATACATAATGATGTATTTTCTACGGAAAATAAAAATAAAGAGAGCTTATCCACAAGTTTGAGAGCGTAAGCTGTAGACCTGCAGTACTATTTCTTTATATATATATATATATATATATATATATATATATATATATATAAAAGGATGATGTAGAACTGCAGTACTCTTTTTCTGTACCATTGGAATATATATATAAATAAGGTGAATTAAATTAATACTTATCTAGATGAGTGAGTGAAAAAAAAAAGATTTTCTTTTTTGTTTTCAAAAATCTTGACAGCGGCACCTACGATGTTCTTTAATAAGAATTGAATGCGCATATTAATCTTGTTGTGGCCTCAAATGCAGTTTGATCGTCGGTAATTATGTCAAAATTACAGAAATATCTTTCAAAATTTTTCAAAAAATAAGCGGCCGAGTTCATCTTTTATATATATATATATTCTTAAGCGGCCAGGTTACCCCTATTCTCTTATTAGACATTTGGCAATTGTGCATCAGTCCAGCTTTACCCAACCCCAATCTATCTATAAATTCGCAGTTCAGAACTAATATGACAACAAATGCCTCGAAAGAGAAACAGTTGGTTTGAGCCACAGTTAGATGTAGTAATCAGTGTCGCCATAATTTTAATTTTTCTTTTATTACTTTAGTTGCATAAACTTGAGCCTTACTTTTTTTTCAAATAGAAGTCAGTGTAGTCGTAGATGTCGACATAGGGATCATCATAGAAGTCGTCGGAAACATCATCATCAGTGTCACAACTGATGTAGACATTGGTGTCCCATCTGTTGTACTCATGGGTGCCCACGGAGATAGTATCATAAGACTCATCATAGGTATCGTCATCAGGGAGTAACCGAATGTGTATTTTGGGGCACCTTGCTTTTAAATCATTATATATGCTTTACTGTTATTTCAGTCGAGCCACACAACTCGAGCATCTCCGATTAGGGCATCTTTCAAGTATCTTCATCAGTTCCTCATTTGTAGTACTGTTAATATATAGAATGAGAATAAAAATAGAGGACGGTTCCGGTGCCTACGTTTTTTCGCTGCCTCAAATGCCACAGATCGTGAGCCATTAAATTAAAATTGGATAAACGGTCCTGATTAAATTTGGTTTTAATACATCGCTGCCGTGTGAAAACAGAAAAGGAGAAAACCTAGAAATTCGGTAGAACCCTCGACAGCCATCGCTGCCGCCCGACGTCGCTCGAGCGCTCGTCTCGATCTCTCCTTGCTCTCTCTCTCCTCCTCGCCGAGCTCTCCTCTCCATTGATCTCTTCTCTCTTCGGGTCGCTCTAGCAATCTCCTCTACTATCGACACACACAGAATTCATGCTCTTTATCCATCTCGAAATTTTTTTGCTCAGCAGCTAGCGATTGGGGATGTCTCCAAATCCAGTTAGCGATGATGATAATAGAGGTACGTTATTCTTAACAATTTTTCTTGTGCGTCTCCAAATCTAATTTTTTTTATAATTTTTGTTAAATATGAGGAATATCACAGCTATACCTATTCGGCTAAAAATCATCCTGGTGATGCGCGTACAGATAAGAATATATTCTGATTGCATCGCTACACATCTCATCATATTAAATGAATTTCCAATAGTTTCATCCAATGATTATATAACATTTGGGAAAACGAAGTGTACTGGCATGCTTTTGAAAAGAAAATGCATGGATTCCACCTCGTATTAGTTTTTATTGGCATACTTCTTGCACATGTAAATTTCAATTAAGTAACCTGACGCTCTTCAATTTATATTCCCTGTTATTTATTTATTTATTTATATTTTGTCATCCATCTGCTGCAATTGAATGTGCAATCTGATATATTTGTGCACAGATAATGAAGATATCTTGAATGCCATGAAACTGAATGAAGATAGTGCTATTGACGTGGAGTCTGGAAGCAACAGAGTTGAAACTAGCAACACAAATCATATTGATCAAAATACTGATGGCTCCTTTGGTGCATGTCGCGATGTCAATATATGAACTATTTTAGTTGTTACATGTACATTTTGTTTTTGACGTTACAGTAATTGGTGGCTGAATGTATATTTAGTTTCTAATTTGATTAGAACATAGCTGACTGAAATGTATTTTAGTCAAGATGTTTAGCTTTTAGTTGGTCAATGTAATTCTTTCTTTGTTTTTTTTTTTTTGGGATTGCAATGACATCTGTGTCAGTAATTTGATATAAACATGGCTGACCATAATCAAATAGTTGCTAGCTATTTTGTATGCAAGCCAGTATTCTACCTATGTGTGCCAGTTTTTTTTTTTTTCCATATTTTTCATTTTTTGTACAAGTATATCATTACCAGTCTAAATTTGTTATACATTCTAAACTTCTATCAATTCTGGTTAAGTAATGATAAATTTGTGCTAGATAGGCCACTGCAATTCGATTGTTGGGATAAATATAACATGTGACATAGATTAAAAAAAAATAAATCAATTTGTTTATTCTAGTAGTTCATCAGAAAGATTCACTGAACACTACATGAACGTGACAACCTGATTGACGAAAGAAAAACAAGAAAGCCATTTAGAAATAGAAAAACAATAGAAATATTTTTGAAAGAAGTAAAATAAGCTGCATGATTCGTTTAGACAAACAATTCATTACATGTTACAAGCAACTTTGTTCTTTACTAAACTTTTGTACCAACCAAAGGTTTAAATAGCGGCCGTAGCGGCCGCTATAGCGGCGAGATAGCGGGTCAAGGAGGTGGAACGCTACAGCGCGATAGATTTAGCGGGTTGTCCTGATAGCGCGCATCGTAGCGGGATTTAGCGGGATGTAGCGGGCATATAGCGGGAAATTAGCGGCGATATAGCGGGAAATTAGCGGAAATAGCGGTGCAGTCAAAGGTTTAAATAGCGGCCGTAGCGGCCGTAGCGGCCGCTATAGCGGCGAGATAGCGGGTCAAGGAGGTGGAACGCTACAGCGCGATAGATTTAGCGGGTTGTCCGATAGCGCGCATCGTAGCGGGATTTAGCGGGATGTAGCGGGCATATAGCGGGAAATTAGCGGCGATATAGCGGGAAATTAGCGAAAATAGCAGTGCAGTTTATAATTTGCTGATTTAACAGTAGTATTTTAGGCATATCTTTCACATACGAACTCCGATTGATGTGATTCAAAATTCTATCGAAAGGTTATAAAATAAGCTACAACTTTTATGCTTTGACTTTTTTCAAATTCTAAAAATTTTGTGGTCAAATATGCATAGACAATGAATATAATTTTAGTTGGCATTAATTAGTTGCATGAAAATATTTTAATTTTTTATTTTAGGCTATACTAAACCTTCAAAATACACTTGTGTGTGCAAATCCTCTATGGTCCGATATCGGCCGCGAAATAACCGCTATCCGCTATGACATTAGCATGTCCGCTACGAGCCCGCTATCCGCTATTTAAACCTTTGGGTGCAGTTTATAATTTGCTGATTTAACAGTAGTATTTTAGGCATATCTTTCACATACGAACTCCGATTGATGTGATTCAAAATTCTATGGAAAGGTTATAAAATAAGCTACAACTTTTATGCTTTGACTTTTTTCAAATTCTAAAAATTTTGTGGTCAAATATGCATAGACAATGAATATAATTTTAGTTGGCATTAATTAGTTGCATGAAAATATTTTAATTTTTTATTTTAGGCTATACTAAACCTTCAAAATACACTTGTGTGTGCAAATCCGCTATGGTCCGATATCGGCCGCGAAATAACCGCTATCCGCTATCCGCTATGACATTAGCCTGTCCGCTACGAGCCCGCTATCCGCTATTTAAACCTTTGGTACCAACTCAAATATACCTACACATACTTGTATCTCCTTTTTGTTATTTTACCCCTCTATCATTATCTATATATCTCTCCCTAATAACTGAATCACTAAAAAGGTAACAAAATCATACAAATTGATAACAGTATAGAATATCTATTACATTTTCACATTATCTATTTATCTCTCCCTAATAACTGAATCACTAAAAAGGTAACAAAATCATACAAATTGATAACAGTATAGAATATCTATTACATTTTCACATATATAAAGATGTCCCTAAGAATTGTAATATAGTGCTCTAAGCGATCAAATTATCTAATTCACTTCTCCTTTCATCTTGGTTCTGGTAAATGAGTTGTTGTACTATTTTTTCCCAACGCCATCCTGCATGTTTTCTCAATTGCCCCTGACCAATATTCAAGTACACTTTCAATTAGTATAAACACAACTCAATTGTTTTACATCTAAGTTTTTGAAAATAACAGTATTTGTTGCACATAGGTCTGTTATTCACCCAACCAGTACCACTTTCTTCGGCCACACAGATTTTACCTTAAGTACAATCCTTGGCTTTACATCTTTACTACTTATAAAAGCATCAATCCAAAGGTCTATCCAAATTTGAGTCCAAAGGTGTAAACAATTGTTTATCCAATGCAATATGGATCGTCCATTTTTCTGATTTGATCAGATCAGTGGTGTAGATTTAATAACGAGGTAAAATTTTAAACCTTTGGTCTAGAGCTGTTAACATTTGCGCGGAGCGGAGCCGCGCTCACTCGATAATTTACAGCGCTCCTGTTCCGATCGCAAATTAGCGATAAAACTCAAAAACAGAAAAAAAAAGGAAAGCATTTACGGCTCTCCCTTTTCTCTTGCGAGTCTAGGGTTTCAGCCGACCCAGAATCATTTTGTTCTTCTTCGGCAGCCACTGCAACCCCCCGCCTCCCATTTTTTTCTGCCGCATCTTTCCATCCATGCTCTACTCTTGCTTACATTAGGCAGATCTTCACCGCGACACTGATCGCCGCTGCTACATGTTGCCTCCTTTCTTTTCTCCGACCAGATCCGACAATCATCGCCTCAGCCTCCTCCGCGCCGCTTCCAATCATCTACTGTTGAGTAAAAAGAGGAGAATAATAAAATGGCGACGGACGACGGCGACGGCCTTTCGACGAGAGGAGGAGGTCGCCAAGGGATACGAGCGCCTCTATGGTCCCGCCTTCAATGGCGAGACTCACCTTGGCGGCAATATCTACCACATGGATGGCGTCCTCAACAAACTCATCCACGAGTTCGACAATTTGATTGTTACTAAGCCCGTTGATGACTTTGAGCACCGCCTCTGACATCACGCCGGTCTCTTCCTCACCTCTTGTCAGTATGCTCTTCTCTTCTCTCTGCATCCTCTATTAAATTCAATTTCTTTTGAGAATATTGACCAAGTCAAACTCCTCAACTTCAATAGCAACATTTGAGTATTGGTATTGTTCGATTTCCCCCTTTCGTTGGTTTCGATTCGATTGATTGGTGGTAATAACATGGGGGAGCATTCTCATTTCTCTTCTGGAGAGGAATATTATAGGCATGGCAGCCGATTCCTGCCTGGCGTCGTTCTCCCTTTTCACTAGGGTTTGTTTCTCCTTGTCTTTCATTATGCTTGCTTTCTTTTCTCTGCTATTGTCACTGTTGTTTTTATTTCTTTAATTTCTTCATAATTTTGCTCTGTTTTATCAATTTCTATTTTGCTTTCTCTTCTCGGCTGGGCCTTGGGCGATTTTGGAAAGGGCATAGGACATGGAAATAGTGATTTTGGAAACCCCAAATTTCTTATCAAGCGCTTGATTTCCAGTAATTTCTTCTTAGGTATTCATTCTGTCATTCTTTTTAATTTAGCTGCTTCATCGTTTGTTGATTTCTTCATCAGATTGTTTCTTCAATGAAGGATCGCTCGAGATTCTCAGGGATAATGGCTGAGTTGCTCAATATGTGATATTTTATTTGCTCAGTTGTTAGATGCCTTGCTGAAGATATTTACTGGAACAACATCTTCTCTATGTGAGTACTAAAAGCTTACTGACTAAATAATTTATTTTTCTTAATTTCGTTGATACTTTTAGCTTCAAGATAAAGAGAATTTTTACTAATATATCATTGCAAGTAAAAGGACTAATATATCATTCGACAAGGGTATTAGACTCAGTAAAAGACTAATCGGTGCAGTGAACAATAGAGGTATTATATTAACGCATCTTGCAACTTAAAATAATGACTGGTACCAAACCATAACCAAAATCGAAACGAAAACATAAATCACAGCACGAACTCCAAAAAAAGTAGAAAATCAAATTCTAATACTGAGTTATTTATTGCCAAGAGTGTCTGCTTAATCGTACAATATATTCTGAATTATTTACTGTTAGTTAGTAACTTAGTCGCTATTTACTTTTAGTTTTGTTAATATTATTAAGAAAAAATATTGAATTATTTGCTATTAGTTAGTCATATTTGCTTTTGTTGTCCAAACAGCTTGAACAGAAATCATCCTAAAACTTCCATTAGTGGACCTAATTTGAGCAGACAAAAAGGCAGGATCTGTAACAAAATGTGCCGGTAAGAACCACTTGGTTTGTCTATATCCCAGTGACAATCCTTTTTCTTGTTTCTGATTTCAAGTTACTTAACATTCAATGAGATACTTTCCTTCTTTTAGTACTCAGCTGCACAAGAAATCTTGGTTGTTACTAATGCCATGCAAACTTGTGCCCTGTTATTTACTCTCTATTTTTGATGTTTAATGCATAAAAAAGGAAGAATTCTTTGATTAGATTATGAAATGAGATGATGGTAAAAACAATGAATTGTATTTTTGCTAACACATCTCTTATGTTTCAGGTTTATAAGAGCTTATCTTTGTCACATTTGTTGATTGTCAAAATGATGGTATGGAGGGTTATTGCATATAATTTAGTTTCGAATATATATTGAACTTTATATAAGAATTTTCTCTTGATGATCTTATTTTAACAATTTAAGAAAGTGTGCAAATAAGGACGTAGTATTTTGGTAGTTATTGTTTTCTCTATTAAATGGATTGAGAAAATATTTAATTTTGAAAGGAATGCAAAACGATGGAAAATGTACCTGGTTGAATTTCTAATTTATTCTAGATATTTGATTATCTTCCTTTTATGTCATCAATTATAATAAATGTGACAAAATCACAGAGAGAAAGAGAGTATATAAGGCATGTATTCCTATTTACACAACATCTTCCCAAATTAAAATCAGAAAATTAACTATAAGAACAAATTTGTAAGTGATATACCTCCATGCTTGGAATGCGCATGCTCGCCTTTATTTTAATTTATAGTAGTCCCAATTATCATTAATAATGAGAGTTGTGATAGAAAAAAATTACAATATGGATTGGAAAATTAACATAATTTGGAATTATGTGAAATTTGCACTTGATATTAGCTGAATTTAAATTTATTTTTTCGTTCCTACTCAATAACTATATAATCATTAGCGATTAATATAAGAAAAAATGCACGTACTAACAAAATATTTATTTGAATCCAAAGTTTAGGGTTTAATAATGCAGGAAAAAGAAAAAAGTATTACTAATATGAATCAATATTAACCTTGTAAACTACATAATGCTAAATTAGTATACGAAGTACCAAGAGATGATCGAGGAAATAAAAAATAAAAATATTTTTATTGTTCATACTATACACGACACGTACATGCACTCAACATATGTCATAAAAAAAATTATCGCTTAATTTTTTTTTTGTCCACACATTGGGTGGGCTTGATTGCTAGTAGTACTTATAATAGACCTAAGAGGAGTTTTTTTTTTTGTTTTTGAAATAAGTGGGTATGAAACCCACCACTTTCCATTATGAAAAGTAGAAAGATACAAAACAGTTTAACAGAGTTTATCAAAAAGCGAAAACGGCACTGCCGCACTGGTACCAAAAACATGGTACCAGTGCCTCCTCATTATCTAATCCCCTCCTTAAAGATTTTAATTGACTAGAAATTGATGCTTATTTGCTAATGAAACAATGATACTTCAGGATAAGAAAACAAACACGACAAAAATCAACCATAATAAGCTGTGTCCAGTAATTGGTTGATAGAAAATAAAACATAAATGGCATTGAATACTTGCTTATTTATTTATAAGAAGCATGTTTAAAGCATATCTCGTCAACATAACACATCACTAGATATATTGATATATCAATAGATGAACAAGAACAATCATCATTTCTAAGATTAAATTTCTTTCAAAAAGAAACTTAAAGTATACCTCTGAATTCTGTATGTGTCGACAGCAGTAGTAGAGGAGACCGCTCGAGCAACACGGAGAGAGAGAAGAGATCGATCGATTCGGAAGAAGAGGAGAGCTCCAGCGATGGATGGAGAGGAGGGCTCGGTGAGGGGGAGGGAGAGAGCCAAAAGGCTACAGCCAAGAAGAGATGAGCGACGGGAGGCGAGGAGAGCTCGAGGGACGCCGGGCGAGAGCGGTGGCTGGGTTTTAGGTTTTCTCCTTCTTTTCTGATTTCACACAGCAGCGTTGTATTAAAAGGAAATTGATCTAGGCCGTATATCTAATTTTAATTGAACGGCTCACGATCCGTGGCATCTGAGGCAGTGAAAAAATGTAGGCACCGGAACGGTGCTCATAAAAATATTACAGTAGGAGCTTCATTTGATCAGTTTAATCAGGTTTTATCTTTTCTAAGTACAGGTCATTGGTTTAAACTCTGGTCCAAATACTAACTGTCGTTCTTGATTTGGTATAACTAAGTTTTAACCTCTAAACCTCCCTAAAATCTTAAGTTTCAACTCCCGTTTCTTGGCTTAAGGTTTTACGGTTTACTTTAACTTTTCGGTAGGATATCCTAGATCTTCCGATCTTAGGAAGGAACATACCTTCCGGCTAAGTTCCAGTTTTACCTTTTGAGTATACTTCCTATCCTATGGTAAGTACAAATTAACTTGAAATTAGGGTTTTTCTGTTTGTCTACTAGGTAAGGCCTAAACCTAATGAGCAAACCTTCAAGTCAAGTAATTCATAATCACAAATCAAACAATCAAAAGCAAGTAAAGTAAAGCAACTCAGAAAATATAGAACCCTAAATTAAACTTTCATTAATCTACCAAGTCATTGTTCCCTACAATTATCTTTAAACTAAACTACTCACTACAAGTCATAATAAACATAAAAACAACAGGTTTCAACAAAGGACAACAGAAAATTCTTTCAGCTTGAATCCTGGCGGGGTCGACAGGAGACAGGCTGCGGGCGGTTTCTGCTAACTTCCCTCCAATCTTCTTCTCTAATCTGACTTAGACGTTTTTTGGTGGCCTTTCACATGTTTAAATAGACTTCAAAGGCGATTTCTATGTGTGGAGATCATGTTTTTTTTGCCTGAAAATAGGGGATGAGCTCTGCCAGAAATAACTGCTCCAAATTCGGTCTGGCGGTTTGATTCAAGCGGGGTCGCCTGGATCCTGGCGAGGTCGCCAGAACAAGGGTGTTGTCTGGTTTGACCCTGCTCCTTTGCTCCATTCGCTTGGATCTTGGCCTGCTTCGCTTGAACACTGTCCAGGGCCCAGAATTGCACCAAATCATCGCTGAACCTGAAAATTACATAGCGCAATAGCAGTACCATGTTTCTAACCTAAAATATAGTAAAATCTAACTAAAACACAAACATTTAATTGAAATTAAGGCCTAAAAGGATTAAATATTTCAATGTGAAACCCGCCTATCAAATAATATCTCTAAAGAGTCCATAATCTTGATAATTAACAAGGAACATTAATTATCATATAAGATTAGTATGCAAGTTAAGTGATGATTAAGTTCTACAACTCATGGGTAAGGAGTTACCAACTTAATTGCATATGTGTATGTTACTGGAACATAGCACAGGACATGACCCATTGAAATAAATATATGGATTGTGTTATGTGTCATTATTTATTTCATACGTGTTTGATTTCGAGTTTGAGATGGTTCAGTTTTTCCACATGAGGATAGGTTCTATAAATATCGTCTAACGTTGATTCCTAATAAGGGCTGCTATACGAACTTTATTTATGTTCTCTTGAATTGGGCGGGGAAAAACTATTCATCAAGACAACCGTATGTCCCTTATTAGTTCACCTAGTGAGTGATGATATCTACTGGGCCCCTTGATGGAGTTGGATTGTATGCGCGCAACTAGACGATCAACTCTAGATCAAGAAACGTATAATCTGCAAGAATGACACATTCCTATCTTGGATTATACAAGGATATCATGTTATATAGGAATCAAAACAATAAGATACTATTTCTTATGCAGGATTGAAGTACTGTATTGGTACAGTATTTATTTATGCGAATTGAGAATCATAACGTGTTTCTAGATACCGCTTATGATTAATGAAAATAAATGATGATTTATTTTCCATAGCCAACATAAATCCTCAAATGGTCACACAAATAGGACTTTAACCATACGTGAATTATTTATTTATTCGCAGCAGCGAGTACTGCAAAAATATGATAAGCTGATTAATTAATTATATACCGTTGCGAACCGTTATAATTAATTAACTCAAGAAGATCATATAGAAATAATATAATGGATATGCTAATTCCAAATTAATTATTAATATGTTAATAATTGAGTTCGTTCAACGTATATTTATTATACTGAGCTAATCGGTCATTTATTTAATCAGTTAATTAAAAATTTGATTTAAGATGGATCAATAGAATGAATTAATGGGCCATTATATCATGTGGATTATCCCACATGGGAGCTGAAATTTTCGGCCCTAGAGGGGCAATTTTGTCCAAGAAAAATTGGAAGAGAGCTACACGTTATAAAAGGCAACGTCGTTTGTGAAAACGACTAACCCTAGCACCTCTCTCTCTCTCTCCCTCTTCCCTGGCCGACGGTTCCAAGAGAGGAGCAGAAATTTTCTGCTCTCTCCCTCTCTTGTGCGCCTCCATCTCTAGCTTATGTGTTGAGCGATTTTCTTCTTCGAATTAACCGTTAATCGCGCGAAGGAGAAAACAAAGAATTAGTTATCGTCTCAGACAAGCTAGTACTTGTCTCTTTGGTTAATCTTCTAGGTGGACTCGAGGCAACCGGAGGGCAGCCGCGGAGTTGACGAGCACGCCATCGACTCTAAGAGATTGGATTTGAGCCTTCCAAATACGATTTCGGAAGAGATAACCTGCTACCGTTCTAATAAAGTGTCAATCATGTATAAATATCTAGATCCGTTTATTTGCAATTATTAATTGTTTGTTAATGAGTAATAATAAATTTAAATTGCATATGGACTTGAGTTCTTAACACCAATCGAGGCAGACAGGCTTCTGGAGGCGATGGAAGTAGAAGAAACTGTCGTGAAAAAACTGTCACTCTATTTTTGACATTCCAGATTCGACTAGAACGGCCCGTTCTGAGGTTGGGGCGGACCGTTCCAGGTAGGTCTGGTTGAGTTCGTCTGAACGCCTTCTCCTCTGATTGGTACGGTCCATGCTCGTGCGTACGTATCCGTGGGAACATAAGAGGAAATGCCGTCGAATTTTTCTCAGACAACACATTGCATCTAACGTATAGCTCGCTGTCCTAAATGAGACAAGATAGTATCCAAAGAGCAGTACTCCCGACCGGGAGTACTATCCGAGATTAATCCCTAATGGATTAATCTCGGACGGGCAAGACCTAAAATAGTTCAAATTTCGGCAATTTGGTCCTACATTACAATACTTAACTAATAGATGCAAATGCCAATTAACCAATATGTATATGCACATACAAATCGATAAAAAACCAAAAATAAAATTATTGAGGGTTAAAATAGATATTACCGAAATTGCCTTCTCTTGATCCTCTTCCTCTTCAATAGAAAAACTTTCTCTTCCTCTTTGATCTTCTTTGATGTCCTTTGCTTTCTCTACTGATTTTTTAATTTTTCGGATTTTTTTACAATTTTTAGCTATTTTTTTTATGAGGTTTATAGAGAGAAAAAAAGTTTCGGTTTTAGAGGGAAAATAATGGCCATGAATAGTGAAAATGAGTTTACAAAGGAAAGTGAAGGAGGAGATATACTACTCGAACTGAATATATCTGTGGATTATTAGTACCGGTTTTTTATAAAAAACCGGTACTAATAGTTGGCAGAAAAATTGGTTATAATTAGTACCGGTTTTCCTAAAAAACCGGTACTAAAGATTCAATTATGAGTACCAATTTTTTAAAAAAACCGGTACTAATTGTAACCAATTTTTTTAAATTTTTTCCAGCAACATTTAGTACCGGTTTTTTTAAAAAACCGGTACTAAAGATATAGACTGACAATTACATAATTGCCACCTACTAATATTTATATCGGTTTTCTTTAAAAACGGTACTAATGGTCTAGTACTAAAGTTTTTTTTTGGTGTAGTAATGAGCTCTTCATTTTAGTTGATTTTCTCCGTTCTTCGTGCCAAATATGTGATGAACCTGTAAAAAAATTTGCCGGACTACGGCTGAACCTTTCTACAACATAAATCAGTAGAATTAAGGTAAAAACACATGTAATTGAACATAATTTGGGGGTTAATCTGGTTGAAAATCAAGTACGAAAATTCTACATCAGTTACTGTACTCATTCTACGTCATTTCATCACAATAATATACATTTAAACTTTTTGTACGGTCTAGAATATCATTCATATATTATTTATTCAAAAAGATTGGATTATACATGATAATTTTACGCATATAAATTGCAAATAATACGATTCTGAACATCATTTGAGTATTTCAATCGTTTCTGGATTCATTCTAAATTATTTCATCACAATAATCTACATTTAAACTCCTTATATTGTCTAGAGTATAATTTATATCTTATTTATTCGAAAAGATTGGATTATACTTGGTAATTGCACATTAAAAGTGCAAATAATGCAATTCTGAGTATCATTTGAGTCTTTCAATCGTTTCTGGATTCATTCTGGGACATTTCATCACAATAATCTACATTTAAACTCTTTATACTGTCTAGAATATGATTCATATCTTACTTATTCGAAAAGATAGGAGTAACTAAATTACAAATACAATTTCACTTAAGAGAGTAACTAAATTAATAGGACGTGTTAAAATTTTTTAAATAATTAAAACAAGGTATTGTGAAAAATTTGCACTATGTTCGTGAAAAAAAATATAGGAGTATCTATTTCTCAAAAAAATACTTACAAGATTGATACAAGGGAGTATACTTCCTAATATTTGAGTAAACATATCAAATATTAAAGAAACTCATTACTATGAACGAACTTTTGCTACTAATATTCAACACAAACTTTTACTTACAAATATCTGATTCAATACTACAAATCAAAACAAAACACAACTTAACACAATAGTCATTTCAGTCTAATAACAACAAACCATAAAAACAAAAAAGAACTGGAATTATTTGACCCTCATATTATATTGCAATTAATTCAACCTCCACCTCATTAGTAATATTAAACATCAAATTGTACGCAACAGCAATCTTGTCACCTTCAATATGAATATGAAAAAATAATAAGAACAAGTGATTCGCAAACATACTCCCTGATTTAATTCCTACCAGAATACAACTACAACCAAAAAATATTTGCTCCATCATAATAATATACTCCCTATTTTAAATAACTTACTCCCTTAGTTATTGAAACCAAGATACCATCAACCTGCTAACATACTACCATATCCAAAAATGCACCTTTTGACATAATACTCTCCCTTGTTAAAAATACCATCAAACTGATAACACACTAACACATCGATAGATACTCCCATGTAGTTGACAATAAACTTCATAGTTTAAATAACATACTCCCTTCGTTACCAAAACCAAGATACAAATCAAGAGCCTGTTTGGTAGGAACTTAAGTCATTCTTAACTGAGTTAAGACACCAAATGCGTCTTAAAATTTAATTTATAAGGCTTCTTAAGTGTTGATTAGAATTCTAAGTTAAGAAAAATAAAACTGGCATCTTAAATTAAGACATCTCCAGAGGTGTCTCAACTTAAAAAAAGCGGACTCCTTTGATGTAAATTATATCTTTGCCCTCATAAAAAAAAAAATGGATTCTATTTTTTTTTTTTTCCACTGCTCGTCCGAAAAGAAAGTTCCTAATTTTTGCCAATGTCCTCTACTTCTATGTTTCGAAAAGAAAAGTTCCCTCTTCTAAACTTCCGATTTTAACAACGAATAGCAGATTAAAAGCAGGGGACTAAATTAGAGCAATGATCAACAACACTTCTCTTAAATTTGATACGAGAAGAGCAACTTACATTTCAAGTCGCTGGTCCAGAGACATTAACCATACAAATGTGGAAAAAGTAGGTATTGTCATAAATTCACAATCGCAAATTACAAACACGATGGAAAACAATTAAGTATGATTTTTCGATTATAAGCAACGTAACGATTACAATCTGGAACTCTTTTGAGTGGCTTGATATAATGACAGAGATACTTGGATCAAATACTGCACGTGGATAATATGCAGTGGATGGCAGGTCTAGTGTACCACTTGAAGACCTAGTTGGCCAATCCGTACTTGAATCCGTACTGGTACTGATAAATTTGTTTGCTTTCCAATTATTCTTAAGATTTATTTATGTCAATGTTTCTTTTTTGTTTGGTTTCTATTATAATATGGCTTGATATAATGACACGGAATAATAATATGACTTAAATATATCAGTTTCTTAATCAGAAATTGTATGTGGGTATTTGATCTTTTTATTATTAACAATTTAATAGATTAATATAAAAATATTATTTTATCTATTACTAATTTTTAAATTCATATCAAACACAGCTTAATTGTAGTAAGGTGGCTTAACTAGCTAGTTACGAATTTTTAACTTAAGAAACAATTTAAGTTCCTGCCAAGCATTGAATGAAAACTTACAAGGTTCTTATCAACCTTGCACTCCGGCTAAGAAGCCTTAACAAAACAAATTAGACCGTGAAGTAATCATAAAAGAAATCATAAAAATAAGGAAAAATAATTTATGCCATTCTAAAATTATGAAATTAGAAAATTAACAACTCAAACTTGAGCTTCTAAAAATTACAACTCTAAATACAATTAATCTAGAAAATGACCACTTTTACCCTTTAAGTTACACATTTTCATATCAAAAATTTCATATGGACAAAAGTACCCCCTCTTCTCCCTCTTCTCCCTAAACCTCTAATGGTGAAAATGCTTTTTTTGTGGCTGCCGATGTGAATATGGCATACAAGTATTATATTTCAATTAATCTACGAATTTCTATTGTATGTTTACGCAACTTAATTCCTTTTTTACTTACTCTTTAGTGTTGTTAATCTATTTAAGCCTTTATAATATTGCTTAATCCACGAAACTCCACGGAAACTCATCGAGTCATTGAAATTGAAGGCTAATCTAGGATTCCTAGATTGGTCCGTTATCCTCAAATTATGGGATTAACAGTTTAGCATTTAGTTCTTAAATAAAGGCTCCGTTTGGATGAGCCCTAGGAATTATGGAATAAGAGAATAAGAGAGTAAATTTATTATAAACAATCTAAACTCTTCACAAAATTATACACTTTCCAATACTTCTTCTCTTATTTCTCTTATTCCCACACCATCCAAACGGAGCCAAAGATAAATGCTTACCTATAACCTTGTTCGGTATTGAAACAATTATTCGAAATTGTTGAATTAATATTTGAATTGAATCTACAAATTAAATACAAAAAGAGAGTCAACTCTTGGTCTAGTTGCAAAGAGATACAGAACTTTCATTGAATGTCGTGGGTTCGAAACCATATAAAGGTCCTTTGTGACATTTAATTTTGAAATAAGTTGAGGAGTTTGATTCCCATCTTATCTTCAAAAATTTCTCAAATTTATGAGGCTTGACCCTTAATTTTCTTCAAAAAAAATTATATGCAAGAAAAAGATATAAGGCTTGAGATATTGAATTTTATATTTGAAGATGGTCGGTAAGGCATTAACAATAAAAAGAAGACGAGAATTACTAAAATATTTTTTCTCTACCTATAATATCTTTTTTGTTGGGTTTCTTTTTTAAGCCTATCCCAACTTGTTTAGGACAAAAAGCTCAGTTGTTGTTGTACAATATCTTTTGGACTTTTAAAATTGTGCAAACGTAGCCTATTTTATTTTTTTTTTAAGACAGACAGAGGAGGAATGTGGATGTTTTTGTCGATTTTATACAATAAAAGTGGCAATATTCTAAGTTAAATGAATTTAGAATGACAATTTTCAAATACTCAAATTTAGAGAAGTAATTTTTTTAGTTTTTAATTAGAGCGGCACAAAACTAACTTTTCCCTAAAAATAAATATATGTATAGATAGTACAGTTATTTATTTATAAAAATATATACAGATTAAAACAAAAGAAATTAAAAAAGAAAACTTAAAAAATCGTCTTATATATTTTTTTATTAGCCTATTATATCAATTTAAAACCCCTGCTATATTATAACAGTCACGGTGGATTGTGATCTTGTTCCAGACGGTCCGCGACTCCACTCTTACTCTTCTTTAATAATGAGCGCACCGCCCTCCGATGCCCTAAGTCCCAACCCTAACTTGAACGAAATCATGTCAGAAGAGGGAGCAGTAAACGCAACACCACCACCGGAGCCCCCAGCCGAAGAGAGGGACTGGGCGGAGCTACAGACAGACGCCTTGATGGTGATATTTCGCAAGCTTGGTATGCATGAGGTGCTCCTGCGCGTGAGCAAGGTCTGTAGTTCTTGGCGCAAGGCAGCGAAAGATGATTACCTTCTCTGGCGCAGGATCGACATGGGTATGAGCTTTAGAACATTTCAGTATATCGTGAAGTTCACGGGAAGGATCGACATGCCTATTGGCTTTGATAGGCGGTGTATCGAAGAAGATGCAATGATTGCAATTGGAACGGAGATGACCAAAGTTGCCGTCAATTGCGGTGGGAACTATGTCGAGCAGTTGTTGATTGGAGCCGCTGCAGATGATGCCAATCTATTGAACTATGTTGCCGACAGGTACTTGCCTCTTTCTTATACCAATTGGAGTGGTCATCACATTAAATTAATTGGTTTTGTTTTAGTGAAAAATAATTAAGAAAACCAGTGATTTAAATAGCGGCTGCTGTAACCGCAATAATAGTGTGATTTGGTTATAACTTATATATGATACTATAAACGCAATAACAGTGTGACTTGGCACTGCAAAACTAAAAATGCTGCTGTAATGGTGCCTGTTGGTATCCTGCAATACTATTTAAAAAGGTATTCATTTTTAGCATTCTATTTTTTATTGTGTCGAAAATATTATAAATTATCAATATATATGTAGTGTTTAGCTATGGTGAGATGCATCACAAAAAACGTTCCGTGAGATGCGATCAAAACTCATGAATCTGGTTCAAAATGATCGATCCAAACCGTGCAATATGATCTCGCTATTGAAATCTTCTTGCAGACCAAATTTTACATTTTTTTAGAATTTGTAAGTATTTTTTTCTGATTTTTAAAAATGATAGTTTTTGAACGGTACAGAACTAATTAGATTAACGATTTTCTAATATTTAAAAAAAATACTTAAAAATTTTGAAAAAATGTAAAATTTAGTCTGCATGAAGATTTCAATAGAGAGATCATATTAGATGGTTTGGATCGGTCATTTTGAACCATATTCATGAGTTTTGATCGCATCTCACAGAACGTTTTTTGTGATGCATCTCACCGTAGCTAAACTCTATATATATATATATATATATATATATATATATGCATTTAGTGGTATTTTGGAGAAATATAGCAACATATTTTGTTGTTTGTTCATATATAATCAGAATTAAGAAATCTTTTGAATATAAATTTTGATTGACTTGATTCAAAATTAAGCACAATGAGATTTATTTGCCTATTAGGCTATTACATTAATAAATTGTAAAGGTGTATATCTTAAATTAAACTATTAAAATGTACATATGATGTTATAAGATATTTAATTTTTAATTAAAAATATGTATATGATGTAAAAGACAAGCATATTTGTCCGCTACATATGATCCTATGCATAGAGGTCATTAAATGAACGCTATCTGCTATTGCATGAGGTTGTCCGTTATGAATCCGTTATTTGTTATTTAAACCTTTGAAGAAAATCTTGAACTAGCAAATCCTCTTTTTTTTTTTATGATAAAAGCTCTAACAAATCATATTGTACATCTTATTTCAAATGATAAATGATTCCACTCTCTGCACTGCTGCCTATTCAGCTCCCTTAGCTTGTCCATCAATTTCTGGTTTTGCAATTTTCACTTGACTGTTCTCTGAGGAAGAATAAATTAATTTTGAATGCAAAAGATGGCGACCTAATGGCAGGCAGGGGGAGGAGAACTAATCTAAAGAAGAAAAAAAAATTTTAGTCTTTAATATTTTGTACCTCCAGTTTGGTCTTTTATCCCTCTCTCTCCAATCTACTTTTTTTTTTATGTTATCAGAACCGCCATTTTTTTTTTTTGACAAAAAAACAACAATTTTCTCTTAAATTGTTTTCCATTTTTGTAGAGCAAGGAATCTGAAGAGTCTTAGTCTAATCGACAACCACATATTTCTTGATGTTGAGAGTGTGGCTAACGCATTGGGCCGGCTCAAGCAACTAGAGGAACTAAGGATTGTAAGGTGTACTGCACCTTCAGGGATGATGATGAAGGTCATAGGAACGGCGTGCCCCCAGCTCAAGCGCTTAAAATTAATATTTCCTTGTTTTGATGATGATTTTCTCACCTTGGAAGAAGGAATATGGACACAGCTCGGAATTCCCAAACCAATGCTTCAACTTGAATTTCTCCAACTCGTTTTCACCTTGTTCGTAGTTTCCCTCACTAGACACCCCCTCTAACTACTAAATAAAAAAAAAAAGAAATTGTGTAAAAGTATGGTAAACTTCTGTGCATAGAAATTTGAAACCAACTTGTCCGCCCCACATCACATCTGTTAGTCTCACCTGATGAATTCATAGCTCTAGGGATTGGGTTCAAATCTGGGGTTTGGATTTCATTTATACAAGAATTTCATATGTTTGATTTGTTTTTACTTCAGCTTTGTGGCAGTATTTATAATACTGACTGAAATAAAAAATATATATATATTTTTTTGTATTCATTCTTTCATGCATTTGCAGTATAACCACTAAGGAGCTGATGAAGATACTTGAAAGTTGTCCTAATTTAGAGAGGCTCGACTTGCGCGGCTCCACGGTAGAAGTTAAGGATACTGATATAAAAATACTGTGCCCTAGATTACATACTCTTATACTCCCTGATGACATGCTATCACAAGCACGCAACCAGTACGATGATCGGTATGGTGACATCCAGAAGATAAACCCAGTGCTTATCTAATTTTACTTGACATCCACGCTAAGTTTACTTGAAACCTCGCTTATATAAATGACGAGCTTTAACTTGGCTTTCTGTATCTATTAGCGGAGTTGGTTTTGTTCTCATCATGGGTAATTAATGCTGCTAAAATTTATGAGAAATAGGATGACGCTGCTATTATAGAATTAAATAAGTTAAATTGGAGGGTTTCTTTTATGTACTAGCAAATGTGCCGATCCAATGTGTAGATAAATTTTGATAAATATCATTGTATGAGAATAATTTTTTACAATTTCAACTCAAATATGTTAGATTAGTAAATTGTTATAATCACAGTATGATAAATTTAATATATAGGTGTTGATTATATATAAATGATCTACGGGTTGTTTTATTTGTAGAATTTTGTAGAAAAGCATTACAGTTTTTTTTTCTAATGATATTAATTATGTCTTTGTGCTATAATTACTTGGGAGTTAAAAAAAATAGAAAGATAATAACTAAATAAAAATATGATCCATAATGAATTTAAATTTCATCTATAAATACTCCAATTCTAGGGGTGTTTTCTACAGTGACATTGATGATGTATCATCATGTTTTCAAATACCATCATCTCCATTTCCCTAAAATTGGAGCCTCCATTTTTAAAATTTCAGATCAAATATAGTTGTATTTTTAAATTGTTATGATATCTTTAAAAAATCATTTGGTGATAAAAATTTATATGCAAGCTCACAAAAATATGTTGAATTTAGTTATATAATTTTTTTAACTATAGAATTAGAAATTATTTTAAATAATTTTTTTAATCTCATAAAAAAAATTCTATTATATTTTTGTTTTTTTTTATTGTTTCAAGGATTTGGAAAAATCATTAGGCTATGAAAATTTATGTGCTTACTCAAAGATATATGAAGAATTTAGTGACATGAAATTTTATAATTATATACTTATAAATATTTTAAATAATTTTTCAATCTCATAAAATTCAATCCCCATAATTTCATAAATTTCAATAGGTTTTTAATTATTTAAAGGAATATATGACTTTATTTATGCATAAATTTTTATATAAATGCTTTTAAAATTATGAAAAATTTATTCATTCCATAGAGCTATTTTTAATATAACCATACAATTTTGTGCAATATAAAATATACGGTACGTTTCAAATTTTTTTAGATTAATTATTAATTCAATTGGCTGTAAAAAAATTATATCTTTCATCACAAAAATATAAAATTTAATAATTATAAAGTTCTAAATATTTTTTAAAATTTTTAAATATGATTATTAAATTATATTATTTCATAAAATATAATTCTACTTTTAATTGTTTCCAAACATTTCCAAAACAAGTTGATGTATAAAATTTCTATACATCGTAAAATAATTTATACAAAAATCTAATGATATGAACCATTTAGATTTTATAATTTTGCAATATTTTATATAATTTTTAATTTCTGTAAATTTTCATAATAGTATTTTAAATGTTGGATTGCTGACATATATTCCTAGATTGATTTTTTTATTAAATTTTACATGTATGCATGCAAAATTATGTTGATCCAATGATATTGAATTTTTTCGATATTTTTAGCAATTTCATCTTTTTAAAATTTTACAAATTCTATACAACTGCATAACTTTTAAAAATATTTGGCGATTTTTAAAATTAATAGTAAATATGAGAAATCCATTGTTGCTATTGTAAACATGAGAAATAGTACGTATATCAAGTAAATAACTTTTTATGACCCGCATAATATACGTACTGAAAAAAAGAGAGAGGTTTAGCCCACATCATCGCTGCTGCCATGCATGTGCGTTACTTTTCTTTTTCATTTTACTTTGATATATTATCATTATGGTCCCTTATATCCTGAAAATTATGATTACATTTGAATAGTAGCCCCTCATTTATAGCATATATTTACTCAAAATGATCTATATTTTAATTCATTAAAATTTTTCTTATGCATTAACAAATATACTATTAACATACTTTTCCATAATATCATACCAATATCATATTTGGAGAATTATAATTGGTCAAAATTATTTTACGGTATTGATGAATTCACAGGGAAATTATTATAAATTATTTATATAATTTTTTATAGACTTTAAAAAATAATTTAAATATTTTTCCAAACTTCAGAATATATTACTGTATAATTTAAAACTTATATTAAGTTTATAATTAGTGGTCTCAAGATATATTTCTACATAAAATTTTCTGCACTGGATAAAAAAAAACTAATCACATCGAATTTCTTTCTTTTGGACTTTTAAAATGTTATTTTTGATGTCATATTAAAAAAATGATATTTTACGTATTTAGTTGTTTGAAGTTCTTAAATTTATTTTTCATCAAATAGAGAATTAAATGTTATCAAAATTATTGCTTTTACGCATTTGAAATATATATATTGCTTAAATGTTTTAGAAAATCCACAAAATTGTGTTTTATCTTTTGATTTTTTTTTTTAGGAATTTCTTACATTTATTTATGCATGAAATTTTATATGGATGCTCGGATACTATTTTAGGATGATAAATCTAATTTAACAAACTAATTCAAAATTCATTGAAAACTTCTAAGAAATAAAATTTTACATGTTTAACCAACTCATTCAGGATTTAAGTCTTTTATTTAATTGTTTACAAGTTTTTCAAATCATTTTTGCATAAATTTTTATGGATATTCTTAAAAAATTCTAAAAAATTTAGTGAAATATTTTTATTTTATTTTATAGTTTTTTAAAAAATATGAAAAATAAACTTAATCGCGCGAAGCGCGATACTTTTGCTAGTTTGTATTTATTTCTTACCATGTATTGTTTGTGTATTATTGTTATATTTTTAATTCTAGCTCGGTCTAGATTAAAGATTTAAAATTTTTTATCTCGTTTTTAAATTTAGACCATTGATCTGATCTGATCATAAAAATCCATGATTTATATCGTATATTATAACATTCAGATACATCTTTGGACTTAAAATTGGATAGACATTTGAATTGATGTTTTTATCGTGTATATTTCTGTTTGTAAAGACCTGGTACAAAGTTCCATCGTAAGGTCATGTTCAAAAACAGGATGTTCAATTTTGATCAAATAATTAAGTTAATTGGGTGTTAAACTTCCTAACATGCCGCCTTCATTATCTTCATGCAGTTGAGAGGGCATGAAAAATTGTTTCTACCCCTTTCCCCAACGGACTTGCAGTCATACTTTGTTGTGCACTTTCAAAATTATCACATTATCTTTATGCGGTTGAGAGAGCACGAAAAATTGTTTCACCCCTTTCCCCAACGGACTTGCAGTCATACTTTTCCAAGCACTAAAAAATAGATAGGTATTCTTGCACGCTGATTGAGTGGCTGGTTTATGGTGTAAGGCCATAACTTTAATAATCACTCTGACTGGATGTGTTTGGATACCATGAACAAAACACAAAGCTTATTCTTTATTCTCAGCAAGTCTAAACAAGACATGAACAAGAAAAAAATCCTTTTCTTAGTTTTCACAAATTCATGGAACAAAAATAGAAACAAAAATTAGAACAAAACTTGTTCTAGTTTTTGTTCCTAGTTCATGAATTTGTCAAACATACCCAAATAGTATTAAGAGATCAAGGCAAATTTATGATTGTGTAAGCTACTAATAGAAAGCAATTAATACACACTACAACAATAATGGTCTTTAGCTAGACACATCAGTATCAGTATTATAAATAAAAACCCGTGGATTTCTTGGTTGTTTTGTTAAAATGGAGCCCGACACGGCTAGCAGTTTTTCCAGCGTTAGGTTTTCTTTTTAATTTTTTACAATTTCTGCAGCATTAAACTATGTAATCAATTGTGTGCCGAATATTATCACTCCTACAATAGACCCGATTCACCATTGGAAGTTTATTTAACAGCGCATTATTTTGCTTTCTATTTTTGCGTCCCTTCTATTTTGTTATCCATCTCCTCTAGGTCTCTCTTCCATGCCTCTTCCTTTCCTCATCTCCTCCTCCTCCTCTGTATCACTGCATGACTCAGGGATTTACCATCAACTAGCCCCATTTGTCCTCCCTTCGTTCCTCCTCTTTTCTGACAAATAGGCTGTGATACCCTGAAATTTTACTGTTTTTGAATTTGTTTTTTTAATATAAAATTGGATGTACTTGTGTGGTTTTGTTTTGAGTAATTTCTTTGCATAAAATTAAATTTTATATTCACTGTTGTTTTGAAATAGAAATATATATATAAAGAAAAAAAATATCTAAATTTTTAGTTTGTATTATAAAGAGTTTAATTATATTTCTTATGTGGCATAATTGTTTTTATGCAAGAAATATTGATTTATGATATATGGGGGTGAAATAGTAATTTAAAAAAAATAATAAAAAAAATAAAATCGGAAGTAAATAAGAAGAAGACCCTTTCTTTCTTTCTCTCTTTCTTTTCCTTCGGCTCCAACAGAGAGGCATATGCGCCTCCTTTCTCTCCCAAAACCGAACCCCATACCTCAATTGTGATCTCCACAATTTCTCCACCATTTCACCGGATCAAAGTACCCATGCGTTCACGCCACTATCCTCTCGCATTCTCTAGCCTTGGATCGACGATTGGAGTCCTCTCCTCGTCGTATTTTTCGAGGGACGTTTTTCGAAAATTGAAGTGAACTCGTCGGTCGTCCTTCGACTTGGAGCACTCTAGGGCCCTCTCCATCGATTTCCAAGTGGTCTTGTAAGGTTGTTTCGGGGATTAAGTGATGGGAATCGAAAAGTACCGAATTCGATTCTCTTTCTCGTCTCACCGTTCTTTGGTCGAAATTAAGTAAGTATTTTCTTGGAATTGTGGTATATATAGCTATCTTTTGCAATTTCCTTGAGTTAATTACAATTTTCTTTCAAATCGAATGTGTATTTGATTTCTAGGATTTTATCGGGAATTTTATGAAATCTGATTTTTTGACGAAAGAATACTAAATTATTGTATGAACACAATATTTTGCTGATTAAAAAAAATATGTGGTTTGGGTATTTTTGCAAATTTCTTCATTTCCGTTGTGAGTAGTAAGTCGAGTTCCTTAAATAAGTTGACTCGACAGTGTAGGTTGTGTTGGTACAGTTCGGTATCAAACTGAAAATAACAGTGGTTAGTTTAATTCCAAATGTATATAATTCATGATACTTTCTTTTTATATTTGAGTTTAGATTGAACTTCAAATGAACAATGGGTACACTTGTGTACATGGAACAAGTATAAAACCAACCGTAACATTATGGAGTCAAGGAATTAGAAATTTACATATGGTTCAACCTTAAACTTAGGTTTAGAAAATGTAAAGTATGCTAAATGACCATCAAAACCGACCACAATATATATGCTAAGTTAAATACTATTTTAAATAAACACTTTGATTTCTTATTTAGAACAAAGACTTAGAATCAATACTTTTGTTGTTTAGTGTTGGGAGGTTGAGTATCTGAGTCGTGGCGGTTGGTATGATTGCTTGTATCTTGCGTGTTTTGTGTTCTTGCTTTCAGGTACGGACTCCACTGGAGTTTTAATTACATGTGATATATTAGCATTATGCATTTTGTATTCATAATTGTTTTGTATTCATAGAAATACTTTGTGTGTATATATATTGATGCATGATTGAAAAGTAGCATATTGAATGGTATCCGATTGAAATGTGATTTGATTGAGATAAGTACAGATTGTGTAGTTTATCTCAACTCATAATGTTTGGAGGTGGAGTCATGACCCATCCTATCGAGCATCGTGTAATAGGCGCTTATATTTTAGATTTGGTACTGTTTTTGATTTGTTGCACTCTTGATTTTCAATTGTTTGAATTGTGTGCTATCAATCGTTAATAACCCTCTTAGAAAGTGAGTTGCGATATCTGAATATTTGTCTGGTCATTGGCAGCCCTCATAGAAGGAGACTCGTGGCATATCTGAATATCTGTCTGGCCATTGGCAGCCCTCATAGAAGGAGACTCGTGGCATATCTGAATATCTGTCTGGCCATTGGCAGCCCTCATAGAAGGTGACTCGTGGCATATCTGGTCTGGCCATTGGCAGCCCTCATAGAAGGAGACTTGTGGCATATCTGAATATCTGTCTGGCCATTGGTAGCCCTCATAGAAGGTGACTCGTGGCATATCTTTCTGGTCATTGGCAGCCGTCATAGAAGAAGACTCGTGGCATATCTGAATATCTATCTGGCCATTGGCAGCTCTCATAGAATGTGACTCGTGGCATATCTATCCGGCCATTGGCAGCCCTCATAGAAGGTGACTCGTGGCATATCTGTTTGGTCGTTGGTAGCCCTCATAGAAGGTGTCTCGCGACATATTTGAATTGGATGATGGGAAAAGAAACCAGACTTACATACTAGATATTTGTCTAACCAAATGAGTCAACATTTATTATACTTTGGAATTTGAATTGTTATGAAAGTGATTGTCGAGCTTAAATTGCATATTGCATTGATTTAATTAATTTGATATTGCTATGTCTGCTTGAAACAAGATGTGAATGTTTTTACATGTTAGTTGTTGCATACTATTAGTTGCTTTTCCAAGGAAGTGAAATTACAGGTGCCATACTTTGAATTTTAAATGATTTTGAAGAGCATTGAATTTATTTCATAATTGCATTGCTTGATCGAAACATTATATTTAATTTTTTATTTATTTGAAATAAATGTTGATTTGATTTGAAAATTATTTGGCTCAGTCATGTATTTAGTTCCAACGCATGATAATCAAAACTCAAGTGGCTGGAACTGAATACCGTACTGAGATAAATTTTCTTTATCTCATTCCGTGTATTTTTTCATGTTTTCTACAATTGGTTGTGGATTGTAGGTTTCAGATCAAGTGCTAGATTGCAAGACGAGTAGCGGGCCATTAGATACTGTGGTTAGCAAGGAACTAGACCGTTGTATGATTTATCTTATATTAAGTAATTAATTGTAAATTTATATTTGAAATGTACGTTAAATTGTGTATAATCATTGTTAATTTGTAAAATAAGCATTTATAAGCCTTGCGGATGCAGCAAGCATCTACGGCGGGCACTCCGTCGTGTGTTGTCCTGTTACAGTATTCGACGGGGCGTCGCATAGGCACAACTAGAAAACTCTAAATCTGTTATTTTCATATCATGTGCTTGAGATAAAAAAATCAAAGTAATTCTTCGCGGTCCTTTCTACTCCGTCTGATCATTTCTTGGACATTGTTGCCAACTCCTCCAAGGCGGCGTCTTTTCCCAGGTCCATTTTGTCATCACAGTTTGTAATTTTATTTTATTTTTTAATCTTCAAAGTTATTCTATTGATAATGATCCACCTTCTCAGTTTATGCTCATATCGATATAAATTCTATAATATTTAGCCTCAATTTACTCAATCAAATGATCACCCTAAAATTCCTCTTGGTAACGGCCCAAAATATATGAATGTATACAGGTTACAATGTCCACTGTTTTTAGGTAATAAGAAAATTGTCTAAAAAAAATTTACTCTCTTAGGTAATAACACTTACATTAAAATTCAGTAAATTTTACTTTTTTCTTAACTCTACTTATTATGAATTATGCAGATGTTTCTTACGAAGAAACTTCTGATATTGAAGCCGCATATTGAAGAGATTAAAGCTTGATTCCTTCTTTTATACCTGTACAAATAACCACTTTTCTTTTTTTTCAAATTTAAATTGAATATTATACATCTATAAATTTAAATTATGAGCTGTTTTATAAATTTCTATATTAAAATTTTAATGTTATTTAACGCTTTTTTTTCCCACACATTGTTGATGTTTTTTGGACCAATACGAGCCACGACTTATCTGCAATCAGTTAATACATGTGCTAGATTATTTTTTTAATATGTTCATGGGTGTACCAGTTACAACTTATATGTCACCACTCATCTGGCACCAGGATATGTACTAGATTAAGGTTGTACAATAACCCTGATGGATTAGTATTTTTTATAAGTTTAATGCAATTGCTAAAGAACTTTATGATAATTTATTTTCTTACTTCTAAAAATTAAAATCATGTTATTATATTGTCGATACTTACTTAAATAATAGATGTATTTGTTATCGTGTTTAAGAAGAAATTAATAGCTATATACCAGATCGAGCTACTACAACCTACATGATGGATTACTGTTTTGTAAGATATATTGATAATCCTTAAATTATATGAATAGAGATAGAAATTTGTAATTTTTTATGATGACAAGTCTTTTCATTAGTTTTATTTCTTTTTCGCTTTTTTGAATTATTCTTTAAATTTTTACATTCACGTTAAACTGGTGAAATTTTTGAAAAAATCGGCTTTATTTCACTTATTTCAAAATAAATTTAATGATGACAATGTGACAACGTAAAAAGTGGCTGAAATTTATTCGAAAAACATTGATTTGGTTCAGTTCTATCTTTAATATATGAGTTCTTCTTACGCTGTGCATTTCCTCTGGTGAGAAGTATGTGGATTTCTTTTTTGTTTTATTGCATTGTCGCTAAAATTACAATTCAATTTTGAGTTTAGTACAGGAAAATGGATTTTTTATAATGCTATGATTTTTCTTTTTTTTTCTCTACTTTTATTGTGCTAAATTCAATCCAATATTTAAGAATTTTATAAGCAGTTTAATTAAAAAATTATTAATCATGTACTTTGGAACTTTTTTATTAATGGTCTTGAAGTTCAGAAACAAGGTTCTTTAGTTTTCAACAATTATAAATATAGTATAATTTGTATTAGTTACTGTAATTTTTTAACGAAGCTCGATATGTATTAAGGAGGCTCACATTTTCAGCAATTATCACATTTTGATATATATATATATATATATATATATATATATATATATATTCCGATGATGAATATTTAACTTCTATTTTTTTGTCATCATGGTATTCATATATCGCGCGGAGTGCGATTTTCCCTCCTAGTTATAAATAAAAACCCGCGGGTGTCGGTTTAAACACAGTTGAGTTTGGACGGACACGGGAATCGGGCGTAAGAAGATTTATTTTTCAGTTTGTGGAATGTCGTCTGTATAAACCTTGGTGTAGCGAGCATATAATGGGAAAAAATAACTCGGTTCATCAAAATACAATTAATTGGTTGCACAATATTCTTTTATGTTGAGTCCCTTCCATCATATTTCATCTCAGTCCATCTCTCTAAAAGCAAAAAAAATTGCATCGCCTCCTTCCCTGCGCTGTTTATGTTCTGTGCCGCCTACCTAATTCCTCATTTTCTTTCTTCTTCCTCCTCCTCCTATGGTTGAAATTGGTCACCACAGCGGCCCTCCTTTATCATCCATATGTCCTCGCCTCCTCCCTCCGCTCGTTCTCTTCTCCTACTTATGGGTTGCATAACGAAAATTCTAGATCTGTTTATGAAAGTTCATTATTTAATTGATGGAAGGGGTGCCAAAGAGAATTACGAAGCTACTACCAAGGTGGTCAAGACAAGTGACAAAGTGTCTGATGTAACGATGTTGGTGAATTAGAGGAACTAGGGTTGGAGTTTGCTGATACTGCTACTAATTCAGGTGTGGGTTTCCGTTTATGAATTTTGTATTGTTCTCAAAATCGCCATTAACTCTGTTTTTAATTTTATTGACACTACCCCAGATACTTCTCTTGGATTGCTATGCTAAGGCATGTCAGTTTGGGGATTCATGGTGGGTCTTGAATGAGATGAAGAGAAGAAGAGAATTAGGTTAGATGGTTTTGTATATTGTAGAGTAATTAAGTTGTATAGGGATAATGGCATGTACATGTGGAAGAAATCAATAGAGCTACTAATGGAGATGGATGAGGTCGGGATTATTGATACATTGGGTAAACTTAGGCAATTGGGGAATGCAGTGAAGGCGTTTGTGTAAATGCAACAAGGGGGTTGATTAACCTTTTATTTCCCTTATTCTCTCTTCTTTGTTTATTTGATCATTATCATGCGTTACTGAAGTGTTCTATTTCAGTGTATTAGCCCAGATGTCATTACCTACACTATTCTCATGAAAGCATTTGTAAGAGCCAAGCTATATGAAAAGGTTGTTTCCTTTCTCAATAAATTCTTTAAATGTAAGTATTGCAAGTTAAACATGTAGCACCAAAGTACTATCCATTATTTTCCAGGAGTGCTATTAATTATTTTCTCTGACTCTTAAGTATATCTTAACAAAATTTTAAATGGCAGAATAAGGTGCTTTGAGACAGCCATCCATAGGCCAAGCTGCAAAATCAGTGGCCGTTTATTTCAGAGTTATGGTTAATGGCAAGGAAAAAGGTCTACCCAATTCTGATATTTGGTAGGCATATAATTATTGCCTTTGTTGATTAATAAAATTATTCCCTTTGCTGAAAATTTTCTCTTTATCTCCTTTATTTATCAAATTCATTTTCTATAGGTACAACCTTCACGTTTTTAAGTAAAGTATTATCGGTTCCAAAGATTTTGCAAATTCTGTTTGTCCATGCCTAGGATTTTTTTTTTTTTTTTTTTTTGGAAAACTAAACTGTTAGAAGACAGCCTTTGTACCAGCATTTTATTCTCTATTCTAGGGAAAAAAAATAAAACTAATCAAAAACCTCACACCAACACTATAATGACATGCTTTCCATACTAATATTGTTTTTTTTTTTTGAAGATAAATTGGGGGTCAAGCCTTCCAACTTATTTTTAAATTAATTGTCTATAAAGACCCCCCAGTCGGGTTTCGAACTTGCGACCTCTCATTTGAGATGCATTGCTCTTTGCCACTAGACCAAGAGCTGATTCTCATACTAATATTGTTTTTATCACCTATGTTTAGTGAAATTCAATTTATTTACACTTGCCTATAGATGAAAAAGAGAACGAAGATATAATTTTTGAAAAACAAGCATAGAAAGCTCTTCACAATTTTATTTGTTTTTAAGTGAGTTTTCAAAAATGGTTATAGGGGTATCCCCGCCTTTTTCATTAGCGTGCATCGACAAGTTGGCACCAAAGAGATTACAAGATGATATATAACTGATTTTAAGTGCTTTTTACTCCAATTGTGCTAATATGCTCCTCTACCACTTTATTTGCTATTTTATTATGTCAGTATTTTTATTTAAAAAAATGTTGTTTTATTTATAGATGATGTTATTATAACTATATTTACAAATGCTGGCATATTGAAGGTATAGAAAAATTTTCAAGGAAGCTGATTGCACTTTGAATAAACATATTAACACACGCACATATATGAAATTTTAAATTTATTACAAACTCAACATAAAATAATACCCAATAAATATTAAATATAAACAACTTATAATTATTTCTATCAGAAAAATAAAATTTTATTTATTAATCTTTACAAAATTTAAAATCATGACATATTTTATATTTATTAGTACTAGAGGGGTGTATCGAGCTTCGCTGGATATATGCAAACTTATTTTTTTTTATTATTATCAATTACTTGCAACGTATCAAATTTCACTATATGAGAATTTCCATGAAATTTAGTAACTTGTTATTGTTTGCATAAAAATTAAATGGTGAGGGTATTACAATATATGTGGTATTACAGTCGCATAGAGAGGATTTTGAAGCAACGAATGAGGAAGACCAAATAATTAGACATGATTTGTCAGGCCTCTTACATTTCCAATTACATTTGATGCTTAAAATAAAATCGGAAAAAAATAATTACCATTAACTTTAATCTTCTCTTTCTCTATTCTCTATTAAAATATTTTCTATATTAGATTATTGCATCATAAACAGATTTTTATAGAACAAACAAATTTGCAAGGAAAACATTAAAGTTAAAAAATTCATGATATATCTATAAATATGCATCTTTCATGTCTTCTTTTCCTTCAATCATAGTGGCAACTATAAAAATTGATAATTAAACATTCCAATATGTATTTACAGTTCATCTAATCATTTGGTATTTCTTATTTTTTTTTACCAAACTTGTACGATTAGATAAACAATCAAATCTAAATTGAACAATGCATCTTGCCACACTAAATTAAACATGCACTACGCCACAAACTATTTTTAGCACCGCCACAATAACACCGGTTTTTTGAAAATCCGGTTGTAAAAACAATCCGTGGCACTTTTGTAATTGTCAGATTTTTTTTAAGACCGGTTTTTATAAAAAACCGGTCCTATAGAGTACCAAAAAGAGAACCGAAAAATCAGTTTTTCTTTAGCACCGGTTTTTATAAAAAATCGGTCTTAAAGATTAATATTTTAAGACCGGTTTTTTATAAAAAGCGATGCTAAAGAAAAACTGATTTGTTCTTATTTTTCGTTAAATTTTTAAGACCGATTTTTTATAAAAAGCCGGTCTTAAATATGATCACCAATTTCCTAATAAAAACCTTCTCTCTCCCTCATTGTTCATAGCCGCCATCGCCATATATGCATTTATTCTGATCTCTAAAACCGAAACTGTTTTCTTTCTCTAAAACCTCCACCAAAAAATAGCTAAAAATAAAAAAAATTCTGAAAAATTAAAAAATCAAGAGAGAAAGCAAATGAGATCACAGAGGAGTTAAAAAAATTCGTAGGTATATTCTACATTTTTTCTGAATTTTATTTATGGTTAATTAATTTTGCAATTTTAGTTTTTTATTGATTTTTTTTCATTTGATAGTGAATATAAAAAAAGAAGAGAAATTGGAAGATCGATAAGATTATTCTATCATAGTGGAAGAGAAGAGAAGACAATTTCGGTAATTTTCTATTTTAACGCTCATTAATTTTAATTTTTGTGTTCATATCTATATATATATATATAATTTGGCATTAATTTGCATATATTAGTTGTATTGTCATATAGGACCAAATTGCCGGAATTTGTACTATTTTAGGTCGTGCCCGTCCGAGATTAATCCATTAGGGATTAATCTCGGATAGTACTCCCGGTCGGGAGTACTGCTCTTTGGATACTATCTTGTCTCATTTAGGATAGCGAGTTGTACGTTAGATGGATGCAATTTGTTGTCTGAGAAAAATTCGACGGCATTTCTCCTTATGTTTCCCACGGATACGTACGCACGAGCAATCGTGTGATGGCGTATTCAGGGAACATAAGGAGAAATGCTGCCGAATTTTTCTCAGACAACAAATTGCATCCATCTAACGTACGCTCGCTAATGAGACAAGAGTATCCAAAGAGCGGGCTAGGATGGTAACCAGGCCAAAAACCTAATGTAATGCATTGAACCTATAAATCCAAACTTTGACTTTTGAATATATATTTTCTATCTATACAGATGGATCAGAGGGAGAAGTACATGTATGAATATTCAAGGATATCAGGTGAATTTGTTGGAGTTGTTGAAGAGTTCTTAAAATGTGCAGAAGAAGATAGAAAGTTGACCAGAAAGCCCAGAATTCTATGTCCCTGTAAACGGTGTGTTAACTTTCAAAGACATGATAGTATAAAAATTATATCACATTTGATTGAGCGTGGATGGATGACAACACCTAAATACCTCCAATGGATTTTGCATGGGGAAAAGTTGGAAGATCATTCAAATGTTGGGACTAGCAATGAAAATGTATTTGTGGATGAAAATGTATTTGTAGATGATAATTGGGGGGCTGATATAAGGGATGAGGTATTTGTGGATGAAAATGTAAGTCAAGAACAATACTGTGAAAATGATAATAGAGGAAATGACTTGGATGAGATGATGAATGAAATACCAGATGGTTTTATTGATGAGGTTCCAGATATTTTTCAAAAATTGAATGAAAACTCTCATATACCCTTATATCCCGGTTGTAATCAGGATAAATTTTCAAAAATTAAAACGGTTTTTAAACTTTATAACCTGAAAGCCAAGAATAATTGGAGCGATAAAAGTTTCACATCTTTGCTAGGTCTTTTACGGGAAATGCTTCCAGCAGAAAATACATTGCCAGATACATGTTATAAGGCCAAAAAATTACTATGTCCTTTGAATATGGAAGTAGTGAAGATTGCAGCATGTCCGAATGATTGCATATTATTTCGGAACGAGTACGAGAATCTTAATAAATATCCAATGTGTAATGCATCACGGTACAAACTAAGAGACGATGATTTGGAAGATGATGAAGATACTTGTAAAAAAAGGCCAGCTGCGAAAACATTATGGTGTATGCCGATAATACCAAGGTTCGAGCGTCTCTTCAATAATTCAAGAGATGCTAAACTATTAAGGTGGCATGCAGAAGGCAGAAAGAAAGATAGAATGCTCAGACATCCTGCGGACTCGCCCCAGTGGATGAACATAGATAGTAATTTCAAGGATTTTGGTAGTGAACCTAGGAATTTGAGATTGGGACTATGCACGGATGGTATGAATCCTTAAGGTCTCATGAGCAGCAATCGCAGTGTATGGCCAGTTTTATTGGTTATTTACAACCTTCCTTCCTGGTTGTGCATGAAAAGAAGATATCTGATGATGCCATTACTGATTTCCGGTCCAAAACAACCATGCAATGATATAGATGTGTACTTGGTCCCGTTAATAGAAGACCTTGATAAGTTGTGGAAGGACGGGGTGAAGGTATTCGATGCTTTTTCAAAAAGTTATTTCAACCTACGTGCGATGATATTTTACACGATTAATGATTTTCCCGCGTACGAAAACTTGTCAGGTTATAGGAACAAAGGAGATAAGGCATGTCCTATTTGTCAGGAAGAAACACATTCTGTATGGTTATCTAATTGTAGGAAGAATGTCTATTTGGGACATCATAGGTTCCTTAACCGTCATCACCCATACCGCCGGACTGATTACAAAACCAAATTTGATGGCAAAATCGAAACCCGAAGGGCACCGATACCAAAAAGCGGAAGACAGATGTACGAGGAGGTGAAGGAACTTAAAATCAAATTGGGTAAACCATTTGCGAAGAAAATTCTAGATGGCAACTGGAAGAAAAAGTCTATATTTTGGGATCGTGAATATTGGGCTTATTTGGATGTTAGGCATTGTTTGGATGCGATGCACATCATTAAGAATATCTGTGAATCTTTGATTGCTTTGATTTTAAATAACCAAGGAAAAGTAGACAATGCTAATGTGAGAAAAGATATGGTCGAAATGGGGATACGAATGGACCTAGCCGCACAGCCAGATACCAGTAAGAAACGAGATTGGTTACCTGATGCAGTTTACACTCTGACAAGAAAAGAGAAGCTCAGTTTATTGGAGTGCTTGAAGTCTATTAAGGTTCCGACCGGTTATGCCTCTAATATCTCAAGGAAGGTATCGATTAAGGATATGAAATTGACTGGAATAAAATCGCACGATTATCACGTGTTGTTGACCCAGTTATAAGTATTTTTTGAACTTAACAATAATTGATTGATGATTAATATATGATATATGACTATCAATTGATAAATTACATGCAGGTGGGCTAGGAATTATTGTCAGGAGTTTTTAATCGAGCAGTTCAGGTTTTTGGATCCAGAAAGATGCTCGGGAAGTGATGCCATGATGGATGTGCCAGGCACAACACCTTACTTGATTAATAACTTTGCCAGAAAGAAAGCTGCTTATCATGTTTTGATACATCAGAACGCGTAAGTTGGAATATTTCTTATTTTGATTTCAATTTTTTATAATTTGCGGTTTAATGCTAATTTTACTAACAAGGTCTAATATGTAACCGCAGGTTTCATTTTGTGATTATTATCGCACAACCCTCGACAAAAATGATATGGGTTGTGGATTCGCTAAATCCACCGAATTATTTTTCTCCAATTTTAGATTCATACAACATGTAATTTTAGGGTTTTAGTCAACATATATATGCATATTATCCAATAGATACAAATTAATGCTTCTAACTTCATATTTTAATGTTGCAGTGCTTTATCCAGAATGAAGCTAGGTAGACAATTCAACATTGACATTATTCCAGTACATATATAGCTCGAACTAATAGTTTCAGTTCATTTCTAATTAATTTATTGAATTTAATATTAATGTGAAAAATATTAATTCGTATTTGTAGAGTCCACGTCAGCCCAACGATCGCGATTACAGGTTCTATGCGATTCGAAACCTGCACATGATTCTGATGCATTACTCGAACTACCAGGAGTTGCGAGCGGTATGGATTACTACTTAAATTAAAAGTTTAGTGTTTGAAATCAATTTGCTTAGGTCTCATTAATTAAATTAGTTTAATTGAATTAATGCAGAGTTTGGAGCCGGAGGGTCGACCTTATAGCGACAAAGACATTAATGGTAGTTTAGATGAGTTTTACGATTATGTACGGAGAATTGTACATCGTTAGATAATTATAATTAATGAATTTTGAGGATTTACGATTATTGTTTTTTATTTAGATGATTATGTGATGTTTGGATTTACGATTATTGTTTTTTATTTAGATGATTATGTGATGTTTTGATATATCAATTTCTTGCTGTCAATGTAAAATGAATGATATTATGTGGTTGCTGGCTAGCAAAAATGGGGCTAGCCAAAAAAAAAAAAATTTTTTTAAAAAAATTAAAAATTAAGACCGGTTATTAAGCTAAAAACCGGTCTTAAAGATTTCAGTAAGACCGGTTTTTAGCTTAATAACCGGTCTTAAAAATATTCGAAAACAGAAAACCGCTAAAATAATCTTAATATTAAGACCGGTTTTTAGCTTAATAATCGGTCTTAATAATAACATATTAACACCGGTTTTTAGGTTAAAAACCGGTCTTAATAATGCGTAACCTTTCCGCTCAAATTTCTGGCTTGTTTTTAGCACCGCACCTTTAACACCGGTTTTTTATATGTTTTTAATACCACTCATCTTTAGCACCACTTCCTATCCGGTGCTAAAGACCACAATTTAACCGGTGTTAAAAATGAAATATGGCGTAGTGATGGCTAGGTACCAGAATCAGAATATTTATGGTAGCACAAATATATAAACCAAAGAAACATTTTTCGATGGTAGTAATCTTAAAAGAACAGTTCGATCAACACATGCACCATCTTTTATCTAAGACCTCTCCATATATATGCATCATAAAAATCGTTAAAGGCACTGGAACTCCATCATGAGACTTGACCAATCTTCTCTCACAATGCAATTTCTTTGAAAGATCCTTAAATTCTCAAATTCTTTGATTCTAACTTTTTTCAGAGGGATGCTAGATAGATTACCATTTTTAGATATGCCCTCGACAGTCTTATTGTAAGATGGTGATTTCTCTCTTTTTCATGTCATAATCAAAAATTAGATCTGGCATATGAAAAGAATAGTCTAAATGTAAAATAAGACCAAAATAGTGATAGAAAATTTGAAGTTAATATATATGGTAATCAATTGCCTATTTAAAATAGTATCTCGAAAATAAAAACTAATTAATAGAATCCATATAGAAAGAAAGAACAATCTATTTGTTATATTTGTAGATCAATATTAGTCTTAGGGGCACAATTGTCAATTAATTATCTACAGATGTAATATGAAATTTTAGTCTCATGATGCAAAATTAGAGAAAAAACTATTATTTCTCTCATGAAAAGAAAAATTAAATGAAATTTCTCATATTAATTTTAAACATCTACAAATAAGTTGATGGTACTTCTCAGTTCTCACCTATGAAGGGTATTTTTGTCATTCTAGTCTCATTATGCAGAATTAGAAAAAAAATATTATTTCTATCATGAAAAGAAAAAATTAAATGAACTTTACCTGATTAATTTTAAACTGTTGGAGTTATGTCCTAGAAGTCAATGATTTAATGACTTAAATATTAGTTTATGTTATGGATGATATTTTATCATCTGTTCCTAGGTTTATTATTGACAGATCATTCAGGTTGAGGATCTGAATTGTGGATCTCTGTGGATCATTCTTTAGAATGACAATAATAAATCTAAATGGTCCATAATCTTGATAATTAACAAGGAACATTAATTATCTTATAAGATTAGTATGCAAGTTAAGTGATGATTAAGTTCTACAAATCATAGGTAAAGAGTTGCCAACTTAATTGCATATGTGTATGTTATGGAACATAGCACAGGACTTGACCCAACGAAATAAATATATGGATTGTGTTATGTGTCATTATTTATTTCGTTATGATTTTGGTTCTAAGTTTGAGATGTTTATCTTTTCCACATGAGGATAGGTTCAATAAATATCGTCTACCGTTGATTCCTGATAAGGGCTGCTATACGGACTTTATTTATGTTCTCTTGAATTGTGCGGGGAAAAGCTAATCATCAAGAAAACCGTATGTCCCTCATTAATTCGCTTAGTGAGTGACGATATCTGTTTGGGCCCCTTGATGGAGATAGATTGTTTGCATGCAACTTTATACAATTATCTCTAGATCAAGAAACGTATAATCTGCAAGAATGACACGTTCCAATCTTGGATTATACGATGATATCGTGAGACATAAGAATCAAAATAGGGAAGTACTTTTATTCTCTTATGCAGGATTTAAATACTGTAGCAGTACACTATTTATGCGAATTGGGAATCATAACGTGTTGCTAGATACCGCTTATGATTATTGGAATTAAATAACGATTTAATCCCATGTCCAACTTAGCATAAATCCTCAAAGGGTCACACAAAATAGAGTTTTGACCAAGACAGTGCATTATTTATTTATTTATTCGCAACAGTGCGTATTGCGGAAATATGATAAGTTGATTGATTAATTATATACCGTTATAATTAATTAAGTCAAATGGATCATATGGAAATAAATTAATGCATTAGCTAATCCTAGAATAATTATTAATTAGTTAATAATTAGTTTAGCTCAACACAATTTAATATAAATAGTTATATTAATTTATTGGGCCAATATGTATGTATTAAATATATAGCCCAATTGAAGAGCATTTGGAGTAGCATCTAATTATGTGAATTAGAGGCTTAATTAATAGAGTTGAGAGGCCTATTTGAGCCCATTAATGGCCAGCCACAAGAGGTAGGTGGGATGGCATTCTTGTAAATAGATGGTTGGTGGTAGGTAGGGATTGTGCACTATATATAGAGATGTATAGATGCAAAATGGAGGCTTCTCTCTTCCCTAACCCTAGCCGCCACTCCTCTCCCCCTCTTTGGCCGCCGGCCTCATCTCCTCTCTCTCTCCATTAGCTCATGTGTTGAGCAATATTCTCTCTACTAATTAAATGGTTAATTAAGGAAGAAGAGAGAATACCTTTGGATTAGTTTTGTTCTAATCGAATCGCTAGCACGAATCGATTTAGACCTTGGTTAATCTCTAGGTGGACTCGAGGCGGCCGTCAACCATGGTGGAGGCGCAAGGAGAGCACGCCACCGACTCCTACGCCATTGGATCGAGCCCCGCGAATGCGATTTCGCGGGAGGTACAAATCCAAATCCTTTCTCTTGTGTCGATTGACTTTTGCACTAGATCCTCGCACTTGTTTGTGGTTAATTAAGTGTAATTAGCTTCAAAATTAAAATTTGTGCACTTTCTAACAGTGGTATCAGAGCACATGGTCGTGCTTAAGTTATTTTGACACTTAATTAAGAGAAATTGGTTAATTAATGGATTAGTAGAGTTAATGCTATTGCTTGCTGTCTGGAAACAGCAATTTCTGTGTTGTTTTGCGTTTTTCGCTATGAAATGTTCTCTGAAAATTTTTTCTGTCAACTAGAAAGTTGTAGATCTGTGGATTGTGGTTCTTTTGGCGTTGGATTCACATTTTTCTGAAATTTTATGGATTTACTGTGAATAAAATGGCAACGGTGCGCAGAACCAGTTTCTGTTTGCACTGTTCTGTTTGAATGGCTTAAAAGATTTATATTTTGAATATAAGTACCAGTGTTCTTTGGCTAGATTTAAAGAGAACTTGAAACACTTTCTGGACATGTATAGAATGTTGCATGGTTCAGATTAATTCGTGATTTTTCAAGTATGAAAAGAAAGATCTCGTCAGATCTGGTTTATTGAACAAACTGATTGTTCTAATAAACTGTACCAACTGAGAACTCTTTCTGGAAAATTGTTTGAATAGAGTTGTTTACTTTTAAGTTAAGATTCCAGGAAAATTAATTTCATAATTTTTCATGGAAGTTTGGTACCTCAACCAGGTCAAACCCTTTCGGTCGACAGTCTGTTCCAGTACAGGTCTAGTCGATTGTTAAGCTTGTAACTTGAATTTCTTAAACTGAACTTAGTGGTTTTCTTTTCATGAATAGTTAGCCAATAGATTAAACAAGTTTTTCTATGTATATTGTATATATAAAAACTGGATGGAAGGTGATCTTTCAGACCGGATGGTTGAGAAGAAAAACAGAATATCTCAAAACGGTGCGTTCGCGCACTTGTTTCAGATTTGTCTTTTTTGATTCTCTCAGATGGTTTATGATCTCTTTCTGAAATTTTTACTGGTAATTACAATCTAGACAAGGAGCTTATATAAATTATTTCATATTTTTTGGAGACCGAAAACTGTGGATTTTGTCGTGTCCCATTAGATACTTTTTTTCTCAAAGTATTATTTACTAATTATTCAAACTAGTTGAAAAAGTAATTAGGATACTCCTTGTGTGATCTCCTTTCAGTTTTTGATGATTGAAAAGTTTTCAAAAGGAATTTAAACAAGTTTGGTTGTTTGAAATTTGAGCATTTACACACGGAAATTGCGAATGGCAAATAATACGCAAAGACACTTGAAAGTCATTAATTATAAACAAATTACACTAGTGGATAGACTTGTGCTAACTTTGTTTTGTAGGAGGATGTGGGTTTAGTATGGCTCATGATTCAATGCCTTGTGGTTTGTAAATTGAATGCATGTGTGATTGTGTGTAATAAGGCCTTTGGTGCCATTAATTAATTTTGATTAATTTTTGTGTAACTTGAGAGGCTTGCATGCCCCTAAGGTTATGATGAGAATAGAAATTTACACATGTAATTTTGTTCCTTTATTTTATATAGGATTTAGATCCATATAGAATTTAGTGGGAGGGACAAAGATTAGATTAGTTTTGCTACATGGAGATGCGGCGAAAACTAATGCAAGCGGGAGCCATACAAACCCACAACAATGCTTGAGATGCTTTATTATGTGAATGTTTGTGGATGCTATGAATGTCATAGGATAAGTATGGGTGTATGCTTACATGACCACCAAACAAGTGTCACATAATTGTTTTGTCCCATTTAAACACGATTAAGTTTAATCGCCCTCCTTCTCTCTATCCCCTTCATGCCAATTGCCCTCTCATGGCGCGGTCCGCCCAAGCGGACGTCATGGTTGTCAATTCGGTAGTCGGGGTGCAAATAGCTAAGATTTGCAAGGAGCAAATGGAGAAGAAGTTACTTATCGATGGATCCAACTAGAGTTTGGACATCGGGGCGAAGTTTGTAGATATATTTAGATATTCACAAACCAAGAGTCATATGGTCGATATGATTGGTTGGAGAACTTACCTTGTCTAATTAAGTAGGGTGACGTGCCATAGCAGGCTCTACTTGATGAAAACCGGGATCTTGGAAAACCAACTACATTAGGGACATTAAATAAATGTAGTGGGAGTTTTGTTTATTATTATAAGCAAAACATTACATAAACTATATGACCTTAAATTGATTTTGTTATAGATGTTAAAATTGTTAATTTTGTTGCGATCAATCTTTGAAAAATGAAGAGAAATTTAAATATATCTATTCCCAAAACTTTCCTCAAACTACCCGAACGTAGCATCGCGATGATTGATTGACTTTTGGTGAAAAGTTATTCAATAAAGCGTATGGCTAATATCCTCATTTGAAATTTCTAGACCTTTGAATTAACGAATACATATGGACTAGATTTAACTCCTACGCTCTCATCCACTTACTCAAGAAGGCGTTCTTGGAGAAAGTAAATATTGACTCCATCATTTATGATCGAGTGTGAAGAGGATGAGTTGACCAAGAGATTCTTCTTTTGTAAGAAGATATATGAATGTTTCGTTAGCTTACAAATCGAAAGATTTAAGTAGCTAATTGACAACTAGAGATATTACGATCTCCAATGTCAAGGATTGTTGATATTGTCATACGATCTCTTTGGAATTATAAAGGATATAATGTTACCTTTTTCGCACACTTGTTGGTGAAAAAAGGTAATTGGCTAAGTATTCAAGAAATACTTCACCAAAGTAAGAGTTGAAATTTCGAGACCCTCGATCGTGACTATGTGTCACATGAGATGTTTCATTTGTCGTTTATGGAGGCATTTGAAAGGTCGTCCGAAATACTATGATTATAATGATTAGAAATGTTCTGATGCTATAGTGTATTTGTCGTTCAAATTATCTCACTATCTCTAACTCACACTAGTAACTTGATACTAGTTCATAAGCTCGCATTTAACGAAATGTGTTGGCAATGAAGATTAAGAGAATGTTCGAGAAATGTAAAGTAAACTCCGTATAGGAAATGACTTATTTGTCTAAGTCATTACCATTGGATATGTAGAGTTATCTTTATTAAGAGTTTGTTTAGGAAATTGAAGGTTATATACCTTAAATCCTAACCTCTCAAAATATTATCTCCATTTCATATTCGATGATGGACGATTATATTATTTTATTATGGATATGTTTATATGATTTCATGCATCTTGATCGAATTTGCTTGAAATAGATAAACATGTTTTGAATGACAAATAGGATGCGTAAGACTTGACTTAAAGTGTTTGACTTTTATGTGTAATAGCCGCTTAGTCATAAATAAACGAGAATCGCATTATGAGAGTCTACGTAACGTAGAGCTCGTAGTTCAATTCGATTTCTCATCAATTGTTATATGCGAATCATGTTTGTTAATTGACAAAAGCGCCTTTGACCTACAAAGGTTTAAGGACAAGTGACTTGATTAGAACTTATACATATCGATGTATATAGATCTATAAGTACTTGTGAAATAAAAGGTTGTTTATACTTTATTACTTGACCAACGATCATTGTAGATATTAACATATCTATTTGATAAGGTATAAGTATGAACCTTTTGACTAGTTCAAAGGAGTTCAAGAGTGAAGTTAAAAGACCGTTCAAGGAAAAGAAAAAGTCTTACAATTAATCATGGTAAATAGTTAAGTCGTATGATTTGAAATATTATCTAAAGAGTATGAAAGTAGTTTCACAACTCGCTCCATGAGGAATAATATGTCCAAGAATGGAGGTATCGAACAATATTTAGTATAGTTCGATCGGTAATAAATCAAATTGACTTATTCGACTCATATTAGGAAGTTATGTTTGAGGACAATATTGTTTACACTGAATAATGTTCCATCGAAGTCTATTGAGAAAGATATTTTACGAGATTTTGATCTCTAACTATATTGGTTCTCAAGATTTCGTGTTGAGAAGCTTATTTCAAGATTTGTTGACTTATAAGCTTGAACCAAATAAGACACTCTATATTTTGTAGGATACCTTAAGTCGAAAAGACACTACTTCCACGAACATGATAAGAACAAAATAGTTGTTGCTAATCATAACGTAGTCTTAGAGAATAATATTCTCAATAAGAAGTAGTGGGAGTAAAGTGAGCATTAAAATAGTTTGTGCGTCACTACAAGAAGTATTCTTATAGAAAACTTGTTACTCCATCCATGGTGCTTAGTGGGAGTTGAGCGGAACTTCAATCACAAACAGTAGTGAAAGGAAGAAGTTTAATAGTACGCTCCTTCCAATGAGGACTCAACCATCTCACGAGTTGATGATGTTCGAGACACTCATGGAATATAAGGAGTCAAGAATTTATTCTACAAATCGTTGTAGAAATAGTTCGTGAACCTTAAGTACCAATCCTACAAAAGTCAACGCGAGTTGATTACCTAAGCCGTTTGATGCATAGGCTTCACGACATTCTCGTACTTGTCATATGAGAATCCGTTGAGAAACAAGGAAACGATGGAAAGATCCGATTCCACAAGTATGATTTAAATCCATACGGTCTTTAAATGCAATCCATGTATAACAACAAGGTATAGACCTTGGTTGATGTTCAAGAATGACCAATCCATCAAGAACGTTTAGATCTTTAATGGAAAGATTGACATGGACGACAAGTTGACTAAGTACAAAGCACAGCTTCGCGCTTATAGCTATGTTTAAGTCGATGACGAGTTGACTATATACTAAGCACGGCTTATTGCTTGTAGCTATGTATAAGTCAATAAAGATCGTTCTAGCAACGGTTATATTTCGTATATATTGATATATGGAAAGGAACATCAAAATCGCCTTATTCGAATGAATGAAGGAAGATGCTATGTATATGATGCAAACCAAGGTTTTGTTTTTGTGCTAGAAACATGTACACACTTCAAGTATCCATTAATGGATTAAAGTAAGTATTGTGAAAAGTGGAATAAACATTTTGACAAGGAAGTCAAGGAGTTGAACTTCGTCAAAAGCATCTTGTATAGACAAGATATTCAGAGGGAGCATGATTGTGTTACTTGTATTGTACAAGGTAATAAGATATTAATTGGGAATAACATTAAGGAAATGAATGTTGTCAAGATCTCGTTGGAGAATGTTTTTCTCAATAGAGAACTAGGGCAAAAATCGCCTAAATCCAAGGAAACAAAATCTATGGTGATAGATTATGATGGATGTTAGGTTTGACCTAATGTGCATATAACGACGAAGTGTTCGAGAAACACGAAAGTTACACTCCAAGATAGGATGTCTAACTACGTCACATGGCATGACTTGAGTATTTAACTCGGTTTATTGTAACTCAATTCGAGAAAGTGCATGAAACAGTTCAAGCATTCTTTCATTATGAGTTTCATTTTGTACGCCATATTTATGCATATGCCTCGATGTGTAGTATCCAAAGGATATGACAAACAGTTGTCAAATGGATACAAGAGAGACACATTTGGACAATAGTCAAGGATATCCTCGAGTACCTTATGAGAAAGAGTGATATAATGTTTCATCTCTTAAGATGAAAGAGAACTCGTGTAAATTGATTACACTGATACTAGTTTTTCAAAAGATTGATATAATCACAAGTGAGCTACATATTTAGCTCAAAGGTGGTGTTGTAAGTTTAGAAGGTGTTCTAAATGGAATATTACAATCGTTTCCGTCACCAAAGCAAAATTCATAGCAACTTGTGAAGCAATAAAAGAAGTTTATTTGAATCGAGTTCTTAGTCAAGCTAATATGGTTCTATTGCATCTCGAACCGTAGCTTAATACTAAAGAACCCTTTGTTGGAGATTCAAGTATGATCTATAACGATATCACTTGATATCATATGATGATGATCAAGAATATATATAGGAGTATACATATATAGGGTCAAACAAAAGTGGATAGGTTCGCGAACACAGCGAACACTCTAACATGACCTCTGCCTTAAGTGATATACGAGATGCAAAATGTGCATCCATACGTGGTGGACGTATGAGTAACTTGCTTTAAGTGTATTATTTCTTTTGAGGTCCGAGACATGTATATATGCAGATATATAACATCGTTCTCAATTCTTCGTTGGCTAGAAGTCACTATTGATTGACTCTAGGCCAAGTGGGAGATTATTGGAGTTATGTCCTAGAAGTCAATGATTTAATGACTTAAATATTAGTTTATGTTATGGATGATATTTTATCATCTGTTCCTAGGTTTATTATTGACAGATCATTCAGGTTGAGGATCTGAATTGTGGATCTCTGTGGATCATTCTTTAGAATGACAATAATAAATCTAAATGGTCCATAATCTTGATAATTAACAAGGAACATTAATTATCTTATAAGATTAGTATGCAAGTTAAGTGATGATTAAGTTCTACAAATCATAGGTAAAGAGTTGCCAACTTAATTGCATATGTGTATGTTATGGAACATAGCACAGGACTTGACCCAACGAAATAAATATATGGATTGTGTTATGTGTCATTATTTATTTCGTTATGATTTTGGTTCTAAGTTTGAGATGTTTATCTTTTCCACATGAGGATAGGTTCAATAAATATCGTCTACCGTTGATTCCTGATAAGGGCTGCTATACGGACTTTATTTATGTTCTCTTGAATTGTGCGGGGAAAAGCTAATCATCAAGAAAACCGTATGTCCCTCATTAATTCGCTTAGTGAGTGACGATATCTGTTTGGGCCCCTTGATGGAGATAGATTGTTTGCATGCAACTTTATACAATTATCTCTAGATCAAGAAACGTATAATCTGCAAGAATGACACGTTCCAATCTTGGATTATACGATGATATCGTGAGACATAAGAATCAAAATAGGGAAGTACTTTTATTCTCTTATGCAGGATTTAAATACTGTAGCAGTACACTATTTATGCGAATTGGGAATCATAACGTGTTGCTAGATACCGCTTATGATTATTGGAATTAAATAACGATTTAATCCCATGTCCAACTTAGCATAAATCCTCAAAGGGTCACACAAAATAGAGTTTTGACCAAGACAGTGCATTATTTATTTATTTATTCGCAACAGTGCGTATTGCGGAAATATGATAAGTTGATTGATTAATTATATACCGTTATAATTAATTAAGTCAAATGGATCATATGGAAATAAATTAATGCATTAGCTAATCCTAGAATAATTATTAATTAGTTAATAATTAGTTTAGCTCAACACAATTTAATATAAATAGTTATATTAATTTATTGGGCCAATATGTATGTATTAAATATATAGCCCAATTGAAGAGCATTTGGAGTAGCATCTAATTATGTGAATTAGAGGCTTAATTAATAGAGTTGAGAGGCCTATTTGAGCCCATTAATGGCCAGCCACAAGAGGTAGGTGGGATGGCATTCTTGTAAATAGATGGTTGGTGGTAGGTAGGGATTGTGCACTATATATAGAGATGTATAGATGCAAAATGGAGGCTTCTCTCTTCCCTAACCCTAGCCGCCACTCCTCTCCCCCTCTTTGGCCGCCGGCCTCATCTCCTCTCTCTCTCCATTAGCTCATGTGTTGAGCAATATTCTCTCTACTAATTAAATGGTTAATTAAGGAAGAAGAGAGAATACCTTTGGATTAGTTTTGTTCTAATCGAATCGCTAGCACGAATCGATTTAGACCTTGGTTAATCTCTAGGTGGACTCGAGGCGGCCGTCAACCATGGTGGAGGCGCAAGGAGAGCACGCCACCGACTCCTACGCCATTGGATCGAGCCCCGCGAATGCGATTTCGCGGGAGGTACAAATCCAAATCCTTTCTCTTGTGTCGATTGACTTTTGCACTAGATCCTCGCACTTGTTTGTGGTTAATTAAGTGTAATTAGCTTCAAAATTAAAATTTGTGCACTTTCTAACATAAACATCTACAAATAAGTTGATGGTACTTTTCAGTTCTCACCTATGAAGGGTATTTTTGTCATTGATTAACTTTTTGCTATCCAAAATCTCTGACACTTATACAAACAAACAAAAAAAATGAGTGGAAGAGGCAATACCTAAAATCCGAAGATTGATAAAATAACAATCTGATCTTCGCGCATTCTCTAGTTGTCAGCCTCTTCCAAACTGGTCCAAAAATGTCAAGGAATTAGTGAGAGTGTGAGACAAATCGATGCTCAAAACAAAGAGGAAGAAGTGATCTACTGACCGGTCAAATTGCGAGGCGAGCTAAAATATAACATGAGAAATGTTATTGTGCACTGTGATGCATCGAGCCTTTTGTGCACTGTAAATCCGAATCATTAGATCTGCCTTCAGATTCGTGCCGATGAGGTCGCTAGATGGATGAGTTTCGAATGTCCCTCTTCCTTATTTTGTTCTAGCGACTAAAACAGTGCCTCTCGTTTGAGTCGTCTTCCATCTATCGATCAGAGAATTTTTGCTCTCATCTCTCTCACTCTCTCCCCTCTCGATTCTACTTGAGAACAATGATTTCGATGGACCTAATTTCTTCTAGCCCTCCTCTTGCCTCTACCGCTGAACGCTTGGACTTCCTCTCACGCGATTTCGCAGCCTAGTGTGATATCTTTGACCATTGATTAGTTACCAAGTCCTATTAATATCTGAATAATCATGATTAGTATTAATCATGAATTATATGATCAAGAAATTAAATAAAATTAATTTATAACAGAAAAAAATTTGTTGGGATTTCTGATATGAGAACATAGAATTGTTCTATAAAATAATGAGGAAATATCTGTATAATTGCCACGATTATCTGACTTCTGTTCTGATCAAATTAAATTAAATTAGTGAAATAGCTAATTTACAAAATTAGAATTCTGACTAAACCACACAATTGACTGCATGGTTTGGCCACAGAAAATCCGTGGGTCAATTAAAAAAAAAAGTAGAGAGCGAGATAGACGAGGTCTCTCCCTCCTTCTGCCTCGTCTCCCCCTTCTGATCTGGCGATGTTTTCGCCTCTCCCTTTCTTTATGCCGTGAGACTCGAGAGCATCACGCTCTCCTCTCTGTGTTGCGATGTGAATGGACGAGTGCGCGGCTGCCTCTGGCTGGCCCAACCAGAGGTTGGCACCTCTCGATCCGTTGTGTGTTGGCGCGAGGAGACCCCTTCTCTTCTCCTCGTTAGTGTTGCTTTGGCTGTAGCCCCTAACTTGCGCGTTGGCGTGACTCCCTTAACTCTCTCTCGAACTTCACTCCTCTCTCGTCTCTTCTGTCTTTTGTTGTCGAGGTAAGTCTATATATTCAATTGGGGGATTTATGGTTTTGATTTGGGGATTACAGTAGACGAAGGGAGAGGAGGAATCGAAGCTCAAGAGAGGTATTGATGCTTTGTCCCTATTCTGATTTCAATTCTTGACTGAGCCTATCGATTCTCACTAATTTGATACTGCTAGGTCTAAACGATTTATGGAACTGTCCTTATTCTTGATTTGCTTGGCTTTGATTTTGGCATTGATCGTTCTTGAGTGTTTGAGACGATTTGTAAAGGCTCACGAGCAAGGTATATTCCTACTGTGAATTTTAATTTTGTTAGATAAGGCTAACTGTTAGGCTAATTGAGGAGATTTGGGTCAGTTTGAGCTTGAATTAGATAAGTTGGATACTGTTTGGGATTATAAATGAGAATGGAGCATCTTAGTATTATATAGTAGGTACTGTGCTGTCTTTAGTGCCAATTTTATGCATGCTAATGCTATTATATGGTTGCAGTGTAGTATAAGAACATATAATATACTTAGAACATGCATTCTAGGCAATGTAAGGTCATGGTTGCTTACTGTTGTGCTAGTTGGATTGATTCTGTTATGGCATGCTTATTATCATATTCATTGGGGTCTTGATACTGTCATGGCATATGCATAATTTCTGTAATAGGAATATGGCATTAGTAGGCTTTGATAATAATACATTTATGTGACCTGTGAACTGTGAAATGCTTCTATTAAGATGTGTTATATGTTGGAGGTGCTGTATAGGTGCTTAGAGGCCTATTGTTATATTAAGCCATTCATTCATGAAGTTTGTTGAGGTGTTTTGCATCAGAAACTATGCTTTTATCATTTAAGCATATAAGTATCAATTTACTGCATGATAGATAGTGTATTAATATGTAACTGGGTTAATACTAGCTATTGCATACTTGATATTATCTCATGAGCATGGAAGAGTCTTAAAGTTGAAATTATATGCATGACTTCTGTTACTTGACCTTTGAACTGTTAAATTGCAACATTTAATGCATTACTGTTAAGAACACCTTTGATTTTCATAAATAGGTTAGTGTAACAGTGGGATTAATGTGCAAACTAGTGATATTGCCATGCTAGGTCAGTGAAAACAGAATTGGAAGTGGTTGAGTTGCATGTCAATTGCATGTGTTCAGCTACAACACATAGCTGTGCCAGTTTCGTGGGTTTTGAGATAAAAATCTGATGTGCATCATGCATTTTAGTATAAACAGTGCCTATATAGAGTAATATATGAGTTACTCAAGCTTTCTTGTGTGCTTAAGGTGCATTTTAGTGAGTTATGTGACTAACTTCCTGTTTGTACCAGTCTCTGGTACAGGTTCTATGGTTCAGGGACTAAATTGTAAGGATGAATTAAGTTCTGAGGACTTAAGTGTAAATTTCTGAGGGCTTATTTGTAACATACGATGGATTTATAGGTTTCTGTGGGCATTTATGTGTGAAAGGAGGGCTTAGAAATTATTTCTGGGTTTTGATGCAAATTTATCGGAGGATTAATGGATGTGGATGTCATTTGGGATTATCTGATCGGATTTATATCCGATTGGATCTGTCGGACCCGTTGCGACTGACTCAGTCAGCTGGGTCAGGCTGACTGGGTTCAGCCAAGTGTGATGTGGGCTGGATTCTGTTTTGGGCCGAGTGGGAAATAATTAAAGTTGGGCCGGAATTATTCCTTTGAGCCTTCTTTGATTTGTTGGGCTTTTTAACTTGTGGGTCGAAATTAATTGTGGGCTTAATAAATTTTATGGGCTTTTATAAAATTAGAATTTCGGATTTGATATTAAATTCTAATTAGATGTGATTCTGTTGAGCTTGATAAATGGTAGACTAAAAGACTTAGACCCAATGATATTAGTCTAACCTCGATAGTCGGATTTTCGGGATATGATGAGATTAAGTCTGCTTTTTGAACAGATACAGTGGCAATAAATTATATAGACTATTGTGATCCCACAAAATTATAAATTAATTATATTTTCTTGAATTTGATTAATTATTTCTGATTTTTGATTTACTGTATTATTGCTTGTATTCTGTAAATTCTGTCTGTAATAAATGAATGGATTCTGACTTTGATATGTCTGTTGTTATGTAATAAATATTACTCGGTCTGTTGAACAAGCAATAAGAAAATACAGTATAATGGATAAAATAGATGATTAGGCAAGTAACTAAAATTACTAAAGGACTTGGAAAACTACGTCAAATGGTTGGTTAGACGATATTTAGATAAACCTTCGTTCACTTAAAGGAATTATAGAACCCCGTTAACAAATCTTAACGGACCTTTAATCTATGATTGTGAACAGGGACAACTAGCGGAGCGATTTCTAAGCCTGGTTCAGAAGGTGTGGATTACACGGAATCTTTATTAGAATTCTGGACAGTCGGTAATTTTAAATTCATGCATAGCATGTTGAAAATTCGTTGGAAATTGCATTCTATTGTGCATATAGTCAATAGAAGTCCCAAAATAAATAAATTACATGTTGATAAATTCCGATTGTTCAGTTGATAATACTAAGTCTGATTTGGAATATTCATTTGATTTTTATGCTAATGATAATTCAGACTTAATGGTAAAGGATGGAAATGGTTTCAAAGAATTTATTCTATCAAAAGATAGATTTGACTTGATTATGAAACCATAATGGATTTTGTAAGCATAACAAAATTTGGATATAACTCACTCATCCGGAGATAATCGGTTTGGCCCTCGACCCGGCCAGAGTCCTAGCGCTATTACTACTGGAAAATTCCCTCTGTCTGTTCTGTACCAAATGGTTTGGAACCATTGGTTTGGGAACGGTTCTCTCCCTTGAGAACTGGAGTGTATGTCATTTTGTGATAAATATTTTTCTATGTTATGCTTGATTCTGTCTGTGCATCTTGCAAATTTTGCAGCATGCCAGTCCTAGGCCCTTTTCGCTTGGTGCCTACGGTATGATTCAGTTCAAATTTTGCATGAAAACTGATGTACGGTTTCCGTACTTGATTTTCAACCAGAATAAGCCCCAAATTGTGTTCAAATACTTGTGTTTTTACGCATTTTACTTTGAATTGTGCTAATGTTAGAATGTAGGAAAGTTCAGCCGTAGCCCGGCAAGTTTTTTACAGGTTCATCACATTTTGGCACGAGAAACGGAGGAAATCAACCAAGTTGAGCAACTTAGACAGATTGGAACGGGCCGCCCCAACCACAGGATGGGCCGTCCCAACCAAGTGCAGAAGACAGGCAGAGGCGATCCAGACGACCCAGTGCAGACCATGCTAGGACGAGCCGCCCCAACTCCAGACCAGGCCGTCCCAGCTATATCCAGACTTCTAAAAATAGAGCGCCTGATTTGGTGAGGCGGTTTCTACGGTTTCCACCGACTTCCAGAGCCACAATGCCACGTTTGGAACCGCCAAAGAGTGCTATAAAAGCCCTGTCCTGTCTCCAATTCAAGGCACGCACGAAAACCCCAATTTCCAGAGCTAGAAACAAACCAAGAAAGTCAGCCTGTTGAGACGGCCAGCCACACCCCTAGGACGCACCGCCCCAGGATCAGGACGGGCCGCCCCAGACAGGACAGAGCGCATAAATTGGAGATTTTCGAGCAGCATCTGTTGTAATCTTGGTTTTCTCTTTTCTATGTATCTGTTTATGATGAAACCTGCTTTTTCTTGCATGGATTTAGTAGAGTAGTTTAGTTTTGGGGGTATGGTTCGATAACTTTTCTTTTAGTTGTTTGTTTTGTTTGAATACTTGTTTATTTGCTAGTTAAGTTGCGTTTATGATTTCTGCGATTTAATTATTCTATCTTTTTGTTGAAATTTGTTACTGTTTAAGTTTGATCGTTGCGTTAAACAAAGGCCTAGTTTAATTGTCAAACTAAAATCATTCTGCAATAACGAGTTAACACCTAGATCAATTAGGTAGGCGATATCCGAAAGGATTTAACCAAACTTTAAGTAATTAGAGTTTTACTCGAAATACCGAGAGGTTGAGAGTTTACCAAGACCCAGAAATCAGTTAGAAACACCTAAACCAAGAAACGAGAGTTGAAATTTAGGAGTTTTTAGGATTTATCAAACAGAACCCCTCAACTTGACCTGAACGAGAGTTAGAGCGCAAGTCTATAGGTTAGGTTTGATTTAATTCACGCAAAAACACTCAGCGAATAACCAAGTAGGATGGCAAAACAAGCATCAGATGATTGGAACGGCCCGTTCCAAGGTCAGGACGGACCGCCCGAAAGGGGGCGCCTGGCCTAGAACGGCCTGTTCCAGCCATCTTATAAGGTAGGACGGTCCGTTCCAGAGATGGAACGGTCCGCTCCAATCTTGACAGACAAGAAAAGTTAGACAACCTGAACCCCTAATCGTTCGTCAACGGATTTATCTCTTTAGTATTTAAGTTTTCTGGTTAATTAGGATTTTAATTTTGCAGTTTAATTTCTGTTTAGACCTGTTCGAAAACTGAATTGTTTATTTAACCATAGAATTTAATTTAATCTGAATTGTTCAACTTAGAAAAAGAATAGTCCGTCCCCGAGATTCGACCCTAAAACTGTACTGCAAACGAATTAGTATCGGTTTTTAAGGAATTAATTTGACCAGTACCCTCAGCACCGATCAAAAACTTTTAAAAAGGAAATTTCGAATTCATATAAAGAACTGTGTAACTGGAACTAAATATCCACACTGGGAAAATTATTTCTCATCTGTCTGTTTGTTTGTTTTTGCCTCATTAATTTGGGGGTTCCAGGAAACGCGAAGCCATCCTAGGCCCGCGATAGCTACGTTTGAGTGTTCTATCCTCAAGTTCAAGATTCGTATTCCTAGCATAGATGCCGATGCCACTCTTCTTCTGTCCCTCGAGGCGCTGCCCGAGGTTTATGTTTATTTGCATCTTGAGTCACCTGGTCCGACTTCTCCTAGCGATGGCATGGTGCCAGAGCAGGAACCCTCCCCGCAAGCGTAAAAGGGAGGATTCCTAGTCGGGTTAGGTGACGTTGTGTTTGTGTTGTTGTTGCTACTACTGTGCTGCTGCTGTGTGGGTGTGAGGATTGTTGTCTTTTTGGTTGATTGGTGGTGAAGTCAAACAAACAACAATAATTTGTATAATATGTATAATATCTCTGTGTGAAGCTGGATGATACCAATTCCCAGCTTATGTTGTATGATATAATAATGTGAAATACAAGTTTGGAGTTTTTGTACACAATGATTTTGGGATCTGTGGCGTTCTGTTTGTTTAGGTTTGGTTGATGAAATTTTTTTTTCAGCTAAACCGTCGCACTCTTACCTTCTAATTAAAGATTAGAAGACGGGGGTTTGACACCTAGGGTTTCCGCCCAAATCGAAAGGTACTTATCTCCCCCCAGTTCCCCGCTCTCTCTTCACTCTCTCTACCCCTCTTTCGTGATTTTTCCTCAATACCTTTCGTTAAGTGTCTAATAGATTTGTTTTCTTTGTTTCGTTCAATACCTTTTTTTTTGGGGGGCGGGGGCATTTTGTACTGGCAAGGTTGAAAGCTATCAACATGGTTTGGTGGTGTGATACTGTAAGGAATATTGGGCCAGCGCTTGAATTTTAAGCCATATTGTAGAGAACCCAAGTAAACAAAAATAAATAAAGAAAATGATCAACAACAAATGAATTTGGACTTTCTATTTTGTTTCATCGCCCACAATACCAGTAAAGTTCCTGAAACCTTGGTTCCTTTTATTTTATCATATTTTGTAATTAGTTTTCCGTTAATTTTAAAAATTTGTGAGTAGCAACATTTAAAGGAACCATATGCATATACATCTACTAAATCCAAGTAAAGCAAACTGTAACAAATTTAAGTTACTTTTTTGCATATACATATACTGTTCATTAGTTAAATAAGTAAGCAGTGAGTTATTGAAGGCTTGAAATATGTATGATTTCTACAAAATACTTGCAAAGTTTATTAGTTAATCAAGTACTGAACAAAAGGGGTTATTAATCAAGTACTTGGAGAAAATCGATGGAGAAGAGTTAGACAAAGAAGAAGATGATGAGGAAGAGGATATTTACTGATACCAATAAGCTTTAGTAACATGAGAACTTTTGGTTTGTGTTGTTTACTGAAGTCCTGATATTTAGTAAACTTTATTTGGCTACCAACATGCTTTAGTAACAAGAAGATATCAATCTTTAATGTTTCATTTTTAAATCTGTTGGACTTTTTTTATTGGAAAAATTGGCTACATACCCCTCAAATCATTCTTATCCGGATATATACCCCTCACTTCTTTCAAATTGGACAGATCCCCCTCTAATACCGTTAGTTACGGAAATATTTCCTTTTTATCAATTCCGATCGTAATTTAATTTTTGAAGATCATTTCGAAATTTTGAAAGACAAAACTACCCCTGCCCTTTTATTAATAGGAAAAACAAGTATGTCTACCGCATCCCATAAACTTATATCATACAACATAACAAATACAAAAAGCTAATTGATGTCATCACCATGTTCTTATGCGCGCATTCTTGAAATCAAGCTGGGAAGAGAATATTTATAGGTTTGAAAAAATAACATTAACCTATCAAATTCATATAGACTTCGAGAAAGAAATAGAAGGTCTGATGCAAAGGTATATAACGTACCCAAATTGAGGAGAGAGATTTAATTTGTTTAGGATGGTAAAATCGAAGTGCAAATTCAACTACAGGTGTCCTTCAAAATTAAGCGAAAAAAATATTTAATTCTCCATGGTGATTTAGAAAGCTTTCATTCAAAATTCTATATTTCCTTTCTTAAATCGCTACAATAGATTGGAGGGAATCAATGAATAATGGTTAACGAACAGACAGGGGCGGAGCCAGGATTGAGAGATGGAGTAGGCCAAGGTCTAAAAGACTATCCTGGTTTGTGATAAGTTTATTCAATCCTTTTTTTTTAAATTGGTGACATTGTTTCCTCGTTTCATCTTCAGAAAAAGAAAAAAATGCAAACATTAAAAAAAAATCAATATGATGTTAAAAGAAATGCAAAGAGAGTATTTACTACTTTATATATCATGCAACAAATCCTTACTATCAAAGGGACATACCACTATACCAGCAAGCAAGATAAAAGAGTACCGAGATGGTATCGATAATTTTAACCTTCCTAATTAGTAATTAATAATGTTCAAATTTATCTAAAATCATAAACATATGCTTATTGTAGCCAAGCAAATTGAAAAGAAACGGTTCATCATGCAATATTGGAAGCATAAGAAATTATAAGAATACATCAAGTACAATCCTTGATAAGTGATTCAATACATGCATTTGTTGTATAAAAAACTAGCAATTCCATCCTGATATCGCAATTCCTTGATGTCATCATTAATCTCAACTTCCCTTCTTACATTGTAAATCAATTAGTAATAAAGACACTTTTAGGGTTTTAAAATTGATTACGTCATTCAAAGCTTTTTCTAGATATGAATCAACATAATAACCTAATTTAATTATTCAAATTACTCTCTTTTCATTTTATTAGGACCTTTCTTACAATATAGAATTCTATATACTCATGTGGCTATACATGAAGTTTCTGTGAATTTTTTATGCGTTCCAATATTAAAAAATTAACAAATAGATTAAAACTAGAATACATTGAGCAAACACTATGCCTTCACAAAATCAAACAAAATTCTAACTTCCAAGCATACACATTCAAGTATTTACTAATTACCCATCATGGTATCATTCTAGATCCTATTTTCATATATTACCTATAGTCCTATTTCCAGTTTTTGAGTACCGAAAAGGTTTTTACAAAATTTCAAAATATATAAGCTAAAACAAAAGAACAATGAATATGAGGAAAGATGACCGTTTTGTCCAAAGAGATTGGCATAATTTCTCTTCTAATTTTTTTTTGTTTAATCGCTAAAGGTTCCTGATTCAAAGGAGAACAAATGGTGACTAGCTGGGCTCAGATATTAAACATGGGATAGCCCCGTTACCTTAAAATAATAAATTTACACTGCATTTAATAACATTTCTAGTTAAAAATTATAATTACGGCGTAGGCCAGGCCTACTGCCGCCCTCCACTGAATCCGCCCCTGCGAACAGACATGGATTGATGGATAGTTTTGTCTTTCAAATTTTCGAATTGATCTTCAAAAATTAAATTACGTCCGGATTGATAAAAAGGATATATTTCCATAACTAACAATATTAGAGGGGATCTGTCCAATTTGAAAGATGTGAGGGGTATATATCCGGATAAGAATGATTTGAGAGGTATGTAGCCAATTTTCCCTTTTTTATTAGGTTACTAACTATTTATATATTTTTTTCTTTACATTATAAAATATAAGATGCAGGACAGAACAAAAAAAGAAGACATGGCGCAAATAGATGTTGATGCAGAGACTATTTGAGAATTTTGATGAAGACGACGACATGGCGCAAATAGGAAATTTTTTATTTTTTTTCAAATCTGTGTTGTCTTAAATATTTTGGTGATCTGTTATTAAGTGAATTCATTACTGTGAATTCAAATCTGTGTTGTCTTAAAAACGTGACCTTGTTACTTCAATATATTTTGTTGTATGAACTCATGTATGCATTTCCTGTACCACATCAAGTCAATATTTTGTTCTTAAAAAAGTGACCTTATAGTCTTATACCACTAAGACAAAGTATGTGGAACTTTAAGCATGTACAATTCAAGGAGTGGTACAGGGTGATTTGTTATTAAAAACCATTACAATTAATGTGTGGTACTGGGGTTTTCTTTCATGGCATGAAGTCCCTGTATATGCTGAAATGCATATTGACCCGTTACTGGTACGTTCAAACTACACAAATCAATTAGTTTGTCCATACACTAACAATTGACCCCTTACTGGTACATTCAATTAACACAACTGAAATAAAGGAGAGAACATATTCATACACTACTAATTAAGGAGATAACATATTCATAGCACATGCAATTAGTGAAAAAGCATATCCAAAATAACATATCCATACACTGCTTAATTAAAGTAAGCACATTAAGCCTAATTAATCTATACCGTATCAGGTGATAGGTGTATACATGCATATGCTCGTGCCAAATTAGAAAGCCTATCCATCTCAAAAAAAAAAAAAAAATCATAGAGCTTTGTAAAATTCCATCAAATTTATATAAAACCAAAGAAACATCAATTAAAGAGAGAAATAGTATCCAAAGAGAATGAGAATGAGGGTTTGGCTTCGGCGGATCTAGCGTTTGTTTCTGTCGAAGAACAAGTGAGAGGCCAGAGAAAGGGAGATTCGTACTGTCTTCGACGGATGTACTATTTGCTGTCAAAGAACGAGCGAGAGGCTAGACAAGGTTTCGTACACTTTTCGGCGGATCTAGGGTTTGCTGTTGTCGAAGAACGACTGAGAGGCGAGAGAGAAGGGATTTCTTACTGTCTCCAGCGGGATTTACAGTAGAGATGGGGAGGCGTAAGGGAAGAGGGAGAGAGGCGAGACTTGTTTGAGAGAGAGGCGTAAGGGAGGAGGAGGGTTTAGAAAGAGGCCTTGTTTTGTCGCTGGAGGAATCAGGAATGGAGCAACATAAGGAGGAATCACATCCTGCGCCCACCTAAAAAGATTGGCAGGGTGCCCACTTCTGATCTGAACCGTTAGATCTAATCTTAACGGTTAAGGGAGCCCCGTGCATGTAACTAGATTGTAAGGCCCGAAAAATTTTAACCGTCGAGATCAGATCGAACGGCTCGGATCAGAGGTGGGCACCCTGCCCACCTTAAAATGTTGGCAGAGGATACGGATCCACATAAGGAAGAGGAGCATTTCAAACTCACGTATCTAGCGATCTCATCAGCACCAATCTGAAGGCAGATCTAACGATCCGGATTTACAGTGCACAAAAGGCTCAATACATCATAGTGCACAATAACATTTCTCAATATAACATATATTAATTTACATTAATATTAGTATTAAAAAATAAAAATAAAAAAGAGCATTGAGTAACCTTTTAAGAGTCATACTTCAAAGAATTGTAAAAAGTAATGAGCTTCATTTCTATGTACAGACGCTTGTATATATAGATGAAATGAAATAAAAATGGAATTGCAATGATTGTTGGTCTCCAACATGTATTAATTCCATTTAATTAATTTTTCAAACAACGGTCTTAATCAATGACCAAAGTAAAGGTAATAAAGGAAATGGCAAGTCTCATACAATTGCAAAAATCATTTAATGAGCGGTTACAGAAAAAAATAAATCTCAATCATCATATCTTCCTCTAATTGAAACATACAATAAACTTAATTAAATGTCTACGAATATATGGAATTTATATGATAAAATTTGTAGCAGTTGAAAAAAGAATATGGGAAAAATAGTCTGAATAACATAGATATATATATATATATATATATATATATATATATATAGAGTTTAGCTACGGTGAGATGCATCACAAAAAACCTTCCGTGAGATGCGATCAAAACTCATGAATTTGGTTCAAAATAATCGATCCAAACCGTTTAATATGATCTCGTTATTAAATCTTCTTGCAGACCAAATTTTACATTTTTTCAGAATTTTTAAGTATTTTTTTCGGATTTTTAAAAATGACAGTTTTTGAACGGTTCAGAACTAATTAGATTAACGATTTTCTAAAATTTCAAAAAAATACTTAAAAAATTCGAAAAAATGTAAAATTTAGTCTGCATGGAGATTTCAATAGAGAGATCATATTAGACGGTTTGGATCAGTCATTTTGAACTAGATTCATGAGTTTTGATCGCATCTCACGGAAGGTTTTTTGTGATGCATCTCACCATAGCTAAACTCTATATATATATATCATATATACCATATTTTATAATGACAAAAAAATATGCTATTGCATTGAAAAGGTGAAATTATAACTGCAAATTAGAAATTAAAATCTTTTTAAAAATAAAACTTAATAAATTACTAAGAACTCCTCAAGTAATAAATCGAGGCTGATAACCATCATCTCCAAGATTCATCATCCTCATCATCCCCTAATATTTGGATTAATTGCATTCCAAAAAAGGAAAGAGGATGATGGGGATGATGGAATTTTTTTAGAATGTCATTAATGAAGCTCCTCCCTTCATTCCATCATCCTCATCATCTCACGCTAACTACCTTCTATTTTTTCGGCCATCCTCTGAATTTGCAGAACGTGAATTAAATATTTTTTATAAATACATAAATGTTCTGGTTAATACAAATAACTGTTTTATAGTTAATATTTTTTTTTTCAGAACAGTTAGTTATTTTTTCAGAACAGTTAGTAAGATTAACCAGAACTGTTAGTTATTTTTCCAGAAAAGTTAGTTATTTTTCCAGAACAGTTAGTAACATTAACCAGAACAGTTAGTGATTTTTCCAGAACAGTTAGTAACATTAACTAGAACAATTAGTTATTTTTCCATAACTTTTCTTTTCTGATTTTGATTTCTATTGAATGAATTGTGTCAAAATATTTTGATTCTGTGAATAAATAGGTATTTCGCGGACGAATATTTACTCTTTTCTTTTTTCATTTTTTTCTTTCATTCGTAAGTTTAATTCATGACTTTCAAAAAAATTGAAATTTTTCTTGGTTTGTTCCGCCATCCTACCTAATGAACTTTTAGAATTTGTTTTGAATAGAATTCTATAAAAAGTCGCACGTTTTGTCGTTCCCCTAGCTTCTCTATTGATAATCAAAAATGAAACTTAATTAAAAAAAAGGCAGTGAAGGAAGGAAGGGAGTACATTGGATTAATTGTATTCTAAAAAAAAAAGAGGGGATGATTCCATCATCCCCTGGACTTTCTTATTAATGAAAACATGTTAGATAATTAATGAATATTTGAGGATGATGTGGAAGATAGAATCTATGGGATGATGGAAAGTAATTTCCGTAATAAATTGATAGTAAAACAAAAGAAGAAAGAGGAGAATTAGGTACAATAATCAAATAAAAAAATAAAAAGGCAAAAATGAAAAATTGAAAAAGGAATAGAAACAAATGCAAAATCATACAAAAATTTAATTATTGTCTCCTTCCTAAGTACACATATCTTGCATAAAAAGAAAATAATTAAAATGGATGGTAAGAAAAGACCTTAGTAGTAGGGAATGTAGTAGGGATGCTGAAGTGTCATGGACAAACGACAGTAGTAGGGATTTGTGCATCTTACCTTCGATTGTGAGAAGGGCTCCACCATGTCATCGTTTTTCAGTAGAACAAACTACAAACAACAGAGATTCAGTAGCTAGGCAACAACCCTTGGGGCATTTTATCAAAAACCTTTTGGGCAGTTAACTTCTCATCTCCTTCTTCCATCACTCAAGTCTTCAGCCTTTTTAGTGTTTTTTATGGACATGAAACCATAAGAAAAATAGAATCAAAGAGGAGCTGAAATTAAAATAAGAATTATAAAAAATTGCAAAAAAAAAAAAGATATAGAACAGCAGCGACATAGACAGGAGCACCAGTACCGACACGCTGAGAGTACCGACGTGAAGAAAATGTATTTATTCAAAATAAGTTTGTTAATGGCGATCTATTACCCCAATCTGATTTATTATGGACTTAAGAAATTATGTGACACTCTATAGAAAAACAGATTGTGCTAAATCGTGGCATTTTATGCAAAATCAAGTAATATAACCTTAAATATAGGAGATATGCTAAAATCAGTCGCGACTGACGGATGAGACCGTCAACTACGATCAAATTTTAATTTTCGAGATTCTAATAGTCAATCCGAACCGTCCAATGTGTTCTCCATATTGAAATCTAGCTGGAGACAAAATTTTATATTTTTCTGAAATTTTTTAGTATTTGTTTGGTATTTTATAAAATTCTTAATCTAAACAATTCTGGACCCTTCAATAACTATAATTTTTAAAAATCTCAAAAAAATAGTAAATAAAATCATAAAAATGTAAAATTTGGTTTCTAATGAGACTTCAATATGGAGAACACATTAATGTTAGAGTTATGTCCTAGAAGTCAATGATTTAATGACTTAAATATTAGTTTATGTTATGGATGATATTTTATCATCTGTTCCTAGGTTTATTATTGACAGATCATTCAGGTTGAGAATCTGAATTGTGGATCTCTGTGAATCATTCTTTAGAATGACAATAATAAATCTAAACGGTCTGTAATCTTGATATATAACAAGGAATATTAATTATCATATAAGATTAGTATGCAAGTTAAGTAATGATTAAGTTCTACAAATCATAGGTAAAGAGTTGCCAACTTAATTGCATATGTGTATGTTATGGAACATAGCACAGGACTTGACCCAACGAAATAAATACATGGATTGTGTTATGTGTCATTATTTATTTCGTTATGATTTTGGTTCTAAGTTCGAGATGTTTATCTTTTCCACATGAGGATAGGTTCAATAAATATCGTCTACTGTTGATTCCTGATAAGGGCTGCTATACGGACTTTATTTATGTTCTCTTGAATTGTGCGGGGAAAAGCTAATCATCAAGAAAATCGTATGTCCCTTATTAATTCGTTTAATGAGTGACGATATCTGTTTGGGCCCCTTGATGGAGTTGGATCGTATGCGCGCAACTAGGCGATCAACTCTAGATCAAGAAACGTATAATCTGCAAGAATGACACATTCCTATCTTGGATTATACGATGATATCGTGTGACATAAGAATCAAAATAGGGAAATACTTTTATTCTCTTATGCAGGATTGAAATACTATAGCAGTACACTATTTATGTGAATTGTGAATCATAACGTGTTGCTAGATACCGCTTATGATTATTGGAATTAAATAACGATTTAATTCCATGTTCATTATAGCATAAATCCTCAAAGGGTCACACAAAATAGAGTTTTGACCAAGACAGTGCTTTATTTATTTATTCGCAACAGTTGGAATTGCGGAAATATGATATGTTGATTAATTAATTATATACCGTTATTGAACGTGATAATTAATTAAGTCAAATGGATCATATAGAAATAAATTAAAGCATTAGCTAATCCTAGAATAATTATTAATTAGTTAATAATTATTTTAGCTCAACAAGATTTAATATATATAGTTATATTAAATATTTGGGTCATTATTTACATGTTAAATATATAGTCCAATTGAAGAGCATTTGGAGTAGGTTTTAATTATATGAATTAGAGGCCTAAATAAATGAGATGAGAGGCCCAAAAGCCCATAATAGGACCAGCCATATAGGGTGGTAGGTAGGTGGCATTTTTGTAAATAGTTAGTAAGAGGTAGGTAGGGTTTGTGCACTATATAAAGAGGTGTATAGTAGCAAAAACCAACTTTCTCTCTTCCTAGACCTAGCCGCCACCTCTCTTCCTTCTCCTTGGCCGGCGCCTCTCTCTCTTTCTCTCCACCATTTGCTCATGTGTTGAGCTTAGATTCTCCACTAATTAAAAGAGTTAATTAAGAAAAAAGGAGAATACCATAGGATTAGCTTCGTCCTTCTTGAATCGCTAGCACGATTCGTTTAGGACTTGGTTAACCTCTTGGTGGACTCGAGGCCGCCCCGTATGGATCGAAGGAAGGCGAAGGAGAGCACGCCACCGGTTCCAATGCTATTGGATCGAGCCCCGCGGATGCGATTTCGCGGGAGGTACGATTCAATCCCTTTCTCTTGTGTCAATTGACTTTTACACTAGATCCTTGCACTTGTTTGTGGTTAATTAAGTGTAATTAGCTTCAAAAATAAAAAATTGTGCACTTCCTAACAATTAAACGGTTCAGATTTTCCATTAGAACCTCAAAAGTTGAGATACAATCGTAGCTGATGGGTTCATCCGTCAGTCGTGACTGATTTTAGCCTATCTCTATAGATGACTTTTATGACTGATTTAATTATTAACAAATATTAGATCGATTGACTGCACAAACTGTATAACAAATAATTAGATCGATTAACTGCACAAACTGTAGTATGATTTAAACCACGAAATCAGCTTATTGGAAGAACTTAGCACTACACCAAAAAAAATTATTAGTACCGGATCATTAGTATCTGTTTTTAAGAAAATCGGTATTAATAATAAATCATGGTAATTTTGCAATTGTCAGACATATTATTTAGTACCGATTTTTTAAAAAAACCGATACTAAGTGTCGCTGAAAAAAAAACCGTTTTTAATTTAGTATCGGTTTTTTATAAAAAACCGGTACTAAATCTCAATAATTTAGTATCGGTTTTTTATAAAAAACCGGTACTAAGTGCTGACAAAAATAAAAGAAAAACCGTTTGTAATTAGTACCGGTTTTTTATAAAAAACCGGTACTAATTTAAAATCGGTTTTTTTAATTTTTCAGTCAATTATTAGTAACTGGTACTAAAAATACACAGATATTTTTACACGAATTATATGTCTTCCTTCACTATTCCTTTCCTCTCAATCTTAGCACTGTTCATGGTCATTTTTTTCACTTTAAAATCGAAAATTCTTTTACTTTCTAAAACCACATAAATAAAATAGCAGAAAATTTAAAAAAATTCTGAAAAATTGAAAAAATCAGTGGAGGAAGCAAAGGAGATCAAAGGGAAGGTAAAAAAATTCGCATTTGAGATTTTCTTATTGAAGAGGAGGAGGATCAAGAGAAGGCAATTTCGGTAATTTTTATTTTAACCCTCAATAATTTTATTTTTGATAATTTATCGATTTGTATGTGCATATACATATTGGTTATAATTGGCATTTGTATCTATTAGTTAAGTATTGTCATATAAGACCAATTTGTCGGAATTTGAACTATTTTCGGTCTCTTTGCCCGTCCGAGATTAATCCCTAATCTTGTCTCATTTAGGACAGCGAGCTGTACGTTAGATGCAATGTGTTGTCTGAGAAAAATTCGACAGCATTTCCCTTATGTTCCCACGGATATGTATGCACGAGCAATCGTGTGTTTGCGTATTCAGGGAACATAAGGGGAAATGCTGCCGAATTTTTCTCAGACAACACATTGCATCTAATGTACGCTCGCTAATGAGACAAAAGTATCCAAAGAGCGGGCTAGGATGGTAACCGGCCCAAAAACCTAATATGTTGCATTGAATCTATAAACCCTAAACCTTGACTTTTGAATATATATAGATGAATTCAAGAATATCAGATGAATTTGTTGGAGTTGTTGAAGAGTTCATAAAATGTGCAGAAAAACATCGAAAGTTGACTGGAAAGCCCAGAATTCTATGTCCTTGTAAACGTTGCCTTAACTTTGAGAGACAAGATAGTAAAGTGATTAGATCACATCTGATTCAGCGTGGATGGATGACAACACCTAAATACCATCGGTGGGTTTTACATGGAGAAAAGTTGGAAGAAAAATTTAGATTCTGGAACGAGCAATATTAATGTATATGATGATTTGAAAAATATTGTACAAAATGATTGGAGGGATGATATAGAGGATAATGTAATACTGGAAGTTGACTGGAAAGCCCAGAATTCTATGTCCTTGTAAATGTTGCCTTAACTTTGAGAGACAAGATAGTAAAGTGATTAGATCACATCTGATTCAGCGTGGATGGATGACAACACCTAAATACCTTCGGTGGGTTTTACATGGAGAAAAGTTGGAAGAAAAATTTAGATTCTGGAACGAGCAATATTAATGTATATGATGATTTGGAAAATATTGTACAAAATAATTGGAGGGATGATATAGAGGATAATGTAATACTGGAAGTTGACTGGAAAGCCCAGAATTCTATGTCCTTGTAAACGTTGCCTTAACTTTGAGAGACAAGATAGTAAAGTGATTAGATCACATCTGATTCAGCGTGGATGGATGACAACACCTAAATACCTTCGGTGGGTTTTACATGGAGAAAAGTTGGAAGAAAAATTTAGATTCTGGAACGAGCAATATTAATGTATCTGATGATTTGGAAAATATTGTACAAAATGATTGGGAGGATGATATAGAGGATAATGTAATACTGGGTGATGATCATATAGAAAATCTAAGTGAACAACAATATGATGATGACATTAGAGAAAATGATTTGGATGAAATGATGAATGAATTACACAGTGATTTTATTGATGATGTTCCTGATATGTTTCAAAAATTGGATGAAAACTCTCATATACCCTTATATCCTGGTTGCAATTAAGATAAATTCTCAAAAATAAAAACTATTTTTAAGTTATATAACCTAAAAGCTAAAAACAATTGGAGCGATAAGAGTTTCACATCTTTACTTGGTCTTTTACGAGAAATGCTTCCAGCAGATAATACATTGCCAGATACAATTTATAAGGCTAAAAGATTACTATGTCTTTTGAAATTAGAAGTAGTAAAAATTGCAGCATGTCCGAATGATTGCATATTATTTCGTAAGGAGTATGAGAACCTCAACAAATGTTCAAAATGTAATGCATCCCGGTACAAACAAAGGGACGGTGATTTGGATGATGATGAAGAAAGTTGTAAGAAAAGGCCAGCTGCGAAAACATTGTGGTATCTGCCAATAATACAAAGGTTTGAACGTCTTTTCGGTAATTCAAAAGATGCTAAACTATTGAGGTGGCACGCAGAAGGCAGAAAGAAAGATGGAAGGCTCAGGCATCCAGCGGACTCACCCCAGTGGAACAACATAGACATTTATTTCATTGATTTTGCAATGAGCCTAGGAATTTGAGATTGGGACTATGCACGGACGGAATGAATCCTTACGGTCTCATGAGTACCAACCGATGCGTTTGGCCCATTTTGTTGGTTATTTACAACCTTCCTCCCTGTTATGCATGAAAATAAAATATCTGATGATGCCGTTGCTCATTTCTGGTCCAAAACAACCCGGCAACGATATAGATGTGTATTTGGCTCCGTTAATAAAGGATCTTGATATGCTATGGAAGGACAGAGTGAAGATCTTTGATGCGCATTCCAAAAATTATTTCAACTTACGTGCCATGATATTCTGCACGATTAATGACTTTTCCGCTTACGAGAATTTGTCGGGTTACCGAAATAAAGGAGAAAAGGCATGTCCTGTTTGCATGGAGGAAACACATTTGATATGGTTATCGAATTGTAGAAAAACTGTTTATTTGGGACATCGTAGGTTTCTTTGCCGTCATCACCCATACTGCCGGCCACCTTACAAGAACAAATTTGATGGCAACACCAAGACCCGTCGGGCTCCTATACCAAAATCTGGAAGAAAGACTTATGAACATGTGAAGGATCTTAAAATTCAACTGGGCAAACCATTTGTGAATAGAATTCTAGAAAAATACTTTTGGAAGAAAAAGTCTATATTCTGGGACTTCGAGTACTGGCCTTATTTGGATGTCAGGCATTGCTTGGATGTGATGCATATAATCAAGAACATTTGTGAAAATCTAGTTACTTTGATTTTAAATGCTCAAGGAAAAGTGGACAATGTTAACGTGAGGAAAGACATGGTAAAAATGGGAATTCGACTGGAACTAGCTGTAAAGGAAGATAATAGTAAGAAGCGGGATTGGTTACCTAATGTTGTTTATACTTTAACAAAAAAAGAGAAACTCAGTTTGTTGGAGTGTTTGAGGTCTATTAGGGTTCCAACTAGTTATTCCTCAAATATTTCACGAAAGGTTTCGATTAAGGATATGAAATTGATTGGAATGAAGTCTCACGATTATCACGTGTTGCTGACCCAGTTGCTTCCGGTTGCAATTCGAGCATGTTTTAAAGAAGAAGTTCGAAATTCTATCACTAAGTTGTGTTTCTTCTTCAATAAAATTTGCTCTAAAGTTATCGATCCCGAAAAATCGACTCAGTTGGAAACCGATGCGGTTCAGACCATATGCGAGTTGGAGATGCATTTTCCCCCCTCGTTCTTTGTTATAATGGTGCATTTGACCATTCATTTAGTTAGAGAGATAAATCAGCGTGGTCCGATATTTTTGCGGTACATGACTCTTTTGAAAGAGCAATGGGTCAATTGAAAGGGTTAGTTAGAAGCAGATCTCGGCCCGAAAGAAGCATAATTAAAGGATATGTTGCAGAAGAGGTTATTGATTTCTATAATGATTATCTAGATGGAGTTCAACCTATTGGCCTGCCCAAGAATAGGCACGAAGGTAGACTCCTAGGAAAAAGCATAATTGGTATGAAAGTAATTACAACGGACATTGCAAAAAGAGAAAAAACCCATCTTAAAATTTTGCAACAAGTCGCTATTGCCTCTCCTTATGTGAATGAACACATAACCGAGTTGCGAGAGCAGAATCCTCAGATATCAGAAAATTGGATCACAAAGGAACACAACAAAAGTTTTGTAAAATGGTTCAGAAACAAGGTCTCACTGTCTCGACCTTCAAATGAAACGGTGAAATTTCTTGCTAGAGGTCCCAACGCCAATGTGCAAACCTATTAAGGGTATGACCTGAATGGTTTCACTTGGTATACAAAGAAACAAGATGGAAAAGGTACAGTCCAAAACAGCGGAGTCACAATAGTAGCTATATCAAGTGATGGAACATCATCAGAGCCGTATTATGGGTGGATTGAAGAAATTTGAGAATTTGATTGTAATGCATTTAAAATACCAGTGTTTGAATACAAATGGATGCTCAAAAGCGGCGTCAAGACTGATAAAAACGGATTTGTAACCGTTGATTTCAAAAAGTTGGGATATGCTGATGACCCTTTTATACTTGCAAACAAACAAGCAATGCAAGTTTTTTATATTGCTGATCCGGCTGACAAGGGACGACATGTGGTATTTTCCAGAAAAAGACGCATTGTTGGCGTTGAAGATGTCGTGGACGAAGAAGAATATGACCAATTTGATGAAATAGCGCCATTCTCCACAGGTAGTAATAATTAATTTTAAATTTAGAAAATTTAGTGAAAATTTAATTTAAATGTAAGGAATTTCACCAATTTGATATATATATATATATATATATAAAATTATTCACAGGTATCGATGGGACACCGCAACCAATTGAAGAGTTAACAAGTAATTTGCGTTCCAATCAGAAAGAAGGCGTGTGGGTAGATCGACCGAAGTCACCAAAAAATAAATAGCTTCAAGTCTATTGTAATTAATTTTTGATTATTACAATTAAGTCTTTTTCATGTAATATTTTTTATTATTACAATTTAGTCATGTAATATTTATTATTATTACAATTTAGTCTTTTTCATTTACCTTTATAGATTATATTTACTAAAAGGGGAAGACTAAAATAAAAGATTTAACGTTTTACGAAGTTTATATAGCTTAAAGCTTAATTTTCATCATGCTGTTGTAAACCTTGATTAGCCTTATTTCGACGAATTTGATAAGTTGGTTACCTTTTTTTATTAGAGAATTTTGAATTGTCAATTTTAAAAATTGCCAATATGGAATGTACAAGATAAGAATAAGAGATGTGGGAACAATAGGTACCACAAGCAACTAAATTTGCTAAGTAACCCGGTAGTTCAGTTCTAGGGGCCAGAGCAGTAATTCATGCATATGCACATGAAAAAAATTAATAATAGTAATAATCACAAATGGTTTTATTCATAATTGAATTGGAGTTCCAATCTAAGGAAAAAGGAAGAAAAAAGAAAAGTATTCTCATAGAACTTAATATTTACCCACAGAGTCACAATTTGAAGTTGAGTTCCATTCACCACAAATGCAAACGTGATCGTGTGTATCTTGATCATAACCGCAAACACCCCCGGTCGACCGGCATGCGGCATGCCCCGCAGAAACCATCATTGTTTTGAGGAAGTGAAAATGAGAGCCTGCATGAGACCATACGTCCATGCCCCAGGCCCAGGAGGGCGGAGCGGTGCCACACTGTATGCACTTGTACCCCTCGCACTGTAGGTGACTGATGTTTATCGACCTCACTGCTGCCGGTTCCACTGCACAGCACTCGGGTGGGTTGCTGTTGCCATATGCTGAGCTTCTTTTTCCATATAGCAAAAGATCCCAATCAGAAATTTATAATATTTTTTTTCATAAGGGAGAGAGATTTAGATCTTTATGATGGTTGAAATTACAACATGTTTTCCTATTACAATTGAATGTATAAGTAATTAAATTGCACAAGTTGTCTCAATGTATTATCATTTTCCTACCTGATACCAGCTCCATCCCATGCCGGGCACCTATAGTAGTCGTCACAGCTCATGCCAGAGACGTTGCTCCGGCAAAGAAGGTGTTTATTTGGAAATCCTTGGAAAAGTGGTGAACCTGAGCGGCAACCGATGAGCAGCATGAAGATATTGTCTCAGTCTGGTTGCAAGTACACAGCTCGCCATGGCTCTACCACAAACCCATTGCCACGGCCTTTTGGAGACCGGTCAAGGGTGTAACAGTCTGACATTGCCGGGTCATGGAGTGTTATTCCATGGTATGCATAGTCTATGTCCAGAATCCGGTACGAGCCAGAAGGGATGTGCATCATCGGAACACCATTCACACAGAAGAGAAGATCGCGAAATCCAGCATGGCCACATCCCGGTCGGAGTGCAAACGGATAGTCAATTGCCAGAGTTCCACAGTATGATCGGCATGTGGTGAGAGGGACTCTCTGGCTGAAGCAAATTTGAAGATGGTAGTGTGAAACAAAATTATTGTTGATGGCGATGCAATGAAATAGCTAGATCCTGTTTGTTCTTGTGATTTGAGAGAGACGATTAAAGGAAGTAAAACAGGTTCACTATGATTTTGGTTCTTTGTTGCTTTATCTTTTCAATCAGTCCTTTGAATTTTGTAAAAGGAACATCAGAAACTTGATTCTTTGCTTCTTTGGTGGGTGGCTACTGGCTAGTATCAATGCACTTTTTTTCCTTTTGTACTGTCTTCTTTTATATTTATTTTATTTTTGGTGAATGGTGATAATATAGTCTCTTCTTTGAAGACACTCGGTACAACACAAATATTCTCTTTTAAACCGTCTACATGGATTGAGCAGACTGCTGTTGCTAAACTTCAAGCATAATAAAATTTCATAAATCTGAATACCGTGTCAACATATGCCACGTCACCAATTGAGTGCAAAAATATAAAATATAAATACTTTGAAGGGCTGAAGGCCCAATGAAATGAAAAAGAGCTTATGGGCCAATTCTGCAACTGCAATAGTCATGGATTAACCTGTGAATAAGAAAAAAAGTCCAAGGACTCCTATGCATATTTCCATCCTCTTAGGGTCTGCTCCAACCTCCGGGACCTATTATAGAGTAGAGGAACGGAAAGTAAGTTAGGGCCGCCCGAACTGTTTTCTTGCTACACAACGAATGGAAAGGAAAGTAATAAGGCAGTTGTCACAGAAGATCAGGAGCATACTTAGCTAGAGATATTAGCGCTGGATGTATTAGGATTAGTTGACAATTACAATTGTACCCCTGACTTAGGATATAACAGCTCTATTGATGTACTGGTATATATATGTTGAGATCAGTACCTGAGCAAGGGTAATGTAATACAATTGAATACTCAATTCTATTGATTTCTCGCTTTACACTACAAATCAAGATTGTCTCCAAGATTACCTTCATGGTATCAGATAGCCAGGACATGGCACATAGCGATTCATCTACTTCCTCTCAATTCTTTGGGCTTGCTCCTCCGTACACCAATCTGGCCACCTCCTTCCAGCCACCGCCACCTGGTTTTCCGACTCCGTTGGCCCCAAATCGACCTCCTACACCTAATTCAACTATGCCACAAACCATCAATCCACATTCCTCCATCAGACCACCTCTACCTCCACCTCCTCCCGGTTTTCATACCATCAATTCCTCTCCTTTTCAATCATTTTCTTTACCCTCTCACCCTCAATTTGACCCAATTGTTCCCATTACTACTCCTACTCCCATAAAATTGTCTACCAATAACTTCTTGACTTGGCAAGCTCAAATCTTGCCTATCATCCATGGTTACAATTTCACAAAATTCCTCAACACTCCACCTCCTAACCCTACCAGCATTAATTCAGAAGGTCGTGTTGAGTATAATCAGGAATATCTGCTTTGGAATAGGCAAGATCAGCTTCTTCTTGGTTGGCTTAGGTCATCGCTTGCCGAGTCCATCCAAGCTCAGGTGGTTTCGTGTACTTCTACCTCCTCTCTGTGGACTACTCTTCACCATCAATTTGCCTCGAATTCAAGAGCGAAATTGATTGATCTCAAACGACAATTGCAAACAATCCGCAAAGAAGGGTCTTCTTGCACTGAATTTCTTCAACAAATTCGTAGAATTGCGGATGAATTGGCTTTTGTTGGAGCACCTATTTCTGATGATGACCTCGTTCTGACAACCCTTAATGGGTTAGGATCCGAATTCAACTCATTCGTTGCAGCAACCACTGCTACAAGTCGCCATGAAGTTCTCTCTTTCGCTGACCTTCAAGGGCTCCTTCTCAGCCACGAAAGGCTTCTCCAGTCGCAGGCGATACCAGCCTCCCCAGCTGCCTTCGTTACTTTTTCTCACAATGGCACAGGAAAGAGTGGGGGTCAGAACTTCAAGCGCAATTCTTCAAATAATCGAGCTCAGCCTGGGTTTCAATATCATCATCGTCCCGTGGTTCAACCTCAAGCTGCAATCGGATTTCAGCCGAACTACAATCCGCATCAAAAGCAAGGTGTTGCTGTACAACCGACTTCTCAATCCAAGGTGTCATCTCAGTCCAACCAGACAGACACACATAGCCTCTGTCAGTTTTGTAAAAAGCCAGGCCATTCAGCTAAATAGTGCAAGTATCGATACACACCTGATGCTAATTATCAACCGAAATCTCAATCATATCAGGCCTATGTGGCGCAACCTTCTCACACCATCAATTCGGCTGATTGGATTCTTGATTCCGGTGCCAGCCACCATGTGACCAATGACATCAACAACTTGTCGTCCTTCTACAACTACAATGGCTCAGATACATTGCAAATTGGGGATGGTTCGGGGCTACCTATCCATCACATTGGTACAACATCCTTACTTATATCTAATTATAAAATTGATCTCAAAGATACTTTGTTTGTGTCGAATTTCTCCCGCAATCTCATTAGTCTGTCCAAACTTCTTAGTGATAATCCCTCCTTAATGGTATCCTTTTCCAATTCTTCTTGTTTTTTAAAAGACCACCTCACCAACAAGATTCTTCTTGAGTTCTCCTCTTTCAACGGTCTTTACTATGTCAAGGCTCCTTGCAACCCTACTACTTCTCCAAAGGCCTTAGTTGGAATCCGCACATCCGCAAATTTGTGGCATCACCGCCTTGGTCATCCTTCTAGTTCACTCACTCTTCAAGTAGTGAAATCATTTGATTTACCTTGTAGTTCTTATAAAATTGATTCTTGTCATGATTGTATGCTTGGAAAAGCTCATAGATTACCTTTTCTTTCTTCCACTTCTTCTACTAGTTTTCCTTTAGAGCTTATTCATAGTGATGTTTGGGGTCCTTCCCCCGTTGTTTCTAGAAATGGCTTTCGTTACTATGTGATTTTTGTAGATGATTTTTTCCATTTTTGTTGGATTTATTTTATGAGGAATAAAAGTGAAGTTGTGACTATATTCTCTAGTTTCAAGTCTCAAGTTGAGAATCTCTTCTCTACTAATATTAAGGTCTTGAGATCCGACGGTGGTACGGAGTTTAAACCGATAGCCACCATGTTCCCGCAAATTATACATGAAACCACTTGTCCATATACACCACAACAAAATGGTGTTTCCGAACGAAAACACCGCCACATAATTGAACTTGCCTTATCTATCATGTCTTATGCCTCTCTACCAACTAACTTTTGGGATGAGCTCTTTTCGAGTGTGGTTTATCTCATTAATCGGTTGCCTACCAATGCGAATGTTATACCCTACACCACTCTCTTTAATAAGCAACCTGACTACTCGTCTCTTCGCATCCTTGGTTGTACTTGTTTCCCCTATACCCGACCATATAATTCTCATAAGCTTGAACTGAGGTCTCTGCCATGTATATTTGTTGGGTACTCCACCAATCAAAAGGGCTATCGTTGCTTACACTTACCTTCCAACAAAATATATGTCTCCCGGCATGTGCAATCTAATGAGACATCATTCTATTTCAAACAACATGCCACACCTGACAGCCCATCAGCAATTAATTCATCTGATCCTTCACTGCTATCGGTCATTCTTCCACCTATAAACTCTTCAGACCATCAGCCCAGCCGCACATCAGAGTTTCTGGCCCATCAACACACTTCCGCTACAAACATACCATCTCCACCTCACAGCCCACTTGCTGCTCAAAATAACTTTTCTCCAACTGACCGATCAGCTGACCACAGATCATTCCCTCATGTCGCTCCTGCCCATGTGTCTGACCTGGATTCAAATTCAGTTCCCACCTCTGACCCTAGTGTGTCTGAGGCGCAACATTCTTCAGATACCCCTTCTACAGATCATTCTTCAAGGGATCAGCCACAACCTCATATCCACTCTCATGCTATGACCACTCGCAGTCAAGATAACACACGCAAGCCTCGCCACTTTCCTGATTTTGTTGCTTTTCATTCCATGCTTGACAAGGAACCAACCACATTTGCTAAGGCCTCTCCTCATCCTGAATGGAGACAAGCAATGATGAAGGAGTTCGATGCCCTTGTCACCAACCATACATGGACACTGGTTCCTCCTCCTCTCGACCAAAAAGTGATAGGGTGCAAATGGATTTATAAAATTAAACGAAAATCTGATGGCTCGATTGAACGGTATAAGGCACGGCTTGTGGCTCAAGGGTTCAATCAACAAGAAGGAGTAGACTATTTTGACACTTTTAGCCCCGTAGTCCGTCCAACAACGATTCGAGTCATTCTTTCCTTGGCTGTTCATCATCAATGGCCGATTAGACAACTAGACGTGCAAAATGCCTTCTTGCACGGGGATCTTCAAGAACGGGTATACATGACACAACCACCCGGGTTTGTTGATGACATTCATCCTAATTATGTATGTCTTCTTTCCAAATCACTCTATGGTCTTAAACAATCGCCCCGTGCTTGGTTTTATAAACTTAGTTCCACACTTGTTGAGGCTAGTTTTAGTGAGTCACAATATGACCCGTCTCTATTTATCTCCCATCATGACAATCACATCACAATCATCCTTGTGTATGTGGATGATATTCTCATAACCGGCAGCAGCCCTACTCTGGTTACTAAGTTTATTAATGTGCTTCATGATAAATTTGCTCTTAAAGATCTTGGGTTAGTACACTACTTTCTTGGGATAGAAGTGGTCTCTTGCAAAACAGGAATGCAACTTTCCCAAACAAAATATATCCTGGACATACTCTCCAAGGCAAACATGGTACACGCAAAACCGTGTGACACACCTATGATTTCGGGTACACCTCTGTCTAAGGATGATGGACCTCCTTTTGACAACCCTAAGCTATACAGAAGCATCGTAGGGGCTCTTCAGTATGCTACTCTTACCCGTCCCGATATTTCATTTGCTGTGAACCGTGTCTCTCAATATATGCAACAACCGACAATACCTCAATGGACAGCCGTCAAACCAATCCTTCGTTACCTGTGTGGTTCCCTCAACCTCAAACTACACCTTAACCCGTCTCCATCCTTAACCATTGATGCCTATTGTGATGCGGATTGGGCCGGTTGTCCCGATGACCGTCGTTCTACAACTGGTTTTTGCATTTATCTTGGAGGAAATCTTGTGTCATGGAGTGCTAAGAAGCAACACACGGTGTCTCGATCAAGTACCGAAGCCGAGTACCGAAGCTTAGCTTTAACATGTGCAGAAATTTTATGGTTGCAATACCTTCTCAATGAACTTCACACTTCTCTGGCTGCATCACCTACTCTTTGGTGTGACAATATTGGGGCTACTTTCTTAGCCTCTAATCCGATTTTTCATGCTCGCACCAAGCATATAGAAATCGACTATCATTTTGTAAGAGAAAGAGTAGCTACCAAACAGATCCGTGTGCAGTTTTTGTGCTCTAAAGATCAAATCGCAGATGTGCTCACTAAACCTCTGGCTTCTCAGCGATTTGCAGACCTGAGACACAAGCTGTCAGTCATTACCAGTCCTTCGGCTTGTGGGGGGGGTAATAAGGCAGTTGTCACAGAAGATCAGGAGCATACTTAGCTAGAGATATTAGCGCTGGATGTATTAGGATTAGTTGACAATTACAATTGTACCCCTGACTTAGGATATAACAGCTCTATTGATGTACTGGTATATATATGTTGAGATCAGTACCTGAGAAAGGGTAATGTAATACAATTGAATACTCAATTCTATTGATTTCTCGCTTTACACTACAAATCAAGATTGTCTCCAAGATTATCTTCAGAAAGGACAGGAAAGAGCAATCCGAGTGAACTACACACAAACAAATTTTACAAAAGTAGTTACTCTATATGTGTACCTTCCGATTTTGAAGGTAACACCCTGGGCAACCTCTCCTTTTCTCACACCTTCCATTCCTCTAATAATAGTCTCTTCCTCTTTCTCCAAGCAAGCTATGTTAAAATTCAACAAGTGAAAACTGAAGTTGAGAAGAATTCTCGATTGATCAAAGCACGGATAGATCAAAAGGTACATTTTCCTGCTGATTTCAACTAGATCTTATCTTATCTGATCTATTGTTAAGGTCTTCTAGGGAATAGCATGCTCTTAACCTTGGTACACTTCTATCATAAAGTTCTGAATAATCGGAAGGAAACAAGAAATTGGTATTTTTCTAGGATTAGCCTGTTAGTAATTTTTCTTATTTCATTATTGTTGTTTGGCTCCTTTTTTCCTTAAAAAATTTAGAATAAAGTAAAAACTTTGCTAGGAATGTTGTTTGATTATTTTCTACAAAATGGCGCCTGATTCTGTTATATGCTTACTAAATCTGATGCAATTGAGTAACATCTGGCTAAGAAAACAACTAATCAAGATGTAAAAGTGCCTATGTTCCACTGAAGTACATACCCATTAACAGTTCTGATGCTGGAATGATTATGGGTTCGGTTGATGAGGGTCTGCAAGCTTCAACAGGGGTCTTAAATCAGTGGTCTTCTAGAGTTTGTGCTTGTTGTGATGACCCACAGAGCTGTATGATATTTTGTTTACTTGATAAATGAATGACCGTAAACCCCAAATCATATTTACAATCAGAAAGCCAATCCTGTAAAGAATAAGTGAATAACCCCTTCAATGACTAAATGCCCTTGCATCATATGGGTACACCAAAATTTAAGATCAAAGAGCATTACTGGAGGATGAAATGCTGTTGTTAGTGTAGTATGAAAGGGGGACCATTTATGGTATACTTTGACTAAGGCATGCTGTGTACTGACTTGTCTTTGTTAATTTCATTATGTAATATGTCCATTTGTGTCAGTAAAATTGTTATTTTATAACCTTCAAATGCACGCTGGATAGTGGATACTTCACCAAAAAGTTCAAATTATGGGCCACCTTGTTTAGAAACTTAAAAGCATGGCTTGCTTCTTCTTGTGCAGACTCTACTAACCTAATCTAGGGTTGTTAATTCTAAGACAGTTACATTGTAAATTTTTAATTAACAAATTCTTATTCTTCCTTGATATTTTATTTTATTTTACATTTATCTTTTGCTCTGTAGGTTGTTTAGGGACACTATGCCCATGTATTTTATATGGAAAGAATGCTGAGTTCTTGGGATCAGGCACAGCAAGCGGATCATGCACAACACACTGTTTATTGTGGGGCCTTACTTGCTGGTGTCTCTTGCATCCTAATCGGTGGTGTCCTCTTGGTTCTAATGCCAGGATGAACCATTGCACGCACGTTTGTAAGTTCAACGGAAAGCAAGAAACATAAAATATTGGAGGAAATCAAGAACATTCACAACAAAGATTCACATCTTTAATTTTTTTTATTGTGCATGGCTTGCATGCTATCGTCCTTCACATAATCAGTTAAGCCACGCAAGTCGAGCACTTCCAAATTAAGGCACCTTTCAAGAATCTTCATCAGCTCCTCTTTTGTAGTATTGTTGTTTTAACACATCAGTAAATGTATGACCAAATAGAAAAAGATATCGTAGTATAGGGATTGTTGTCTTGATGTATCTTCAAAATAGTACTAATTATCGACTTGGTGTATCTTACGTCAGCACCAGTTTGATATCCGCTATGCTTGATCCTATACCTCATTTTGCTCAGGTAAAAATTAACATTCCACATTCAGTCTGCCTTTATTGTACATTTAATTCAAGATTTTAATCTTATTTTCTAAATTTGTTAATTGGTCAGGTAGGACCCATAGTGGAGAGCATGTTGAGAAATTGCGTTTGTTTGGATCTTATGATATGGATCTGATTAATCACATATCTGAAAGGTAAAAGAAAGAAAATTTGTTCTTGATTTTTTTAGAGAGATTTTATCGCTTGTTAACTTTACTAATACTATTCTTATCTACAGGGCATTAAACTTGAAAAAAATGAGTCTACTAAGTTGTCAATCATGCAAACTTGAAAGAAATCTTCAATATGTTGTAGCCTGGTTTAGTTGACTAGAGGAACTACAGATGAAAAATTGTTCCATCGGTGCGAGGGATATGATGGAGAAAATTCCGCCAGCTGGGTTGCAGGTGAAGATCTTAAAATTCAAAAATGTTTATTGTAGTGGTGACCTTGGAGAGAAAGTTAAGACTTGGATACCCAAATGAAGACATCCACATCACCCATCTTGAGTTAATATTTTGTAAGTCCATACCCGCCACCCCTCCCCTCTTCCCCCCTAAACTCTAAATAAAATTTGGTGTTGTAAATCTAACTTATATAAAATTTCATTTCTATCCTGCAGAACCACGAACGAAGAATTAATAGCTGTCTATATTGCACGGGTGCGGGTATTGTATCCGACACGATGCGGGTGTGGGATTCGGCATTTAAAAAAAAAAACACGGATACGGCAATATATATAAATGATAAAAAAAAATCATATTATATATCAAAAGATTTGTTTTTTTTTCTGATTGTATATATCCATTTTGGGCGTTTGTTATTGTACAAGTTCATGTGTTTGATTCATTTAACAATAATGCATACGGGAGTACGAGTAGTAAATGTTGCAGATATGTGGGCATTGTGCACAGGCACAACAAACTACTTGTTAAGTTAACATATACACTACGACAAAAATACAAACTACGTGTACCAAGCACTGTACCGGTAAACATGTTAACATAAACTACATGTGTACATAGTACTACGACAGCAAAGAAGAAAAGAAATAATGGAACGAATACAAACTACATTTGAAATATAGTACCACTGTACCAGTAACCTTTTTGGCTTTGGTTAATGCATCAACAGTTAACTCCAAGTACAACAAATGATTTTGAGAAAAAAGAATAATTTGGCTAATGTACATGAAGATTTTAAGTAAACCAAAAGGCCTAATTGCGGTCAGCAGTCACAACAAAAAACGTGACTGCTGACTATGGATAAATTAATTATGTGATTTATGAGATTTTTATGTGATTTTTTTTCACAAGTTGTTTTAAACCAATATTAATTAACAGATCGAACTGTGTTTCTTACTTTTTACTAAAATAAGTGATGACTTTATAAAGTCTTTATTGCTCCAAAAAATGGCTATGGATAAATTAAACCATTCAATTTACCGCTCATCTTCTATATAGTTTCACCAAGGTTGTATATTGTCATGACCTTAAAGAAAACAAAAGGATACTGAAATTCCGCTTTTTCTATGTAATAGATCGAATACCTAGCTAGCAAAACTTGCATATATTAGATATATGCATTTTGAAGTAATAATTATACATACATACATATATAAAGCTTGGGTGGAGTGCGTTGCACGTGGGCACTGTGGTAAGCACAGTGCCTCAATTTTATCCGTCCGATTTTTATTCAGTTGATCTGAGCTATTGCCCGTTGGTGCATATATAAAGTTGGAGTGTGCACGAATTCCTTGGCAACTGTGGTAAGAGTATTGCTACACTGGATTTTGTGTGGATATCCATTGTATTGTTGCGCGGCAATAGCTCGCATATGGCCACATGGGAACCTCATATGCATCATACTTTTTTTTATTTTGATGATTATATGCATTGTTTTCACATCCCAAACCCCGCACATGGCCCCCTACAGCCGAATCCAAATTTGCTGTTGCGCGACAAACCGTGTCGCGCGGCTCATCGAGCCGTCCGCGCGATCCGATGGCTGAAATCTGTTTTCTCTCTACGAATCGGGTCCGCTACTCCAATTACTCCAAATCGGGTCCGCTACTTCAAATCTGTTTCCTCTCCGTCACATTCAATAGTCATCAAAAATCAAACCACAAAAAAAAAGGAGTCGGAATTGGAGGGAAAATTGGAGAGGGGCAGGAGCATCGCGAGAGTGCGAAGAGAAATTGCGAGAGGGGCACGCTCCAGTCTTGTCCAGCGATTTCTTTCGTCCAGCATTTTCCGATGAATTGAAGAAGCAGAAGGTATGTTGAGTTTCGTACTTGTTTGGTTCCATGGAAGTTTTATTTTCACGATACTAGAAAGGAGAATTTCGTACTTGTTTCGTACTTGTTTGGAACCACATCTATTAGCCGGTTACTCATACAAGAGAAATTGCAAGCCAGTTACTCATGTTCTTTTTTTCCAAGAGAAAACGATCTGGAACCACATCTATTAGCCAACCATGCTAGATTATTAGTGCCACTTATCCTTCTTTCTTTTTTGATTCGTGAATTGTATCTGACTTTACTCTATTTTGTGTTAATGAAAGTGTTGCCTAAGGGCTTTCGATACCAAAAAAAAAAAAAATGGTGTAAATTGAACCAATGTTCCTGTATGGAGTAAGCTAGAATAATCCCATGCGTGTTGGCTTTCTTTTTGTAAATGTTTTGAGTTTATGTACATATCATGATTTAATTACATATCTTGATTAATTATTTGCTTCCTGATTGGAATAATACAAGCCCGATGGGACAAAAAATGCATATGGAACATCCTATAAGCCTATACTCCAATAATTTAGACTATTATATGTCTCTCAATAATTAATTAAAGTGAAATTAATTGCCTCAGATACTCCATTATTTGCTATGGAACAACCTATAAGCCTTGATGGAGAAGATATTCAGAATGAAAAGGTATTTTTATTTTTCCAATTACAGCATTTCAACATCAATTTGCTTCCTATTTTCAGCATTTCAGCATCTTGAATGATCTTTTCATTTGCAATTTCAGGATCAACCACATGGAGAGAACGATTGGATTCCTCAATTGGGAATGGTATTTGAAACAGAAGAAGAAGCATGGCAATTCTGGAATAGATATGCAGGAAAGATTGGATTTAGTGCTAGGAAAAGTTATTCACATAAGAGCCGAACAGATTCTGTTGTCTTGTCAAGGGTGTTTGTATGCTCAAATCAAGGTCAGCGTCAAGAGAAGAAAGGTGGCAACCCCAAGAACCTTAGGGCAGAAACGCGAACGGGATGCAAGGCTCGTTTGATTGTGAAATTCATTAGAGAAAACAACCACTTTAGAGTATCAGATTTCATTTCTAACCACAACCATCTTCTTCAGAAGCCTGAAGCTTGTCACATGATACGTAGTCAACGTGAGGTCACAGAGCTTGCACAATTTGAAATTGATTTAGCCGATGAGTCGGGTATTCGGCCAAAACAGGCATATGAGTTAATGGGTAGACAAGTTGGTGGTCAGACCAATCTTTCTATGACGATCATTGATTATAGAAATTACTTGAGGAACAAACGAAGGAGAGTATTAATTTCTGGTGAAGCTGTGGCAATGTTGAAGTACTTCAATGATCGCATTTTAGAGAATCCTTCATTCCATCATGTTGAGCAAGTAGATGAGTTTGAAGAGGTTACTAATATTGTTTGGGCAGATGCAAGGATGATTGCGGATTATGCCCGGTTTGGTGATGTGGTTGCTTTTGATACCACATTTGGTACAAACAAAGAACACCGACCTTTTGGAGTTTTTGTCGGTTTCAACCATTTTAGAGAAAGTGTGATATTTGGAGCAACTCTACTATATGATAGCACCAAAGAATCTTTTGAATGAGTATTCAAAACTTTTGTGGAAATACATAATCAAAAAGCACCAAAAACCATTTTCACGGATCAAGAGGCAGCAATTGGGGGAGCCATAAAAACCGTGCTGCCGGAAACAATCCATGGCTTATGTACTTGGCACATAATGGAGAATGCTACTGCACATCTTTTGAGCTACAATAGGAATGAGTTTAACATACTTGCAAAATTTAGTGCTTGTATGTATGAATATGAAGATGAAGCTGAATTTGAGGAGGCATTTAACGAGCTCAAGAGAAATGTGAAAGATGATAATGAATGGTTACCCAAGATACACAAAAAGAAAGAACAGTGGGCATTTTGTTATATGAAGAATGTTTTGAGTTTAGGGATGAGAAGTACGCAATTGAGTGAGAGTATTAATAGTGACATAAAGAATTACTTAAACTCAGATTTGGATATTATTCGGTTCTTTAAGAATTTTGAGAGGGTTGTAGATGACAAACGTGAGAATGAGAAAAAATCAGAATTTGATTGGAGGAGGACACAACCAAGAATGAAGGTTAATGTTCCAATCCTTGTACAAGCTGGATCTATATATACACCAAAAATTTTTGAACTTTTTCAAAAGGAGTATGAATTATCTATGGCAGCTGAAATCAAAGTTGTAACAAGTAATGAATTCATGGTTGCAACTTGGAGTGCCGACCATTCTAATTTCTCTAAGAAATTCCATAAAGTTCTTTGGGATCATGCGAATACGACGGTTTCGTGTGGATGCAAGAAATATGAGAGAATGGGGATCTTATGTTGGCATGCATTAAAGGTACTCTTTTCTGTTTAGATAATTTCCAGTACATGTTTCTTTTTAGCACAGATGTTTCCAATAAATCTGTTGGACATGTTCCAGTACATGTTTCCAATAAACGAAATTGGTGAAAATATAATAATGCTGTTGGACAAGACAATTGCTACGCTATTTAGCACAGATTAACAAATTTGAATCAACTAATTTTGTCACTAGCCAATACCAGAACAGCCCCAAAATAATAAAAAAAGTAAATTTCATATTTTATAACTTTTCTAATACATTTATTATTGAAATTGAAGGTATTGGATGCAATGAATATTAAAACTTTGCCAGAAAAATATATTTGGAAGCGCTGGACAAGAGAAGCTAGAGAGGGAACTATTGAGGATCGGAATGGCAGGTTGGTGATTGAAGATACAAGATTAGACATGGCTCGTCGCAATAGAGATTTATGCCGCAAGTTCATGAAAATAGCATCTCAAGCATCCCCTGATGAAGAAGTATCTCTATTTGTTAATGGTGTATTGGAAAGACTAGAGCATCAAGTTGAAGAGAAGATGCAAAAGAAAGCGACCACAACTGAGATTAGTCATCAAGCACCACCCGTGCCTAACTTCGTTTCTGATAGTCAACCTCGTCTAAAGAAAAAGAATGGTTCAAAAGGTAGTAAGAGACATCGAAGTGGGATTGAAATTGTTACAAAGAAGATTCAAAAGAAAGCGGCTCGAAACTCTAAAACAAAGGTAACTTCATTTTATATAAGCTCAGACTGACTACTGTATTTCAGGACAGGGATGGAATACATTAGGGGATAAATTAGGGGTCATGAAGTCACAAATTTACAATATAAATGGTCCAGCATATCTAGATATGAAATACATTTCAAATTGGATCAGCTTGGTTTGATATGTCTGGTACGCCATGTTGGCTCCAGAGATGCCATGTTGGGTTATTTGATATGCTCCTCATGGTTGAGTTATTTGATATGTTCCTCATGGTTGTACTATAGGGATGCCATGTTGGCTCCAGGGATGCCGTTCTGGTGTTAGATTCAGAGGACAAAACTGGATAATAAATCTTATTGTGACAAGGATAATTTTTTAACTCTCTTTTCCTTGAATTTCAGGAGATATGCAAGGATAATTTAACTCCTACATTAACACAGAATTCTCAACTTGATGACAACGCTAGTTATTTAACACTAGAGTCACAAGTGGATGATAACGTTAGTTATGCACGATTGTTAACGGTTAGTACTTTTAGAGACAAAATATATAACTTTTTTGCATCAATATTAGTAATTATGTTAATGTTATTGTTTTTTTTGTAATAGGAGAACTCTTCATTTGCTTTGCCTTCGCCTCGTTCTGAAATAACCTCTACAAGTCAAAATATGTCTATATTTGACTAGATGAATAGCTTATTGTTATAGTCAAGAAATGTCTCATTTTGTATAGCTTTTAAAGAAAAAGCTTCATTTTGTGAATGATTTAGTACAGCTTTTAAAGAAAAAGCTTTTCTTTTGTGAATGATTTAATTGAAGGTTACATGTATGAATATCTTGTTAATATGGCCACATTAATGAATATCTGATGAATATCTTGGTACCAATTCTCTTTCTTATTCTTGTTTTGTCTCCAAATTGTCTCTGCTATCAATTTGTTTTACACGTTTCTTCTTTAGGAATTGTAATACTGTTCTCTATTTCTAAGATTTAATCATTAGGACATAATACATTTGCATAATACATGGACTGCAGCTTTGTTTGAAAAGAGGCATAGTTTAGACTTAAGAACACAATTGAAGCTGCACCCTTAAAGTTCTAATTTTAATTTAATATAGTGGACCGTCACATGAAAGCTATGGCCACATCAATTGAAGCTGCACCAGTTGGTACCGTGGGGTGGTACCATGGCTCTGTACCAGTGGGCATATATGCAACACTTAATTCATTGTAACACTGCATACTCTTAAGGAAGTGACAACAGGTACAAACATTAGATAAGGCATTACACTTAATTCATAGTAACACTTAATAATAGATAAGAAATTGGTACAAACAGGCCTCCAAATCAACTAAAGCACATGTACAAGCATTAGATTATTGCATATTACAATAAAACATCCATAATTAACAAGCGTATTACATAACTTTCGTAATTTTATAACCACTGCAATTCCTTATCTTTAATTGCTTCTTGACGCCGCTTTAATTCCTCGGTGAACCTAAAGGGAAAAAAAATGACAAGTTGTGTGACAGTATAGATAGAAAATTATACTGTTTGCAGTAAAGGTCAGTAAATTTATCCAAATTGACAGTATAGATAGTATAGCTTTTCTCACGTCAAAATTGAAATTTAAATTCGGCTCAAACAATTACAACTAATCAGGTAAAACTAATTCAAGATTGATTCTTATTTTCCAAAAATTGGTATAGATGGCAAACATTAAATCTTTTTCCTCGTCACAGAAATTAAAACTTTACAGGAAAGATTGTAAGAACCAAATCTCTAAATGCCTTGAGTTTGTGAAATACACAAAATGTTGAACTCAAACAAGAAGGAAAAAAAAAGAAGCAGAAAAGTATAGATTGTAATGAGGAATGTACCTTAGAAAAAACATCCATGTCTAGTAGCTTTGAAGCAGACAGAGACAACTGTGGCAACAAAAAACAAAAAAATCAGCAAGAATATCTAGTAAATAGACACCAATTTCACATGCGCCGGGATTCTAACTAAGAAAAATACTAATTAATTAATGACCTGAAGACCTAATTACGTGTTAACACAAAATGATATTGAAATGCTAAAAGAGGAAATATGGAGGATGAGGAAATATCAGCAAGAAAATTTCCAGGGTCGTCACAGATTTTTGGGGACAAAAAAAAAAAAAAAAAAACTCCATCCCTAACAAAAAATCATTACCAACAGAATCGAAAGTATAATTGTTTCGAAGATGTAAGCTCTCCTAGAAGGCAATTTTTCGACCAGAGAGAGATGTGAAACCTACCGTCTAGTCGCAGCCCTAGGGTTTTCCCAAACCCTAGATCGGAATCAGCATTTGCTTCGCCTTCGTCTCCACGATCGCTAATCGACTGTTCTCTCTTGCTCGATTAGCTGTCTGACCCTTCGCCTCCACGATCGCCTCCACCTTCGCTAGAGAGAGGAGTTCTTCGAAGGAGACGAGATAGAATAAGCCAGTGCTTCTTTCTTTTTTTTTTTATTCAATCCGGATCTTTCATATCCGATCCGATAAGATGGGATTATCCAATAAGATAGCGATTCATTCTCACACCGTTCGATTCAGTCGACGGTTCGATTTCTGCGCTACAAAACTTGTCGCGCGACAGCAGATTTGGATTCCCTACAGCCCTACTTCAATTATTTCCATTGTATTGTTATCACTTTTCACCGTCTTTCTCCTCTCTATTCCTTAATTTTTTTCACATGAAATTGATGAGTAGTCTTTTTTATAAAAATCATGTATGTATTTTAGCGCGAACAACGATATCTCCGTTACCAAAATTCAGAAATATATATGTTATATTTTAAATTGTTTGAGGTCCTTTAAAAATGTGTTTTGACTTGAATTTTGATGTACGTGCTCACAAAAAAAAAATATGAAAAATTCGATTATATTATATTTTCTAATTTTACACTCCTAAATTTTAAAAATAATTTTGGAAACGTCACAATATTTAATTTCTATGATTTCAGAAATGTATATAGATTTTAAATTGTTTGAAGGTTTTCCCAAATTTATTTACGCATGAAATTTTATGTAGATACTCTTAACAAATTTAATCATACCAAAATTTTCATTTTGATTTAAAATAGCTAACATATTTTTTATATTTTTAAAATTTCAAAAAAAATTACGCTTTAGATTTTTTTTTTTTTTTGAAGGCCTTCCTGAATTCATGTTTTACATTGAATTTTATAAGAACGATAAAAAAAATTAGTGCTATATTTGTGTTTTGTGAATGTAGGGCATGAGTACACAGTGACGGAGCTAGAAAAATTAACAATGGGGTTCACTAAATTAATAATATTCAAATTATCACATTAAGTTTAGATAAAATTAGACTCCAAAATTAAAAAATTTGTCAAAAGATTAAACTACAAAATATGTATGGGGTTCAATAATGAAAAATTAACTAAAAGTTTATGGGGCTCAAATATATGGTCAAGATAATAAAATTATATTTTATACTTATAAATACTCATCACCAGTAATATTATTTTAAAAAATTGGGGTGACCTTGACACCCCTTTCTTCCATATAAATCCGTCCCTGTGAGTACATTATAGCAATCTTGGCACACGAACCTATTTTTATATTTGTATTTTTTGGTGTGAGTTATTTTTCCCTTATTATTTTGATTAATAAACTCCAGAGTGTGCACGTGAGTATGGATGTATAGTTCAGCACATCTCCTTGATCTATATGTACTTACTTCCCGTTGGTATTTAGCATGTTAAGGTGCGTTTGGCAACCCAAGTTTAGCCTTCCCCTGAGGTTAGTGCACTAACCTACATCAAGTGTGTTTGCCAAATGAATCAAGGTTAGTGGGGTTAGCTACTAAATTTTCACTACCCAACTAACCTAGCAAAATGGTGAGTTAGTTTTCCCCTTGCATTCAAGTGGAGAGAGAAATGTATAAAAGTTATTCTTTTCAATTTTTTAATGTTGGCTTGCCATCTTTGATTAATCCACCGGTTTTTTTTTCCTTCCAATGAGGATTATATACATTTAAATAATCCTTAATATAAATAAAATATGAATGATTAATAATTAATAATTAATAATTAATAATAATAATAATTAAATTCATTAATAATTAGTTTAAAATAATTAATATTAATATTTAATTAATAATTATTGTAATAATTATAATAATTAATAATAGTTATTGTAATAATAATTAGAAATTGATAATGATTGTATAAATTTAAATAATTCTTAATATAAAATTATAATAATAATGATAATTAATAAAAGTTATTATATAATGATAATAATAATAATTAAATTAATTAATAATTCATAATTCATAATTCAAAATAATCAATATTAATAATTATTAATATTTAATTAATAATTATTGCAATAATTATAATATTTAATAATTAATAATAGTTATTGTAAATAATAATTAGTAATTGATAATAATTTTATAAATTTAAATAATCCTTAATGTAAAATAATAATAATAATGATAATTAATAATAATTATTATAACATTGATAATAATAATTAATGATGAATTAATGTTAATAGTAATTAATAGTAATTTTTATTATAGCATTAACGTTGTAATTTTTATTAATAGTAATTTTTATTAAAATTAATAGTAATTAATAACTACTAATTAATTATAGCATTAACGTTGTAATTAATTATAGCATTAACGTTTGTGTGCACTTTGATGACATATATAAAAATAAAAACTAATCAATAATTTATTCATTTCCCTCCATAACTAACCTCAACATACCACGCCAAACAACATTTACTAATCTTAGACTACCACTAACCCCTTCCAATCACTACCCTTACCATTCTACCTCTCTAACCTCAAAAAGTACTAACCTTACACTACTAACCCTACTAATCTTTGTTTTGCCAAATGCACCCTTAGGGCCTGCTCCAGAAGGGGTTAACCCAAGCTAAGGAAAGGTAAAGGAACGGCTGTACCCTGCTCCCATCGTCCATGAAGGATGAATCGACGGAAACGACAGTCTCTCAACAGTCCCTCAACAGGCGATTTGCGGAGAACACCGATTACCCCCAAAATCGGGGTGTAACGATGAAGCACGCGAGAACGAAATTTTTCTGTCAAAATTGCCCTCGCAATGTTCTTTCTCTGACATCGGACCCCACCTAATTGACCCTTCCCTCCGAAAATTTGGTGAACTACTGCTATTCCCTCCCAAATTTTGGTGTTCTCCCGCCAAATCAGCAAAAAGAAGTATCTTATATAAATCATATACTTCCAGAATCTCCTTCGTTGGTCCAATAGAAGAAAGAAGCTAGAGGTTTCCAATTTGTGCGCACTAGGTCAGACATTTCTTTTCTCCTTCTTTGGTTTATATACACTATCATTCTTTGGTTTCCATATTCTATTTTGTGTCTCCTTTTAAGACTACAAATTTGATGAATCTTCTGACAACCGACTTCTATTTTGAGTTTATATCCCTTCATCTTTTTAAGCTACTGCTACTGGTACTCATTCATAAACTACTGGCACGAGATACAGTACAGTGTACGATTTAGAAAATTGTTGACGACTAGATTTTCAAACTCGTCAAAACCCTGAATTTTGAGAAATCATTTTTCATTCAAAAAAAAAAAATCAAATGTAATGGTCGTAATTTGAGAGTCTAACAATATTTGTGATATTTTGACTGAAATTTTAAATGTTTCATTTTGTTAACAGTTTATCAGGGCATATGAAAATCCAAGTTCAAATTGCTCTGGCTGATAGTTGTTGCGTTGGTTATTTTTTTTCTTTCATAGTTGTTGCGTTGGTTATTTTTTCATTTTTAAAGGTTTTTGGTCTGTACTGGTAAGTGCTTGTTGGAAGGGTCAGGCTAGTAACAGCACTAGTGCTGAAAGTTGTTCATTTTGAGAATACTGGTACAAGTATTGACATTTTATTAGATTTCACATTTCTGGAAGTTGTTAATTTTGAAGTTGTTACGTAAGAACAAATGATAGAAGTAGCGACATTTTATTAGCACTAGTACTGGTACGGTTCATGTGAGCAAGATCAAGTGAAAACAGTTCATGTACCAGTACTGGTACGGTTGATGTACCGGTTCATGTACACCACGGTTGTGTTACATTTGTATCCTGATATAACAGCTCTTATGTGAGGAAGATTGGACAAAAGGGCAAAATTGTCTTTCTGCATATTAGATGCAAGGTTACAGCTGTTAACTTTATGCATGCTTTGTGAAACATGGAGCAAGGAACTACAAGTCATCTTCATTTCGATGTATACTCCCTTTATCTTCCTTCTCTTTCCATACCATTCCTTAGCTCCCGTTAAACTCTTCTGGAGCAGGCCCTTAAAGAGGGAAAAATATATGTTTTTTATAGTTACGCACATTAACTAAAAAAAAATACTATGTTTGTAAAGCCAAGATGACATATCTTAATATAAGCATGCATTTATATTTATTTGCATATACTCTGTTTGCAATCAGTTAACTATAAGGTTGTCAATTCCATTTTATTTTGATAATGATCCTAAATATTTCATGTTTGTTTGCAAAAATTGTCATAATATATCCACGCTCATTAGGAAATCGTTTCATCACATATTCAGGTAGGAATGAATCGCGCAACGCGCGAGATTAGAACTAGTTTTTATTAAGACTAGCATATGCGCCCACCCAGTGTGTGGGCAAATTTCTAACATATTATCCTGATTATAATGGTGCACTGATTGAAAATTTAATTTTATTTCTTTAAAATCGAATTGATTGGAGTTGATTTCCAATTTGAAACATGAAAATATTAAGGAAATGATTTCACCACCTGCTTTGACAATTTTGCAAAATATTTGGGGTATGTTTGGTAACTGTCAAACACAGCATATTTGCGAATTAGAGTATTCGCGTCGAACCAAGCAACCAGTGAATTTGGCGAACTGTGCGAATAGCTCTTGTTCGCGAGTTCTAATTTTCGGAGAACTCAGCGAATACGCCTCACGAACTTGGAAATTAGTTATTTAATCGGTTTTGGATTCGGGAACTCCAATTCGTGCACTGTTCCCCAAGTTGCCAAACATACCCCAACATGGATTCATGTGTGGTAAGTTTTTTATTTTGAAAAGTTACAAATTGATAAAATTGAATATTTCTTAGTAGATAATTTCGCATAAAATTATAATTATATTATAAAAAAATAACACAACATGATAAATAATATTTTATCCATTCCTGCTCTATCAATTTAGGCAACTCTATAAATGTAAGTGTTGTTATTACCTTTTTAAAATAATGAAAGAGCGTTGAGCATTTTAGTTCACTGGTTTCAAAAAGGGAAAAAAAAAGAACTTACTTTTCACTTCCATCTTTTCGTGTAATCTTGTAATTTTCTAAAATTCATTGGCTTATCTATTGTAAAATCACCATTGTTTATACGAATCATCATTAGCCGGATAGCTTTTTTCTCTTTTTTTTTTTGTTCGTCATGCATTTTTTTTTTATCGTGAAAATCATCAAAGTTGGAGAAACAAAAAAATTGAAGTCGATTTCAGCCTCAGTTGTCGAATTCACTCGGAGAAAAAAAAAATCTGAAGTCAATCTTTATTTTATCAAGATAGGAGTCGTGGAACCATATAATATATCACTTCTTTCTTTTTTTTTTTTAAACAAGTAGAGGAAAAACAAAAATACATCACTTTTCTACGATGAATTTTGTAATTTCTATTCCGGTGTGGCAGGCCCCACCCTATTTTCTCAGCAACACCTCAACACCAACTTTTGGGGATGTCACAGGAATTACTGTTTTTGCATCATCATCTAAATAGCAAAGATAGCAGGCTTAAGGAGAAATGAAAACAAATTACTGCTTTCTTGTAGTTCATAATTTACAAGCAGGGTATAAGTACAGAGTCTACCAGGACAGATCAAACCAACTGTCTCTGCATTTTGAAGAAAAATGTTATACGTTTCATTTACTCTGAAAGGACGACTTGCAATGTAATTAGTCTCCAAACATTCTGAGTGCACCAAAAAAAGACCTCTTGCAAATGAACAAACCTGATCAGAACATTCAATTAAATGACTTTGATATTTAGATGAAAGTACTGAAGAAGACTAATGGAAAGATAGAGATTTTGTCTATTTCAAGAACAACACAGCAGTTCTCATTTGCCACTAATATTTTCAGGTACTCGAAGAAACACCAACTACCACATACAAAACTTTCAAAAAAAAAAAACTACCACATACAACAACAGCAACACTGACTGCTTGATTAGCTATTTTACCCCAACATATCTCCTCTCGAGCCCAAATTAAACTAAAATCATTACAAAACACTGATTAGAAATTAATTCAAAGGCGATTATGGATTTATTTGTGTTAAACAAAGGTTTAAATAGCGGCCGTAGCGGCCGCTATAGCGGCGAGATAGCGGGTCAAGGAGGTGGAACGCTACAGCGCGATAGATTTAGCGGGTTGTCCGATAGCGCGCATCGTAGCGGGATTTAGAGGGATGTAGCGGGCATATAGCGGGAAATTAGCGGCGATATAGCGGGAAATTAGCGGAAATAGCGGTGCAGTTTATAATTTGCTGATTTAACAGTAGTATTTTAGGCATATCTTTCACATACGAACTCCGATTGATGTGATTCAAAATTCTATGGAAAGGTTATAAAATAAGCTACAACTTTTATGCTTTGACTTTTTTCAAATTCTAAAAATTTTGTGGTCAAATATGCATAGACAATGAATATAATTTTAGTTGGCATTAATTAGTTGCATGAAAATATTTTAATTTTTTATTTTAGGCTATACTAAACCTTCAAAATACACTTGTGTGTGCAAATCCGCTATGGTCCGATATCGGCCGCGAAATAACCGCTATCCGCTATCCGCTATGACATTAGCCTGTCCGCTACGAGCCCGCTATCCGCTATTTAAACCTTTGGTGTTAAAAGCAATGCTAGATGCAATTTGGTTTGTTGTCTCTTAATTCGATCTTTGTTATAGGAAGTGTCTGTTATGGAAACAATCAAAATTGCACATATGCAATAGTGGTGGTACTTTCACAAATAAAATTCAAACAAATAGGTACCTGTCAGTACATCTATATGGGTGTGGGTGAGGGTGTGTGCCTGTGGAAATTAGTAAACAAGCCAAAGAGAGAACTACACAAACCAAAAATCCTTCGCCTGGTCGCATTAGGCAACAAAGGTCTACACAGAAGCGATCTCCCATCCCTACCACCACCTACTTTTGATATAGTCACTCTTCTCAATTCAAGCCCAGTGCAGTCTGCATTTCTTCTGTCAATATATCCCTGATTATTTTTAGATACTAAATGACAAAGGTTTAAATAGCGGCCGTAGCGGCCGCTATATATAACGGCGAGATAGCGGGTCAAGGAGGTGGAACGCTACAGCGCGATAGATTTAGCGGGTTGTCCGATAGCGCGCATCGTAGCGGGATTTAGCGGGATGTAGCGGGCATATAGCGGGAAATTAGCGGCGATATAGCGGGAAATTAGCGGAAATAGCGGTGCAGTTTATAATTTGCTGATTTAACAGTAGTATTTTAGGCATATCTTTCACATACGAACTCCGATTGATGTGATTCAAAATTCTATGGAAAGGTTATAAAATAAGCTACAACTTTTATGCTTTGACTTTTTTCAAATTCTAAACATTTTGTGGTCAAATATGCATAGACAATGAATATAATTTTAGTTGGCATTAATTAGTTGCATGAAAATATTTTAATTTTTTATTTTAGGCTATACTAAACCTTCAAAATACACTTGTGTGTGCAAATCCGCTATGGTCCGATATCGGCCGTGAAATAACCGCTATCCGCTATCCGCTATGACATTAGCCTGTCCGCTACGAGCCCGCTATCCGCTATTTAAACCTTTGCTAAATGAGGAACAACAAGCACGTGCATGGAAAACTTGTACTACAAAATTAAAATAGAACCAAACTTAGCCTTATTATTTCATCCAAATTGTCGACTTATTGTACAAAACCATCAGCGCCTTGCTCTAATGCCTGTTTAACTTAAAAAAGTCAGAATAAATAAGTAGTAGAAAAACTTAATTTTATAAAAATCCAACTAATTAACCTCTAGTAAATCTTGAGCATCTGTTGAACTGGTTGAAACAGCCAAAATCATGATGCATTTGTACTTTTCTTCAATACTCCTACAATAGTAGCATAACTTAAAGTATAGGTCAATATAATAATTGTTTCCCACAAAATCATGATGCAATGTACTGACAGTTGTAAACCTAATTCCAGCTCAAAGTAAATTTTATAACTTCGATACCATTTAAACAACTAATCTTATGAGTATCTACCTCGAATAGAAATATTTGCACAATAAAATCGTTGCAAATACCCAAGTCTAGGCAAAACCACAGGTTCAGATAGGCTCTTCCGGAGCAGATTGGAGATTAGTTAAAGATCATATAGAAAGAAAGCAAATAAAAAATAATGGAATATCTCAATTGCTTTGTTTCAGGAATTTGCTTTATCTCTTGAGCAATAATTTGTAATTCAACTTTAAAAAGGACTTAAAATCCACTAATTTTACTATAATCGGTATAGTTAGAACAAATTAGCAATATTCCTGAAACAATTTCTTGATGAAACGACAAATAAAAGCATGATTTAGATAAAAACATTATGTCGCGAGCATCAAAACATGGACTGAAACTAAAAAAAAAATCTCAATAAGAATATTAGACATTTAAATAAAAAAAGAATTTAAGACATGGAAAGTTAAATAACTCATCAAATTTTAAGTTCGTAATGGAATTAATCATGGAAATAGATAAAAGCATACCTGAATACGTGTCTTACATGGAGCAGTTATTCCCTCTTAGGCTCTTACAATTTGCTGGAACCAAAAAACAAAATAACATAAATGAATGATTGAATAGAGTGATCAATATGAACAAATATGAAAATAAAACTGATTGAATAGAGTGCGCATCCGAGTCACCAAGATTAGCGGCATCAAATCTCACGTGGTCAAAGTATCTTTTACAATGTGCGGGCAATTTTTTATAATTGCATGGAAGTTTTATAAAAGACAATATAACATAAAAAAATTTATTGATCCTTACATAAACTGACCAAGACATTTAAGTTTGATAAAAAAAAAATTCATAGTCAATTCATCAGAATCCAAATGAACACTTGATTTCTTCAACACGGACATAGTTTCACAGAATAAGACCTTGTGTAGAGGATAAATTCAGTAAATACAAGCATATTACACGAATCAAGTTGATAATACATACACCTTATGTGAAAAGAACCCACAACTCAAGGACCAGGTCTCATTCTAGTGTTAATCAACCATTTGCTCAAATAACATATACTGGCAGAAATGGATGATTTCATCATTCATTAAGATAACCATTCAGCTACCTGTTTTTTCAGGGCTCCAACCAAAGAATATTTCACATGGTTGTTGAAGCTCTCATTTCAAGAAAAGTAGGTCACATATGCCCTAATAAAAAAAACAATTATAAATATCAAATGAGTCAGCTCATACCATTGTTCTACGATATTGTAACCTGATCAAATCGCCGGCACCAATCGTTGCCAGAAATAGTAATTATGCGGTATGAATTTTAAACAATGGCATGATTGGAGATCGCCTTACTAAAAGGCAGCTATGAATTACTCTTTCATATTCAGATATGAGATGGGCAGAAATGGGATTAAAAAATAAAATTGAACAATTTACGATATACCAACATTCAATTTACGATATACCAACATTCCACTCGATAAGATCATAGAATAATAGTTAATTGATAGGCAATTGAAGCGGCTTTCAAAAAAAAAAAAATTAATTAACAAACATGCAACACCACTAACAGTCTAACACCTCAATATTCCTCGTAAAAAAATTATTCAAAACACATTCGTCTTATCAGGGAGGAAATTGCACAGTAAGAATTAGCTGAAAATATTTACCATTTGCAATGGAAATAGTACCAAGCACATGTTTGGTGAAATTTGGTGACTGAGCTATAAACTCGAAAGTGCAATAAGCCTTGACATCAACATCATGCTACATTAAAATTACACAAACAATGCATAAATTGGCCAGAGAAATATTGTCATTTTTTGTTTCAGGCACTCTCATCTTGTCAAAATACCACTAATTACAACAAGTAAAACAAAAAAAAGGAAAAAAGACAAATATATAACAAAATATGATGTTAGCTAAGTAATCCTTGACTTATCCAATCTACAAGCCCATTTCATCAATAATGGAGTAATGAGACCTCTTCTTCCGAAAATGAATGCTCTTACCGATTGAAACATCCTTGGAACACAGAGAAAGTATAGGAAAAAAATATTCACAGAAAAGTACCTCTGATGCCTCAATCAATTTTGTTTTTTGGGACGAAGGTGCCATTTGACAAGTGTCTCAGCAACCTGTGAGTCATAAAATAAGATTGCTCGGATGTTTTTTTCTCCTTGGTTACCACAAACTGATTGCATGCAATTTTTTTTTTCACAAACCAAATTATTATGTAACTCCTGACACCAAATGTATTAACCACAAACAAACATCACAAGGTACGATCTGATTGCAGGAATTCAACATAAACAAAACTGATCTTTTTGTAAAATTGATAAGTCTCAAAACAGATCAAAACCAGGACTTAAGTTCTGAACAATAAAACAAGAAAAACCTAACAATAACCTTTTGAGCTAGATCTCAAGCAGTCAACACAACAGCGCCACCAGCCGCCTTGATCTTCTTCTTGGCGATCTTGGAGATAAGCTTGGCCTTCACCACCATAGGCTGAGATGACAACTTCCCCTTGCCTAGCACCTTGAAGTACCCGAACTGAGTCACATCCAGCCAGGGGCGGAGCCAATAGGGGTGCGAGGGGGGCATGGCACCCCTCAATATTTGAGAAAGTGTAAGACTAGGTATATATGGCTTCAATCTCTTACCAGCTTTTAACATAACGTATATAGAATTTAATGATTTTTTGGGCCGTAACAATTTAACAGAAAGCCCATATTTGTTAGGCCTCAATATCTTCTCTCTCGTCTTCTCACAAGCAACAGAAGCAAGTTATTACGCAAGGAAGGGAATTAGGGAAGGGAATTGATCTCTATCATCCAACTGAATCACATCCATAGCATCCACTGGACGTATCCAGTGAATATAGGGATAATTTGGTAATTTTAAAAGTCGCATCTAAATAAATACTGACCCTCTCTCTCTCTCAAACCCTAGCCGCTTCAGATCTGAAACTCTCTAGAGATCTCCGCCTCTCCTCTCCTCTCGCGTCTCTCCGTCTCTCCCTCTCCCCATGGCGCTTCTTCCTCGCACAGCTCGCCTCGCGCTCCTCTCGGCGCAACAAAGCGCCGCCGCCACCTCCACCGCCTTGGTTCCCTACTCCACCTCCACGTCATCCTCCCCTGCGACCTACGCACGAGCTCCGCCTCCATCGGCCACTTCTCCGACGGGTCTTCCCAAGGCGGTCGAGTTCGTGATCTCTAAAGTCGATGATCTCTTGAATTGGGCTAGGAGAGGATCGATCTGGCCTATGACCTTCGGGTTGGCTTGTTGCGCTGTGGAGATGATGCACGCTGGTGCTTCTCGGTACGATTTCGATCGGTTTGGGGTTATCTTTCGTCCTAGCCCGCGCCAGTCTGATTGCATGATTGTTGCTGGTACTTTGACTAACAAGATGGCTCCAGCTCTGCGCAAGTAAGGGTTTTGATTTTGTTACTGGATCTGAAATCTGTTTATGTTTTGAGATTAATTTGGGAGGAATGTTTTGGATGGTTACTAGAGAATTATATTTTGATTAGAAAGCCAGTAAATTAGGTGATTTGGATTCCATGAGTTGGAGATTAGGTCTAATTTTATGATTGGGGAAGTTCCAGTAGTTGCTAGGTTGCTGAGTTAAGTTGTTAGCTAGATTTGAGGATACCTTCATCAATATATGTGATCACCTTTCTAATATTGGTGTTTGGAGTAGCTTCAGGATTGGTGTGCCGCCTATTGCTAATTTTTGTTTCAGCTAGGATATTTGTTGATCTAGTTAATTTGTTGTGTATGAATAGGTTAGAACCATGCTCTGCAAACTAGATCTTTTTGTGTAGGTTTGTCTCGTATGAGCTCGGGGTTCAAAACTTTTAGATTGACTTAACCTTGAGTTTGAGTTTACGGTTGTTCTGAATTTGTCAAGCATTTGGCAAATTATATCTGATCCGCTAGTTATTAGGGTTATAAGATAAATCCAATATTTCATATGTGTAGTTGGAGGCAAAAATTATGTATTTCTCACATCATGCTTGTTGGTTTTGTTCGTATAGTTACATGTTGGTAGAATTTTCTTCTTTCCATAAGTTATACCTTTTATCAAAGGGAAAGGCTTTGGCTTGCCACGGCACCACACCAAGGCTTGCTAGCCGATTGCTGAGCCTCATGTTATCACCAGAAATAAACACAAGTCTTTGCATGGTTGACCTGTACATGCCATCAATTCTTTGATTCTGCAATTTAATTTAATTGGCAATCAAGTTATCAAGGTCTGTTTCTCATACCTATCTACTTTCTATACTTTGCAGTGCTAGTTTTGTTGGCAGACTTCTCGAGTTTAAATGCCAAGGAAGTGAATCATGGTTTGTCGGTCTCATCAGGTCTCAATTTGTATGTTGAATATGAGCAACTATTTCTTTCTCATGAAAGTTATATATGTGTTCAGTTTATTGTTGTAAATGTTCTATTTGTTGTTGTAAATGATTAGTTTGTTTGTTCAATTTGTTTATGTTTTTTTTATTAAATTAATATTTGTATTTATTCATTTTGTTGTTGTAAGTGTTTGTTTTGTTGTTATAAATGTTCTATTTGTTGTTGTAAATGATTAGTTTGTTTGTTCAATTTGTTTATGTTGTTTATTTATTAAATTAATATTTGTATTTATTCAGTTTGTTGTTGTAAGTGTTTGTTTTGTTGTTTTAAATGTTCATATTTATGTCATATCAGGAGTAAATTGGCATATTACTGATGCATCTAACTGAACACATAACTTAATTTAACTCATCCCTTAACGTGTTAAACTGAGCACAAAAAACTATGAAATCAAATTCCTGCTGCAGCTAACTGAACACATAAACACTTTAAATTCATCCCTTATTGAGTTTAATTGAACACAAAAAACTTAAAACTTCATATTACGACTGCATCAAACTGAACACTTAAGCAAATTAACCCATCCCTTGACTCATCTAACTGAACAAAAAATTCCGTCCATTTGATGACGTCAGCGCGCAAAAAAAAATTTCGAAATTTTTTTTTTTCGAAATTTTTTTGATGACGTCAGCACGAAAATTGATGACGTCAGCAGCAGATTGATGATGTCATCAAGCGAAAAACTGGACCTGTCCATTTGGATGCTATGGATGTTTTAGCGCTGGATTCTGTATATCAGACCTGATTAGGGAAGGGCTGCGCGGCTCGCCGGCTCAACGCCTCCACGCCTGAATACTATTAACAGCTATTGGAATGATCTAAATTTAAGTTGGGGGCTGCCGTGCCTTCAGATGGTCAATTTGACATTGGATGTTGATGAAACACCAAATTAATGTACTGTTTCCTCTACGTTTTATTGGATTAAGCTTAAAAAAAAAAAGCATTTTGACATTGGATGTCAGCCATTGCACCCCCCAAATTCAAATTCTGGCTCCGCCCCTGCATCCAGCATCGGCGCCGCCGCGTCGCATTGACAGTGGGGCAATGGACCATCGACCAGAGACTCGAGACATTGACAGTGGGGCAATGGAACTTGTTCCTGAGCTTGTGGAAGTAGCGCATACCGACGTTGCCAAAAAACCCAGGATGGTACTTGTCGAAGAGGATCCGGGGCGTCGTATATGAAAACAAACCCTAATACTAATAGATCTTTTTCTCGCCACATTGGGGTTAGGGTCTTAGGGAGGAGGAGAAAGGGGGAATCGGGGAGGGGGAACGATGCTAACCAGGCGTCTCATTAATAGGGCAATTGATTTATTTGAGCATTTCTTCCAAAATTTTACTTCATTTTATTTACAAACTTTAATTTACACCTCTATAACAAAATGACTTCGTTTCTCTCTATTTTGTAGAGGTTTCAACTTTCAAGCCTCGAGTCAAAGTCAATTAACTAATGCTTCTAACTTAGCATGCATGTGACCAATCTAACAACAAAAATTTTAACATATCCTCCGGGTCTAAAAGAATTTTACAAGTATAATTATTGTTTCAATGTTTTCTATTAAAAAAATGTGTTGATATATACTTCAAACTAATTACAGAATTATACTCACTCTAATGTTTGCCCACTATATTACATGTTCTGGCTTCGCTTTTGCTCAACTTTGGGGGAAAAAAATGAATCATAATCTTTAATATTTGAGTCGTCTGGTTCATTTTCTTTATTTAATATATGATTCATTTTTCTTCGTAATTTTGTGGTATGCGCTAGATTTGTTATTCGGAACCCGTAAAATGATATTATCCATTCAATAAAAAAGTTGTAATCCTTAAACGGAATTTTTTTTATAATTTTATATTCAACAAATTTTTTATTTATATAAGTATTATTTTTGTGCTAAAGAACACAACGAGTTACACAATGTATTACTTTAAGAGTTACATTATATTGTGCTTTACACGCTTTAAACACGTTTTCTTTTTAATGAGAAGAGAGAAATATGATGGTACAAATGAGGATGACGATGATATGATATAACTAAAAAGAGCTCGAAGATATATATATATATATATATATATATATATATATATATATATATATAGAGTTTTGCTATGGTGAGTTGCAACTCACCAAAGGCTCCGTGAGTTGCGATCAAAATACATAAATCTAATTCAAAATGACCGATCCAAACCGTCTAATATGATCTCCCTATTGAAATCTCCATGCAGACCAAATTTTAAATTTTTTCAAAATTTTTAAGTATTTTTTTGAAAATTTAGAAAATCATTAATCTAATTAGTTCTGAACCGTTCAAAAACAGCAGTTTTTAAAAATCCGAAAAAAATACTTAACAATTTCAAAAAAATATAAAATTTGGTTTGCATGGTGATTTCAATAGAGAGATCACATTGGACGGTTTGGATCGGTCATTTTGAAGTAGATATATGAGTTTTGATCGCAACTCACGGAGGCTTTGGTGAGTTGCAACTCACCATAGCAAAACTCTCTATATATATTTTGGGCGGGGGGGGGGGGAGGGTTGACATAATTTACATTTATAATTTTAACACACTTTACGCTTCCGATATATCAATGTTTCAATGTTTGTGCCCATAAAAGATTCATAAATTAATACATGTTATGGATAGTTCATATTTCTAACACATCAAAAAGGTGCTTTTATAAGTAAAATAATAGAGATAATAAAATAAAATAAAATCTTTATTAGATAAATGAAAGAAATTGAACAATTTTTGCCGTAAAAACTCCTTCCTATATCAGAAATATTTCACGGTTGATGGAGTTTAGTGCTATCTAGCCTGCTTTTCTTACCAAATTAAAAATTCACATAATTAAGTGAACGTATATCTATCTGATATCAAAATCAAAATTTCAACATCCACCGTGCCAAGAAGAGACTTGAAATGGCAATGACAAAAGTCTTCAGTCCATGCTAAAATAATTATATAAAACTTTATGACAGCTTCAATAAAAATAATGCAACAAATGAGTAGCCTACTTTATGTCATTAAACTTCTGTTTTATGTGATTTTTTTTTCACAAGTTGTTTTAAACCAATATTAATTAACAGATCGAACTGTGTTTCTTACTTTTGTACTAAAATGAGCGATGACTTTATAAAGTCTTTATTGCTCCAAAAAATGGCTATGGATAAATTAAACCATTCAATTTACCGCTCATCTTCTCTATAATTTCACCAAGGTTGTATATTGTCATGACCTTAAAGAAAACAAAAGGATACTAAAATTCCGCTTTTTCTATGTAAATATGTAATAGATCGAATACCTAGCTAGCAAACCTTACATATATTAGATATATGCATTTTGAAGTAATAATTTTTATTAAGATATGTTAATTGCCTTTGACGCTTTTCATAACAGGTTAAAGAAGGTTTGGTTTCGTTGAGAACTATTTAATGCAACCTAAGTTCCAATAATTAATTCAACATTTACCTTTATAGTTTATATTTACTAAGCACGACTTTTTTTTTTCATAATGATTTTGCGGCACCTGGGTTAGTCTTAATTATATGGATGAATTTGTTAAGTAGGTTACTTATATATTCGATGATGCATATAACAACATTTCTATTTGATTAGAGAATTTTGAATTTTCAAATTTAATAATTGCCAAAATTGAATGTACAAGTTAAGAATAAGAGATGTTAGAACAATAGGTTCCGCATATAAGTCCTGCATATAAATACACATGGGGAGAAAAAATAACTAAGATTTAAGAATCACAACTGTTTTTATTCATACATGAATTGGAGTTCCAGTCTAAGGGAAGAGAGAAAAATAATCTCAGAAAGAATTATATTTACCAAAGAGTGACAATATGAAGTTGAGTTCCATACTTCCATTCACCGCAGATGCAAACGTCGTCATGTGTATGTTGATCATAACTGCAAACGCCCCCGGTTGACCGGCATGCCCCGCAAAAACCGTCGTTGTTTTCAGGAAGCGAAAATTAGGGCCTGAGACCATATGTCCATGCCCCAGGCCCAGGCGGGCGGAGCGGTGCCACACTGATGCGCTGCTGTACCCCTCACACTTCACGTGACAGATGTTTATCGACCTCACTGCCACCGGCTCCATAGCACAGCACTCGGGTGGGTTGCTGTTGCTATATGCTGAGCTTCTTTTTCCACAGCAAAAGATCCTAATCAGAATTTATAATATTTTTCATAAGGGAGAGTAGGGGTCATTATTGTTGAAAGTTGAAACTACAACATATTTTCCTTTTACCGTTGAATATTTTAAGTGATTAAATAGCACAAGTGGTCTCAAAATATCATCATTTCACTATTGCATCAATTTACATCAATGGTATTCAAAAATGTATTTGTGGTGGACATTAGTATCCATGTCATCGTACGATCACTTACTGACATCATCGTAATATTATTAACATTATTTAATCATAGGACTAATCTTAAATACTTCAATTTCAAACCAGCCGTTTATTGTTCAATTATCTGTACAGTTCATTTTTCTCTCTGTGCGGATGGATCTCATCTCCTCCCTTCGTCTCCGCTAAAGTTCCGTACCCAGATTATGTTCGTCTCTCCTCATCGAATTCACATCCTCTACAGCCGACTGTCTTGGCTGTACCGTCCAGCCAAGCAATTTTTAAAAATTTTAAAATTCTAATGTTAAATCTAAACCGTTAATCTTGTTCAATTTTACGAGCGATGTATTTTTATATAAGTTTTATAAAATTTGGACTTGCTTTGATACTAGATCAAATGGTTAACTATCACTACACCACTTTTTATTTTTAAGACCTGTTATTTAAGAGTTTTTAAGACCGGTTTGGAAGAGGTGCTAATAATATGTGGTGTTAAAAATATATAAAAAACCGGTGTTAAAAAGGCGGTGCTAAAAATCAAACGTAATCTGATCACAAAAAGAAATCGCATCTTTAAGACCGGTTTTTTATAAAAAACCGGTCTTAAAAACAAAACAATAAGACCGGTTTTTTGTAAAAAACCGGTCTAATTTTTTTTTTTTTTTTTGCGAATTTTCTTATTATTAAGACCGGTTTTTAACTTAAAAAACCGGTCTTAATACTATTTTTAAGACCTGTTTTTAGTTAAAAACCGGTCTTAATAATTAATAATTAAAAAAAAAAATTTTTTTTGGGCTAGCCCCATTTTTGCTAGCCATAATATTCATGTAATATTCAAATACACAGCAATCATGCATTTATATACCACATATCACATAATCATCAAAACAAAAAACAGCAATTATAAATATATCAATATTCATAAAAATTATAATTATCTAACAAGATAATTATATGCACAATTTATCCAAAAATTTCTCCAACACAAATATATGCACAATTTATCCAAAAATATATACACAATTCATTCCGCTAACCATTTTAATAAAAATTACCTCAAAGGAGGCAGTGGAGAGAGGCGGTAGTCGAGGGAGAGGTGCAGTCGAGAGAGGAGGAGCGGTTTCGGACTTAAAGAGGAGGCGGAGAGAGGAGGAGAGGGGTTTCGGATTCGGATTTAGAGAGGAGGTGTGAGAGGAGGTGAGGTGTGAGAGAAGGAGAGGGGTGTCAGACGGGGCAAAAGGCGGCTCCGGTGACAGAGAGGCGGAGAAGCTCGGTTAGGCGGAAAAGGGCAGTAGAGAGAGTAAAGAGAAGAGATTTTCGGACTTAGAGAAGAAGAAAGGAGAGGAGAGGAGGGGAGTTAAAAAGAAAAATCTGTCAATTTTTAAGACCGGTTTTTTATAAAAAACCGGTCTTAAAAAGTCATCGGAAAAAAGAAAAAAATTCAATTTTTACTAGGATCGGTTTTTTATAAAAAACCGGTCTTAAAAATCATACTTTTTAAGACCGGTTTTCTATAAAAAACCGGTTTTAAAAAATCACCGGAAAAAAGAAAAATTCAATTTTTTTTAGGACCGGTTTTTTATAAAAAACCGGTCCTAATAAAAACTGAATTTTCGGCTTATTTTGTGATCTCATTAGGACCGGTTTTTATAAAAAACCGATCTTACAAAGTATGTTTTTAAGACCGGTTTTTTATAAAAACCGGTCTTAAAAAAAACAGCAATTTCGGTTTATTTTTGAGAATTTTGATAGGACCGGTTTTTTTAAAAAAACCGGTCTTAAAAAAAATTCTGACAATTTCGAAATTGCCACTGAATATTTTTAGAACCGGATTTTTTAAAAACCGGTCTTATTGTGGCGGTGCTAAAAATGTTTTCTGGTGTAGTGTATCACTGATTAATTCTAATACGTTCATAATTTGATCATTTAATCAAGTATCAAATCGACTCCAAATTTTGTAAAACTTATATAAAAATGCATCGCCCGTAAATTTGAATAAAATCAACTGTTTGGATTTAATATTTGAATTTTAAAATTTTTAAATATTTAAAAAAACCATCTTGGCTGGACGGTACAGCCAAGCTCCTCGGCTGTAGAGGATGCGGATCCTCTCTTCATCTGCTTCTTTGTGGTGCTTATTTCTTCTTCCTTCTGTTCCTTCTTCATGTTCGCGCTGGGCTCCACTATCTCCATCGTGCCACACAAAATGAGGCATCCCTTTTCTACACTTTCTCCACTCTCCACTTTCGCGAAGGTTCGTCTAGCGCGAATCTGGGGTTTTCTCCGTTTCTCCACTTATTCCCTTTTCACATCTCGAGCTGTTCCTTACTTCCTCCTACTTCCTTCTTGCTTCGCTGGATCTAGGGTTTTTTCTCCACTTCCCTCGACTGAACAAGGAAAAGCTGAGAGAGGTAGTGGAGCGACGAGAGGTTGTGCTTGACTATTCCGATCGGCGATCACGTGCTGTAGATTCGAACAATCTCAGCCTAAGGAGATCCTAATAGGTGGTCTCTGTCCCTCTCTCTTTCTCTCTCTCTAAGCAGTGCTTTCTCTTTGAGCAGTGCTTTCTCTCTACAGATAAATGCTTTGTTTGATCAATTTGTGTGTTTTCTGTTAAGGATTTCTGTGTTTTCTGGATTAGCTGGATTGGCTGATTTATGGTATAATATCGGACTTAGATGACACCACTTACAGCTAGCCAATCTTAAAATCTCTATGCTATTTTTTACTGCTTTGCTTTTTTTTTTTTTATCACTTCGAAAAGGGATGATGTAATCAATTGGTAACGAACTCAGGTGGTTAAGGATATTAAATTAAATCTGATTATTCATTCTCACTGCAGGCTTAGGATTTTATTTTTCAATTCTTTATTATAAAATTACTTGATAGGTTAAAAGTTAGCTTGGTATTTTTACCTTTTTCTTTTGTCATTTCTTTACTTTTCAACAGATGTGTCCTTTGGCGCTACTTGAAAAGAAGAAAAATTGAGCTAAGCACCATTTGAGTATTCAGCTTGAGGTGTGTCAATTTTTTGTCCGATTGAGTTTTTACAAATAGCATTTGGTCATTTTGTTTCATTCTTGCAAATGAAGGAAATAATATTTTCGTTTAACAAACATTGCAAATTAGTTTGACCTTTTCTATCATTTTCTTACCCATTTTGCAGTTGATTCATCTCGTGATTTAAAATCTGTGTAAAATTGATTTAGCGAATTTAATAAACATTTTCTGGTATCCAAATTGAATTGACTTGATTAAATTCATTGTGGTACAGTATCTATGCACGACGTATCCAAATTGTGGTACAAAATAGTTTGTAACTTCTGCCACAGGATATCACTGATGATTTCATCGCCAATATTTAAGAATGTGAATTAAGATTCGATTTAATTTCTTAATTTTAGATCTCTCTTTTAGAAATATGGCTCAAATAATAATGTTGCTGAATATGGATTCTATTACTTCAAGTTTGTCTGACTACTGTTGTGGCTAGAATTGGGTGTAATAAGAGTCTAATTGAGTTAAGACACATTAGTCGTTGGAGTTAATTTATGTTGTTATTCACTTTTGAAAGGTACACAAAGGATTTTTACACTTTTGCTCTATTCATTCTCTGATCCTGATTGAGATTTAAAAGTCCATACTGTACCAGTTAAGTGTAAACATGCCATTTTAAATAGGTTTGACAATTTCGGTTATTTACAGTTTGGCATTCTTTAACTACTAAAAAGTTCTATATAGCTAAAGTATATGGCCATACGGATATTTTATTTTATGTTTTGCAGAGCATTAATAATAGCTTATGGATTGATTGAGCTATCGAATTGGTGAAGGAGGAGCACAGGAAAATGAATTAAGAAGCGAGATAAGTTAGTTTCTATATCTTAACAAGTTTTCTGTTGTCAACCTGTTTCTCTCTTGCTCAGTTCTTATTTTAATTTGTCTTGCAATTTTGGTAGAAGAAAGCAGCAAACTTTACAATTAGAAAAAAATATGAGCTAATTGGAGGTTTCACACAGTAATTGATGTTAGCCTCATACCTTTCTCTTATTCATTCTGATAATTTAGATTTGCAAGATGCATGTGCAGTTAGAGTAGCCATTTGAATAGTTTAAAGAAAATAGAAAATGACACACTCGAATCTTTATTTTTGTTCTGCATTAATGTATTTCTAAAATATCCTTTAGGCTTCCCATATAGAGCTCACAAAAGGAATTTATTTCTTTTGTCTTTTACTCACAAAAGAATCAAACTTAGCTGAAAATGAAAAAATCAGACAGCTGGAATAGAATGTAATTGGACAGTATTTTTGTTGCTAAGTTTCTCTTTTTCATTTTCAGCTAAGTGTCTTTTCTTTCGTCTTTTTTGCTATTTCTGCTTTTGTCGCTAAACTTTAGTTGTTTGATACTTTGATTTCTATGTGTCAGCTATCATGGATGAAAAGAGAAGGATCCAAGTTAATTGACTCTGCTATAAATGAATCCTCGCAGCGTAGGATCTCTAGACTCCTTTTCAGGCGAGTACTGGTCTTCTCCTTTGTCTATCTCAACCATAAAAAAATTCTGCGTGTTTGCAATGAGGATTTTATTCTTTCTAGGATTTTTTGTATTGACTGATAGGTGTAATCAGGGAATACAGATATTTCCTCTGATATCAAAATTAATAGGTGAATTCATAATTGATAAAAGTTCTTCGTGAAATTTATTGACGGCAATAGGGTAAATTTGAATTGACAAAATGTGTTAGAACAATTTGTAAATTAGTCTGGATGCTGGTGAAAAGAAAATCAGATATTTGGTGGTTTCATGAGGTTATTGGAGAAAATGCAAGGTGAAAGAGGACATTAGATGTCATGTCCCGGTTCATAATTTTTGGATTTTGTAATAATTTGAGGAAAAATAGAAAGTGTATGATTAAATTCTTGGCTGCTGCCTTTTGATTTAATGAATGAGGATAGTACGATATTGGAAGCTTATATGACATTAAATGAGGATATTATGATGTTAGAGGCAGGTAGAGCATCTTTTCTGATATTGTTGTTTTCTTTTTGTTCTTATAGATCCTTATTTTATGAAGTGATTTTGATCATTATCTTTGCTTTATTTTTTGCAGCTATATACATTCAACCAACCATGAACATTGTTATACCGATCTTGCAACTCACTAGCAGAATTGAAGGTATCGTTAAAGAGTATTCAATATTTGACAGGATTGTAATTCTCTTGCTCTTCTTTTACCTTAACACTTCAATCTGTCAGAATTTTCCAGCCTATGTATGAATTTATTTTTAACAAATCAGTTCTGTTAATGGACCGTGTAGAAGAGTGAGTTAAAACAATTCTTTCTTAAAACAATTTAGTTTGTCAAAAGAATTTTGGAGGCTTCACTAGTACTGTACCTACACTTTATGACCTTGCCTGTGATAAAATATGACTACAAAAACTTAACTAATGTTTATATTTTGACATCTATAGATTGATTTAGGGATAAGTTTGTTGTTGTTGGCAGGTTTCCACTTTTAGTGGGTTTTTCTCCAACTTGATTGAGGGGGGATAGTAATTCTTATGAGATTTAGTTTTTTTTTTTCTCGTTCCTTTCGAACCTCATAAGATTGCTACGGAAGAGAGATAAAGCACGAAAGGAAGCAACAGTCAGGGTTATGCGGATTCGCTCTCTCCATATTGATATGCCAATTATCATGACTTCATGGATGTGTATTATTCTGCGGGAAACAATAAGGCGACACACGAGAAGTATAGCATCAAAAGGACATCTCGAGTGGAGTTAATCAGGTTGGACTTATTTCCTCTGAACCTCTCTCCTCCTATATCTTAACTTAACTAAAATCACAATTTTTTCCTTTGCAGCTTTAAATTTCCTGCAATCTTTCTTACAATGCTTTAGATGTATATCTTTTGGTGAGTAATGCTCTTATGTTAGTCCCTCTTATAATCTAATTTAATTCAGGTTATGAATGAACTGATTGGATATTAAAACCATCATGGTAAATATAACAATCCCTTTAAAAAGTATGACTGTTGGGGCTTTTTATCAAATATTACTTCTTTCAAGGGGAACAAAAACAAAATTCATCTCACTACATTAATTAAAGGTGAGTGTAAAGCCACTAAATAAAAAACAATGTCAGAAAGCGTAGTCAGTCACAATTGCTTTAAAGAAGTTAATTAGTCAAACTGTGATTATTTTGCTCCATTAGTTTATTCTTATTGCAGCTCAAATTTTTTATGCAGCTTTAATAACTTTTGTTAAAAATGAATCATACTTAATACTCCCAATTTTACCCCCGAGTCTATTACTGTTATTTTCTTATATAATATCCATTTCCTTGGTGAAAATTTAAGTGCATCTAAAATAACATAACAAGGAAAATTTCATTAAGGAAACCTTGAGGACCTTTAATTTTGAGCTGGGTACTTTTACATGTTTCGTCGCAGGTGAGTTAGGATATAAATCATAACAATTGGTGCCTCCTATTTATATTATATTATGAATTTTTTTTTTTGTCTTTTCTTCATTATATTCTGTATCTGCTCTAAAACTAATATCATATTGACTAATAAGATTCAAGGGAAGCTTCGCGCAAAATTAATAGAAGCTCTGCCATCGGCTAATAACAGAATAGGTAATGTATGGGAGATGAATTTTCTTTTGTTGATACTTGCAAAAAAACTGTTCATTTCTGTGTCAATTGCGCTATTTGGAAGCTATTTATTTATAATCAGATGCATCATATGCGGCTGGTACAATAACAAAATATTTATTACCATTATTTTCAGCTGACATGATGGCAGAATCTGTCATCTTTGATGATTAGAGATAACTGCTAGAGTGCTAGGCTATTTTGAGTACGTACAAATTTTTTTGGATTTTATATATTAATTTGTCGCTTTATATATAATATGGGATTGTTCAGTATTGCTAGCTTTATAGCCTTGGTTGAATTAGCTTCTTTTCGTCATCGCTTTATTAAATAAATATTACCATATTCTGAATAATAATAGAGAGTTAGAAAAGTTCACGTATGTTGCAAATTGTTCCTTATAGATGTATAGAATAGCAATATCAACTTACATACATTGTTTGTAGGCTGTATACCTTGAGAAACATACATTGTTCCTATAAAATTTATTGGTGCCATTTTTTGAATGAGACTAGATCTATTGGAGTCACTTAACTTCCATGCAAGAATGCATCGTAAACATTTTTATTAAGAAGCCTTAGAACTTTTTTTTTTTATTGTTGTAGAGATAAACATGGCACCCAAACATCAACTCATCGCGACAAAGAAAACTTGAATCTTCATCTATATAATTTCTATATTTTATTTGACAACCACATATCTGGACAAAATGAACAAATTTTGTAATAGATTTAGCTACCTTTCACCTTTTACGTACATACTATCGATACTATTTTTCCTAATTATGCTAGGTTAATGTTTGAAAGTTTGCTCGATATTGCTTAGTAATAATTCTCACTTCTGTCCATTGTTTTTTTTTCCAAGTGGGTTACCACTGTTTAGCTGTTATCACTTTAAGAATTTGCACTTAATAATAATTGTTTGATTGTTTTTTCATAGAGCTCTTTTTTTTGTAAACCATGGATCATGATCATAGTAATATCTTAGGTACAACTTACATAGCGCGAAGCGCGATGCGATAGCTAGTTTGATAAAATTTTAAATCTAGGAATGACAAAGAAAATTTGGAAGTTAAGACCACAAACATTGGAAAATCAGGATTTAACTCGTGGATCGATTGATCAGCTAATTGACTCAATATGTACCTGATACCAGCACCATCACAAGCTGGACAGCGATAGTACTCGTCACAGCTCATGCCGGCAAAGTTGCTCCGGCAAGGCAGGTGTTTATATGGAAATCCTTGGAAGAGTGGTGAACCGGAGCGGCAGCCAAGCAACATGAAGGTGTTGTCTCGGTCTGGTTGCAAGGACACGGCTCGCCATGGCTTTATCACGGCCTTTTGGTGACCGGTCAAGGGTGTAGCAGTCTGACATTGCTGGGTCATTTAGCGCTATTCCATGGTATGCGTAGTCTATGTCCAAAACCTGGTTCGAGCCAGAAGGAATGTGCATCATCAGAACATCATTTACACAGAAGAAGAGATTACAAAATCCTTCGTGGCCGCATTCTGGCCGGAGTGCAAACTGGTAGTCAATTGTCAGATTGCCACAGTATGAGCGGCATGCGGTGAGAGGGACTCTGGTTGAAGCAAATTTGAAGATGGCAAGGTGAAACAAAGTTATTATTATTAGCGATAGATGATGGAACATATTCATGATCGTGATGCAATGTGATAGCTAGATCCTGTTTCTTATTGAGCATTGAGAGAGATGATAGAGGTTAAACCAGTTCACTATGATTTTGGTTCTTTTTTGCTTTCTCTGTAATTAGCGCCTCATGCTGCCACTATAGCATCTAAAAGAATATCTGACCCCATTGTTTCCTCTGAAATAAGAAAGGATAACTTATCTCAAGCCAAAAAAAAAAAAAAAATGAAATCTGATGTTATTATCTTGTGAAATAAAATTTATTTTTAATCAGTAAAAATAATTAGTTAAAGGGCAAAATGTCAGATACTGCCAAGAATAGATGGCACCGATAAATTTAACAGTACAAAATGCAGATAAACATTAAATTTAGATTAATAGTTTTTTCACAGACGCTTCATGTGTAATGATTCCATGAAAAAATGCTACTTAAAATTTTTGCAAATAAGATATTTTATTGGTGCTATCTATCAATAGTAGGCAAACTATATCTTGTCCACGGTTATACCTGTATTTTTTCGATCTGCTTACAACTGACACCCAAGAACCTGTTATTGAAGTGAAATGTTATTTTTTTAATATTTGTGCCTGGTTCCAAATCAAAAGATTTCTGAGAAAAGTAAAGCTAAGGTTAATTACTTAATTTAGTCATTTTTTGTTTGCCATGAGCTTTTGATGCTAGCTATCATCAGAGTGTTATTATTAGTATAGCCAAGTGGCAGCCTGGGGAGAATTCAGAAAGGAAAATTATGCCCATAAAAAAAAATCTCGGCATAACTTACAAAAATGAGGGTGTATACTATTTTATATCATTATCAATTTTTTTTCTGGGTACTGGAGGTGTGTGATGTACAATTGTTGTACATATTATAGAGTAACTGAGGTGCGTTTAGGGAGCAAGCCAGTAGTTTCAGCAGAGACGGGAAGTACTGTTGACAACCCAACCTGGACGTCTCCCTTATCATTCATTTTAATAGTCAAATAGCTGCTAGTAAGTATGACCTAACAGAAGGTGATTCAGCTAATTTTGCATATGCCATTATTGCTTGCCTGTGCAGGCTTGATGACACTGTATCCACTGAGCTCATCTCCTAGCACCACCAGAAAACAGTAAATACCAAGTCAGAACAAACACCACCCGACAATGAGTGCATGTGTGTGATTCCAGATTTTTTGATGGTTCACGTGCAAAACTATTATTCTTTCATTTTTCTTGTTTTGTTTAAAACAGAAAATCAGGCTAGCTTTACATGATACCTTGGTTGTTTTCATCTTCAAGTCATCACCGACATCAGATTTCACAACTTCAGAGTCAGTATTTCCACCTAGCAAAAGCATCCCAGAATATTGTTGGCAGGGTTAGCAAACATAAATACAACCGAAGTTAACAATTGTTAACAAATGGAAATGCATAGAAAATAAAATCTAAGCTCAATCCAATTGATACCATTAATTGTTTTGAGCAACAGGCTCACTTCGATCAAGGTGCCTCATCGTGGAGATGGGTTAATCATTGATATACTTCTGATATCATGACGACTTGCCTCTAATTGAGCCATTGTATCTGTAATTCCTTATGGACCTTTAAACATAAAAATATAGCGTGCATGATCAGAAGTCTAAGTTAAAGTGGTTTTATCAGAAAATGATTCGGGATGTATACAAATTAAATGTTGTTTACAGCACAAAAGGAGCACAAGAAACTAGCCTTAGAAGCCTGAGTGAGATTGCTGCATCTGCATGATGGTATCAAAGTGGCCACACGCCACTTGAACATAAGCAATTGCTCTAGAGTCTAGATCCCAGCTATTTTTGTTATTTTTGGTAGATCTTTAAGGCCTGAATATTTTCACCAACAACAGCAATGACAATAATAAGATAACAAAGCTTATTTATGACTGGTAATGTAACACTCAGAGATGCTTTGCACAATTTGTGTTGTTTGATCAGAGCAGTCTGCTCAATCTATGTAGACGGTTTAAAAGAGAGAATATTTGTGTTGTACTGTGTGTCTTAAAAGAGGAGAGTATATCATCAACAAAAATAAAATAAATAAAGAAGAGAGTTAATAAGGGGACCTTTGTAATTCAAAGGTGGAAAAAAATATCTGATAAGGAAGAGGTGGCAACAAATGCAAAGCAAGTTTTGTTTCGTTTTTCTTTTCTGTCAACCTGAGAATCAGATACCTAAGGAACCTCTAACACCTAATTAGTAACACTGAATTAAAGCACATGGTACTCCTGGGTTACTTTTTACCTCCAGTTTTCTTTCCCCTCTACACACACTCCTTTGTTGTGGCCGGTATATGAAACATGCAGAGAAGAACCTATTGGTTTTTTCTAGTAGTGTCGCTAGACAGCATGCGAAATGTACATACATTTACTTTTTGTTTTTTTTAACAATTAGCTCCATTATGATAAAATTATACTGTTGAAATATTCTTCTTTCTTTTTCCTTTTCCTCTTTGCTAGTATTATATATTATAATCCGATAAGGAGCTTCAAATTTTCATGGAAATTGTCAAATGTTTATTGGGCTCATATGAAGATGCTTTTGTCCAGTACTCCAGTATTATGCAGGGTGAATTAATAGCTGCTACGTCTTTTTAGATGCTTTGCTTGAGTCTTTTATTACTTGGTGTATATATAACATTAACATTGTTGCAACATTAATAACAGCAAACGAAAAAAAAAAAAAGACTTCTAAATAAAGAAATAAAGGTTCTAGACATATACATATGACATTATTGTTTCATAAACAACAATAAACTTAAAAATGAATGAAACGAACTTCTAAAGCTAACTAATACTTTTTATTTCATCCAACACAATTGAAGCGAACTGCTGGCTCTCAATATAGTCTGACTACCAATGTGATGTCCATTTATTCAATCTGCATTGTCGATAACAAACGCATTCGACTAGAAAAACTCTGCATATCCCAATATTAGAAACAAAAAGAATAGAGAATTATAATTGGCCTTGACACCTCAGAAAGAGCATGCTCATCCTTTGCATAAAGGTTATGAAAGAAGCTGCTGAGCAGTCATACGGTGCTATAACAAGCTAGATCCATACGGTGCATTCTGGTTCTGATAAGTCAATGTCACCACTTTTTCTATTTGATCCACATCTTTTTGTCAATCATATTCAGGCCATTACAAATTGCGACTCTCACAAAGTTGTGTATATACTTAATGACACCCAAAGGCAAATTTCATATTTCTTTGCTCATAGACTTGACAACAAAAGAAAAGAGGGGATTCCTATCTTTATTCACTTAATTAATACAACAGAAACCTAACCATGTAGAAAAGGGCACAGACGAGAAATTCTTCACACAATCAACCATTTGTCAAGAAATAGAAGGGCATAGACAGGCAATTTAAATTGAATCACTACTAAGTACTAACACTGTACATCATTATTCCTAAGTAGAAGAAACGACGCAGAAATGTACAAATAATATATCCCTACAGAATATTAAATTGTGTAACGGGTCTGCCGCTTGCATATTTCTAGGTCTTACAGGAATAGTTACAGAGCGACGAGCCGCAGAAACTTTTACAAATTCGCTCAAACTAATAGAAATGGACGCCTACGATTGCCGTGTCGGTGTCGGTGTCAGTGCCGGCGTGCCCGAAACGCACAACGAAAAAAAATATTTAGACACCCGACTTTTAATTAATGTATACTATAGAACTAGAACTCTAGAATTAATATGGACGATGGCCGTTAATTAATTATTAAAACTATAGAATTAATATGACCGATGGCTTTTAATCACACCTCTTTCCTTTCCTTTCTTAAGGTCCTGCCATAGTAATAATAATAAACTATAAAAATAAAAAAAAAGAAAAGAAAAGAAAAGAAAAATTAACTAGTGCGCGGAGTTCCTAAACTAAGGCAGTATATTTAGCATTCCAAGATGCAGATTACTTCTTGTACCAGTTCTTGTAAACTCACTTGACAATATATGAAAATCCATTATTTACAATTCAATTACTCTTAGTACTTCCTCTCTTTCATTATCTCTTCATAAACTTGTATATATACATATATCCTTCTCTCTGAATCTCTACTCGTACTAGTCATGGAGAAAACCATCTCATCCCTGGGAGATGCCCACAATAGGTATAGAGAAGCTCTGGCAGCAATGCTTGATGAGTTCCACAATGACGGCAGCTACTGTATCCAAGAGTCGGCTGTGCTGAATCTCTGCGGACACCATGAGCGCTTCCTCTTGGCTCTCAAATATTATGAGGCTGACCCCAGTGCAGGACAGGAGGTCGCACTGCGACAAGATACAGCTTCTCATTCGAGGGATTCTTTGGTGCTGTCATCAAAAGGGCAGGGAGATGAGGCCCACACGTCAGGTCTTCTTGGGGCAGCAGCTGGGAAGGCTTTGGCTGATCTTGATCTGAAAGAGACCGTGGGTAACGACAACACGCCGGCACCGGAAGAGGCAGCGGTGCATGAGCGCTTCCTCTCGGCTCCAAAAAGTTACAAGGCATCCCAGCTGGAGGCCGACCCCATTGCAGCAGAGGAGGTCGCACCGCTACAAGATACAGCTTCTCATTCGAGGGATTCCTTGGTGCTGTCATCAAAAGGGCAGGGAGATGAGGCCCACAAGTCAGGTCTTCTTGGGGCAGCAGCGGGGAAGGCTTTGGCTGATCTTGATCTGAAAGAGACCGTGGGTACCGACAACACGCCGGCACCGGAAGAGGCAGCGGTGCATGAGCGCTTCCTCTCGGCTCCAAAAAGTTACAAGGCATCCCAGCTGGAGGCTGACCCCATTGCAGCAGAGGAGGTCCCACCGCTACAAGATACATCTTCTCATTCGAGGGATTCCTTGGTGCTGTCATCAAAAGGGCAGGGAGATGAGGCCCACATGTCAGGTCTTCTTGGGGCAGCAGCTGGGAAGGCATTGGCTGATCTTGATCTGAAAGAGACCGTAGGTACCGACAACACGCCGGCACCGGAAGAGGCAGCGGTGCATGAGCGCTTCCTCTCGGCTCCAAAAAGTTACAAGGCATCCCAGCTGGAGGCTGACCCCATTGCAGCAGTGGAGGTCGCACCGCTACAGGATACATCTTCTCATTCAAGGGATTCCTTGGTGCTGTCATCAAAAGGGCAGGGAGATGAGGCCCACATGTCAGGTCTTCTTGGGGCAGCAGCTGGGAAGGCATTGGCTGATCTTGATCTGAAAGAGACCGTAGGTACCGACAACACGCCGGCACCGGAAGAGGCAGCGGTGCATGAGCGCTTCCTCTCGGCTCCAAAAAGTTACAAGGCATCCCAGCTGGAGGCCGACCCCATTGCAGCAGAGGAGGTCGCACCGCTACAAGATACAGCTTCTCATTCGAGGGATTCCTTGGTGCTGTCATCAAAAGGGCAGGGAGATGAGGCCCACATGTCAGGTCTTCTTGGAGCAGCAGCTGGGAAGGCTTTGGCTGATCTTGATCTGAAAGAGACCGTGGGTACCGACAACACGCCGGCACCGGAAGAGGCAGCGGTGCATGAGCGCTTCCTCTTGGCTCCAAAAAGTTACAAGGCATCCCAGCTGGAGGCTGACCCCATTGCAGCAGAGGAGGTCGCACCGCTACAAGATACAGCTTCTCATTCGAGGGATTCCTTGGTGCTGTCATCAAAAGGGCAGGGAGATGAGGCCCACATGTCAGGTCTTCTTGGAGCAGCAGCTGGGAAGGCTTTGGCTGATCTTGATCTGAAAGAGACCGTGGGTAATGACAACACGCCGGCACCAGAAGAGGCAGTTGTGCGCCAAATGGCTACATCGCAGGTACTGAAAACACGACCTTTGTCCCGTTTGTCGAGGACTCATGAAATTTTTGTAGTGGCGCCGTTAGTCCAAAATTAAGAAACCTGTTATTGTGTCACACGTGTCTTGATTGTCCTGTTTGTTGTTTTCTTGGAACCTGTTGAAATGTGAGATGTGCATTTGTCACTTAGTGAGATGATCTTTTGGATTTCATCGTCTTGTTTCTTATTTACTTGGGTTCTGTTGAAATGCCCGAAAGGAATTGGTGAGTTAGTGAGATGAGTTTCTAGTGGAATGGGTTTCTGGATTTGCTTTGTCTGAGGGTTGATGTTGCTTGAATCTTGTTTTCATGTTTCTTTCCTGATGTAATGTGTGGTCCACATAATATCTTGGATCATAAACTTGCATTAGGAAATAAATTGCAAATGTGTTTTTTACAAAGAAAAAATATATACTTCTCTCTCATTAAACCAGGTTACGACTGAGGTGCACACCACCTTGACTGATGAAAATTACAAGGAAAACAAAGAAACAGAAGAGCAACTTACAGAGCACAGAGACTGGGCCGACCTACCGACTGGAGTGATGGAAACAATTCTCCGTAAGATGGGCTTTCCGGATATGGTCATGAATGCAATCCAAGTATGCAAACCTTGGAGGCAATGCGCTCTAGAAGATCCTTCACAATGGAAAAACATTGATATGTCAGCAGAAGCATTTTTTGATAAGGCCATAGAGTTGAACCCAGAAAGCAGAGATCTAAAAAACCTAGTGCGAAACATGATGGTTATTGCTCTCGACAAGGGTCGAGAGCATGTTGAAAAATTGTGTTTATTTGGATGTTTTGACATTGACCTGATCAATCATATATCTCAAAGGTATAAGAAAGAAAATTTGTTTTTGACTTTTCTTAAAGAGATTTTATTGCTTATTAGCTTCACTGATACTATTCTTATCTAAAGGGCTTTAAACATGAAAAAGTTGACTCTGACTGGATGTCAATCACAAGAGTTTGGAACAAACCTGCAATATGCGGTAGCCCGATTTCATCGACTAGAGGAACTGGAACTCAAGCATTGTTCCATCGGCGCAGGAGATGTGATGGAAAGAATTCTTCCAGCTGCATACCAGTTGCAGATATTGAAACTAAGAAATGTGTACTGCACTGGCGACCCTGGGGAAAATGGAAAAGAAGTGAGACTAGGATTCCCAACTCAAGATATCTACATAATCCATCTCGAGTTACTTAACATTTTGTAAGTACAAAGCACCCCCCCCCCCCCTCCCCCCCCCTCAATGTGACAAAATAAAATTTGGTGCTTTTAAATTCTGACTTATCTCTACTATAAAATTTCACTTCTATTCTGCAGAACCACAAATGAGGAACTACTGGCTATACTAAAGAGGTGCCCAGGACTTCAACATCTGGACCTACGAGGCTCTGGAAGTTTAGAGGAAAAACATATAAAAGAAATTTGTTTGGATTTAAAGAGTGTAACGCTGGGTAATTTTATCCAATATTGTTAATTTACCTAGGACATAGCTGATTTTCTTTGATTGATATCAGTCTATGCATTTTATGTGTCATATTACATTGCTACAATCCTAGTTGCTATTTCTGAGTATCGGAATAGTGTGCTTGTGTAAAAGCCTAAAACTTTTAGCAAGTTGTAACATTTTATTTCTTGGTTAGATTCTATCAGAAAGTAAAAATATTAAAATACCATAATGGATTCTTAGTTTGGTCCTGTGGGATTAAAAACCAAAAGCCTAAGTCACCAACTAAACTATAAGATTAGCAACAGTACTATACTCACAACAATATACATAAAACATTGTTTATAATAGTTGATAATATCATATTCTTAAGAACTTAAGTTTAAAAAGGGAATAAACTCAAATTGAAATACTCCATCTAGTCTGATTTCAGATATTAACTTCCCTTGGTCTGCTAATTTGGTCAATTCCCAGGTCGGTTACCTTAAAGAAGTTCAATTTGGCCAAAAATGTTCCTTTTCTTTAAATTGAAGCCAATTAAATAGACAAACTGTACCTGTGGATATGTTGACAGAGTTGGCACCATCTCCGCCCGTCCCAACAATATCTACCACACCCTCGAGCCTCTGCACCTGTCGGCACCGATTAAACATTGCCCGAGCCAGCCCCACAATCTCTTGATAGGTCTCCCCTTTTGCTCGTAGAAGAACTCCTCTAGTAAAAGATCAACTCTTCTTCTGTCAGATCCACTCCTTCGATAAGTCCCTCTATTAACTACACCAATCAATGTTTTTTAGTTATTGAGGGACCCAATGTACATTTAATCAATTATTAATCATTTTCATTTTCATTTTTAATAAACAAAAACCAATTTCAGAAATTAAAATGGCAAAATGATAAGTACACATGCAATTTTATTAATCAAGATGCTACTGATTCTACTGCTTAGTTGTTGTAATAGAAGTGGTTTCTGATGTGTTTAGTTTATGTCATCTTTATTGTCCTCTAGTTAGAGTTTGTTTGCTGAATGTTGATAGTTTGGTGGATTTAGGAGTTGATGGTTTCGCTGAATGTTGGTAGTTTGGTTTTTACTTTTTTCTGGATGATTTTGTATCTAGGGCTTCTGGCTCTTGAATACTTTTTCTTTTCTTAATATTAGGTCCCTACCTTTGGGGTACTTTTGATAAAAAAAAAAATTATTAATCAAGATCAAGTGTAAGCTCCAAAATCGTTGAATTAAAATAGACAACTGTACCTGTGGAGATCAATGTTGACAGTGTTGACGGTGTCGGCACCATCTCCACCCGTCCCAACAATATCTACCACGCCCTCGAGCCTCTGCACCGGTCGGCACCGTTTAAACATTGCCCGAGCCAGCCCCACAATCTCTTGATAGATCTCCCCTTTTGCTCGTAGAAGAACTTAAAAATGCACTAATGAGAGACTTTCTGCTCCTCTAGTAAAAAATCAACTGATGCCTCTTCTTCTGTCAGATCCACTCCTTCTATTAACTACACCAATCAATGTTGTGAGTAGCACTCAGCTGTGAGCCAGCAACGAAACTATCATCACTTCTTCTCTCTTGCTCTATCTAGATAAGCAAAGAGTCCATATCATTACTCCCCATATCTTCTACCACTCCTCCAGGAGTTGTTTTTCTTCCTGTAAATGGATGTGGGGTATACATCTGGCTATCTCTCTCAGCCTGCTGAAAGATAACCTCAATAGAGCCAGGTATGACCCTATTGGCTGTACTCACCCTGGTCTGCTTTGACCTGTTTGATTGAATTGAGATCTGCTGCTCTTTGGGTACACTGGTATCCCTCTAGTGCACAAAACTGATGATCAGTTGTTCTGGTGTCCCATGTTGAGTATCATTTGGTTCTGGAGTACCATGCCGGTCATCAGTTTGCATGTTGTCGGTACTTTTACCAGCTCCCATGCCACTGTTGGGGGTTGTGGGCCTGGTTGAGAAGCATTTCTAGCATTGAAGTTCGGGGTTGGATTTCTAGGGCTACCACCATCCCTACCTCCATTTCTAGAGGTGGAGGAGGGGGAGGAGGAGCACCCCAAGCCCCCTATTACCACCTTCATGTTGATATTCCTCCAGCTCCATAACTATTTCATACCGTTCAATGAAACCCCCTTGGTCAGTGTAAGTTATCCAGCTCCAAGGAGGGATCTGCTTCGCATCACATAATCCAACTCTAACTCTGGCACATCTAAAATCCATGTGTCTAGCTATCTTGTCATCTAACTCCATTACCAAAGCTCCAAACTCCTTGAATAAATGCTGAAACTCACTGAAGTGCCAAAGTTTAATAGGGAAGTTCTTACCCACAAAGAGAGAAGTCTAGTATCCTCAGCAATCGCTGGATCCCAAGCTCTAACTCTGACTTCCTTATTCTCCAGACATAGGCTCTGTTGAGCAAGGGCATAGGCATGCCAGTGTGGATCAGGCGCCTCTATCTCCAATCTTCAAAAGGTCGAACTACCCAGTTACAATCAGATCTGAGCAGCTTTAGTAACTAAGCTACTCTCTCAGGATCCAAGCCTGCCTCATCAATCAGCACAATGCTCCTGCGAAAGGCCTTCTCAAGTTCTGTGATGGCTTGGTTAGCATGGAAACTTGGAACTATGTGAGGCTTCTCCATGTGTCTGTCGAATTGTTGTTTGTGAGATCTGCTAGGATTAGCGGTTGATTTGGTATTAGATTTCTGAGTAGTAATCGGAATTGTGCGACACCGAAAAGGAGCGATGGCCCAATCGATTGCACACTGAAAGGAGCGATGGTGAGCAAGATGACCTTGCTCAGTGCAGCAAAAGCAAATTGGGTTTTTTGGAGAAGAAGAAGCTCTAAGCTGTCACAACTTCTCTTTAATTCGTTTACTGCGCTCCTCTCTAATTGATGTAGAACCGGATCCATCCAGTCTTCGCCAATAGTGTTGTCGCGTAGCTCCTATAGTAGATCTCACCTCCATCCGCCATTGCTGAAAAGCTCGATCATGCTCTGATTAAAAAAAAAAAAAACAGAGAGAGGGTTAGATTGTGTTAACAAGTAAATATCATAGGATTTTCTGTAAAAACGAGAGAAAAAAATTGAAGTATTAGAGAATTTTTAGGAATTTTGTCGCTAAAACCGCCTACAACAGAGGCACGTGCTCACTTGCTCATCACTTGGGATTCATCAATTTATTCCAGGTTGTGTTAGAAAGGAAAAATTATCATAGATAGAAACATGACTGTTTCAAGAATTAATTTGAAGTCCAAGGCTCAAGCCTCATATTTTATTTTAATTTTAATTTATTTTTTATTTCTGGGCATCTTCTTTTATTTGGTCAATTCCCAGGTCGGTTACCTAAAAGAAGTTCAATTTGGCCAAAAATGTTCCTTTTCTTTAAATCGAAGCCAATTAAATAGACAAACTGTACCTGTGGATATGTTGACAGTGTCGGCACCATCTCCACCCGTCCCAACAATATCTACCACACCCTCGAGCCTCTGCACCTGTCGGCACCGTTTAAACATTGCCCGAACCAGCCCCACAATCTCTTGATAGGTCTCCCTTTTTGCTCGTAGAAGAACTAAAAATGCACTAATGAGAGACTCGTTCTGCTCCTCTAGTAAAAGATCAACTGATGCCTTCGATAAGTCCCTCTATTAACTACACCAATCAATGTTTTTTTAGTTATTGAGGGACCCAATGTACATTTAATCATTTATTAATCATTTTCATTTTAATTTTTAATAAACAAAAACCAATTTCAGAAATTAAATGGTAAAAAGATAACTACACATGCAATTTTATTAATCAAGATCAAGTGTAAGCTCCAAAATCGTTGAATTAAAAATTGGGAGAAAAGTAAAAATCTAGTTAACATTGGTTATCTTGGTTGGTGCGATTAAAGAAATTTAAATTACCATTGTAAGAGTTGCATTATAAATCATGATTTTTCAAATACCACCAAAACTACCATTCTGACTGAACTGAAACATGTTGCATATTTTAAACATAAAATAATATCAGAAATATTTTAATAAAAAAAGCAAGAATCTTGTTTAAAGCTACTGCAGCCATTATATTTTTTTTGTTTTTGCCAGAATGCAAGTTCAGCACACAATGAAACGGTTAGAACAAGTCTCAGACTCGTTCATCTCAGAACAAAACCTAGGAGAATGAAACCTATACCTACATTCTGCCAAGCAAATAGTAATACACAAAAGTTAAATTTGCAGATTTAAAGCTAATTCAACCTAGATGTCAGTAAAACAAGAAGCTGCAACATTGGATCAAGAAATTTGAAGGGAAGTTAATTTACCTTCACAACATATTATCTTTCGGAAATTATGTAAATTATAAAAGGATAGAGACCTCTTGAAAAATGACTTCCCGTAATTTCTAAAGTTCTTCATTCTGTTATATGTCAACAAATTAACCCATGCCCCTAAGCTATCTCATTTTTTCACAAGCACAAATTAAAATAAAAATATAAAATCAAACTAAAAAAATTCTGGTTGTATTGCAAGTTTTCAACTTTTCATAAACCTATTACAATAAAGCCTTCAAAGCATGGCAAGGTCATGCAACTTACAGTAGTTTCAGGGAAGTAATATTCCCAACTTCATCAGGTATGCTTCCAGTAATAGTAGAGAGGCGTGTAAATACTCCATTAAATCACTACAAAATTGAAGTTTATAGGTTTGATTCTATGCAATATTACTAAGATTCTTTTAACTTACAAAATATTCATGTTGGATAAAGTTCCAGATAAGTTCATCTTTAGGAGCTGTCTGCAATAGATTAGTACATGAAAACTTCAGTGATGACTGCAACACTGGTCTTATATGAATTACAAATGTTCAGACTATGCATACAATAGAAAATAGATTATATGTCCGAACAGCAAGGCCACAAAAATTGACATTTTGTTTGACTTTCATAATTTTTATAATTATGAACAATTTCAGTTTGATTGTTTGGGTATTTGAAATTGCAATGTTATTTCAAAAAAATTATGGGTAAACATTTACTGCATACTCCAACAAACTTATTATGATATTCCAAAAATTAAAAGGTCATTGTAGAAAAAGGCGCCTAGACGGAAAACATAATAGGCAACATACCATACTGCACAAGCTGACTCAACTGATTTTCTGAGAAGTCAACAACTCAAACCAGATAAAACCCCAACCTGAGACCAAATAAACTGTAACCCAAATAACTTGTCTTTTTGCAGACCAAAAACCCCCAACATGCAAGTGACTTTGTTACAAGGGCATCAGGTTGTTACCTATAATACCTTTTTTGTCCAGTTCATCAAAGAAAGGATCAGGGATCACTTGGTGAGGGAGCAGTGTAGATACACACTTGAACTGTTTTAAGGAAATTCAAATTACCATTATAAGAGTTGCATTATAAATCATGATTTTTCAAATACCACCAAAACTACCATTCTGACTGAACTGAATAAACAGTGGAAATATTTGCTGCATATTTGTCAGGGATAGAAAAGCATTATTTTGCCAGGGATATTTTATAGTCAGTACAGACATTTCGTATTATAAAACAAAATGCAAAGAAAGAAAAAACATACCCTGGGGTGCTTATATTTGTCTCTAATGGCACCCAAGGAAGAACCTCTCTTATTCAATTGTAGCTCATGCAAGGCATATATGCTTCAACTCACTCGTCTTGTACCCACAGCATTTTATTCTGACAATTTCACAGAAAACTAAATTAGTGATCTAGAATTCCACAATTACTTTACATGGAAGTCCCTGAAATGAACTTTCTAAAACAAACAAAAATTTCATCAAAAATACACAAAATAGAAAAAGTACAAGTTACCCAAGGATGAGAAAGGCTGAATTCTTCGTTTATAAGCTATTAATAGATAAAGTAAACCAATTGGATTGTTGGGACTAAATTGAAATTCGAGAGAGAGAGAGAAGGAGAGAACCTGAGGATCTAGAGAAAGAGAGAGAGAGACGATGAACGGATGAAGGCAATTCGCTGTCGACCGTCGAGTTGTCGAGCGGAGCGGAGCCGTCGGAGCGAGGGTTCGAGTTCGAGCAGAGCCGTCGGAGCGAGAGTTCAGGCTCGAAGAAAGACTGAGGGTTCAATCAAGCAAGCAGTATAAAACGTATGGCTAGCACTAAGTCATGAGAGAGCAGTATAAAACGAATATCTAATTCCAGTTGTAGTTTTGTACCTAACGAACATTGCTACAATCCTAGTTGCTATTTCTGAGTATTGGAATAGTGTGCTTGTGTAAAAACCTAAACTTTTAGCATGCTGAAACAATTTATTTTCTTAGTTAAATTCTATCAGAAACTAAAAATATTAAAATACCATAATGGATTCTTAGTTTGGTCCTGTGGGATTGAAAACAAAAAGCCCAAGTCACCAACTAAACTATAAGATTAGCAACAGTACTATACTCACAACAATATACAAAAAAAAAAAGCATTGCTTAAAATAGTTGATAATATCATATTCTTAAGAACTTAAGTTTAAAAAGGGAATAAACTCAAATTGAAATACTCCATCTAGTCTGATTTCAGATATTAACTTCCCTTGGTCTGTTAATTTGGTCAATTCCCAGGTCGGTTACCTTAAAGAAGTTCAATTTGGCCAAAAATGTTCCTTTTCTTTAAATTGAAGCCAATTAAATAGACAAACTGTACCTGTGGATATGTTGACAGCGTTGGCACCATCTCCACCCGTCCCAACAATATCTACCACACCCTCGAGCCTCTGCACCTGTCGGCACCGATTAAACATTGCCCGAGCCAGCCCCACAATCTCTTGATAGGTCTCCCCTTTTGCTCGTAGAAGAACTCCTCTAGTAAAAGATCAACTCTTCTTCTGTCAGATCCACTCCTTCGATAAGTCCCTCTATTAACTACACCAATCAATGTTTTTTAGTTATTGAGGGACCCAATGTACATTTAATCATTAATTAATCATTTTCATTTTAATTTTTAATAATCAAAAACTAATTTCAGAAATTAAATGGCAAAAAGATAACTACACATGCAATTTTATTAATCAAGATCAAGTGTAAGCTCCTAAATTGTTGAATTAAAAATTGGGAGAAAAGTAAAAATCTAGTTAACATTGGTTATCTTGGTTGGTGCCATTAATTCAATAAGTGTTTATTTGAAGCCTTGCAACGAATTAAAGTAAGACTACAAATGATAATACTCTCTTTAATTGGAAGGTGCAAAACAATCTCAGTACGAAATTAACAACAAATAAATACACTCACATCTCTACCGGTGTATAACTTCAGCGCCTCCCTGCTCGCTAACAGAACAATAAATACACTCACATCAATGATCAGAAAGTTCTTCTGGGGGAAAAACACAAAACAGGTTTCTAGCTCCAATTAAATGGTCAAAAGCCACTAGAGACAAGGTGTAAGAGACCTACAGAAATTCAACGAAGCACTCATGCTGAAAGCTGTTTGGGCGGTAGCGAAGAACAAACCGACGACATGGGTGCAACTCATCCAAGCTAAATACTGCAAGGAAAAGGGATCATGGGCCACATCACAAAAAAAGAGGGTGGGTGCAGTGAACTATGGAAGGATATTAAGAACCTCAAAAACATCACGAAGGACTCAGTCCTTTGGGATATTCGTAATGGTGAGAATGTTCTAGCAAAATTCCAACCGTGGTACCCAATATGGGACAGACCAAATAGAAAAAAAAAAAAAAAAAAAAAAAAAAGCACCTTCTATACCTACAGTGGGCAAGTGTTTCGATGCGGAATTTACCTGTCCTCCAGAATTTCTTGAGAAATAAGCACTGTACTTCTATTCTGCAAAATGCTAAGAAACCCATTAGCCAATCAGAAATAGAAGAGAGATTAATCTGGAAATACTGACCTAATGGTTGTTACTCGACTAAGATTGGTTACAAAGTCCTCACCCAAAACCAGGTAGAAGCACAAGCTAGTGCAAATACAGACCAGATAGCATGGGAAAAGATTTGGAACAATAAAGAATTAATCCCGAAAGTCAAAAGTGTTCGTGTGGAGAACAGTACATGGGGGTCTTGTTACTACTGCCAAGGTACAAAAAATCTTCAAAACAGCTCACCAGTACCTGCCAGATATGGGGTGGCCCTGACGAAGATGATACCCATATACTTTTTTTGTCTGCCCCGTAGCTAGAGCCACCTGGTTCATCGCGGATTTAGCTATCAGAGCTGAACAATTGCCTGCATCCATTGCACAAATTATCAACACACTATCTGGTCAACTCAACCCCCAGACAATTCTGAACTATGTATGCAACAATATGTGGGGAAAACAATAATGTCATACCAGAGGAATGCAACATTATCTGGTCAAATTATCAACATTATGTGCAACACATATAATGAATGAGGTAAGCAAGCTTGTGAATGTTGCCCTCAGACACATCCCCATAAGAAAACAATTGCGACAGAGGATATACCATACCAGGTAGCAGTTAACTCAGAAATTGCGATTGTGGATGGGTCATGGGACTCATCAGGTGCATCCATCCATCAGGGATAGCTGCCATTTGTTATGGAATGGAGAATACCCTTACCCTTTACCCTCCAATGGACCATAAAGCAGCACACTATCTCCCACTCTGAAGTCTGAACTACAAGCAGTGCTCATGGCACTCAGACACATTAAAGTTGAAAAGACATACCAGATTGGCAGGCTGAAGGGGATTTTTGATGAGCTTCAGTCTATCCTGGGGCAGATGCAGATGTCAGAACCTTGCAAACTGGAGTACGTGGAACCGATCAAATACTCTAAATCTGTCCACAAATATGACCCAATAATCCGTTAATCAAAATCCCCAACGAATATCACTAAATTCATATTCATTCCCCTCAAGGCCTCAACAGTGTAGTGATGGAGAAGAGCTAATAATACCTGAGGAGGAGGAGGAAAAGGATAGCTATTCGGAGCCATTAACTCGTTTCTGGGTGGTACTGATCGGGAATAGACGGAGTGTGGCAGATCCATTGAAGCTCGATACCTCTTCAGTTCAGGCGGTCGACTGAGAAGGAAGAACATTTGTCAGACGATACGATCGATGAAGAAGGGACTTTTATTAGGCTTCTGAAGAAGAAGAAGAAGAAGAAGAAGAAGAGGATGGAAGCAATAAAGGATGATTAGCAGCCGCCAGCAGGAGCCTGAAGTTGAAGAGCACAATTAGATCTACATGGAGAGAGACTGAGAGACACAACGAAGAGGATGCGGAGCCCGAAATGTTTACATCCCCTCCAGGCCTCCAAGGCCCAAGCCTTATATTTTATTTTTATTTTAATTTAGGTCCAGAGCTGATATACAGAATCCAGCGCTAAAACATCCATAGCATCCAAATGGACAGGTCCAGTTTTTCGCTTGATGACATCATCAATCCGCGTGATGACATCATCAATCTTCTGCTGACGTCATCAATTTTCGTGCTGACGTCATCAAAAAAATTTCGAAAAAAAAAAATTTTCGAAATTTTTTTTTTGCGTGCTGACGTCATCAAATGGACGGAATTTTTTGTTCAGTTAGATGAGTCAAGGGATGGGTTAATTTGCTTAAGTGTTCAGATTGATGCAGTCGTAATATGAAGTTTTAAGTTTTTTGTGTTCAGTTAAACTCGATAAGGGATGAATTTAAAGTATTTATGTGTTCAGTTAGTTGCAGCAGAAATTTAATTTTGTAGTTTTTTGTGCTCAGCTTAACACGTTAAGGGATAAGTTAAATTGAGTTATGTGTTCAGTTAGATGCATCGGTAATATGACGATTTACTTCTGATATGACGTAAATATAAACATTTAAATCAACAAAACAAACACTTACAACAACAAAATGAAGAGACACAAATATTAATTAAATAAAGAAACAACATAAATAAAAAGAATAAACAAACCAAACACTTACAACAACAAAGTGAATATTTACAACAATAAACTGAACACATATACAAAAGAAATAATCAGCAACCAATTAAAACATTTTTGAATTCAAGCCACCTTCTTCCTCTTCCAAACAATTGAATCCAGCTACACGGAAACTGCTAGAAGCACTCATTATGCGGCTGAGAAACCAAGCCAACATGTGGGAAGCAAAACTGCCAATCAAGAATACAAGAATGAAATTAACAAACAAAAGAAGCAAAAAATACAAGAATGAATCTGACAAGAATAACAAGAATTTTCTATTTTGATAACTCGACTAAATTGAATCTGACAACAGAGGGAAAATACACTTTCAAGATCTAACAATGTCAAAGAAAATACACTTTCAAGATCTAACAATCTTTTTTCTGTCGAATCCTTATATAAGTGTTTCAATTGTTGTCTCAGGGCTTTCTAGGTATATCAAATCCCTCCAGTATTACTCCATTAACCCAAAACTATACGAATTAAGCTTAGGTATACACAATTTACTCCAAGGACGAGAATCACATCTCCATAGTTCATAAAATTTGGGGAGAAATGTAAAAAAAAGAAAAAGAAAAATCAGGATACACACCTCTTACAGAGATCTCGCTGGGGTTTGGCTGCGATTGAGCGCCGCAACTGATCCATCTCCGCGCAGATCGATTGGATCTGCGTTATATCCGTCTTGAAGAGGGGAAAGGTACGACGGGAAGCAGAGGAGGAGAAGAGCGCGTGGGCGTCGGAGGCACCATGGGGAAGATCTCCGGCGCAGTGGCGGAAGAAGGAGTGAATGAGGGAGAGTGAGGCGTGCCGCCACATCGAGTTCTCTTCGCCAATATTGTCGCCATCGCCAATTCCGGCGCAGTGGCGGAAGGAGGAGCGATGGAGAGGTCAGATCTGAAGCGATGGAGAGGAGAAGACGCGAGAGGAGAGGTCAGATCTGAAGCGGCTAGGGTTTCGAGAGAGAGAGAGTTTCAGTATTTATTTAGGTGCGATTTTTTAAATTACCAAATTGTCCCTGTTTTCACTGGACTCATCCAGTGGATTCTATGGATGCTAGTAATCTGGATGGTAGAGATCAATTCCCATTTAGGTCCGTTTATTTTTTATTTCTGGGCCTTTTCTTTTCATAATCATAAACCGGATTGCTTTTTTGCTTCTACTTGTAGTTGTAGTTGTAGTCTTGTAGTTGTAGAGTTGTAGTTGTTGCGCTAAACAATTCGGCTTTATCTAGAATCTAGTACTTGACTTGCTTTTATTTAATTAATCTTACATATCATATTCCACTAATTTATACGGCAATTGATTTATTTGAGCATTTCTTCCAAAATTTTACTTCATTTTATTTACAAACTTTATTTTACACCTCTATAACAAAATGACTTCGTTTCTCTCTATTTTGTAGAGGTTTCAACTTTCAAGCCTCTACTCAGAGTCAATTAACTAATGCTTCTAACTTAGCATGTGACCAATCTAACAACAAAAATTTTAACATATCCTCCGGGTCTAAAAGAATTTTTACAAGTATAATTATTGTTTCAATGTTTTCTATTAAAAAAATGTGTTGATATATACTTCAAACTAATTACAGAATTATACTCACTCTAATGTTTGCCCACTATATTACATGTTCTGGCTTCGCTTTTGCACAACTTTGGGGGAAAAAAAATGAATCATAATCTTTAATATTTGAGTCGTCTGGTTCATTTTCTTTATTTAATATATGATTCATTTTTCTTCGTAATTTTGTGGTATGCGCTAGATTTGTTATTCGGAACCCGTAAAATGATATTATCCATTCAATAAAAAAGTTGTAATCCTAAAACGGAATTTTCTTTATAATTTTATATTCAACAAATTTTTTATTTATATAAGTATTATTTTTGTGCTAAAGAACACAACGAGTTACACAATGTATTACTTTAAGAGTTACATTATATTGTGCTTTACACGCTTTAAACACGTTTTCTTTTTAATGAGAAGAGAGAAATATGATGGTACAAATGAGGATGACGATGATATGATATAACTAAAAAGAGCTCGAAGATATATATATATATATATATATATATATATATATATATATATATATATTTGGGCGGGGGGGGGGGGGTTGACATAATTTACATTTATAATTTTAACACACTTTACGCTTCCGATATATCAATGTTTGTGCCCATAAAAGATTCATAATACATGTTATGGATAGTTCATATTTCTAACACATCAAAAAGGTGCTTTTATAAGTAAAATAATAGAGATAATAAAATAAAATAAAATCTTTATTAGATAAATGGAAGAAATTGAACAATTTTTGCCGTAAAAACTCCTTCCTATATCAGAAATATTTCACCGTTGATGGAGTTTAGTGCTATCTAGCCTGCTTTTCTTACCAAATTAAAAATTCACATAATTAAGTGAACGTATATCTATCTGATATCAAAATCAAAATTTCAACATCCACCGTGCCAAGAAGAGACCTGAAATGGCAATGACAAAAGTCTTCAGTCCTTGCTAAAATAATTATATAATACTTTATTTATGACAGCTTCAATAAAAATAATGCAACAAATGAGTAGCCTACTTTATGACATTAAACTTCTGTTTTATGTGATTTTTTTTTCACAAGTTGTTTTAAACCAATATTAATTAACAGATCGAACTGTGTTTCTTACTTTTGTACTAAAATGAGCGATGACTTTATAAAGTCTTTATTGCTCCAAAAAATGGCCATGGATAAATTAAACCATTCAATTTACCGCTCATCTTCTCTATAATTTCACCAAGGTTGTATATTGTCATGACATTAAAGAAAACAAAAGGATACTAAAATTCCGCTTTTTCTATGTAAATATGTAATAGATCGAATACCTAGCTAGCAAACCTTACATATATTAGATATATGCATTTTGAAGTAATAATTTTTATTAAGATATGTTAATTGCCTTTGACGCTCTTCATAACAGGTTAAAGAAGGTTTGGTTTCGTTGAGAACTATTTAATGCAACCTAAGTTCCAATAATTAATTCAACATTTACCTTTATAGTTTATATGTACTAAGCACAACTTTTTTTTTTCATAATGATTTTGCGGCACCTTGGTTAGTCTTAATTATATGGATGAATTTGTTACGTAGGTTACTTATATATTCGATGATGCATATAACAACATTTCTATTTGATTAGAGAATTTTGAATTTTCAAATTTAATAATCGCCAAAATGGAATGTACAAGTTAAGAATAAGAGATGTTAGAACAATAGGTTCCGCATATAAACCCTGCATATATATACACATGGGGTCATGGGGAGAAAAAATAACTAAGATTTAAGAATCACAACTGTTTTTATTCATGCATGAATTGGAGTTCCAGTCTAAGGGAAGAGAGAAAAATAATCTCAGAAAAAATTATATTTACCAAAGAGTGACAATATGAAGTTGAGTTCCATACTTCCATTCACCGCAGATGCAAACGTCGTCATGTGTATGTTGATCATAACTGCAAACGCCCCCGGTTGACCAGCATGCCCCGCAGAAACCATCGTTGTTTTCAGGAAGCGAAAATTAGGGCCTGAGACCATATGTCCATGCCCCAGGCCCAGGCGGGCGGAGCGGTGCCACACTGATGTGCTGCTGTACCCCTCGCACTTCATGTGACAGATGTTTATCGACCTCACTGCCACCGGCTCCACAGCACAACACTCGGGTGGGTTGCTGTTGCCATATGCTGAGCTTCTTTTTCCACAGCAAAAGATCCTAATCAGAATTTATAATATTTTTCATAAGGGAGAGAAATTTTAGGGGTTATTATTGTTGAAAGTTGAAACTACAACATATTTTCCTTTTACCGTTGAATATTTTAAGTGATTAAATAGCACAAGTGGTCTCAAAATATCATCATTTCACTATTGCATCAATTTACATCAATGGTATTCAAAAATGTATTTGTGGTGGACATTAGTATCCATGTCATCGTACGATCACTTACTGACATCATCGTAATATTATTAACATTATTTAATCATAGGACTAATTTGATAAAATTTTAAATCTAGGAATGACAGAAAATTTGGAAGTTAAGACCACAAACACTGGAAAATCAGGATTTAACTCGTGGATCGATTGATCAGCTAATTGACTCAATATGTACCTGATACCAGCACCATCACAAGCTGGACAGCGATAGTACTCGTCACAGCTCATGCCGGCAAAGTTGCTCCGGCAAGGCAGGTGTTTATATGGAAATCCTTGGAAGAGTGGTGAACCGGAGCGGCAGCCAAGCAACATGAAGGTGTTGTCTCGGTCTGGTTGCAAGGACACGGCTCGCCATGGCTTTATCACGGCCTTTTGGTGACCGGTCAAGGGTGTAGCAGTCTGACATTGCTTGGTCATTTAGCGCTATTCCATGGTATGCGTAGTCTATGTCCAAAACCTGGTTCGAGCCAGAAGGAATGTGCATCATCAGAACATCATTTACACAGAAGAAGAGATTACAAAATCCTTCGTGGCCGCATTCTGGCCGGAGTGCAAACTGGTAGTCAATTGTCAGATTGCCACAGTATGAGCGGCATGCGGTGAGAGGGACTCTGGTTGAAGCAAATTTGAAGATGGCAAGGTGAAACAAAGTTATTATTATTAGCGATAGATGATGGAACATATTCATGATCGTGATGCAATGTGATAGCTAGATCCTGTTTCTTATTGAGCATTGAGAGAGATGATAGAGGTTAAACCAGTTCACTATGATTTTGGTTCTTTTTTGCTTTCTCTGTAATTAGCGCCTCATGCTGCCACTATAGCATCTAAAAGAATATCTGACCCCATTGTTTCCTCTGAAATAAGAAAGGATAACTTATCTCAAGCCAAAAAAAAAAAAAATGAAATCTGATGTTATTATCTTGTGAAATAAAATTTATTTTTAATCAGTAAAAATAATTAGTTAAAGGGCAAAATGTCAGATACTGCCAAGAATAGATGGCACCGATAAATTTAACAGTACAAAATGCAGATAAACATTAAATTTAGATTAATAGTTTTTTCACAGACGCTTCATGTGTAATGATTCCATGAAAAAATGCTACTTAAAATTTTTGCAAATAAGATATTTTATTGGTGCTATCTATCAATAGTAGGCAAACTATATCTTGTCCACGGTTATACCTGTATTTTTTCGATCTGCTTACAACTGACACCCAAGAACCTATTATTGAAGTGAAATGTTATTTTTTTAATATTTGTGCCTGGTTCCAAATCAAAAGATTTCTGAGAAAAGTAAAGCTAAGGTTAATTACTTAATTTAGTCATTTTTTGTTTGCCATGAGCTTTTGATGCTAGCTATCATCAGAGTGTTATTATTAGTATAGCCAAGTGGCAGCCTGGGGAGAATTCAGAAAGGAAAATTATGCCCATAAAAAAAAATCTCGGCATAACTTACAAAAATGAGGGTGTATACTATTTTATATCATTATCAATTTTTTTTCTGGGTACTGGAGGTGTGTGATGTACAATTGTTGTACATATTATAGAGTAACTGAGGTGCGTTTAGGGAGCAAGCCAGCAGTTTCAGCAGAGACGGGAAGTACTGTTGACAACCCAACCTGGACGTCTCCCTTATCATTCATTTTAATAGTCAAATAGCTGCTAGTAAGTATGACCTAACAGAAGGTGATTCAGATAATTTTGCATATGCCATTATTGCTTGCCTGTGCAGGCTTGATGACACTGTATCCACTGAGCTCATCTCCTAGCACCACCAGAAAACAGTAAATACCAAGTCAGAACAAACACCACCCGACAATGAGTGCATGTGTGTGATTCCAGATTTTTTGATGGTTCACGTGCAAAACTATTATTCTTTCATTTTTCTTGTTTAATTTGTTTAAAACAGAAAATCAGGCTAGCTTTACATGATACCTTGGTTGTTTTCATCTTCAAGTCATCACCGACATCAGATTTCACAACTTCAGAGTCAGTATTTCCACCTAACAAAAGCATCCCAGAATATTGTTGGCAGTGTTAGCAAACATAAATACAACCGAAGTTAACAATTGTTAACAAATGGAAATGCATAGAAAATAAAATCTAAGCTCAATCCAATTGATACCATTAATTGTTTTGAGCAACAGGCTCACTTCGATTAAGCTTAAATAAAAATTTTTAAGTATAACTGTATAAGTGTATAACATATATTGCTTGCATTTGATAAATCCATTTCATTATTATATGTGTCATTTGATTTAAATCAGTTTTTCATTTATGACATATATCATCCATTTATTAAAATTGAATAAGATCAACAATTTAGGTTCGATGATTGCATTCTCTATTTTAAAATAATAATGAAAAAATTAAAGTTGTGGCACTTGGTGATAATAATGATAATAATAATTTCTATATTAAAATAATAATAATAATAATTAATATTATTATCATTATTATACATTGAACTTTTTTTGAAGTGCACTAAAAAACAGACTATTTGTTAAAAAAAATATGAAATGCTATGACTAATCACGGCACAAAATCAGGTCAATAAATTGTTCCAACACATGAGTAATGCTAAATCAAACATATAGGACGTCAAACACGATCCAAACGTCAACTATTCAAATTTCAAACGGCCGATTCAAACCATTCAATATAATCTCTATATTAAAATATCCTTGAATATCAAATTTTATATTTCTTTCAAATTTTCTAACTATTTTTTTCAAATTTTAAAAATTGGAGAGTTCATAACTTTTTAGATTGAGCATATTCAAAAATTCCAAAAAAAATAGTAAAAAAATATAAAATTTGGTTTGTACGGACATATTATAACGCAGAACAATTTGAGCGGTTTGGATCGGCGATTCTAATCTTAAAAATTAAAATTTTATCGTGCTGGACAAGTCTATGTGTCCTATATGTTTGACACTAGCCACTCCCCCAACCCATTCGCCATCATCACTTATTTTTTATATTTTTGGATAATCGAAAAGTGCTGAGCCACATCATTCCAAGTATCTTACGATGTTATATAAATGTTTCTTCCTTCATCATAAATTTCATATTTGTCTCTCAAAATTCTGTCATTTGAAAAACAAAAAACCATTTTTTTACAGTATTGAAGCGGCATAGAAATAATCGTGTAGTTGCCTAAAACTAATTTTTAATTATTTGATGGAATAAAATTTTTCTCTTTTTTGTAGTTGCTTAAAACTAATAAGTGATTTTGCAATGATATATTTCAAAATTTAGCTTTCTCAAATGACATAAGTCAAAATTCTTCTATATTACTATTTTTCTTGTTATTATTACTAATATTATTTCGATTATTTATTCATTACAAATGAATTTATTATGAAAATCCATGGAATTTTTGACATGAGAGTTATTATATGATGAAGGCAATCATTATTTTCTTATATAATTTTATGTTTCTTCCTAGATTAAATAGAAAAAAGTAAACTTGAAATATGTCCCTTTTTGGAAAGAGCGGCATTGAAAGCCGAAGATTTTAAATAAAATACTAGCAAAAATATGCCCCCAATATGTGGACAAATAAGGACACAAAAATAATTGATATTAAATATTTTTTGTTTTATATAAACTGTAGGCAATAAAGATATTGTAAAATCAATCTTTTCATATTAAATGAAGAGTAATTTCCTTATTTCACGTGAGGCTACCATCAGCATCACTGATCAAATCAAATTTTAAGAATCAATGATCCATATTTACCCTGGTTTGAAATTACTAGCAGCAGAGCCCACTCAATGTGTGGGCGTACTTTAATAGGTGAACATATTATTTGACATGGATATGTTGTTCATTTTCAATATTTAAGATCAATATTGTCATGATCGTCATTAAAAGTAGCAACAATATTCACCTATTTAAATAAATATTTCTTGAGATTCTCTAGTTTTGATCGTAACACTCGAGCCATTAGGTTGGGTCGGTCTTGTGCAATTTGTTCTGGCAACAGCTCACGAACAGGAAAATATAGTTTAGGAAAAATATAGTTTGATGAAAATGGATTTTTTTTCAAAATATTGACTGCAACTGTCAAGCGAGAGAAATAGACATTTTTCAATAAATAAAATTATTGAAAGATTTGTATTAGATTATCAAACTTATATAATGCTCGATCATACAGTAATTTTTCGACATATTGACGCAAATCCTTGGTTTGCATCTTTTATGAGGGATGAATTAGTCAATTCTTTAAATTTATTGGTACATCAATTTCTTCATTATTTTTGCTGAAGATTTTTGTTAATACCCTCTCTTTCAATTTCGTGCTCACATTTTCTATACTGAATTCGTAATTCATAATAATAATAACTCACATTTTCTATACAGATGACAATGTCTCTTTCGAATATTCTTCTAGCAAATGTCATTTTATGACTTTATTATACAATAAACTATCACTAATTTTTGTTGGCGAGCGAATTGTCACACGTTTCTCTGATGCTTTTGTAAAGGAAAGTATAGAGAATATGGCTTGGCCAGTTAACCCAAATACTCATATTTTAATATATTTTTTTTTCTTTTTTTTTTAAAAGTATCCAACTAATTATTTGGCATGCCAATTTGTCAGATTCTTCAGCAAAGTTATCGGAATAGAGATTTAAAAAGAAAATCTACCAAAGTACCAGCCCATCCCAACTTAACCCATAGCAATACAATAGTGTCGCGAATGGAAAAGGTTACTCAAAGAAAAAGCTTATCTAATAAGGTCAGCACACCAACAGTAAGAGAACATGTACATCCAAGCCCCGTTTTTGTTTCAAATTTACCAGTTTCTGGAAAAAACCTCTGCACCCATCTTGAAGGATAAGATGCTCTCCTGCCTCCGTAATGTGTTCAAAATCTATCCCTGTAAGCAGCCCTGAATCAATAACTCGTGCATCAGCACATCTTTCAAACTCCTGACAACAGTTGTAATAAGTTGTCAGGCTAAAATCTCCTCACTGGAAATCCAACAAGAAAAACAAATATTCAATAAAGATCTTAAACCCAGTTAACTTGATAACTACTCCAATGCTCGTTCCATGTTAAGCACAGAGCAGCAAACTTGTCGTGCATCAGTTATAGTACAAGCAACTTGAAAATATCAAAATACAAGTTATTGAACTGAAATATATGGTAAACTGTCGGCCATGTCAATATAACTGATTAATTAAACTATTCTTTACATTGCATATTTCCAAATTTATTATAGAGATCGCCCATACCTAATTGATTTGAAGGACCAGCAATCAAATGTTCCTGAAACTGCAAATATGGTAAACACTTTGCTTAATTAAAAGGAAAAAAAGAAAACAGATAAACCAAATAAATAATCATACCAGTAATACTATTTCTTGCAATATTAATTAACCACTGATGCTAAAGACAAACACGTTTAATGTTACATATATGACTGGAAAGTAATCTAATATTGCTCTTATTCATTTATTCTAAATATCAAATTCCAGCGGCAAGAAAAATAAACAGAAATGAAATATAGTGGGAGAAATATATAAACTCTTGAATTGAATCCTGTATTCCAGTCTGTTGGCTCCCTTAAATAAAGGGCTAAATGTGAAAATTAAGTACCAACTCCATTATTTCTTTCAGAAGAACTAACCTCCATTAATAGGAGTTACCGATATGTATCCGAAACATATTGAGCAAACAATTGCTCTCGTTTCTTTGTTCCGTCAAGCTTGTTGTAAAATCCAAAGAACATAAATATCTTGAAAAACAAAAAAAAGATGTAGACAAAATATTTGAATGTGCTCCAATCAGTGTAAAACGAAAGGAAAAGAGAAGAAGAAACAAGAAATGCTAGATTTGGGGAGGCCTACCTAAATACCAAGGTCCAAATGAATTGAGTATTTTATACAAAGTTCAATCATATTACTCCATGTCATACTTAGGAGAAGGCACACACACCCAGGAACACCAAAGTGTTTTGATTGGCTCCAGTATGTGGGAAGAAACAAAAATAAATCAACACTCAAAGAGGATAAGAATTACGAAGAGGCGGCAGGAAAATGTTAAAAGAAATCACCAAAAACCACGCTCGTCACAGTGCTCCTGACAGCGTCGAATGAAAATTGAAATTAATTGAGGGGATGCTTTGAGGGGCTGCTCAATTTGAGAGAAAACAAACAGAAGTTCAATCCACGTTTTACTGGAACAACATAATTTTATACCGATTCGATTGTAAGTTGCTCAATTACAGGAGAGCACAGAGAACTTATAAAATCATGATAATGCAGGGTTCAAATCTCAAATTTGTTAAAAGGTATCACACCTTTGAAACTCCAGAGCTTCTCATAGAGGCTCCAATCTTGATCACAATATCATACACCTCTTCATATGTCTGCCACACATACTCACCAGCCTATCAAAACAAAACATTGAAATAAAAATTAACAAATAATAAATATTAATCTAGTTACCAAAAAGTATTTATTATAAAAAATTAATTGAGATGGGAAGTGGCGAGAGGAGGAGAAACCTTGCCATCTAGGATCTAAAGACGACGAAGCATCGGGTTTTTTGGATTCGTCTCCACTGATAAACTTTTGTAAAACCTAAATTTGCACAGTAGTTAAGTGAATCCACATATCTTCTCTCTCAATAAACATGCTTCGAGTGGTACAAGTTCAATGCATGTGCCTTGACAAATAAACTTGACATTGCTAACAGTCTTCTTACTGTACGACTCGAACTGTCATGGAATTTAGAGATGCCAAGAAGGTACAATCAAACAGTACGTACAATTCCTTCACAGGTATCATACTTAATTCCAACAATTTTGACAAGAATTAAATCATGCCAAGACTTACTTGCTGCATAGTGTTCTCAGTGAGTCATTCATTCTCCATGAGTTCATGAAATATTGCTTGGCAAACCTCAGTTTGATGAGGAGTAAAGGTGCGCCAAAACTGGTCAAAACTTATGCCAAACCACTTGTAAATATCTCTGTGAATCGCATGATATCTACATAGGAAGCACATACATCAGAACCAATCCAAAATTCCATCTACTAACACCCAACAAAGTTCAGTATAACTTAATAATTTACCAAATTGAATTCAATGGCAAAGCAATTATGAAGAATGAAATCGAAAATCCACTAACTTGTTGTATATCTCCTTAGGAGAGAAGTTCCCTTCCATGGCCTTTGTTTCAGTTTCCGTGCCATACTCATCAGTACTTCACATATAAATAATAATATTATAATCTTTGATGCGGCAATATCGGCAAACGAAAATTTCAAAATCAGGTCAAAATTTAAGAGGAAAAAACCTAGATAAAAAGGAGGGAGGCGCAGATTCAAAACCTATAGCGGAAGAGAGGAAAGAAATCTCGTTCGTTTTGTCCACAGAAGCAGTGGCTGGGAACTTGTACACAGAAGCAGTGGCAGGGAAGGAAGAGGCCATGTCAGATGTCACAACCTTTAGTTGTGAGGCTACAGGGAAAGAGGGCAGCAGATCCTCTTCAATCGTTCGCTTGGGACCTCTATGCCGCCGTTTGAAGGAACAATCGAGAGGAAAAAGGGAAGCCACGGAGTATATAGGTAGTAGGCTGCTCACGAAACCCTAAAATTGGTTTCTATTTGTGGCCGCGATGAGGGAGGCGAAGAAGGAAAGAGGCAAATAAGGGAAGAAATTGAGCAGTGAAAAAATAATTAGGGTTTGGAGAGAGGAAACACGGTATAGCAAAAATGAAATAAAAAAATTGAGCGATGCGGAGATTCGAACCGCTGAAGTGCAGCGAACAATTTTGCTTAAAAGCCATCCCAGCGCCTTGCCAGTTTCAGACAAATGGCTATCTTTTTATCTGATATACAAATCCAGACCATAGATCATATTAGATCAATAAAATCAATGACCCATAATTGATGTTAGGGGTATGTTACAATCTTTATCTGATTTTTGTTACAACCTTTTGTAATGTGCTTTTATAAGTAGTATAGATATAAACTGTAGGCAATAAAGATATTGTAAAATCAATCTTTTCATATTAAATGAAGAGTAATTTCCTTATTTCACGTGAGGCTACCATCAGCATCACTGATCAAATCAAATTTTAAGAATCAATGATCCATATTTACCCTGGTTTGAAATTATTTACACCCTTGTTTAATTGTTTACAATCTTCAATTAGTTTTTTTTTAATAGTAAAAAAAGAGGCTTTGATGTGCTCATTATTTTCCTTATTAAAGAAATAAGATGGAAAGAAAAGAAATTATTATATAAAGTGAACAATATCGAAGAGCAAATAAATGTGAAATGGCAAATACTACATGGAATGAAATTTTTACATATAATTTTCTTATTTAAGTGCACAGATATCAAAATATTTCCAAAATCTAATGATATATATTATTGGAGGATGAAAGGTGCTCACAAAAAATTTGAATAGCACAATATATTAATTGCAGGAGATATAAAAAAAAAAGAAAAAATATCAAAAAAGATTAAGCAACGGTCCCACATGTTAGTGAAACGAAGGAGAAATGAGGGGGGAAAAAGTCCAAAATATCAATTTTAGGTGGGAAAAAAAATTAGGAGATCTATGAGATGGCGCCAATATATGCCATATGCGGGGAAATTTTTGGCAGGAAAGTTGGAATGGGTATTAACTTTTTATCAGCCTGCAACATATCAAAAAAAGTCTTTCAAGTTAATCTTGCAAATAACGTTAATTTTTAATATTGCTGCTATATAAACGATTTGTCATGCAGCGTAATCTTGCAAGAACATCAATTGCGTTGCTAATTGAAAAATCTTGCAGCAAAGGTCTTCCTATATACCAGTTTTCTTGTAGTGTATCCTCCGGGTCTAAAAGAATTTTCGAAGTATAATTATTGTTTCAACGTTTTCTATTAAAAAAATGTTAGTTCTTCTGTTTAATGACTCTAAAATTGATAGCTAAATTTTTAGTTCTTCTGTTTAATGACTCTAAAATTGATAGTCAAATTTGATTGCAAAGATACTGTAATATAAAATAAACAACACTAGTAATGAAAATGTAGTTATTTGTAGACTGCTTGACTAAGAGATTGCTACCTATAATGGAGCTCAACCTGAAAGGATGATTTTAGAAATAGTCAGGCCAAATAATTATGTTGCCAAACTAAATGTTGTATATCATTTTCAGAGACAAGGACACTTAGGTCACTAATTGGGTCGACAATTTACGTTGGTCATGCAAAAGATACAAGCAATTAACTTGACAACAAGCACATGCTTTCTCTTTAGAAGCCTTTTTTGTTCATGCATCAGTAATAATAATTGTGAGAATTTTGATTCTCCTTTAAGCTGATATTAAATTGTTGTTGTAAAATATAGTAACATAAAAATCTCATGACTATGGTGGAGTTTTCTACTTTTACCATGCTTTCATTAAGTTATTATTAGTTTATGTTGTTTGCACCATAATGGTTCAGGATCAGCATCATTTTATGGACTTCCATTTTAACTTTTTTTTTTATAAAAAAATAGTCTTGCTGCAACCTATTATTATGTAGTTTCAGGCTGTACTTTCTTTCAGTTTTACTGTCATGTTTATTCTTTGCAGCAATTATCAACTGCTGATTTGGTCGGAGTAGTCGCTTTTTATCTCTCCTATTGGACATTGCTTCAATCAGGTAATCAACTCATCACTCTTATCTATTTCATAACTTCTATTTGTGTATCATTATTTGCTGCTCAAAACAGTTCTAATTTTGCAACGATTTGTGTGCCCTATCTATTTTAGAAAAAAAATAAATAAACTCAGTCCTTTCCTATCGAAAATCGCGAAAAAAATTACTTCCAGCATTTTTATTCACCTTGACAATAGACAGATCCAATACTAAACGATACGTAATTGACCCGAAAAAAAAACTTCGCATTCCAAAAATACCACTGAAATCTTCTATCAAAAGACACCAATGAAAAAAACAATCAGATGTTTGTCCTGTCAAATATAGTATAGAAATTCCTGTCATTTATTCTTCAATTCTACTCACTCCATCCAGAAAACTATTGTTCCTTGCATCGTAAAAAAGAAACTATTCAATTTTTATTATTGAATATTACATTTTGTCTCTTTAGGCTGGTTTTTTTTTCTATCTTTTTTTTTTTTTACTTGGTAGCAAACTACCAAGTCTATCTAAAAAAAAAAAAACTTGCTCAGTTCACAATAGATAAAGATGGAACATGTAATTAATGAGGTGGTAAATATCATTTGTGGCAGGGTTATTTATAGTTTGATTTTATGGAACATGTAATTAATTTCAAATGAAACTGTACTCTCGAGCTGGATTGATTGGAAGAAGAATAATAGTTTCACACTAATAGTGTACTTTTTCTCTACAAGTTACAGGATTTTTAGGTTGTACCTTTGCTCCATACCATTATTTATGATTGGCGAGATTGGCATCTGCCTCTGCCAGCTGTACCAGTAGCAGCTTTGCTCTCATTACTAAGGATGGATTTTGTAATCACTCTTCTAATCATTTGCTATTTTCATAATCATACTTTTGAGATGTGATAACTATGGTAATAAGTGTTCTGTGTTTCATTTTCTGCAAAGTTGACCATAAAAAATTAGAGCATCGTTCAGGACTTTTGTGAACACTCTCAATTGCTGTTAAGCAATTCAAATTTATTTAGTATATATTACTTTCTTTGTTTATTATTCATGTAAATAAAGTTATAAATATTTTCTGATTTACAATGATGACAGAACACTTGGTACATCATGAAGTGAATTTTCATTAACTTTTCTCCAGCAATTTATATTCGACATTTTTTAGATTACTAATTCCATATATTATGGTTGCTTATTTCTGGTACAAGGCCAATCGGTTGACAATTGATAAAAATTTACAAAAATAAATCGCGCGTTGCGCGAGTACCCGCTAGTTCTAAAAAAACTCAAGAGCATGACAATGTGGCCTATGTTTGTATGCACAAAAATATAATAAAGACTAGGCATATTATTCGAGTATATATATATATGCCCAAAATCATTTGTGTTGCTAAATAGTGTTTCAAGTAAGATAATCATTTATTCCGCTATGCCCGAAACTTATTGAATACAAAATTTTCAATAAATTGTATTTTAGTTTAAAAACCTAAAATCTTTCTCCAAAAGATGTTTCACTGTTGTGGGGGGAGGCCGAAAGATATTCTTATTTAATACGAATATCAATTCTTTGGTTATTCCCAGCAGGGCGAAAAATCTCTTATGCTTGCAATAATATACTGCTCGACCCATAGGCCATGGCAATGCATCGTACATGAGCCTACGGGCACATTTTCAAAAAAAAAAAAAAAAATCGTACATGGCCATAATATCAATTGATTAATGTTTTTACTTACATCTATATTTTACTGTGCATTAAATTTTTGAAATTATTATGCAAATTTAAGAAGACCATTTACATATAATGCATTCTTCATCGGTTATAAATTAGTTGTTGTTACCAGAATTTTAATGGTGTTTCGATAAAAAAAAAAATGTATATATGAATTTTAAAGTAGATCATGTGCGTACATATGTTACTATGAAATAAATAAGAACGCATATAATTTATAATTTTTGTTTTGAGCAATTTTGTCTACGGCCAATACCAAAATTCATGCAGTAGTATCATAAAATAGAGATAACTATAAGTTCCTATACTGTAATAAAACTATCGCAAAAATAAATGCTCCGTAATGGTGTCCTCGCTGCGTGCACATCTGATGAACACATTAATTAATAGTCACAAAGGATGGGTGACTATAATAACAAACTGCATGCATGTAGACCCTTTCGTCATGACTTGACGGTAGTATAATATCATATACATGTTGAAATTTGAGATTAAATTTTCTTTGCTAGACTTTTTTATAATATAAGGTCGCTCAATCAAAATATAACAAGAAGTAAATAACAAAGAGTGGTTAGTTGGAAGAAGCATTGACACAACACACAAACACAAATATATAACTCTTCATTTCAATTGTATCTTTAGTTCAAAATTGAAAAATCTAAGGGAAAACCAAGAACAATAAAAAAATTGGAGGAAATCAAAATATATAACAATGTTTTCACAAAGACCCAACCACTTTATTGTCGTTTTATCACCGATAAACGCTAAATCACCACCCAACCGCTAAACCGCACAAATCGCATTTTAAAACTAGTTTTATGGGGTTTGAACTTGGGCTACAGGGCCTGTGTTGTTTCCTTGCTGAAATGGTTTGGAAAATTAGGCCACAAACAATTCAGAGAAAATTTGTAACTTGAAACAATTTAGGAAAATTTAAGTATTAAACCATCTGACCAAGTTCGACATAAGTGCAATCTTATGATCACGCGCGTCCGAATCTGATGTATAAGCCATATAAATTATACAAGTCGGAGTAGTCATTATTTGTACACGTCTAGAAAAGGAGAGGTTCATTTTTCAAACATAAATAAACAATTATCAATCCTCGTATATAGTTTAGAATTTTTATTTGCTTTTAGTTTTTCTGTATAGGTTTATTTTAGTTTCTTTTTTCTCTTTTTTTGCTCATGTAAATATTTTTTTATTAATAAAAATTGTCGGTGAAGTGATTGTCATCTGACCCTAAAAAAAAAAAAATCCTCGTATATATTTGCTACTTTGTTCCGGGTGTTCCGACCCATTTCAGAAAACAAAGGTAAAACAAAAACTTCTATACAAGTTGCAAGGCCCAGCTGCAGAACAAAGTTTATAATAGGACGCATTTCTCAAGTTTATGAATTATGATACAATAGTTAGGATAAACATATTTTATATTTTCGATGAGGGAATAAGAAGAGGAGGTTCGCGATACCTCGCGGACTTTTTAATCACAATGAGGCCGTTTGGATCGCTTAGGAATAAGAGAAATAGCCTATTTCTAGGCAGAAAGTATTGGAAAGTGTGTAACTTTGTGAAGAATTTGGAATGTTTATAATAAATTTATGTCTATGAATAGGCTATTTTCTAAATTCTCACTTGATCCAAACGGCCCCAAAGAATATTTTCGAATTCCAAATCTTATCGATTTTCTTTGACAAAATCGCCACCCGGCCGCTCGCCAGCAACATTTTCTATTCTAGACAAATTTAGACCTAAATTAGATTATAAAGACTATAGCTTCTGACTAATAAATAATTTAATTTCACTATATCCAATCCAATGATTGATTTTTATATCCAACATTTCAAATTTTGCAGTTCCATAGAGATTCTCTAATTTAAACGGACACAATTGAGAATATTTCTAAGTTTATTTAGTTTATATAGGATCACTCTTAAACGAAGAATATCTAGTCACGATAACATTATCAAGTCCCAACTTAATTTTAATAATAAAGAACTTTCGTTGGATTCCTTAAGCTCAAGTTCTTTAATAAAGAATTCATTTTTTTAGTCATTAAATTTCAAAGGATCTCTTGTTAACAAATTTTAATTTGAGTAAAAACACACAAAATATTAGTTCGGGCGGGTGTAGAAGATCAGAAGTCCACTTACTGATGTTTTTTTTTTTTTTTGAGATGGCCCACTTACTGATGTAATCTTTTATCTCTGGTATTTTTAGTGAAATTCCTGGGGCGACGACTGCCAAGAAAGGAAAATAAAATAATATATATATATATATATTGAATTCACGCCAGTAGGCATATAATTAGGGTGATTTAGATTTATGCCACTACAAATATTTGAAATTAGGAATATGCCATCACTAAACGATAAATTATTTTTTTGCCACTATAAAATTAAAGAAATTAATTTTTTGTCATCATACAATTATTTGACCATTTTACCCTTTTAAATATGCCACTGTAAAATTTAAAAATTAGTAATATGCCATCACAAAAGATATAATTAGTTTTATGCCATTATAAATCATCAACAATTAGTTTTATCAACTTAGTACAAATTATTACAATTTCTAATTAGTAATATATTATCAGTTTTTATTTGAAAGAATCAAGTAACCATAATTATAATGTTATTTTTTTTTGTTTAGAATTAAAGTAACAACATGTCAAGTACAAGCGTTCCAATATAACAATTCACCAAGATTCATACAAATTCGAAATGAGCAAGAAATAATGGTAAATATGAACCCTGTATGTTTTTAATGAGCAAGATTCGTGCATATAATATTAGTACCAAATAAAATTTGGTAAATATGAACACTGTCTTTTTTTTAATGAGGGATAATTTGGTCATTAAAAATAATTAATGACAAATTTGGTAATGGCATTTTTAGAATTTAGTATGTTTTTGGAAAAATAGTGGCATAAAACTAATTTTAGCAATTCTATAATGGCATAAATTTAATTAGCAATTAACAATGGTATTTTCCTAATTAACAAAATTCACAATGGCATAAAACTAATTCAGGGCTGATAAGGATCATCCCCTAGATTCATCATCCCCATCATCCTCTCTAACTAACGCATTTCCAATAGAATCATCATCCGTATCATCCATTCTAATTAAGGGAAACGGTCATCCTATCATCCGCCCGAGCATCTCCATAGACGCATTTTCCATTTTGAGAAACGCGTTAATAACTGCTTTCTAATTTTGGAAAGTTTTTCGAATCATCCCCTGGAACTCATCCCCGATTTCCCTCTATATTTCCGTTCGTCCGCCCTCCCCACTTAACTGTTCTACTTAATGTGACTAGGACAACGCATTTACTTTTTTGCAGAACAGTTACATCGTTAAATAGAACAGTTACTTATTTTTTTAGAAATACTAGTAATGTTAACTAGAACAGTTAGTTATTTTTGAAACATTTACTAACTTGAACAAACTATTACTAACATTAAGTAGAACAGTTTGTTATTTTTTTTGTAAACAGTTGCGTGCAGAATGGCTGGCTCCACACAAATTGTATCTGTCAAAGCATATAAAAAAAAATAATATTGTAAACATCATGTAAAAAAAATTAATGAAAATGTGTAACTGTTCTACTTGATACTCTTGACTGTTCTAATTAATTTTCCTAGTTGTTGCAGTTTTGTTCTTACATGATAAGCTGGAAAATTAAAATTTTTAACTGTTCTACTTAAAATGTGTAACAGTTGTAGTTAATAATCTGATTATTCTATTTAATTTGCATAGATGTTGCAGTTTTATTCTTACATAATAGGCTGGAAAAATAAAATTTGTAACTCTTCTACTTAAAATATGTAACATTTCTAGTTAATAGTCTTATTATTCTATTTAAATTGCATAGTTTTTGTAGTTCTATTCTTACATGATATACTGAAAAATAAAATGTGAGCCTGTTATACTTAAAATGTGTAACTGTTCTACTTAATAGTCTTGACTGTTCTAACTAATTTTCCTAGTTGCTGCAGTTTTGTTCTTACATAATAAGCTGGAAAAATAAAATTTGTAACTGTTATACTTAAAATGTGTAACAGTTCTAGTTAATAATCTGATTATTCTATTTAATTTGCATAGATGTTCAGGTTTTATTCTTACATAATAGGCTGGAAAAATAAGATTTGTAAGTGTTCTACTTAAAATGTATAAAAGTTCTAGTTAATAATCTGATTATTCTATTTAATTTGCATAGATGTTCCAGTTTTATTCTTAGATAATAGGCTGGAAAAATAAAATTTGTAACTGTTCTACTTAAAGTGTGTAACAGTTCTAGTTAATAATCTGATTATTCTATTTAATTTGCATAGTTGTTGTAGTTTTGTTCTTACATGATATGCTGAAAAATAAAATGTGAGCCTGTTATACTTAAAATGTGTAACTGTTCTATTTAATAGGCTTGACTGTTCTAAATAATTTTGTTGAGTAGTTGTTCCTAGTTAATAATATTGTAATCATCATGTAAAAAAAATAATTAAAATGTGTAAGTGTTCTACTTAATAGTCTTGACTGTTCTAATTAATTTTTCTAGTTGTATCATTTTTGTTTTTACATGATAGGCTGGAAAGTTAAAAGTTGTAACTGTTCTACTTAAAATGGAACAGGTATATAAACCAGATCCAACCTGGAACATGGAGCTTACTCACTACAACAGTAATGTTGTTGCAGTTTTCGTGTCCAGCGCACAATTAGGTAGACTAGTGGCCATCGGTTTGCTCAACGAACAAGACAGAGTTGATGAAGAAGGAGAAACCGTATATTCAGAATTGTGCTTTCTGGATAGAGGAGAAGAAGCGATGGAAGGAAGAAAATGTGAATGACTACTCTTTAGGAAAGAACATTTTATATATCTTTAGGATGATGAACAAGTAGTTCTTTTTTCTGGAAATATACCGATTGTCCTAATGAAATTATTCTTTCTTGAATGAATAACAGAATAACAGACTAGTTAATTTTCGTGATAAAAAATTATTATCACATGGTTGTTAATATGCTAACTGTTCTATGTGAAACAGTTTAGAACCACAATTAGAAATTGTGAAACAGTTTAATAAAACAAGAATAGTTCTATGAAAAGTTGTGAAAAAGTTTAGAACAACAACAATTCGAACAACTATGAAAATTAACTAGAACAGTTAATGAAAAGTATTAGAACAATTTGTATAATTGTCAGAATTAGAACAAAAATATGTAGCAATGTTATGTCACTATATAGAAGAGGTATAGCGAATAATTGTCATGTTGACGTCAAACTACAGTATTTGTTGCTACATGTTGACGTATAATTGTCATATTGACGTTAAAGCAATCAAAACAATTTATGAAAATTATACTACAGTAGTCGTATAATTGTCATGTTGACGTTAAAGCATTCAAAACAATTTACAAGCACAACAATGATTGTACTATCTAGTTACAGGTTCCACATCTCAAAAAAAAAATAACAAAAATTCAGTTCATCATATAAGTCATCCTAGAAATTTGGTTGTAAGGATCTTCCAAAATATTGTGCATCAGAATATATCTTTCAATCTTCATGTCAACCTGCCAAACAAAAAAGAACTATTTTACAAGGATGATACAAATAAAAGTATTTCTAACTGTGACTATATATATGTTTCCTTTATCTGTCAATGTGTTTCATTTGGTTGTTCATTAAACAGTCCTATCTTAAGTAAAACTTAATGATATCACTTGGTATTTGCATGAAACCTTAAAATATAATGACCTTTAATTTACATAGTTGTTAACTATAATATGTTTACTGTTGTGAGTAATATACATAACTAGAATTCATTGAAAGAAGTATTCAATGAAAAACAGTTACTTGTTCTGTTAGTATTAATTGAAGACACTAATTAGATATCAAGAAAAAAAATTTGTTGAAGTAACTTACATTCTCAAGAAGATCAGATGCATCAAATTTTTGGCCAAGAGCTTTGGAGACAAGGTATCTGAGTGCATAGAGACCACTATCCGACGAACATTTATGCCTTGGTATGCCTTTCATGAATTCAACCTTGTAGCAGAGAAATCGCTTGGTGCAATTGTGTCGCCAAAATAAAAATCTCCTAATCTTCTCTGCCTCCTTTTGAACAGTGGCAATCATATCATCACTGATATTGTCCTCATTCCTTGATGTATACACCAGTATTTTTCCTCCCACTGGAAGTTGTACAATGTATAGCCACCAGTGATATTCATCATCAGTTGAAAAAGTTGCGATGAACATACACCCAGCCAAGTAATTGCTAAAAAGGCCAACAGTTTGGTTGTGTAAATCCAGTTAGATTATAAAAAAAATAAAAGTTTATAATACAAACTGAAAAAACACAAACAAACGATAATATTTGAAGATATATAGAACAATTAAACAATAAAGAATATCATTTCTATAAAAAATTCAAAAGAAAATAAAATTACCTTAAGGAAGTTTTTGAGTTAACAAACATATCAAGGAAAGAATTCATGCTTTCACTTCTCTGTGTTGAAGACATCCCTCCCCAAAAATATGACGTAACAAAACAAGAAATCCATCTAGTTCTCAGATCATAGATACTAATAAGCCATGCATTGTCTGCAAAAATTAAGTCACAGAAATGAAAAAATAATATGAGGTACAAATAAAATCAAGTTTAGCAACAATAAGCTAAGAACGAATAAAAAAATTGTACTTACATTGCAAAGAATTCTTTGTCAAAATATGATGCCACCGTTCCTCAAATTCTGAAACTGTTTTTGAATCATAAACAGCATTTCGAATTGAGTTTCTAACTTCAGAGGAATAATTGGAGAGCTTGAATTTAAGCTTGCTCATTATGTGCTAGATACACAATCTATGTGCAGTGTTTGGAAAAACTTCAACAATGGCATTCCTCATTGCAAGACATTGATCCGTCAAAATTGATTTAGGAGCCTGCCCATTCATACACTCCAACCAAGTTTGTAAGATCCACTTGTAGCTGTCAGTATCTTCATATGTCATGATAGCACATCCAAAAATTATTGTTTGCCCATGATGGTTCTGACCAACAATCATAGAAACAGGTAGATCATACCTATAAAAAAAAGTAGGAAAAGAAGCGAACATTATAAAGCAGTGGTAACACTGTTAGTTACTTTCATAACTGTTCTACTTATTTGTGTAGTTGTTTAACAGTGCTAACTGTGGTACTTATTTTCATAACTGTGGTACTTATTTTGACAACTGTACTACTTATTTGTGTAATTGTGTAGCAGTGCTAACTGTGCTACTTATTTTCATAACTGTTCTAACTGTTCTAACTGTTCTTGATTGTGACAAAGAAGCATCTATTATCTAACTGCACTTGTGTAAAATTCTAAAAGATTAATTTACAAATAGCTATATAAAAGAAGAAATAAAAATGGTTACTTGTTAACAATGTAGGTTGTATCAAAGGATACAACATCTCCGAAATAGTTGTAAGACGAACGGCAGATTGAATCAGCCCAAAATACTCTCTCAAGCCTATTTTCTTCATCAAACTTAACATGGAAATAGAAATTAGGATCAACTGATTGATTCTGTCAGAAGTACTTCATCAAAGCCTCAGCATCACCATTTTTAAATTGAGCCCTTCTCATTTTATCAAGGAAATTCCTTGCATCCCTTTCAGTGAATCCACAGAAATCTGGGCCTCCAGCCATTTGAGTAACGGCATTAATATTCCCTGTTACTGGAACACCAGAATTATGGTTTGCCTCCAGCTGCTTCTTCACATGGTCTTTCAATCCTCTAAATACAGTCAACTTGTGTGAGTATTGTGGACAAAGATCATGTGTATGATCTAGTTTAAGTGAGCTAACAAACCAAATATCCTTAGTTGCATCAAACAATACATTAACACTGAACTTACACCCTTCTTTTACAACCAATCGTTTTCTCTCATTCACTGGTGATATCGCACATTTATATATGGTTTTAGGCCGGACTTTAACCCAAATCACTACTCAAAACCCTTGATTTTATGTGTATTTAGTTTATATTTGTAGGATTTTGGTACTGCTTGGGTTTCATTTCATTTTGTAGGGACTTGGAGTCAATTCAATGCAAAATGGGCTTAAATCAGCACGAATCGGCGCACGAACCATGATCCAGAAGACCCTGTGCGACCGCACAGGATCCCGTGCGACCGCACAGGCCCATCCTGGCTCATGTGGCATGGTTCTGGCTCTTGTCTGGCCCATTCACTGCTGTGCGACCGCACAGGAATGTGGTGCGACCGCACCACCCCATTTCGGGCTCATTTCGGCCGAATCCGACTCGTGCCTGGTCCAGCAACTCTGGTGCGACCGCACGGGACTTCTATCCGACCGCACCAACCTCCAAACCCTACCAAACCCCTATATAAGGCGCCCGAATCTCCTCATCTAGGGCATCCATTAATCCATCTCTCTTTCCACCTCGATCCAAGGCGGCGCCGCACCCGAACCAACCCAAATCCACCAATCGGCCCCCTGTGCGACCGCACAGGGGTCCCGTGCGACCGTACCAACCCTCTGCCGCCTCGGATTTCGCCGTCTCGACCTCCTACACCTCACCATTCCGCCCAAGCATCTCCCTTGCTGATCCAGAAGACGATTGAGGCTTGAGAAGGGGCATTAGGCCTTCCTCTTTCCATTGGTTTAGCATGGAGATTGTATCTCTTACTTTCTTTGTTCTATTTGCTTGCTTTTGCGTCATGTTAGGTTAGATTAGCTATGTTCTAGGGATTAGTTGAAACTAAGGTTGGGTTTGTTGATTTGACTTGGTATTTGGTCTCTATTGTGTATTGCTTACTTGATTACTATATGATTATGCTTGTTTGTGTTTGATTGCCCAATTGAACCTCCTTTTAGGTGAACGGCCGCACCTAACTTAGGCTAAAGGTGTAGATTGTTTAATTGAACCAAGTAGGTAACCAAGGTAGGTTAGGAGCCGAGAGGTGACCAACTTAAGCCCGAGAGGGACAAGTTTCTACTTAGGCGAGAGTCTAGTGGATGCCTTTGAGAATCAACAAGTGGACTTTGGGTAATTAAGCCAACATGACGAGAGTTGAGGATTAATTGACCTAATGGGGACTTTAGGCTAGGTTCCGCACCAAATACTGTGACCAACATGCGAGAGTTGAGGTTCAGGAGTTTAGGTACGGCTAGACCTGTCCCACACAAGCTAGGAACCAAGGTATCATGGCAAACCGGCACTAACTAAGGGCTGTGCGGTCGCACAGGGCTCTCTGACACGCACTCGTCAACGTTGAGGCGCAAGAGCGACAAGCGTTGACGGCCTGAGGCCTGACCAAGGTGGAAACTGAACCTTAGGACATTTTTATACCATATTTTACCACCAAAAACACCAAAAATTGCTATTGTCTTGTTTACCTTTAGTTGATTGTGTTTGTTGTTTGTTGATTAAGTCCGAAACATCATCATTCGATTGTTTAGATTTTGTGAATAAGTAAGGTCTAATACTCATCTTACCGTCCCTGTGGATTCGACCCCGACTGTACCAACGAATAGCCGTGCGCTTGCGGTTGTTTTTAGGTTACTTTTGGGTATTAGCTTCACTCACATCAAGCTTTTTGGCGCCGTTGCCGGAGACGGTGTTGATATTAGAACTTACTTTAGTAGCAAGAGACTAGGAATTGTATCTTTTGTGTTATTTTCTTTCTTAATCAAAAGAACAAAAATACTTCATATCGCCATGTTTCATTTTCAGAGATTTGAGCAAGAAACGGAGGACAATTGGAGTGATGAAGAAGATCCTTTGGCCCAACTCAATGAGAGAGTCGACCGCTTGATTAGACAAAATCAAATTTTGGAGATGGAAAGAAGAGTGAGTCGATTGGAGAACCAATTGAAGAACACACGAAACTTGAGATGGGAAGGATCCAAGCAAGGATGGAGTCAACACGAAAAGCTATACACCCACTACTCGAGCCATTCACCATACCATATGGGTGTATCCAATTCGACATGTAGAGAAGAATGGGGAGAACATGAGGCATCAACTACATGGGCTATGCGACACGGCACTCAACCCGCTGGCTGGCACACTCAACGCTCAGGCTGGCCCACCCAACACACAGGCTGGTCCACGCAACCCTCAGGCCGATGCTGGCAACACGCAGGCAATACAGTGCAGTCCCGTGCGACCGCACAGGATCTCTGTGCGACCGCACAGGATCTCTGTGCGACCGCACAGCCCCCAAATTGGCCCCCAAAACCTCCTATTTGGCCCGACCAACAACGAACCTGGCACAACAAGTCTGGTGCGACCGGACAGGATCCCTGTGCGACCGCACAGCCACCAATTTGGCCTCCAAAACCCCATGTTTGGCCGGACCAACAACGAACGTGGCACAACAAGTCTTGTGCGACCGCACAGGATATCTGTGCGACCGCACAGGATATCTGTGCGACCGCACAGCCACCATTTTGGCCCCAACCTCCCTCTGTTCGGTCCGAACAGCTACGACCAAGGTTTGCACAAGCTCCCTGTGCAACCGCACAGCCAAGAGGTCCGACCGCACAGAGCACAATCAGGGAAGGATACAACTATGGTTTGGCTAATAACTCTTGTTTTTCTTTGGATAATGAAGGTTCATTGTCTCAACCAGACCCTAGGTTTACTCTTTTTGCTGAAACTTATAGTTCTCAATCACATTTGCAAATGTCAAGCTATGAATTATTGCTTGAAGATTTCATGATTGATCAAATTAAGCAACGTGACAAACTTCTTGAAAGATTGAATTCTTTGTCATCTAAGTTTGATGTTTTAACCACATTTCTAGAAAAGATGTCAAGGACTAAAGTCTTTCAAGAAATTTGTTTCTCACAAAGGCAATATGATGAACAAAATGTAAAAATGGCATTGCAAAGTGATAGGGAACTAAAAAGTTTTAGTTCTCCCAAGTTAATCGGTGTTTGTTATGAGACGGATAGTGAGGAAAGCACACAATTTGAAACAAATGAAGAACAAGAGAAATTAGAAATACCAAAGTTTGTTGCACTCTCAACCCATGTCCTTCCAATTATCATTCCACTTGAATTAGAATGCATTGACAAATCTAATGAGTTGGAATTGAAGCATCCTCCAATAGGTCCTATCAATGATGAATTCGAGAAGAAAGAAGATGGCGGTACAACTCTCAATGTCGAGGCATCCGATGTGACGAATGACAAGTCCACCAAAATCGACTTGAGCCCTCAACTTGAAGAATGCATGGAGAGTGCCGATGCGATGAAGGGTAGCAAACCGCACATCAAGTATCGCATCACAATCGAGCCAACCACGAAGACAACCAAGGAGGAGCACACCAAGCATGTCTCAAGTATCTTGCTCAATCATTTTTGGGTGAACTACGATGCATTAACTGGACGAAAAGTGAAGATAAGATGACAAGAGAGGTGGTCAAGCTAGTTACCTTAAACAAGCGCTTCTTGGGAGGCAACCCAAGTTCAAAAAAAAAAAAAATTTTTCAAGTTCTTGCATTTCAGTTTATTTGTGATTTGTAGAGTTAGTTTTGGTGTCTTTTTGCAGGTTTTGACACTCCTTTGCTCGCTGAAAATTTCGGGCACCGCTTAGGCCCGCGGGTGCTGCCGCACGACCCGTGTCGAATCAATAATCTGATCCGACAGATCTATACAAGATGGTTTTCTAAGGCTACTGTTCAAATTTCATGCCAATCCGACATTGGGAAGCCTTGCCGATCACCGCCGCAAGTCGCTGCTGAAATCATACACAACCGGCCGCTGTCCCGCCGAACTTCGAAAACTTGCCGGTCCGAACCAAATCTCTTTTGCTACATTTGCTTAGGATCCTATTGTGAGCCTACTGTTAAAATTTTAGAAGATTTGGACAACCGAAACTAGTGCCGACACTTGCCGCAAGTCGAAACCGCCGCTCAACCTGCCGCTGTCCCGCCGAACTTCGAAAACTTGCCGGTCCGAACCAAATCTCTTTCGCTACATTTTCTTAGGATCCTATTGTGAGCCTACTGTTAAAATTTGAGATGATTTGGACAACCGAAACTCGTGCCGACACTTGCCGCAAGTCGAAACCACCGCTCAACCGGCCGCTGCACCGCCGAACTTCAAAAACTTGCCGGCCGAAATCAAAACCTCTCTGCAACATTTGTCAAGCATCACCTCGTGCACCTACTGTCCAAATTTGAGGTCGATCCGACAACCGAAGCTCCTGACGAAGACCACCGCAAGTTCAGCACAATTCTGACTGCCTCCTGGTGCGACCGCACAGCCATCATGTGCGACCGCACAGACGTCCTGTGCTCGATTTCAGCACCGCTCAGTGCCGATCACCACACCGATCATTGATTCGGTATGTTTTCAGTTGTCTTCTCTTTATTTCTATCTGTGGTGATGTGTTGCATTGAGGACAATGCTTTGTTCAAGCTTGGGGGGTATAAACCTGTTTATAGGATTGCATCATTGCATGAAATCACTTGTCAGAGGCCCTGTGCGGTCGCACCCTACTCCTGTGCGGTCGCACAGGTCAACCTCAATGCCAGACCAGTCTCTGTTCGGTCCGAACCAGTCTCTGCTCGGTCCGAACAAGTGCTGTGCGACCGTACAGACCCCTGTGCGACCGCACAGAACCCTCTGGTACGTGGTTTGCATCATTTAGCTGCATGTAATCTCATATAAATGCATGTAAGTGAGTTGTGATGTTGTTTGGTTGATTTGGTTCAAGTTTTGACACTGTTTTGAATTGAAATTGGTTGTGAGATTTAATGCAAAAATTTAAACTCAAGGCATTCTTTTGATTGATTTTTAAAGCCACCGGCCCAAGAAGATTTGAACCTAAATGGATAGAATCCGAAAATTGGTTGCTTTTATAATGATAAACACTATTAGACAAAACCACGACAATTTGCCGAGTGAACGGATTTGTGCCCTACAAGGATTTGTTCAAAAGGGGTATCTTTAGAATGTATTTTTGAGTCTCCCTACATTTTTTTTCTTTTTCTCTCTTTTTATGTAAATTCTTCTCGATGCCACAATGGCAAATTATATCCCATGCACAAAAAAAAACAAACAAAAAAAAACAAACAAAAAAAAACAAAAAAAAAACAAAAAAAAAACAAAAAAAGCATAATCTTGTCAAGCTCAATGTAAATTCTTATCTTCTCTTTCTTTACTTTTCTCTTTCTTTTTCTTGAAAGACTCACCACGCCTTGACATGCTAGAGATATTTCTTACAAATCTTTGGAGTGTATGGAAATGAACGGGCAAATAACTTTGATTTTGCATGTTGTTTAACATAGAGAAGCTAGGGTCATTGAATTTTGAAATTGAATCTTTAAGGACCAAGTGCATCATAAGCCAATCGTTTGGATATCTTGAGTATAAATTTTTGTGCTAAATTTCACAACCATTTTCCTTTTAAAACATGTGTGAAACTTGAATCAAATTGATTTAATTGACATTACAACTTGTAGGCCTTCAAGGAGTTTGAGTTAAGATTTAGGTATTGTCCAACCTCTAGGTTTAGAGTATTGCTTGAGGACAAGCAAGGTTTAAGCTTGGGGGAATTGATATCGCACATTTATATATGGTTTTAGGCCGGACTTTAACCCAAATCACTACTCAAAACCCTTGATTTTATGTGTATTTAGTTTATATTTGTAGGATTTTGGTACTGCTTGGGTTTCATTTCATTTTGTAGGGACTTGGAGTCAATTCAATGCAAAATTGGCTTAAATCGGCACGAATCGGCGCACGAACCATGATCCAGAAGACCCTGTGCGACCGCACAGGATCCCGTGCGACCGCACCGGCCCATCCTGGCTCATGTGGAATGGTTCTGGCTCTTGTCTGGCCCAGTCACTGCTGTGCGACCGCACAGGAATGTGGTGCGACCGCACCACCCCATTTCGGGCTAATTTCGGCCGAATCCGACTCGTGCCTGGTCCAGCAACTCTGGTGCGACCGCACGGGACTTCTATCCGACCGCACCAACCTCCAAACCCTACCAAACCCCTATATAAGGCGCCCGAATCTCCTCATCTAGGGCATCCATTAATCTATCTCTCTTTCCACCTCGATCCAAGGCGGCGCCGCACCCGAACCAACCCAAATCCACCAATCGGCCCCCTGTGCGACCGCACAGGGGTCCCGTGCGACCGTACCAACCCTCTGCCGCCTCGGATTTTGCCGTCTCGACCTCCTACACCTCACCATTCCGCCCAAGCATCTCCCTTGCTGATCCAGAAGACGATTGAGGCTTGAGAAGGGGCATTAGGCCTTCCTCTTTCCATTGGTTTAGCATGGAGATTGTATCTCTTACTTTCTTTGTTCTATTTGCTTGCTTTTGCGTCATGTTAGGTTAGATTAGCTATGTTCTAGGGATTAGTTGAAACTAAGGTTGGGTTTGTTGATTTGACTTGGTATTTGGTCTCTATTGTGTATTGCTTACTTGATTACTATATGATTATGCTTGTTTGTGTTTGATTGCCCAATTGAACCTCCTTTTAGGTGAACGGCCGCACCTAACTTAGGCTAAAGGTGTAGATTGTTTAATTGAACCAAGTAGGTAACCAAGGTAGGTTAGGAGCCGAGAGGTGACCAACTTAAGCCCGAGAGGAACAAGTTTCTACTTAGGCGAGAGTCTAGTGGATGCCTTTGAGAATCAACAAGTGGACTTAGGATAATTAAGCCAACATGACGAGAGTTGAGGATTAATTGACCTAATGGGGACTTTAGGCTAGGTTCCGCACCAAATACTGTGACCAACATGCGAGAGTTGAGGTTCAGGAGTTTAGGTACGGCTAGACCTGTCCCACACAAGCTAGGAACCAAGGTATCATGGCAAACCGGCACTAACTAAGGGCTGTGCGGTCGCACAGAGGGCCTGTGCGGTCGCACAGGGCTCTCTGACACGCACTCGTCAACGTTGAGGCGCGAGAGCGACAAGTGTTGACGGCCTGAGGCCTGACCAAGGTGGAAACTGAACCTTAGGACATTTTTATACCATATTTTACCACCAAAAACACCAAAAATTGCTATTGTCTTGTTTACCTTTAGTTGATTGTGTTTGTTATTTGTTGATTAAGTTCGAAACATCATCATTCGATTGTTTAGATTTTGTGAATAAGTAAGGTCTAATACTCATCTTACCGTCCCTGTGGATTCGACCCCGACTGTACCAACGAATAGCCGTGCGCTTGCGGTTGTTTTTAGGTTACTTTTGGGTATTAGCTTCACTCACATCAACTGGCTTCTCAGTAGAATGCTGGGGTTTATCATGTTTAAAGCACTTGAATAATGCTCTGGGTTTTCTTTTTTTCTTTCCAGTAGATGAACTTTCGATACCACCACCATTCTTCACAATACCAAATCCAATCTGGTATGCATAATTCATCATGAAACCATGCGCATCATCTATACAAGAAAAAACCATCCCTTTTTCTGGAGAAAAAACACTGCTGCATATAGTTGCCTCTCTAGCCCGAAAATAATGGATTGTTAACTCTTCATCAGAAATTGAATGTGATGTTCTCTCTACTTCACCACTTACTACTAATTGAGATGACAAGTTTTCCATCTCATTCATCAAGTCAGTGGACTGCACAATAGGTTCTTCTAAAATATGTTCCTCCACAATAATTGTATCTATGAAAATAAATAAATATTGTTTTATTGCTGCTGGGATACAGACATTATCTTCTGTTTAATATATGTAATTGTTAAAGTAAATATATGTAACTGTTCTAGTAAATAACCACTGTTGAACTAAATATATGTAAGTGTTGAAGTCAATAATGTAAGGATTCTGCATAGTAATGTAACTGTTCTACTTCGTAATGTAACTGTCCTAGGTTGCTCAATGTTCTAGTGACATATACTAAATAATATCACATTCAATATCATCATAACTAAAAAAATTAAATTTCTACCTGCAGATTCTCCTTGTCCATAAGGCACCATTTCTGTTACAAATCTGCAATTGGTTTTTACGTCTTCCAAAACAAAAGAACACAACTGAATCATCACAGTAAAAATATTTATTTTGATCAATACTGTTGAGTCAAACAAATCTTTAACTCGATTTTGTCGATTTGCAAAACAACGTAACTTTTACTAATCTCTCTTCTAAGTGCTTAATATAGTTTAAGGTGGAACAAGGCATTGTAGTCATGCTTAGCGCGTGTATTAAAGACCCACAAGACCCCAGATGATCAGTTAGGAAGTCTAAAATTTAAGGTTGTAATTCTAAACAAACCTCATCAAATTGTCTGATTTAAATGCTCAGAATTTAATGGTAACGTTATACAACGTTATATAGCGTTATACAACGTTACAGAACTTCTTCAACTGTGCCAAATCGCAAAAACAGTTTTCATGCGTTACACAACGCTTCATTCAGTTGTGTAACGCTTGGTCAAACGTTGTGTAAAGGTTGAAGACGTTACACAACGGATTGACTAAGTCAGCAATTTCCCTCTCAGCACATTTGCGTTGTGTAACGCTTCCTGGCGTTGCACAACGGATCAAAATCAAGCGTTACAAGACGTTCGTTTAGAAAATTCTAACGCTTTGAGATTTTTGACCATTTTAAAGGAGTCATGGCGTACGTTGTGTAACGTTTTGTCCGTCACACAACGCTTTTCTTTTTAAACGTTGCATAACGCTTTCTAGCGTTGTGTAACGTTTCTGACAATTTTTTGAACGTTGGAGACTTCTGTTCAATACGTTATACAACGTTTCAGAAACGTTATGTAACGTTTCTGACACCCTCCAACGTTATTGTCGGATTTGTTTTATTTAACGGCTATATTGAAACGTTGTGTAACGTTTCGGAGCGTTGTGTAACGTTATGTGCAGAATTTGACTGATTTAGAGCTCTTGGCGCCCTCTATATATATCAGACCTTTTTGAGCTGATAAAACTGATCATATACCTTGCTATACACTTGCTTTTGAGCTCTAAACCTGAGATATCATCCCTCTACCCAATTTGAGCATTTTCTTAGACAACTTGTAGAGATTTGAGTGCATCAACCAAACCCTTAGTTTGAATAGCTAGACTTTTGAGTGATTTGGTTGAGAGCCTTGATCCTTGGAGCTATTTTGTGACTAGCTAGAGGTTAGGCCGATCCGCTTCGAGTTCATTATGACGAAGCGATTCGGTTCGAATTTGTAGACCCGTTCGGTTGGAATAGAACGGACCGCGTCCAATTTGGTGGTTGCGAAACTCCCGGAGACGTACGACTAAGGCTAGCCTTTTCTAGCGGGTCCGAACTCCGTAATACATCGCGTGTCAATTCTTTTCTCTCTCTCTCTCTATTTACTTGCATTTAGTCTTGTGTTGTGAGTAGACCTTATTTGAATTGTACCAAAAATTGACCGTAACGGTTTAGAAAATTAAAATTGTGCCTATTCACCCCCCTCTAGGTCTTTTATTAGGGACAACAAAGTGGTATCAGAGCGGGGGTTATCTTTTGACCAAAATTTGTGGTAGATAACCTAGTTTCCATGGCCTCAAGGGTGATTGAAAAACCGAACAAGTTTGGTTTCAATTGCAAGAACTTCCGTTATTGGAAGAGATGTATGGTTGTATACCTCAACTTGATTGACCTTTGGGATGTAGTAGATAAATCTTATGCACCAAGTTTGGATAGTGAAGGTAATGAGACCTATGCCTCCAAATTGCTAAGAGCCAAAAATGATAATGCCGTTAATGTCCTTCTTAACTCGGTACATGAGTCCATAGCGGCCATTTTTGGTAGTTCTACAAATGCACATGAAATGTGAGTTTCTCTCTTGAACCGCTATGAGGGAAATTCTCTAATCAAAAGCTCTCGATAATTTGAGTTAGAGTCTAGATTAGACAATTTTCGCATAATGGATGGTGAGTGCATCGAGGAAATGTATACTCGGTTTATACAATTGCTCGATGAATTCAACAACATTGGAGAAACCCTATCTAATAGTCGTGTGATAGGAAGATTACTTAGGGCTTTGGTAGGAAGACCTCAATTCGACAATCTCATCTCGACTCTTGAGACACAACAAAGATCCCACAACAACCTCACACCGGAGATCATCTATACCCATTACCGGTGTGTAGAAGAGAAGCTCAAGCAACTTGGGGAGTTGAGATATGAGCCCAAGTCCATTGCCTTGTCGGCTAGTGAGAACAAAGTCTCTCCCTCCAAACACCGCCACAATGATAACCATCAAGGTAGACACCGTCACTCGAGTGACAAGGCTAAGGGCATATTCAATCTTGATGAGGACAAACAAGGTGCCGTGCTCTCAAAAATGTTTCGGGCCATCATGATCTTTGAGGGAAAGTTCAACAAAGAAAGGCTTGAGAGTGATGAGAGGGCTTTTTGTTTTGTTTGTCAAAAGGAGGGCCACACAATGTACACTTGCTTCAAGCTCTTTCCACACTTGAAGAAGGACAAGAAAGATGGTGGTAAGAAAAGAAACGATTGCCTGTACAAGTCCAAAAAGGGACATTATAAGGGCAAGAAGAAGGGTGAGAAGGCTATGCAAGCCACATGGGACAACGACTCCGACACAAGCTCATCATCCTCATCCGATTCGGAGTCGGAGTGCGACTTTGACAACCTTACTCTTGTGGCTCAAGTCAATGGTGTGATGATGCCGGTGGATGACAACCTAGATGACTTGGTGAAGGAAGTCTTAAACGAGTTCAACCGGGACAACATCTATGTGCATCCATTGAGCAAAACTAGCATTGAAGAAGCCTCAACCTCCTCATCAATCACAACTCCAATCTCCACTTAAATTCAAGAAGTAGTACCTAAGGTAGCTATTGAAGCGCCGAAGGCTACCAATGAGGTACAACTAAACCCATCTCTATGTAGTGATAGTGATAGTGATAGTGATAGTGAAAATGACTTGTGCTTGAATGATGATACAAACTCTCAAATTGATAGGTTGAATGATTATCTTGATGAGTCCCTTAAGACCATTGCTAGTCAAAAAGGGAAAATTAGCCTTTTGACGGCTAAGGTGCATGGTCTTGAAACTTTGGTGAGTAAGTATAAAGGTATGATTGAGAATTTTGAAAAACCAAAAAATTGTGAAAAATATCAAGCTCATTTGAGTAAGACAAATGTGTTGAAAAACAATAAAAGGGCATCAAGTTCGTCTAGTGCTCTTCATAGCACCAAGATGGATCTTGAGAAAATGTATGTGGGACAAAAATCCAATGACAAATCAGGACTTGGTTTCAAAAAGGGGAGTCAATCCTCTTTTAGACCAAGAAACTCGATTAGCCCGACACAAAATGAGAGATATTATAACAAGGACACAAATGATAGGAACACACACGGAAAAGGGCAAAAGAATTTTTATGGTTCTCAAAATGGTGCTCAAAAGAATTTTGATAGGAATAGAAATGATTTCAAGGGTCCTAAAAGGAATTTGCAAAACAATCGGACCCCAAACAATTTGTATTTCAAGGGTCCCGATGGGTGCTTTCATCTTTTCCAAAAGAATGGGAGAAATAGGAATAGCACACACACTAGACCTCAAAATAATGGAGAAAACAAGAATACCTCTCAACAAAACAAAACGAATTTTCAAAAACCCAACTTCAAAGGCTCTCAATCATACACTTTCTCTAAGGATCCAAAAATCAAGGCCATGGAGCTTAGGCGTCATTATGAGACCTATTTTGTTAGAGAAAGTTCACAAATGAACAAACCTACTAGTGCTTGTTGCAACTATTGTGGTAAGAATGACCATCTCACATTAGAATGCAAGTTTAGGAAAGCAAACTATACATCCGGTTCAAAGAGTATGGTTTGGGTTCCTAAAGTCGCTTCCACTTCCACCTCATCTAGTGGAAGCGGTTCTAATGTGGCTTGAAAAGCCATTCTATCTCCCTGGGCCTAATAGTCAAATTTTAAGGGGGAGAAAATACAAGAATTATGTTAGTTGTTTGTTTCCAATTAATATACATTCTTATAGGTTTGTTTGTTATCATCATTCAAGAAAAGTGCTTGGATCATAGATAGTGGATGTTCACATCACATGACCGGTGATGAATCTTGTTTCAAGGCACTTGAATCTTTTGATGGTGGTGAGATTACTTTTGGAAATAATCTTAGAAAGAGCACTATTATTGGTATAGACTCGGTTGGTAATCAAAATCTTACGGTATCCAATATATATCTTGTTGATGGCCTTAACTACAACCTTTTAAGTGTGAGCAAATTGTGTGATGCCGGATATTATTTGAAGTTTGATCACTCTTCTTGCTATGTGCATCAAAGTTCGGATAATTCCCTTGTTTATACCGGACAAAGAAAAAAGGATGTCTATTATTTGAACTTTGACCACTTTACCACCGGTGAACAATGCTTTAGTGCCATAGCTACCGGTTCATGGCTATGGCATAGAAGACTTGGTCACGTTTCAATAGACTCTCTAAAGAAATTAGTCAAATTAAATCTTGTCCGTGGCCTTCCATCACACAAACTTGACTTAAATGGGTTGTGTGAAGCTTTGATGAAAGGTAAGCAAACCAAGTCTAGTTTTAAGACCAAAGAAGTCATCTCTACCTCTCAACCTTTGCAATTACTCCATATGGACTTGTTTGGACCAATAAATGTTATGAGTTTGAGCAAAAAGAGGTATGTGTATGTAGTGGTGGATGACTATAGTCGTTTTACTTGGGTTTTCTTTCTTGCTCACAAGTAGGAATCATTTGACTATTTTGTCAAATTTAGCAACCGGGTTGAAAATGAAAAAGGGTTGAAAATTTCTAGAATTCGTAGTGACCATGGAAGGAAATTTGAAAATGCTAGATTTGATGAATTATGCATAGAAAAAGGATACAAACAAGAGTTTTTCGCTCCACGCACTCCCCAACAAAATGGTATAGTGGAGAGGAAGAATCGAACCCTACAAGAGCTAGCACGCACAAATGCTACATGAATTTGCCGTACCCATGTTCCTTTGGGCCGAAGCGGTAAATACGGTATGTCATGTAGTAAACCGTGCATGCATTCGTTCCAAACTCAAGAAAATACCATTTGAATTGTGGGTTGGTCGAACTCCAAATATATCCTATTTCCGTGTATTTGGGTCCAAGTATTTTGTCCTTGATGAGTCTCCTAAAGTAACCAAATTTGATGCTAAATCTTTGACCGGAATATTTGTTGGTTACTCAAACACAAGTAAAGCGTATAGAGTTTATTTGCCTACCTCAAGGGTTGTAATTGAGTTCATAAATGTCAAATTTAATGAAAATGCTAATGAGAAAACCGAGGAAGGTAACTCTATTGTAGGTATCCAAGATGGAGCAACAACTCAAGAGATTGAGTTTCAACCGAAGGATGAGCTTCCACCGGTGATACTCGAGGAGCCTTTGAACCGGGTCGATGACAATTTGATAGGAGGAGAGAATAATGAGGAAAACACAATTGACACAACTCAAGATTAGACGCCTCATGATGAACCTCAACCTATGACTCAACCGGTTCATGAGCCTCCCGAAGTGCTTAGAGAAGTGTCTTCTCATCCTCTCTCTAATGTTATAGGTGACCCTAGGGAAGGTGTTAGGACTAGGTCGGGTTTAAACCAAATGGTTGGTCATTGTGTCTTTGTTTCTCAACTAGAACCAAAATCTTTCAAAGAGGCCAATGTTGACCCAAATTGGATTGTTGCCATGCAAGAGGAATTGAACCAATTTGAAAGAAACCAAGTTTGGAAACTTGTACCTTTACCTAGTGGTAAACAAGTTATTGGTACCAAATGGGTTTATAGGAACAAGCTAGATGAACTTGGTAATGTGGTTAGAAACAAAGCCCGCTTGGTTGCAAAAGGTTTCAAGCAACAAGAAGGTATTGACTTTGAGGAAACCTTTGCATCCGTTGCTCGTCTTGAATCTATTAGAATGCTCTTGGCATATGCCGCTAACAAAGGTTATACTATATTCCAAATGGATGTCAAGAGTGCATTTCTAAATGGATGGATAGATGAGGAAGTGTATGTCCAACAACCTTCCAGTTTTGTTGACCATTTTAACCCCGACCATGTGTTCAAGCTTCACAAAGCTTTGTATGGTTTGAAACAACCTCCTAGAGCTTGGTATGGTAAACTTTGCACCTTCCTTCTTAAAAATAATTTTATTAGGGGTAAAATGGACACAACTCTTTTCACCAAGAAAAGGGATGACCATCTATTACTTGTGCAAATTTATGCGGATGATATTATTTTTGGCTCTACTAATGCAACTCTTGCACAAGAGTTTTCCTCTTTGATGAGTAGTGAATTTGAGATGAGCATGATGGGAGAACTCAACTTTTTTTTGGGGCTACAAATCAAACAACTCCAAGATGGCATCTTCATTAGTCAAACCAAATATACTAAGGAGTTAATCAAGAAGTTTGGTGTTAAAGATAGCAAGAGTTTAGACACACCAAAGGGCAAGAGTGCAAATATTGATGCGGATGAGAAGGGCAAGCCGATGGACATAACTCTCTATCGAGGCATCATTGGAAGCTTGCTCTATCTCACGGCGAGAAGGCCGGATATTATGTATGCCGTATGTCTATGTGCTAGGTACCAACCCAATCCTAAGTAGTCTCACCACAAAGCGGTAAAAAAGATCTTGAGATATGTTAAGGGTACCCAAAGTTTAGGTCTTTGGTATGGTAAACAAATCGAACTTGACTTGGTAGAGTATACCGATGCCGACTTTGCCGATGACCGTATGGACCGAAAGAGTACTAGTGGAACTTGTCAATTTTTTAGTGGTTCACTAGTCTCTTGGTCAAGCCGCAAACAAACCTCGGTTGCCCTTTCAACCACGGAAGCCGAGTATGTAGCGGCCGGTAGTTGTTGTACACAACTACTTTGGATGATGCAAATCCTTAGAGATTATGAGTTAGAATTCCAAAAATTACCAATCTTGTGTGACAATACTAGTGCCATCCTTATATCCAAAAACCCGATATTGCACTCTAGAACCAAGCACATAGAGATACGACATCATTTTATCCGAGATCATGTTGAGAAATGTGATGTGGAGTTGGTACATGTTGATACAAAGGAGCAAATTGCCGACATCTTCACTAAACCATTGCCTACACAACAACATCTTGAACTTAGGTTCAAGCTCGGTATGCTTGAACTCAAAGATTAAATTTTGTTGCTACCTGATCTTATCTGTTTGTTTGCTGCATTTATTTGATATTTTTGCTCAAATTTTCAGTCCAAAATCAGTTGTTTTCGACTTTGTTTCAGTTTTCTGTCTGAAAAACAGTTTTTCTGGTAATAACGTTGTATAACGCTTGTTAACGTTGTACAACGTTTTGTTATTTAAAAAGATTTTCTTGCGATTTTTGCTGTATTTATCTATAGCGTTGTACAACGTTTTGTAACGTTATGTAACGTCTTATATACCGTTACAAGACGCGACAGTAACGTTGTAAAACGCTTGGATTTTCGAATTTTAAATTTCTCTCATTGTTGTGAAACGTTATACAACGTTTCAGAAACGTTGCATAACGTTTCAGATCTGTCTTTTGAATCGGATCTTCGTTTTTAATTCGAATCTTTCTCCGAAACGTTGTACAACGTTTCATAACGTTGTATAACGTTTGAACGGAGCCTTTTTGACCCAGGCGTCTTTTCTTCTTCTTTTTTCTTCTTTCTTCTCCAACTCGACAGACTCCATCTCTTTCTCTCATCTCTCACACCTTTTCAACTCCACTCTCAATACTCTCTCTCTACCCACTCTCTCACTCAACCAAGACCACCTACAAACTCTCCTCTCTCTCCTCTACACTCTCATACCCTTCAATCTCTCTCTCTTCTTCTCCTTCACCCAAAACGCCAAAACCCTAGTTTTCGACTTTTCTTCGATTCCGGGAAATCCGACCGTCGGATCTTCAATCGGCTTCGAGTTTGTCTTCTCCAGGGCTTCCTCTTCACTCTTCCTCTCCATTTACTCAAGGTTACTCTTTTCTCTTCTCTTTCAAATGGCACCACCAAAGTCTCGTAGCGGTGCACCACCAAAGGTCCCCTCCAAGCGGGCTAGAACCGGTGCTAGTACCTCCTCTAGCATTGTACCAACCCAACCGCCTCTTCAAGGCACCGTACGCGGCTCTCTACCCTCTTCTCCACTTGAAAATTGGACCTTCTCACCTCTCAACCGGTATTTGTTTAAGGATGACAATGCATACCGGTATTACAATTTCAATATAGGCAATAACCGAACTGTGAGTGATTGTTTCCACTTGGTGCAACCCAAAGAGAATGAAAAGGAATGGAGGATTAGCGACCCGGATTGGGATAGAATCAAACCGCACCTTGATTACTTGCGTGCATGGGGTCTTTTGAACTGCACTCAATCTTACAACAAATACCTCACCAAACTCTTTTATGCCAACCTGGATATCACTTGGGAGGACGGTATTCCGGTGGCTCACTCATACGTATGTGGACGCCTATTACCATAGACTTGGATCGGGTGGCTCGTGAATTATTCTTGAGGAATGAGGGGAAGCAAATCTACATTTCCAAGGCATAGCCAAGGGATGCCGACATAGAGCCATTCGAGCGGTATCATGAGTTCTTCTACTGTTGGCGGAATTTTTCTCTCAAGCAATTCTCCGCCGCCGAGCTTCCCGCCTATCACCGCCTCTTCTTCCTCATCATCAACAACATTCTCGCTCCAAAGAAACAAATTAAAACCAATGTGGAGCTTAGAGAGGTGTTTTACCTTCGTTGCCTCATTGAGAAGAATCCACAGGTTAACCTTGCCTATCTCTTTTTCATGCACTTGGAGAAGGTCAAGAACACAAGCAACACCTCTCTTCCCAATGCCAATGTGATTTCCTACTTTCTTGCCAAGGACGGTGTTCCTCCTCGGTTTGACACTTTCGGTCGGGAAGCCGAAGTGTTTGGACCTACCAATCTTGTCAACATTCTTGCATCCGTCGGATGGCAACTTGATGAAACCACCGGTATTCTCATTCCCGATCCTAACAACATCAAGAACCGGTATCTTCTCCAAGATGGTGCAAAGCCGAATCAATATGCACCGGTGGGTCAAGAGCCTACGGGTTCTCTCCATGGACCTAACCTCTCAAGCCAACCAACCATAGATCCCAACTACCAAGCCTACTTCACCGAGCAATTTGGTGGTTGGAATGACACCTTGACAGGCTATGGGACCCGCTTGACCAATTTAGAAAATGATTGGTCCAATTGGAAGACCGAGGACGAGAAATGGAAGGAAGAGGATGCCAAATGGAAAGAGGACGAGTTGGTATACCGGGCAAAAAATGATGCTAAGTTGGACAAGATCGAGACCGATGTCCAAAATTTTTGGGGGTCAATGCAAGAAAAATTTAGGAAGCTACATGTAGCTATTCGTAAAGGATCCTCTAGTGGTGCCGGCGGAGATGATGAGTCGGAAGAGGATTGAGACTTTCACCCGTACCAAGCCTTGCCGAAACCTTAACCTTTTTCTCTTTTTCTTTTTCTTTTTGTTTGTCTTGGTAACTTTGCTAGTGACCTTTGTGGATTTATGTTTTAGTGGATGAACTAAATGGTTTTTTATTGTGGATTGTATGAACTTATTTAGTGACTCTTTTGTTTGAAATTGATGTGCTAAATGGCTTGGTTGTTGTTGCTATATGTTTTGTGCATGTCTCTTATATTTTTTTTTGTTTAGGCTTATAATAGAATTGCTATGGTTTGTATTATGGTAAATGGCTATGGTTTTTGATAGTTGCTTCTCTTTCAATTGGATTTACTTGTGCATTAATTGCTAAACTCAACTTGAGAGGGGGAGAATTTTTTTTAAAAATCAAGCCATAGTGGTATAGGTCCAATCAAATGCCCTTTTATCCATTTGCAAAAAGGGGGAGAATGAATGGTAATGGATGGTAAAGCCGAACTCTTTGATTCTATGTCTACTTGCTTTACGTTGTGTTGTTTTGCAAATCGACAAAAGGGGGAGATTGTTGAATCAAACAAATCTTTAACTCGATTTTGTCGATTTGCAAAACAACGTAACTTTTACTAATCTCTCTTCTAAGTACTTAATATAGTTTAAGGGGAAACAAGGCATTGTAGTCATGCTTAGCGCGTGTATTAAAGACCCACAAGACCCCAGAAGATCAGTTAGGAAGTCTAAAATTTAAGGTTGTAATTCTAAACAAGCCTCATCAAATTGTCTGATTTAAATGCTCAGAATTTAATGGTAACGTTATACAACGTTATATAGCGTTATACAACGTTACAGAACTCCTTCAACTGTGCCAAATCGCAAAAACAGTTTTCATGCGTTACACAACGCTTCATTCAGTTGTGTAACGCTTGGTCAAACGTTGTGTAACGGTTGAAGACGTTACACAACGGATTGACTAAGTCAGCAATTTCCCTCTCAGCACATTTGCGTTGTGTAACGCTTCCTGGCGTTGCACAACGGATCAAAATCAAGCGTTACAAGACGTTCGTTTAGAAAATTCTAACGCTTTGAGATTTTTGGCCATTTTAAAGGAGTCCTGGCGTACGTTGTGTAACGTTCTGTCCGTCACACAACGCTTTTCTTTTTAAACGTTGCATAACGCTTTCTAGTGTTGTGTAACGTTTCTGACAACTTTTTGAACGTTGGAGACTTCTGTTCAATACGTTATATAACGTTTCAGAAACGTTATGTAACGTTTCTGACACCCTCCAACGTTATTGTCGGATTTGTTTTATTTAATGGCTATATTGAAATGTTGTGTAACGTTTCGGAGCGTTGTGTAATGTTATGTGCAGAATTTGACTGATTTAGAGCTCTTGGCGCCCTTTATATATATCTGACCTTTTTGAGCTGATAAAACTGATCATATACCTTGCTATACACTTGCTTTTGAGCTCTAAACCTGAGATATCATCCCTCTACCCAATTTGAGCATTTTCTTAGACAACTTGTAGAGATTTGAGTGCATCAACCAAACCCTTAATTTGAATAGCTAGACTTTTGAGTGATTTGGTTGAGAGCCTTGATTCTTGGTGCTATTTTGTGACTAGCTAGAGATTAGGCCGATCCGCTTCGAGTTCATTATGACGAAGCGATTCGGTTCGAATTTGTAGACCCGTTCGGTTGGAATAGAACGGACCGCGTCCAATTTGGTGGTTGCGAAACTCCCGGAGACGTACGACTAAGGCTAGCCTTTTCTAGCGGGTCGGAACTCCGTAATACATCGCGTGTCAATTCTTTTCTCTCTCTCTCTCTATTTACTTGCATTTAGTCTTGTGTTGTGAGTAGACCTTATTTGAATTGTACCAAAAATTGACCGTAACGGTTTAGGAAACCAAAATTGTGCCTATTCACCCCCCTCTAGGCCTTTTATTAGGGACAACAAATACTAATAATGATTACTAACAAAACTCAATTTTTTACCTGGACGTACTTCTTGTCCGTAAGATAAAAGTTGTGTTACATATCTGTCATTTCTTTCTACTCCTGGCAGAACAAAATAAATAAAAAGTCAACTTAATCATCAGACTAGAAATTCAAAGTTAAAAACAAAATAAAAAATAGATATTATCATAAAGTTGACAACTTAATCAGCAAAATTTAGTTATACGAACATAATATATATTATCATAAAAGATTAGCGATCAAACTGTTCTTGTTAGTTATGTAAGATATTAATGCATTGTTCTACTTAGTAACTGTCATGGGAAGTTTTCAGCGCGCATTTTTTTTAATAATGTAACTGTTCTAGTTAATAATATAAGAGTTCTCCATAGTAATGTAACTGTTCTATTTCGTAAAATAACTGTCCTAGATTGCTCACTGTTGTAGTGACACATACTAAATAATATCACATTAAATATCAACATAACTATAAAAAATTAAATTTCTACCTGCAGATTGTCGTTGTCCATAAGACACCATATCAGTGTGTTGAACTATAGGTGCATCCAATAAAGGTGGCTCCACAATTATTGTATCTGTCAAACAAACAATATTGTAATTATTTCTATATTGTTATTGGAATACAGACTAATTGTTCTATTTAATATGGTTATGTAAGATATTAAAATTTAGTTATACGAACATAATAGATATTATCATAAAAGATTAGTGATCAAACTGTTCTTGTTAGTTATGTAAGATATTAATGCACCGTTCAAGTTAATAATGTAACTGTTCTAGTTAATAATGTAAGAGTTCTCCATAGTAATGTAACTGTTCTATTTCGTAAAATAACTGTCCTAGATTGCTCACTGTTGTAGTGACACATACTAAATAATATCACATTAAATATCAACATAACTATAAAAATTAAATTTCTACCTGCAGATTGTCGTTGTCCATAAGACACCATATCAGTGTGTTGAACTATAGGTGCATCCAATAAAGGTGGCTCCACAATTATTATATCTGTCAAACAAACAATATTGTAATTATTCCTATATTGTTATTGGAATACAGACTAACTGTTCTATTTAATATGGTTATGTAAGATATTAAAATTTAGTTATACGAACATAATAGTTATTATCATAAAAGATTAGTGATCAAACTGTTCTTGTTACTTATGTAAGATATTAATGCACCGTTCAAGTTAATAATGTAACTGTTCTAGTTAATAATGTAAGAGTTCTCCATAGTAATGCAACTGTTCTATTTCGTAAAATAACTGTCCTAGATTGCTCACTGCTGTAGTGACACATACTAAATAATATCACATTAAATATCAACATAACTATAAAAATTAAATTTCTACCTGCAGATTGTCGTTGTCCATAATACACCATATCAGTGCGTTGAACTATAGGTGCATCCAATAAAGGTGGCTCCACAATTATTGTATCTGTCAAACAAACAATATTGTAATTATTCCTACATTGTCATTGGAATACAGACTAACTGTTCTATTTAATATGGTTAACTGGACTAATAAATAACCTAACTGCTCTAGTTAATATAGATCCTTCATTCAATTTTCATAGTACATGAAACATCACTGTTGTAGTCAATAACCTATTATGTCTAACTGTTCTAATTAATAGACTGAACCATCACTGTTCTAGTCAATAACCTATTATGTCTAACTGTTCTACTTAATAGAATGAAATATCATTGGTCTAGTCAATATCTGATTATGTCTAACTGTTCTACTTAATAGACTAACTTATTACAATTTTCTTCTTACATGAATACATCACTGTTCTAGTTAATAAGCTATTGTGGAAAAGGGATTTACCATAACTACTTGGTTCCTCAATACGATTTTCATCTAACAGTTCTACATGATTCAGATCTGATTGGGAAAAAATATTGAGCTGAAGCAGCTGCATACAACCATAATCTGTGGCAAACCAATAAATACAACATCAAACTATAAACAAATTAATATACAAACAAAATTAGAATCATAACACCAGAAAAAAATTTAAGAATTACCTGAATGTTGACTTATATTAAGGTTGAAAGATTCATTCAAATCAATATCTGTTACAAACAAAATAGATATCAGAAAAACATAAAAGAACAGTATTATAACAAATAGAACAGTGAGATCATTAACTAAAACAATAAACTATAGTCATGGGATCAAATAAGAGGAACAATCAGAGCAGATAATCAATTATGCAGTATTATAATATAATCGTACTCATTATATTCATTAATTCTCAAGAACGAGAACAATTAATGTATTAACTACAATTATTAGTTATATAAACCAGATCCAACCTAGAACAGGTAGCTTAATCACTACAACAGTAATGTGTTCAAGGAACATGCAAACCAGAACAACTAAGTATGTTAACTAGAACAGTTAGACAGAATATATCATTTTTATATTTAAGTGGAAAACCTGATCATGTAAGTAGAAAACCAGAAGAACTAGGCATGTTAACTAGAACAGTTAGACAGAATATATTATTTTTATAGTTAAGTAGAAAACCAGATTATGTAGGATGTTAACTAGAATAGTTAGACATAATATATCATTTTCATAGTTAAGTAGAAAACCAGATCATGTAGGATGTTAATTAGAACAGTTAGACATAATATATCTTTTTCATAGTTGCTAATTAGTATTCATTGAAAGAAAAATAGAACAGTGAGCTCATTAATTAGAACAGTCAACTGAACAAATGGGATCAATTAAGATAAACAATAAGAGCATATATTCAATTATGCTGCATTATATTATAATCGTACTAGTTATATTCATTAATTCTCAATTATAATGATTAACGAGCCTAATTACAAGAATATTGAAATAACTGATCAAAGTTTATAAACAAAATCTCAAATCCGAAAAGAATAACAGTACATCACCTAAATAAACTGAATCAATAAATGCATTATCAATAATTCGTCATTACATACCTAAATTCGCCATTCTGATCGAGATCGACAGAGAAAACAAGATAGATCGGAGAACAAATTCAATCACACGATCGACTCAGATTGACGAAGAAGAAGAAGACAACACAGATCGCGATAGTAGAAGAAAGAATCATAGAAACATGAAGTAGAAGAGAAGGTATGATATTGACACGAAATTGATCGAGAGAGAGAACGAAAGAAGAAAGAATTGTTCGGAAATATTAACTACCTATTTTAAAAAATCGTTGCGCGCACAAAAAACGTGACAGTATGAAAATCACGTGAGCGAATGATGGGCCGGATGAGCGCGCGAATGATGGGCCAGATGAGGGAGCGGATGATGGGCCGGATGAGGGACCAGATGAGGGAGCGGATGAGAGGATGATAGAGAGATGCGGATGATGGAGGGGTGATACACGTGATAGAATCTAAAGGATGATGAGGATGATGGAATCTATAGGATGATCCTAAGCAATTCCCATTATTATCTCTAATTAAATACGCACGCATAGAGAATGGATGACGATAATAACAAAATGCTGATAGATGTGCAGTTGTGCATTTTTAAATCATGACTTATCGGTAATATCATCCTGATCAAATTTTGAAGCGCAACTAACTTTTATGGTATTTTTTGTAAATATATAAACGGAATTGCTTAACATCATCCTCTCTTCTGTATCATCGCCATCATCCGCTTCTATTTTTAGAAAACGCGTTTTCTAAAAATGGAAGGGGATGATGGGATGACGGAAGAGAGGAGGATGATAGCAGAGAGGGATAGAGAGAGTTCAGAGAGCGAATCAGAGGCACGGAGAGAGCGAATCAGGGGCACGGGGAGGAGAAGAAGGAGGGGAGGAAAGAGACGGTTCAGAACCTTTATATATATTAACTAGAACCTTTATATATATAACTAGAAATTTTACTGTATTAATCAGAACCTTTACTGTATTAACCAGAACCTTTACTATATCAACCAGAACCTTTATATATATAACTAGAACCTTTATATATATTAACTAGAACCTTTATATATATACTAGAAATTTTACTGTATTAATCAGAACCTTTATTGTATTAACCAGAACCTTTACTATATCAACCAGAACCTTTATTGTATTAACTAGAATCTTTATATATATTAACTAGAACTCTGCGTCCCCCTCCCCCTCCTCTCTAGATAGTAGCGAATCAGAGGGAAAGAAAGGATGATGTAACTGTTCTGGTTATATATATGACTGTTCTGGTTATCATTCACTGGGATCTCCCCCTCCTCTCTGCGTCCCTCTCCCCCTCCTCTCTGGATATTAGCGAATCAGAGGGAAGATATTAGCGAATCAGAGGGAAAGAAAGGATGATGGATACGCGTTTTCTCCAAAAAAGGAAAAACGCGTTATCATCCTCTCATCCTCACCCCCTCTTTCCTTTTTCGAACTGGGGATGATGGGGATGATAAATTTTGGGGATGATGGTTATCAGCCCCGATATATAAACCCTTTCAATCACAATGCAACAACAACAAAGAGTTACTCAAAGTATCATTGATTGACTCAAACAAATTAGAAGCATCAAGATTTCCATTTCCATTTATGTCAAAATTTGAAAATCCTTGAAAATCGAACGAAAAAGCAAGAGCCATAAAATATTAGAGGAAATCAAGAACATTAAGAACAAAAATTCACAGGAATTTCTCTTCCATTTTCTATTTTGTACATCTTGCCAACAGTTACCCTCGGCGAGTCGAGTCACGAAATGTTCATAAGTATAAATATCACTCTCCGAGAACAGTCTTCGGATCCAATCATCTAACTTTTTTATCAGAAACTCCATAACCTCTCTTCCTGACATTCGGTGGGTGCGTTTCTTTGGCGTTGAGTTGAGGTTAGAATTTGAATTTGTGAAGAATAAGTGGGAACTGCAGTCAGTGATTTACGATTCGGAATATAATTAATCTCGAGGTAGATTTTTGCTATCTGCATGCTTTAAGGCTCGTTCGACATAGGTTTGGTATGCGGCGTCCGTATGGATTTCAGCATGGAAAAAATATTTAAATATCTTACAGGTTAGGACCATAATATATAAAGTAGTTAGGGTCGATAATATTTTGATGTTCTAGATTCCGCGAGCTCAGAGGAACAATATTGCTATATTCAACGGTAAAAGATGTGATAAATTCTTGTAAATTAATTTTAGTATCTATAAATAATATTTTAGTTAATTTTAAACTCAAATTCTCTAATAAAAAAGGATCATTTTAGTTATTAAGTTATAACACTACACCACATTTTATTTTTAAGACCTGTTATTTAAGGATCTTTAAGACCGGTTTGAAGACGGTGCTAATAATATGTGGTGTTAAAAATATATAAAAAACTGGTGTTAAAAAGGCGGTGCTAAAAATCAGACAGAAGCTGTTCGGAAAAAGAATGCGAATTTTTAAGACCGGTTTTTTACAAAAAACCGGTCTTAAAAACAAATCATTAAGACCGGTTTTTTGTAAAAAACCGGTCTAAAAATTATTATTTTTTTTTGTCCGAATTTTCAATATTATTAAGACCGGTTTTTAAGACCGGTCTTAATACTATTTTTGAGTATTAAAACCGGTTTTTAACTAAAAAACCGGTCTTAATAATTAATAATTAAAAAAAATTTATTTTTGGGCTAGCCCCATTTTTACTAGCCCAACTACTGACGTTCGTTAAATAAATAAGGATTCAATAAATATATGCTTTTTTTTAATAAATTCTTAAAGTTCCAACTACTGACGATATATGATTAAGGATTATTATATTTGTGTCTATATCATTGCTTTGATTATAGATTAATGATTGGCTGGGGATAGTAATGCTAAAACCAATTAGCGGTGCAGCTGGATTTGTTGAAAGAAAATAGATTATGGTATCAATCATATATAAGGGGTTTAAGTACAAAGAGCATACATTTACATTGAACTACTGCTTATGCAATGAACTACTTCCAGATTTTCATCTATCAATTCATTGCATAATTCACACGAGTACTAGATAAATTGCTAATAAGTTATAGTAATCAATAAAGAATTATCCATTGTCGCATGAGCAGCTGATAATCTGACCTTAATTGCTGCTTTAATTTCAAGCATGTAAAATGAACTTGAGGAAAAATGCAATGAATCTATCAGAAAAGAAAAGTGAAAAAAAAGAAGTAATTAGGAAAATTAAAAATCGAGATAGAGAGAGGGAGAATAACCTAAGCAAGAGAGAGGAAGGCGGAGGCGGAGGCGGTTCGGTTCGAGAGGCGGAGGCGGCTCGGTTCGAGAGGCGGAGGCGGCTCAATTCGAGAGGCGGAGGCGGCAGAGAGGACGGAGTAGGGAGGTAGTCGGGTTTAGAGAGGGAGAAGAGAGGAGCTAGTTTCGGAACTTAGAAAAAAATGAAGACAGGAGGGAGAGAAGAGAGAAGAGAGACAGCTGAAATATTTCAAATTTCAAAAATTATGTTTTTCATTAAGACCGGTTTTTATAAAAAATCGGTCTTAAAAATAAACTTTTTAAGACCGGTTTTTTATAAAAAACCCGGTCCTAATGAAAATCGAAAATTCAGTTTTTATTAGGACCGGTTTTTTATAAAAACCGGTCTTAAAAAAAAACAGCAATTTCGGTTTAATTTCGAGAACTCAATAGGACCGGTTTTTTTAAAAAACCGGTCTTAAAAAAAATTCTGACAATTTCGAAATTGCCACTGAATATTTTTAGAACCGGATTTTTTAAAAACAGATCTTATTGTGGCGGTGCTAAAGATGTTTTCTGGTGTAGTGTAACCACTATAGATTGTAAGTAAATTAATACAATATATGTATAATAAAGAAATATCGTAATGGATAATCACGTAAAATTAAGTCAAATTAACGTCAATATGTTTGGATGAATAATAAAGATCAGAAAGAAATTTTTTTTACTTTCGTCCGTTTGGATGATCTAATTTTATATATAACTGTAAAATAAAGCTAATTGACCATAGCAGCCTCAACTCTTATTGGATCTTTCTCAAAGAGAAAGAAAAAGGTCCATTATTATTAAACTGATTTCACTCATTTCTCTCTTTTTTGAGCAGATATAGGTACTTTGAATCGTTCGTTCATTCCATTACATTAACGATGCTTAATTAATAAGTATCAATAAAGTAATAAACAGAACAGTTATGAGTATACAATTTATGAAATCCAAAATTAATGTGAATATAAAAACAAATACATAATAAGTGCACAAGTACATATAACCTTATGTTTTGTACGAAATCTAATTAACCTAAATTAACTTATTGCTTACAAACGATATGATACTCTAGACAAATGAAATAATCAAATGGTCTCAGGGATGTCCCCTCACTGCTTTTCTGAACTCGTTTTCTGCAATTAAGTAATTTCAATTTTTTTGTAAAGAATGACAATATTTTTCTCTTTTATAACAAATTAACAACCGAGTGAAAAAAAATGCACATTCAAAAATTGATGACAGAGCTAATTATTAAGGGATTAATTGGGCACATAAAGAAGCTGCCAAATGTTTTCAATAAGGAGTGTAATTCTTTCAATGGTTTGGTGATTGGTCACAAATGAGCCACGTTTCAATAAGAAGAGTAATTCTTTCCCTAATGGCTAATTCCCATTGAGTTTGTCATTTCAAGGTTTTCTTGATTATTTTCTCTAAGCATAAACCAACCAATGTAATGACCACATACTGGTACGTATGTTACATATATCAATGATTACCAGCAAAAACCTATAAAGCCGGAATACTATTGTTTTTAAATTTTGGATGTCTAATATAGTTACATCTCTTTTCTTCTTTTTGAGATAATGATCGAAATTATTATTATAAAACATGTTTGTAGTGCCTGTGAGATAAAACTTCTGTCAGAAAACGTAAATGGTATGAACATAGAGACAGGCATTTACAATGGGAATTTCAAATTATGATTGTTCTATGAATACAATATTGTGTTCGAATAGCACTCAGTTGTCAGAACAGGCTGGATACGCATGGAGATATGCAGAACACAAAGAAGGAAATAAAGTTTGGAAGAAACAGGCATATCTAGGTTATAATTAGAAATGTTTTTTCCTATGTAATCTTCTGAATATTAAAAGATATGTTGCCTAGTTTAGCTTGCTTGATGAACAAATCATGTATGTTCATATAAACAAAAGAGCACATGTATCAGAATTTAATTTTTCCGTGAGAATTAATAAAATTGGGTGGGAGGGAGTTTTCTTGGGTGTTGCGTGTCCCCTTTATCAGTTTTCTGGCATATTGGTCAAGCATTGTATTTACTATTTACTATTCTCACCTACTTGCATTCTATTTTGCTCCATGCCTTATCTAAGTCAACATATTTTCATTTCATTTTTAACTCATGATTAACCGTTATTAAAAAGTTGGGAAAATCTCCATTGAGCGAAGTCATAATCACTAAATGTTGGACCAAATAAGTAGTTCACTGATTATGTTATAATTAAGCAATCACCAAGGGCATGGTTTGGAAGATTCAGTAAGGCCATGAAAAGCTATGGGTACACTCAGGGGAACTCTGATCACACCATGTTCTTTAAAAGAAATGGAGGTAAAATTGCTATTCTCATTATTTATGTGGATGACATGATTATAACATGTGATGACAGATCTGGAATTCAGGAGCTTGAAACAAAGCTGTCAAAAGAATTTGAAATGAAGAACTTAGGGGGTTTGAAATATTTCTTAGGGATTGAAGTATCACGCAAGAAGGACAATATATTTCTGTCACAAAGGAAGTATGTTCTAGATCTCCTAGCTGAAACTAGTATGTTGGACTGTAAACCAGTGAGTACTCCAATGGAGCAAAACTTGAAGTTAGAAATCCATCCTGATCAATGTCCAACAGACAAAGAGAAATACTAAAGGTTAGTTGGAAAGTTGATTTACTTATCACACACTAGACCGGACATAGCCTATGCAGTTGGAGTAGTGAGCCAGTTCATGCACAGTCCGAGCGAAGAATACATGGTGGCAGTCTTGAGAATATTGAGATACCTCAAGGGAACACCAGGCAAAGGAATTAAATTTGGAAAAAATGGACACCTAAAAATTGAAGGATATACTGATACCGATTGGGCAGGAAACGTCATGGATAGAAGGTCAACTTCTGGTTACTTTACCTTTGTTGGTGGTAATCTAGTGACATGGAGAAGTAAAAAACAGAAAGTGGTTGCCTTATCAAGCGCTGAGGCTGAATTCAGAGGCATAGTAAAAGGAATATGTGAATTACTATGGCTACAGAAATTAATGAGAGAATTAAAAGGAATATGTGAATTACTATGGCTACAGAAATTAATGAGAGAATTAGGATTGGAAAGTGGAAAATGTGATGGAATTGCATTGTGACAACAAAGCTGCAATTGATATCTCTCGTAATCCGGTACAACACGACAGGACAAAGCATATAGAGGTAGATAGACACTTTATTAAAGAAAAACTTGATTCTAACATTATTTCTCTACCGTTTGTTACCTCAGCTGAACAGGTGGCAGACATCTTAACGAAAGCTGTGACAACTAAACCATTCGAAGAAATCATGGAGAAGATTGGAATGACAGATATCTACTCAACTTCGTGAGGAGGAGTGTTCGAATAGCACTCAGTTGTCAGAACAGGCTGGATACGCATGGAGATCTGCAGAACACAAAGAAGGAAATAAAGTTTGGAAGATACAGGCATATCTAGGTTATAATTAGAAATGTTTTTTCCTATGTAATCTTCTGAATATTAAAAGATATGTTGCCTAGTTTAGCTTGCTTGATGAACAAATCATGTATGTTCATATAAACAGAAGAGCACATGTATCAGAATTTAATTTTTCCATGAGAATTAATAAAATTGGGTGGGAGGGAGTTTTCTTGGATGTTGCGTGTCCCCTTTATCAGTTTTCTGGCATGGTATCAGAGCGGTTCTATTGATCCTGATCGCTGAGTATTGTGAGAAAAAGAAGATGACTGGCACGCAAGACAATCAAGAGTCAACCTCCACCGCTGCTTTAATTGAGCAGATGGCAAAGATGATAACTCAGATGGCAACTTTGCAAACTGCATCTATGAGTAATCCTCAGCAGTCTATGCAGATCATAACCCAACCTGTGACAGCTGAAAGTAATATCTATTCCACCTGTATTGATGTGAAGTTTGATGGCACAAACTACTCGTTCTGGCGCTAGGCGATGGAGATGTATGTGGGTGGTCGAGAGCGGATGAAGCATCTCACAGGAGAACCGGCTCCACCACCCATAACTGAAGAAGTAGCATATCGAAGATGGGCTACTGATGATGTGGTAGTAAAGGGTTGGATCATTAGTTCCCTTGAACCTCGTTTGAGGGGCAGATATATCAGTTACCCCAACTGCTAAGGATGTTTGGCAACGCATAGCTACAACTTATTATGATGATAGTGACGAGGCTCAGGTTTATGCATTAAACCGCCAAGTTACACATGTGAAACAAGGTGGGCGAGCCATTGAAGAATACTATGACGAGCTGCAAGGACTGTTTCAAGAAATCGACTTTCGCTGCCCCAATCCTATGGAGTATGCAGTAGATATTGACAAGTTCAACACCTTTATCCAAAAAACAAGGGTGTATGTCTTCCTTGATGGGCTTGATGACACGCTGGATGCCATGAGAGCGCAGGTGATACAGCAAAGACCTTTCCCCTCTCTTGAACAGGCATATGGCCATGTGAGAAGAGAAGCAAATCAGCAAGAAATAATGGTCAAAGGCGGAACAGGGACAGAAGTGCGTCCTGTTGTGATGGCGTCTAGAGGATACAAGGCCGGTAAGGTACATGAGTCACAAAACAGAACTTTCTTTACTGACAAGTCTAAATTGAAGTGTACAGTTTGTGGAAAGAACCGACACACAAAAGACCAGTGCTTTGAGGTGCTTGGTTATCCTGAGTGGTGGAAAGGCGACAGGAAGAAAAAATATGAGGAAAAGAGCAAAACAGCTGTAGCCTCAACCATTGCCGTAGGCAACACAACATCTAGCGTGAGCAGCATACCAACTCAGCAACCTGGCGTGAGTCAATCAGAACCAGAGGAAGGGGTTGAAGGTAAAAGTGGTATTTCTGAACTTAACATTGGTTATTGTAGTATCTCAGATGTGTGCACAAGATATAAAACCAATGGATGGATTATTGACTCAGGAGCAACCGACCATATGACAAATGAAACAAATGAATTAATGAACATAGGCACCTCACATAAAACAGGGGTCATGAATGCAAATGGGGAATACATCCTGTGATAGGTGCAGGAGAAATGATATTGTCTGAACAGCTTAAGTTGAAAAATATATTGATTGTTCCCTCTCTGGCAACAAAATTAATATTCGTGAGTCAACTTACAAAGGATAAAAATTGCAATGTTCTCATGTTCCCTGACTATTGTATATTCCAGGATACTCCCACGAAAAAGACCATTGGCCATGGTACTAGACGAGATGGGCTATATTACTTGGATGATTTCTGTTATGGGAGCAGTTATGTTGTAAAAGAAGAACAATCATGTAGGGAGACAATTATGTTATGGCATAAAAGATTAGGACACCCGTCATTTGGTTATATGGAAAAATTGCTACCTGATTTATTTTTGAATTTAGACTCAAGGAATTTTATGTGTGAAACTTGTATTAAATCTAAGAGTCATAGAATTACTTATTCCAGTAGCAAAAATAAATGTGCAAAATCTTTTGATTTGGTGCATACAGATGTTTAGGGGCCATCACCTATTATTGCTAAATCGGGTTGTAAATGGGTTTACTCAATTAAATACAATGCAGAAGGGAAAATTGAGAGATACAAAGCGAGATTGGTTGCGAAGGGATATACACAGACATATGGGGTAGACTTTCAAGAAACTTTTTCTCCAGTTGCTAAATTAAAGTTTGTTCGAGTCTTACTATCTCTTGCAGCTAACCGTGACTGGCCACTACACCAATTTGATGTTAAAAATGCATTCCTGCATGGAGACATGGAAGAAGAAATTTATATGGATATCCCTCCTGGTTATGGGCACATTGGTTCAGGAAAGGAAGTATGTAAACTCAAGAAGGCGTTGTATGGTCTCAAGCAATCGCCAAGGGCATGGTTTGGAAGATTCAGTAAGGCCATGAAAAGCTATAGGTACACTCAGGGGAACTCTGATCACACCATGTTCTTTAAAAGAAATGGAGGTAAAATTGCTATTCTCATTATTTATGTGGATGACATGATTATAACAGGTGATGACAGATCTGGAATTCAGGAGCTTGAAACAAAGCTGTCAAAAGAATTTGAAATGAAGAACTTAAGGGGTTTGAAATATTTCTTAGGGATTGAAGTATCACGCAAGAAGGACAATATATTTCTGTCACAAAGGAAGTATGTTCTAGATCTCCTAGCTGAAACTGGTATGTTGGACTGTAAACCAGTGAGTACTCCAATGGAGCAAAACTTGAAGTTAGAAATCCATCCTGATCAATGTCCAACAGACAAAGAGAAATACCAAAGGTTAGTTGGAAAGTTGATTTACTTATCACACACTAGACCGGACATAGCCTATGCAGTTGGAGTAGTGAGCCAGTTCATGTACAGTCCGAGCGAAGAACACATAGTGGCAGTCTTGAGAATATTGAGATACCTCAAGGGAACACCAGGCAAAGGAATTAAATTTGGAAAAAATGGACACCTAAAAATTGAAGGATATACTGATGCCGATTGGGCAGGAAACGTCATGGATAGAAGGTCAACTTCTGGTTACTTTATCTTTGTTGGTGGTAATCTAGTGACATGGAGAAGTAAAATACAGAAAGTGGTTGCCTTATCAAGCGCTGAGGCTGAATTCAGAGGCATAGTAAAAGGAATATGTGAATTACTATGGCTACAGAAATTAATGAGAGAATTAGGATTGGAAAGTGGAAATGTGATGGAATTGCATTGTGACAACAAAGCTGCAATTGATATCTCTCGTAATCCGGTACAACACGACAGGACAAAGCATATAGAGGTAGATAGACACTTTATTAAAGAAAAACTTGATTCTAACATTATTTCTCTACCGTTTGTTACCTCAGCTGAACAGGTGGCAGACATCTTAACGAAAGCTGTGACAACTAAACCATTCGAAGAAATCGTGGAGAAGATTGGAATGACAGATATCTACTCAACTTCGTGAGGGGGAGTGTTCGAATAGCACTCAGTTGTCAGAACAGGCTGGATACGCATGGAGATATGCAGAACACAAAGAAGGAAATAAAGTTTGGAAGATACAGGCATATCTAGGTTATAATTAGAAATGTTTTTTCCTATGTAATCTTCTGAATATTAAAAGATATGTTGCCTAGTTTAGCTTGCTTGATGAACAAATCATGTATGTTCATATAAACAGAAGAGCACATGTATCAGAATTTAATTTTTCCGTGAGAATTAATAAAATTGGGTGGGAGGGAGTTTTCTTGGGTGTTGCTTGTCCCCTTTATCAGTTTTCTGGCATATTGGTCAAGCATTGTATTTACTATTTACTATTCTCACCTACTTGCATTCTATTTTGCTCCATGCCTTATCTAAGTCAACATATTTTCATTTCATTTTTAACTCATGATTAACCGTTATTAAAAAGTTGGGAAAATCTCCATTGAGCGAAGTCATAATCACTAAATGTTGGACCAAATAAGTAGTTCACTGATTATGTTATAATTAAATATTATAAAAATTTTCTCCTTATTACATTAGTATTGATTAAAAATTAACAAAAAAGGTATGTATCGAGCTCGATTAGCCCTTCTAGTATATATCCATTGTTCAAATCGGAAGTTCTTACAAATTGAATCTGCACTTCTGCAGTGCACGACAGATGGATTTACAGTACTGACTCCCTCAGAATATGAAGCCAGCGCTTACGTTTGACAATAGCACGTACTTGATTAATTAGTGAAACCTTGATGAAAATAATTCTCTTATATATATAGTGTATCTAAGATGTAAGATCCTTCCATTTTCACCATTAATGAAGTATATGGTGAGGTTGAGGAGGCTAATTTGATAAATATTTTCAGTGAAGTTGCAATTGTTGAGAATTTGATGGCTAGCTGGTTCATTAAAGATTAATATTTCAATTTAATACTGTTGAAAAAGAGCTTATGCAGGTCGTAAGGACCAGTTGATTTCCTGACGATATTCTGTTGATTGTTGAATATTATTAGAATAATAACTATTAATAGGTCTGAGTGTGTTTGGGAAAATATACTCTTACGTACAGTACGTAGAAGGTACAAATTAAGCTGCAAACATACTTGAATATAAATCCATAATATTAATATTGATTAAAAAGTACGCAAGTACACACAGATCAATAGCATACAAGCACCACAGCATATCAATCACAAGCTTTCTTTGATCACACAAGCACTAAATTAAAACCCACACACAACATAACATACACACACGGCACATATAACCAACATACACAAGAGACAAGAAACACAAACACTAATTAAACTTATTACTGGCACAACCAACAATCGAACTTCTTTCAAGCTTAAAGTCGTTGATAACTTAACTTCACAAGCTGCTCCAATTAATAGACTCAAATTTGAGGACCGATTTGCGTATGTCAAATACCATATGCAGGTTCACCTGCATGAGGTTTCCCAGCACAGATATCCCTTATGATGGAAGCACCATTAAGAATTAATAATGCTCCTCCATCAGCATCTTTCAAAAAATAATTACTGGGGTTCAAGTCCCCACCAACAAAATGCACTGTCAAATCGGGGACATCAACATCGTGTTCTTCAGGGCAGATTTTAAAGCACAGATTCAGACCATATGGTGAGGCATCTGCTTGTGGCAACTTCACTTGGTTTATAAATTCCTGCTTCATGGCAAGATACACCGATTCCTCCAGTAATGTTACACTGGAGACTGAATCGACTATAATTCCGCCCCTGCCGTTTGGCTGGGGAAGGTAGGCCGTGGTCGGAATTTCTACACGTTTGTTCCCGACTGTTATTCCAGTCATATTAACATAATATAATGTGGGATCAATCAGGTTCGGAAGAAGTTTGGTTGAACTAGATAATGCTGAATCATGCAACCGAACATCAGAACCAAAGAAGACATCACTCTCAAAGGGAAAAGAACTAAAAAGCAATACGAAAAAATACTGACATTCAGTTGGGAAACAAATGACAAATTCCCTAGACCAAGCCCAACGTATCCAGCTGAATTTCCAAAGTTCCCTGTGTTCTTCATACCGCACCCAAAAACAACTGGTACTGGGTTGTCATCGGATACAAAAAAGGTGTCCTTAGCCAGGAATCTGTTTGATGATACACATGGGTAGTCAGCATAATAGTAGGTACAAGACTCACTGGAGCAAACTGTGTATCTTGAACCCAGGCATTCTGTTGACCCTTGACACGTGTACTTACTGAATGTCTCAGATTGACTGCTGTTATAAACTGCAATGTTGGCTTCAACAGCACAGTCCCGACATGGCTGGCACGACATGAATGTCAGGTCAGTTGTGGTGTCAGCGATTAGGGAAACCTTCTGCCGAGCATCTCCAATAGAGAAGTTTAGCAGAAAGGTGCCAGCACTGATGTCTTCTGGTAAGTTCTGGGAACCGCGGAAGTCATTGATGGACTGAGGACAAGATGAATTGAATAGCTTCAAAACACCGCATACACCAAAATCAAGAATGTCAGGCAGGTGTTTACCAATAACCCTGGCACCAAGTCCCAAGCCGAAAGCCTCAGCTGAGAATGGACTGAGGGGGAGGAGAAGCATAAGTACGCCTTGAGTGAAAGGTAGCAGCTTCGAAATCAGGCTGCGAGGTCTTTCATAGACATTTAATTTAAAAATAAGTTGGGTGGCTTAGACCTCCAATTTATCTTCAAAAAAAAATAAGTAGGAATACCACAAGTTCGCTCATGGTTGCTGTGTATTAATTTTTATTTGCTCACAGGGTATTTTAGGTGATGGATTGAGGCGGAGTTGAAGAGGATGTATTTATAGGCACCAAAATTTAAAGGAAGAGCAAAAAGGTGGTGAGACGGCCAAATCCTATATATGCTTTAGGTTTAGTAGCTAGCTAGCGTGTCCACCAAAATCCTTGACTTTCCAATGAACTGGAGCAAGGAAGAAGAAAACGAGGGAAGGATTACGGACCAATTATGAGATGAATTTTCGTATATATACCCTCCTTTTTTATGGATCACCATTCGTTCCCTATGCCAATTATTGTCTTTGAAGGCCCAGGCTAATCAATTATTGTACTGCTCCAAAGTAATGACATCGATGTTTCTTCGTATATAACATGCTCTTATGTTTTAGGCTGCTTTTTAGCTTTCTTGCCCATGCCACCAAAAATCTAATCGGATTGGAGCAAGGAACAAACAAGAATGAGAGAAGGATGGGTTCCTAATTACGAACTAAATAAAATTAATTAATGCTTTTGTATACATATCCTCCCCTTTTATTGATCACCTTCGGATGTGGATGTCAACAAATTAAGCTCCCTAAAACCTAAAGTTACATGGCCCATTTGCAATTCAATACCAAGTTTTAATAAATCTCCAATTGATAATTCATTTCTTTTAATTTTAGGTATAAGATTTTTCAGTCTTGTGACTAGATCCTATTTCAGAATCTACGCGGTGCGAACATTAGCATATAAGTCTTCTCAATTTGTGTTTGTTCAGGGATTTATGCTGTGATTCATGTCGATAATTTAAGAGAGACCCTTTATATCTTAAATATTTTTATTTCCCCAACTGTATTGTGTTTTCCTATTTAAGCAGCACAATTTAATTACCTTCATATAAATTACTCACCTGTTCCAAGCTTAAACAAGGATTATTAAATGGTTGTGCAATATCCAGACCTTTAATTGGTTGCCAGGCCTGTCATATATCATCCTTAAATTCCGGATATAATCCAGTATATGTAATTTAATTTTTTTTTATTACATGAAATTCATTGAATATAAATAATTAGCTTTGAACCGTATTAATTCGCAGACAATAGTCCAGACAAAATCCAAATCCAATTCCAATTCATTCGTCAAATATTTCCTTCCTAATTGGACGTAGACTTACTATAAAATGTATTGATTTGGACAAAAAAAGCTTTTTTATTTTGTATATGAGTTTAAAGTAGAATTTCGATGAGAATGAAAAAGGGCGTGACCCCCTATACAGATTTTCTACTTAAATATAATATCATCTATCAATCGAGTAACTCCTCCAACATTTAGATCTCTACTTATATCACATATAAAATAGGGCATACTCTCTCACACAGAATTTCTATGTTAACATAAACTAGTGGACTTTCGCACACGATCTATTTTTTTCTTGATCAGAATCACCACAAAAAAAAATAAAATCTGCAATTTTCTATTCCTACATTATAGCAGAAGAATCATCACCAACACCGAACTCGTATATGTCAGTAATTAAGGTCTTTTTGAAAGATTAAACTCAAGCAATAATATAAAAATGAAGATTATGTTAATTAAAAGAGAATCTAAACATAACACTGCAAATATGTAAACAACAACCTTATTGTACAAATAATGTGCAAAGCTATGTGTTAATAAAAATGAAGATACATTGCAAACAAACATCTTAAGGTTTATCATGATTTTACCCTTATTGTAAAATTTTCAAAATCACAAAAATGCCTCACAAATTGATAAAACAAGTATTTCATGTCCATTAGAAGGATCATTTTGTATTGTTATAGTTTAGACGTCTGCAATTCTCTTTTTGTATTGTTATAGTTTTCAGAAGAAATATAGCACAAAATGGAGTCAAATGGGGATAAACCAAACACAATTTTTTGAAACAACAGTAGTTAGCATTGAGGACCCAATGTAATTAGCATAAGCTAAACAGAAATAATTAATTCATAAATAGCAGTACTTGGTTATACCAACAAAGGTACAAAAAATAGAAAAATCAATATAATAGAGCTAAAATCAAAGATAATATAACTCACTGATCTCCATTCTGATAGTATAACAGCTGCTATGCATCCTCCAAATAGCAAAACCAATGGAGAATTTGGAAATACTGAAAAAAATACAGTCAGAAGTTTAGTAAAGCAAAATAATGTGTAATTTAAGTCCAGTATGTACAGAAGTATCGATGAAATATTTCTGTCACAACCTCACAATAAGAACTTATACATTTGAAGAATTTTATTTGAATCAGATGCATTGCTCTCTTTTTTCTAGTCCGACAAAGCTGAACGCGCAACTAATTGTCCACACATTTAAAATTGAATAATAATGGAAAAATGAGTCTATAACAATTAATTGTTTCCATGCGAATTGGCATTGCAAAATGTGAAGGAAAACTATTTGAATCAGATGCATTGCTCTCTTCTTTCTACTCTTACAAAGCTGAATGAACAACTAATTGTCCAGAAATTTAGAATTGAATAATAATTGAATAATGAGTCTATAACAATTAATTGCTGCGATGAGAATTGGCATTGCAAAATCTGAAGCAAAACCCAACACAATAACAATTGGAAGAGAACACAGAGCTTACCAGATCCTTATTTGCCAAGCTCGACTAATTCCCTCATTTCCTTCAATTTCTAGCCATAAACTGTTCAATATGTTGCTATACATAGTTCTGACTTGACCAGCACAATATAAAAACATGAATTGTAACATATCCGTGTCTGTTAACAGGTAATTAATCATGTGAAATTGTAAAGCACACTTCAATAGATATCTTAATTTGCAGCACAATAATAATAAACTCAATAGAAGGAGGATCCTGTTTTTCACATCTCCCAACTCAGAAAGTGTATTGGAAAGAAATTACCTTCACCTACGCTACCAATTGTGGGGCCAGAAGGAGAATTTAAGGTGGACCTTGTGGGCTTGTGGCAGTTGTACTTGTAGATCGAAAAATTATGAATAGAAATGGTGCATCGATGGCTCAGATTCTAGTGAGATGGTCGAATTTGCCGGATATTCGGCCACTTGGGGACTACTTGTTTATCAAACTAAATTTCCTGATTTTGCTTGAGGCTTGAACTTGGAAGTGATGAAGGGAAGTCTGACAAGCATAAGTTTTATCGAAATGGGCTGAAATAAGTGGGCTGTATTGGGCCGACTAAGTTAGATGAATTTTACTTAATTCACAAATCACAAGTCAGAAGTCACGTAGAGAGCATATTTAGTAAGTTGTACGGTACGGTACCTAATGACAATTGTTATTTTTGTATATATTTTATCTTTATGCAAATTAGGAGATGAGTTCTACAGGAAGTAGGAGATATCAACCATTCGAATGAAAATCTTATCTTTTATCAACCTTTTTCTAACGCAAAAACCAAAAACATAATTCAAAAATTGAATCTCTCATCAGCTTAATTATTCAACAATACCAAAAAAGTTACATAAAATATTGTCGTTGGAACATCTCATCTCAAATGTCTTCAAATAATTCTAGCGTAGGAAAAGGTTTTAATTTATAAAACATTTATGAATATCTCAGTTTGAGAGCCAAGCTTTAAAACAAAATTTTGTAATACATTTTTTACAATAAAACACATATTTCTCAGGCTCATATGAGAGAAACATTTTGGAATTTAATATTTTTCAAATTCCTTTAAGAAAAATTTTAAGTAAAAAAAAAATTGATAACATCTTTTAACTTTTGTAACTAGAAAGAATTATTGTAGTTGCAATTTAGTTCGAATTCTGCTATAAAGAAATATATTTTCAGTTAATAAATTAAATACTACTAGATTAAATTAGATTAATAAAATATGTATATTTAAGAAAAAAATATTTAACAAGTACTTAAATAAGATAAAATTTGCTAAAATCTTTATTCTCCGCGATGTTTCCAAGTACCAAAACTTGTTTCAAGTTGCCAAGTTATCAACCCCACCATCACCCCACAAAATATATTTATGGAGGGATGTAGAAGATCAGAAGCAGCTTAATTGTGCGATCATCGATGAGACGATTATCTCCGTTCCGTGGCGGTGAGAACACCGCAAAGCGGCTGCTTTTTTTCTTTGAAATTTGTTCCCCAAGAATATCCAACCTTCTATTAAAAAGCAATTATTTAACACAATCATAAAATTATTTCAAAAGAAAAAGTCTCTCTTTTAATCCTGACCATCCAACATCGATCAGATGGCTAATATGAAACGGTGACCTGTCTATGTTTGACCCAATTAGAAGAAACTTTGAACGATACCTTTGCTTTTGAGTGGTGTGAATGTGTGATTTTGTCGTTTTGTTTTCTATCGGCATCTGTCTATTTATAGATATAAAATCTCCATCGGAGAAATGGGAACGGTGTTTTCATCAGAATCTAGCGAAGAGAAAGCAAAGAAGCAAGAAATGGCTCTGGATAAGGCTAAGCAAATCGCCTCTTCAAACCCCGTTGCTGTTTTCAGGTTGCCTCTTCTCTCCTCTCCGATCTTCCCTCTCCTTTTCTTTACTTTTTTGAACTGGTTAGGGAGAGATTAAGACTTTGTTAAACATTTAATCAAGTATAAGAGAGAAATGTTTAGTTTTAGGGGGTTGTGTGAATTGGGCTTGTGATTTCTTACATTATCTCCCGATTGGTGTTAAAAAATTGCCATCTCTAGTTCCAATTTTCTCCTAATATTTTTTTTTTCTGGGTATATAGTTTAATGTTTCATGGTAATGTGCAAATCGGGTTTAACTTGTTATTGGTGTTAAGAAATTGCTATCTCTAGTTCCCAGTTTTCTCTTAATATGTAAACTATTGTCTGGGATAGAATTTGATACCCTTATTTAATAATGAAAAGTGGGATATTTGATACCCTCCAGCCTTTTTTTCCACCTTCAAGATGAAGAAGGAAAGTAAACTATGGAATTTGATTCCTTTTCTTTTTATATATGTATTCAATCGTACGGCTTAATATTTATTCCGAATTATAATTTTTTCTGTTTTAGGAGGCAAAGCTGATTTTATTTCTTATTTGCAATTTCAGCAAATCGTTCTGCCCATACTGCAATCAGGTTAAGAAGTTGTTGTCATCATTGGGCGCCAATTATAAGACTGTTGAATTGGACTATGAGAGTAAGTATTACTTAATTTTACTCTTGTGCTGTGTATATAATTTTTCTACAATGTAATTTTGTTATGAAAAAATCTGTGGATATTGTAGAATGTTTATTGTGTAAACTGATACGAAATTGTCAAAATTGTGTGTTTTGTATTTGAAAACTCCATACCTACTGTTGCCTGCACATGCATTCCAAAATGAATTTTAAAAATTGCTTGCCTCCCGATACTGGTATATGTATTCCAAAATGACTTAACAGTATAACCCAAGAAAGCTTGTTACAAGATTACTAGTGTAGTGCTATAATTTTCGATAACATTTTGTTCTTCTTGGATTGTGATCAGGATTTAGCACATGCCATGTCGATCATTAATAGTTTAGTAACTATATAGATGCAAAAATTACAAGGAACCTGATAACACGTGATACCAAACCACAACTATATAGATGCAAAAATTACAAGGAACCTGATAACACGTGATACCAAACCACAATGAAAAATCTTAGGACTTGTGTGTAATCTCAGCATTATTTCTGGATGCTTTTGTTTTTTTTTTTTTTTTTTTTCTGACTCGTTTCGAAATGGATTTGAATGAAGCTGATGGAGCAGAAATTCAGTCGGCTCTGCATCAATGGACAGGGCAGAGGACTGTCCCCAATGTTTTCATAGGTGGGAAGCATATCGGGGGCTGCGATAGCACCGTGGCCCTGCACAACCAAGGGAAGCTTGTGCCTCTTCTGACTGAAGCCGGGGCCCTCGCCACCGCCTCTCAGACTGCCTAGTCATCTATCCTATCTAGTTTATGATTGCATGAAAGTATCAGTTGTTTGACAAATCTGAAGATGTTTTCTATTGTTCTGGTGTGGTCATGTAATAAAATAAATGTAATGCGGATAGTGTGATGTGAATTGGTTTAAAATTTAAAACTTTAAACCTCCTTCATTTGCTATTGAGTTTGGCAGCATAGTTAATTTGATGTTGGATGATCTTGGCTTTTTTTTTAATATATGCTGAATTCAGTACGGTCAATTCGCAGTCCAACATTTGTCTGCCTCCTAGATTTTTTGTATGTATGGTAGCAGCCGCTAGCGCACAAATGAGTAATCATCAAAGATAGCATAAAAGAAATGTCTTCCTTTAATTTCATTAACAGAAATATCTCAACAATGTCTCACCTTTCTCTAGTTGTTTGTTTTAAATCAATATGCTTCACTATCAATGTATCATGATCTCCAACTGATACAATAGAAGATTCTTCAAAAAAAAATAAATAAATAAATAAAAATGATAGAAATCATAAATTCATAACAGAACGCGTCAACTACTATCCGGTAATCCCTCACCCTTGGTCTCTCTTAGGCCCTTATTTGAATAACTCCTTTTTCAAGTAGAATTTCATTCGATTCTAATTTTTTTTATCAAAATAAACAGATTTAATTTTACTTGAATTGAATTTTTATATAATTAAATCTGATAAAATTTTCAAAAATCAATTATAATTAAATGAAATCCCATGTGAAACTCATTTTGATCAAAGCTTATTATTGGTCCGGGTTAATTTGGTTTTTCTACCGAACCTAAACCAGTCAGTCTCTACTTCGAATTACCAAACCCAACCGTATTCCGATACCAATGTGTTTTCTTTTATTTTCCCTTTCCCTCGTTCGCTCTCACCCGCGCCGACCAGCTCAAAGAGGTCAGGTCAGATCAGGAAGGCTGATGGTGGAATAAGATTGATTGATGCTTTGTTGAGAGATGTTTGGAATATCGTACGGAGAGCTGTTTCTTATCCTCGGCGCCACCGCTGCTCTCATTGGTTTGCGCTTCATCCCCTCTCCTTCACTTTCTCTTTCTTCATTTGTTTTTGCAATTTTCTATAATTTCTAACTTTGGTCCCCGGATTTTATTTCCTTGTCTGTCAAAGTAATATGGAATCCAAAGCTCCACTAGAGATGACCAATGTCAAATGCCTACTTTTTACTTTTCTGAGTCGAGTAATTTTCTAAATCGTATGTTTTTGTCTATTGAGATAAACATTGACATTGATTCTATTCCTTTTTTTAAATGAAGAATGGTAGTATTAGAAACCAAGATGGCACAAATTGGCAATTTTGGGACCAGAAATTCAAACTTGTGGTAAAACTAATGGACCAAACATAAAACAGGTTATAGTTTTAGTTGTAGGACCCATTTTTGTGATCACGCCTTTTGTATGTGACCTGATACATGAATTAATGAGCGCATGGTGAAAATATCCAGGCCCCAAAGACCTACCAAAAATAACAAGACTGGCTGGGAGAGCAGCAGGGAGAGCAATTGCTTATGTTCAAGTGGCACGTGGTCACTTCGATACTATCATGCAACAATCTCAGGCTTCTAAGGCTAGTTTACTCCTTTTCTGCTCTAAACAACATATATTTTTATACATCTAGAATCATTTTCTGGTAAACCACTTTAACTTAATCCTCTGATCATGCAAGCTGAATTTGTATGTTTCCAGGTCCATAAGGAATTACAAGATACAATGGCTCAATTAGAGGCAATTCGTCATGAGATCAGAAGTATATCAATGATTAACCCAACTCCACTGACGAGACGGCTTGATCAAACTGAGCCTATTGCTCAAAACAATGGTATCAGATGACTTGAGCTTAACATTTGTTAACTTCAGTTGTACATATGTTTGCTAATCCTGGTATCAATATTCTGGTGATGCTTTTGGTAGGTGGAAATGCTGACTCTCAAGTTGTGAAATCTGATGTTGGTGATGACATGAAGATGAAAATAACCAAGGTATCATGACAAAGGAAAAAAAAAAAAAAAAGAATATACTTTTGCACGCGAACCATAAAATATCTGGAATCACACCGTATACATTCAATATATTGATTGATTTTTGAGAGCCTTGGTACTGCTAGCCTAGGATGAAGTCCAGTGTTGTGTGCTAAAGAATTTCAACCTGTAGACAATAATGATCCGTAGTGTTCTGACTTGGTATTTACTGTTTTCTGGTGGTGCTAGGAGATGAGCTCAGTGGATACAGTGTCATCAAGCCTGCATAGGCAAGCAATGTCATATGCAAAATTAGCTGAATCACCTTCTATTAGGTCAGGTGTCACTGTTACTAGCAGCAATTCGACTATTAAAATGACAGATAAGGGAGACAAGGTTGGGTTGTTAACAGTACTTCCTGTCTCTGCTGAAACTGCTGGCTTGCTCCCTAAGCGTACCTCAGGTACTATTATGTACATCACACACCTCCAATACCTGTCCCCCCAACACCCCAGAAAAAAAATTGAAAATGATATAAAAAGAATATGTGCCTTTGTTTTTGTAAGTTATACCAAGATTTCCTTTATGGGCACCATTTTCCTTTCTGAAATCAGCCCAGGCTGCTATTTTGGGTATACTTACAAAGTTACAATAACGCCCTGATGATGACATCAAAGCTCATGGCAGACAAAAATAGGTGACTAATTAGCCTTAACTTTGCTTTCTCAGAAATCTTTTGATTTGGAACCTCCTTAAGGTGGAACCTGGCACAAATATTAAAAAATAACATTTCACTTCAATAACTGGTTCTCGATGATAGTTGTAAACAGAGAGAAAAAAGATGGGTATTACTGTGGACAAGAGATAGTTTGCCTATATCTTATTTGCAAAAATTATCTTTTCTCAGTAGTATTTTTCATTGATTCATTACACATGAGGTGCGTGTGAAAAAATTGTAACCTAAATTTAATGTTTATCAACATTATGTACTATTGAATTTATAGGTGCTATTTAGTATCTGACAGTGTGTCCTTTAACTAATTTTTTTTCTAATAAGGAAAATTTTATTTCACATGACAGAATAGCATCAGCTTTCTTTTTGTCTGAAATAAGTTCTTGTATTATTTCAGAGGAAACAATGGGGTCTGATATTCTTTTAGATGCTATAGTGGAGGAAGAGGTGGCAACAAATGCAAAGCAGTTCTTTTCTCAACCTGAGAATCAGATACCTAAGGAACCCCTAAAAACTAATTAGTACCAATGAACATGGTATTATGGTTACTTTTACCTCAAGTTCTCTTTGCCCTCTATGCACTCCTTTTTCTTTTCAACTCTGAAAAGGGGATTTGCTGTTTTTGTTGTGGCCACTATATGAAACACGCAGAGATGAACCTATCGGCTTTTTTTGAGTAGGGTCTAGACAGCATGAGAACTGTACATACATTTACATTTCTTTGTTTAACAATTAGTTTCATTATGATATAATTATACTGTTGAAGTATTCTTCTTTGTTTTCCTTTACTTCTTTGCGAGTATTACAATCCTATAACGAGCGGATATCATACTTGCCATCCCACCGAAATGACATCCTCAGACATCCCAGCAAATGAGCAGCGAATCTGGCCCAACAAACTTAGCCCAGCGAAATATCCTATCGAACTTCTGTTTCGTTCTCTCTTCTTCACGTTCTCCTCCCTTCACCTCTCCTCTCCCCTTTGCGCCCTCCCTTCACCTCTCCTCTCCCCTTCACGCTCCCCTTTCATCTCTCCTCCCACCGATCTCTTCTCCTCTGTTCTCCTCCCCTTTCTTCTTTATCTTCTCTTATCTTCTCATATAAACACCGTCATTCATAATAAAAATCAGAGAGTATATATTATATACAAGGGAGTATGTAAGATGCATTAAGGGAGCAACAAAAATGTTTTAATTAATCTTTTATTATGGAAGTACGTAACTTGTGATAAGGGAGTATCTAAATAATATGAAGGAAGTATGTAAGATTTATTAAGGGAGTGTCAAAGAAGTTTTCATTTATCTTTTATTATGAAAGTATGTAATTTGTGATAAGGGGGTAACTAATTATTTTTAAGTGAGTATATAAGATTTATTAAGGGAGTGTAAATATATTTTCATTTATCTTTTATTATAGAAGTACGTAATTTGTGATAAAAGAGTAACTACTTAAAGGTAAGGGAGTATGTAAGATTCATTAAGGGAGGATTAAAAATATTTTCAATTATCTTTTGTTGTAGAAGTACGTAATTTGTATTAAGGGAGTAACTAATTATTTTTAAGAGAGTATGCAACATTCATTAAGGGAGTGTTAAAAATATTTTCAATTATCTTTTATTATGGAAGTACGTAATTTGTATTAAGGAAGTAACTAATTGTTTTTAAGGGAGTATGTAAGATTCAATAAGGGAGTGTCAAATATGTTTTCAATTATGAATTTACCTTTAAGGAGTATTTAATTTGTCTCACGAGAGTAATTATATTTACGTAAGGGAGTAGCTTATTATATTATAATATAAGAGAGTATATTTTTTGACTAAATGGAGTATCTATTTTGACTTAAGAGAGTATTTATTATGAATCAAGAGATATATTCAATTGTTATATGTAAAGGAGTACGAAAAAAATGAAGATCGAGAAGAAGAGAAGGAAGAAGAGAGGGCGGTGAGGGAGAGCAACATGGGGAACGAGGAGAGAGCGGGAGTTGAAGGGAAGAGCGACAGGGAGAGATGAGAGCGGAAGGAGAGAGCGCGAGTCGAAGGAGAGATCGGAGGAGAGTGCAGAAGGGAGGGAGCGTCGAAGGAAAGAGCAGAAGGGAGGAGTGTCGAAGGGAGAGCGGAAGGGAGGGAGCACTGGACTCATGGGCTTACGCTGGAGATGGACCTTGGCGCTGGGATGTCACAGGATGTCAAAAAAGTAGGATGTCGCATATCAGTTCCGTACAAGGATGGAATTAAATATCTGCTACATCTTTTTAGATGCGTTTTTTGAATCTTTTAGTGGTTGGTGTATATATAACGTTATTATTGCAACTTAATAACTAATAAACAAAAAAACGAATGCTTTCTGAATAAAAAAAATAAAGGCTCTTTATTAATGGTATACATATGAGATTATTGTTCCATAAATAACATTAAACATAAAAATGAATAAAAAGAACCTCTAAATCCTAACGGCTAACTGATTTATGTTTTATTTCATCCAACACACTCAAAGCAAACTGTTGGCTCTCAGTCGAGTCTGACTACAAAAGTCATGTCCATTTATTCAGTTGGCATTGTCCATAATAAGCATATTTAACTTGAAAAACTCTGCATATTCCAGTAAAAAAAATATTAGAAACAAAAAGAAGAGAACATTAGGGTTATTGCAGAACAAAAGAAATATGGTGTGTATTCATACTTCATAGTCAAACTCAACGTTTACAGGGTTTGTATCACATTAAAAGGCATCACAGGCAACAAACAAAGGAAGGATTGTAAAAACATATATAAAACAATAGATAACACAGAACTTACATTTGATACCCTGATCCATGATTGAAGGGTGTTGATGGCTTTGCCTGATCGGTGTGTATCTTGGGCAAGCACAACACCATCCCCAAAGCTAGACACAATTCCACTCACTAGAAGAGCTGCTGCCGCATTTAGAACCTGAATCACTCTCAACACATCAATTTCATGAAAAAAATCATATCTATAAATTGAGGAAAAAAAAAAAAGAAGGGAAAAAGGGTATCAACTTACAAGAGCATCTGCAATGGGTCCTTGCTCACCAGCAAGTACATCTGTAAGCACCTTTGCATTGTAATCAGGACCTCCTCCTTTCAAGCCCTCCAGAGTACACCTTGGGATGCCATAATCCACTGTAAATCACCATAGCTTTCACGATTAATAAATATAATAATGATGCAGAGAAAGATATCTTTCTATGACATTAGAAAATTGTGAACATACCAGTCAAGAGAATATATTTAAGGATCAAAGGTGGGCCCTTGATACATCGACCAATAGTTAATTACAAAAAGTTATAATCTAGAATAAACTCTGATCCTTAGCTTGATTTTCAATGCTAGGTTTTGTACCAAAGTGCTAGATGTAATACAAGTAGCAAGAAAAAAAGCATTCAGAATTCAGGTTAGACAGGTTCAGAAATGAAGAAGAGTATCTTACATGGATCAAAATGCATTCTTTCAATCTTTTCTGGAGTCACATCCAAGAAGTACCCAGACCCTATAACAGTTTAAATTGCGTTCATTAAGATCAAGTGATTAACACAAACACACTAGTATCATGAAAAGCCATATGTTTCAAACAGAAGATAATTACCAAGAGGGCTAATTTCATCAAGACCCTTAGAATGGACAACTAATGCCCTTTTGATCCCAAACCGCTGTAGTGCATTGGCCATCTTCATCACCTGCATTGCATTTTCTCCCATTGTAATTATAATGCCATTTAGTCTTATATAACGGAATACAAATTTGTTTCACATAAAGGAAGGAATGAAAGAGGACGAGAAACAAACTAACAATGTCTTCATTGTAAACACCAACGACAGCAAAAGGCACTCTGGCAGGATTAAGCATTGGACCCAATATATTGAAAACAGTCTTGACTTTAAGCTTCTTTCTGACAGGGCTAACTATTTTCATGGCTGGGTGGTAATTTGGAGACATCATGAACCCTATCGAGGCCTCCTCTACACAAGTCTTGATCTCGTCAGGACCTAGGTGAATGTTCACTCCTAATGCCTCCAAGACATCTGCACTCCCGCAAGCTGACGAGCTGGAGCGGTTGCCCTGCTTGGCCACGCGGGCACCTGCAGCAGCAGCAAGAACACTTGCTCCTGTGAAAATAGGGGTTGTAAAATTGGTTTAGCTATTTCATTTCAGTTTTGAATAAACTGAAGTATTTTGTGAAACCAGATTATTTACTTGGTTATATCAGTTTTCTTCTGTCAGAAACTACCATAATGGATTCTTAGTTTGGTCCTCTGGGATTAAGTCACCAACCAAACTATAACATTAGTACTAGTACTATACTCACAACAATATACATAAAACCAGAGGTGGAGGCGGTAGGGGGCAAAGGGGGACTTGGCTAAGATTTTAAGTATGTAGTAAGGATTCTTGAATTTTATGTTAAATTTGGTCAATATATAATAAATTTTTCTGGTAAAAAGGTCCAAAGAAAGTAGATAGCTCAAAAACAATCTAGTTAAGTCTGTTATTTGTCCAAACTTGTTTAGTTATTATTTTTTTTCTTCTCTCAAAGCAAAGTTAGAAGATAAAATATCACAAATAAAATGTTGCTTGATATGAAACTTTAGCTTATTATTTGTTTTAAAAAAATATTTCTTTATTGTATTTTGATACAATTCACGTTTAGAACAATTACAACTATATAGTAAAATAATATTATTTTTTTGGTATTTAAACTTCCAAATTTCGCCCCCCTCAAGTCGAAATCTTGGCTCCGCCCCTGCATAAAACATTGTTTATACTAGTTTATAATATCATATTCTTAAGAACTTAAGCTTCAAAATGGAATAAACTCAACTTGAAATACTCATCTAGTCTGATTTCAGATGTCGCTCCTAACTTCCCTTGGTCAATTCCCAGGTTGGTTACCTCAAAGAAGTTCAATTTGGCAAAAACCTTCCTTTTGTTTAATTTGAAGCCAATTAAATAGACAACTATACCTGTGGATATGTTGACAGTGTCGGCACCATCTCCACCGGTCCCAACAATGTCTACCACACCCTCGAGCCCCTGGACCTGTCGGCACCGTTTAAACATCGCCCGAGCCAGCCCCACAATCTCTTGATAGGTCTCCCCTTTTGCTCGCAGAAGAACTAGAAATGCACTAATGAGAGCCTCATTCTGCTCCTCTAGTAAAAGATCAACTGATGCCTCTGCCTCTTCTTCTGTCAGATCCACCCCTTCAATAAGTCCTTCTATTAACTACACCAATCCATATTTTTAATTATCGAGGGACCCAATGTACATTTATTAATCATTTTCATTTTAATTCTAATAAACAAAACCAATTTTCGAAATCAAATAACAAAAGATAGCAACGCATGCAACTTTATTAATCAAGTTAAAAGTATAAGCTCCTAAATTGTTGAAATAAAAAATGGAAGAAAAGTAAAAAAAAAAATAAAAAAATCAATTAACAATATTGGTTATCATGGTTGGTGCCATTTATTCAAAAAGTGTTTATTTGAAGCCTTGCAACGAATTAAAGTAAGAGTACAAATGAAAATATTCTCTTTAATTGAAGGTGCAAAACAATTTCAATAAATATATGAACAGTACCAAATCAACAACAAATAAATGAAAAAAAAAAAACAACAATGGAGGGGTAGAGAATAAAGAAAGACACCTGTTTGAAGGAGGCAGGAGAAGAGGTACTGACAAGTGGGACCTTAGCATCAGTAGAGAGCGCCGCAGCAATAAATGTTTTCTTATTTCTCGATGGTACAAAGGAGAGAGACATGGTGTGGGATTGCGCAGGAGAAATCAAAGGCAACCTTGACATTGCCATGCCTCTTGCACTTACACATGCTCCAACCTCCATCTCCTCCGATTGGTAGTTTGAAGAGAGAGCGCCGAGAGAGCGAGAGAAGATTTGGGAAAAGAGTTGAATTATTTTCGGGATAGAAGATTAGATTTTGTATACGTGGGAATTATTTATTACTGTATTTTTGGTTGCTAATACTTGTAGTATGGCTGAGATGATTCTATTTATCAATAATTGAAACGGTTGGGCTGGCCCAGTGGGTGGGGCCTACTCATTCATTTATTTATTTATTTTTATTTTTCGTTTATTAGGAAAAAAATAGGTATATTGCATTACAAATATTGTTAGAAGAAAATTGATTATTTTCATATGCAATTTTGCCATCCCTAGCCATCGTTAAACAAAAAGTGAACACATAAAATAGATAATGTGAACATATATATATATAAATAAATAAGTTCAATAAAAATAAATTGAATGTACATATAAAAATCGAAACAAGATATTACAAAACTTATTTGTTTGTAAGTGTTCATTTTGATCATCTATATGTTCACTTGTCTGTTTTATGTGTTCACTTTGTGTTTAACGATGGCAAGGGATGACAAACTAGAGATGACACTTATCATTTTTGTTGTTAGAATCCTAGCTAGTAACTAGTTGCTATTTCAAGTAATGGAGTTGTGTATTTGAGAAATGGTTTAAATGCTACAAACTTTTTGGGGTGAATTATGGTGATAAGTTTTATACTAATAATTAAAATTAAACTTTAGGGACGTTTGGCATGCATGAGATTAGTCTAACTTTTAGGTTAGTAATCTAACTTGTTAATTTATAATTGTCAAACGAGTTTGAGGTGAGCGGAGTTAGTACTCACGTTAGAATTAATATTTATTAACTCCATCTCATACATTAATCCCAATTTGGTTGTGTTTGGTAGAGGAGTAAAAGAGGATTAAAGTTAAGGAGGATTAAGTAATTAAGCCTCTTTACTCCACACGTTGTAAGTCATGTTTGGTATGAAAAGTAGAGGATTAAGTGATGAGTAAGTGAGGATATAAAAATATTACATATTGCTGATTATAAAATGACCAAACTATCCTCCGTTTTTTTTTTTTTTTTTTTTGCCAAAGAATGAGGGTATGTAGAGGAAAGAAATAAGTGTGGGACCCGCTATTGAGGACTTAGGACCCGTTTGTTTGTGACTTAAAGGGTGCATAACTTAAGTTATGCATACTTAAGTCACCAAACACCTCTTACATAAGACGTCTTAAGGGTACATAACTTATGTAACCTATTTAGGTTGCATAAGTTATGCACCGGTCCCCTTTAATTATTTTTCTAGCAATACCCCTAAAAAATAATTAACAAATAATTAATAATATTTAATAAGTAACAATAATTATTAAAAAATCATAATTAATAATAAAGATTAATTATTAAAATTAATAAATAATAATATTTAACAAATAATATAATTAATAATAATAATTTTATATTATTAAATAATTTATAATATTTAATTAAAAGTAATTATCAATATTTCATAATAATAAAAATGATTTATTATTATCATTAATAATTAATAATATTTAATTAAAAGTAATTATTAATATTTCATAATAATAAATATGATTTATTATCATCATTAATAATTAATTTTTATAATAATTAATAATAATTAGGTCACAACGTATCATTAATACACAATTCTAATTCAAATTTAAGGGTATTTTAGTCTTTTGACATGAATATATGCATGCATTAAGTTACACATCCTTACTACACAACCAAACATCCATTACATAACACTACATAAACACTTAGACATCCTTAACTTATGCAACCCCTTACTACACAACCAAACGCCCCCTTACTCCATGGATTAAATTTACTCCACCTATCCAGGAGGAGTAATTTACTCCTCTGATTTCGGTCCTTAGTCCACTCTACTCCCTTTTTACTCTACGTTTGGGAGATTAAAAGTGGATTAAGAGCCTTACTCCTCATTTAATCCTCAACCAAACACAGCCAAAAGTACTAACTTTAATCTCTAACCCCACTAAACTATGGTGTTGCAAAATGCCCCGGATGATAATTTTGAATTACTAATGTTGTTATGTTCTTAAATTATCGTTTGAACCATTTATCTTGTTATGTTTTTAACGTAATATATGGACATGAAAAATTATAAACTCTATATATTCTTTTAGATAAAAAAAAGGTAAAAAGAATATATGCAATTTAATCCCGATAAATGATTAAATTTTCAACATCTTGATTTGTATCAAATGGCTCATCATTTTTTTTATCTGATGTGAATGCATTGAAAATAAATAAGTAGTTTTTCTATACTTTTTCGTTGGATTCTAGATTTTGAAGTATTAAAAATTATGATCATTAGATCGCTCGTCTCTTTCCAGATATTAACCGACACTTTTGAAACTTAAAATCTAGCATATTGGTAAATAAAAAACTTCATGTCGGTATCCGAATTTGCGTGGCCTCCTTAAATTACATACCTTTGAAGATTATTACATAAATATAATAGAATAATTGATCTGAAAAAGACTTATTTGACAATTATAACTAAGTACCAAGTTAGATGAAATAGTTCATCAAAAAAAAAAAAAAAGATGAAATAAGATGAGTTGTGTTCCAAAATTGTCCCTTTGGGCTGGATCCGGATCCTGTGTCGCACGGCACAACGTGTAGCGCAGGATCCGGACTGTCCGATCAGATCTGGACGGCTCATTTTTTTCGGGTCTTACAATCTAGTTACATGCACGGGGCTCCCTCATCCATCTAGATTTGATCGGACGGTCCTGTACTGCGCTACACGGTGTGCCGCGGCACAGGATCTGAATTCCTTTGGGCTCCACTCAACAATCCAATCATGCCACGACATGTCTTTTTCATAAGCGTGTACCACGTGAAAAAAGTTAAACTGTGTAAAAAATCGCACTTGTCGAAATTAATTACGATTTTTTTAAGTGATGTGACAAGGTTTGTGGAAATGTTTTTGGATGAATGCATGTTGCGCTAAATAATTTATAGGGTAATTGATTTATTTGAACATTTGTTTCAAAATTTTACTTCATTTAATTTACAAACTTTAATTAGGACTCTATAAAAAATGACTTCATTTCTCTCTATTTTGTAAGTGTTTAAAGCCTCAAGTAATGTTTTTATTTTTAAAATTTGAAATCCAAATAAAACATTTAAGGAGTTTTGGTGGAGTTCAATTTCGAAGTTACTATGTAGACAATGATCAATTTTTTTCTTTTTTTAAAAAAAATCTGATAGGTTTTATGCAAAATTGCTATGATCGTCCAATAATTAGGTGCTAATGCAACCTGTTTAATTAAGAACATAAAAGACAAGCAATGATTTTTAGTTGCTTATAGGCCTATTTTAACGAACAATTTAGTGCTGAGCAATTAGTATCCACAATAATTTAGCATTAAATTCGTACAAAAGTGAATAATTGTTGTGAAACAAGAAAGAAAAAGGACCACGAACCAACACCACCTAAAAATTAAAAAGAGAGATAAGAAAATAAAATCCCAATTTTTTTTTGTTAAAAAAATAGCAAATACTGTTGTGAGTCATAAAGTATAGGTCCCACCAGCAGTTACAAGAGGTCTGTGAATAATAGGAGCCCATGAACCAATCGTCATACTGTCTGTCAGTGATTTGCAATAAAATTGTGTCACAGTCTCACAGAATTTGCAAACAGAGTATCCCAAGATTTTGGACACGAGGAACCTAAGCCGGGCTCCGCGTGTGCACAAAATCCTCTGAAATTCCTCCTGATTCGAATTTAATCGAAGCTGTGGGCCCCACCTAATTATTAACCATTTTTTTATAACGAAACGCATAATAATAAACTGATAAATAGTTCATGAGTCATGAGAGATTTAATGTTCTTTCTTCAAGAGGAGTTAATAAAAAAATAGGTTAATTAGATTTATGCCCCTATAAAAATTTGAAATTAATAAAATATCATCACTAAATGACAAATTAGTTTTATGTCATTATAAAATAGTAAAAATTAGTTTTTTGCCATCGACAATTTAATTTGCCAATTTAACCCTTTTAAATATGTCACCATAAAAGTTTAAAATTAAAAAAATGTCATTATTAAATGACAAATTACTTTTATGGCACTATAAAAATTTGAAGTTAGAAAAATACCATCACTAGAAAAATAATAAACCCAAATTATTATCATTGGTAATGAAATATAATTGGTAACAATTAGAACCCCTGTTTCGCGGTGAAAAAAAAAAGTCAAATTAATTCTTTGCGTAATTCATTTTTCACTAAATTACCATGGTAGTTTTGTCCCAATGCAAAGGTAACCGATGAACCAAAATATGTTTGTATTTTCTCCAAATTAATACCTCTGTTCGTATTTTCTCTTAATTAACATATGCGAAGGTAACATATATATGGATCAAAATCTATGCGTAACTTTCTCTAAATTACCATGCTAAATCTCGCTTGGTTGTACAGCGCTTTTGGTTTTAGGATTTATTAACGAGGACAGTTTGGAAATTTTTATAAATAATGAGAGATTTCATGATGACATTTTGTCACACCCCACCGACCAGGGATGACAATCATCTCCGCCGCGAACACACAGTTGCTTGTATATTCGCAAGGCTATTTTTTTTTATTAACAATAGGTTAACAATGCAATAATACCATGGATAACATAATAGAACATATCTTTATTTATTGCACAAATGTATAGTTTCCAAAACTAATTACAATTGTTCCGAAATTCAGACTAAATTCCAAAGGGGTCGTTTGGATGGGTTAGGAATTTGGAGAATAGCCTATTCCTAGGCATAAATTTATTGGGAAGTGTGTAACTTTGTGAAGATGTTGAATTGTTTATATTAAATTTGACATATTTTATGTCCGGAATTTGCAATTCTTGCAAATTCCGGCTTTATCCAAACGGCCCCAAACTAAATAATTTCCATGGCAAGAATTTGGCTTAACCGTCACTTGACTTCAGCGAGCCCGTCTCTGAATCTGGAACCCCCAACCGCCAGGGACACATGCAAAACAAATGCACGTAATGAGAAATATATTCTCAGTGCGAGTTTTAGTTCCAGTACGCGGATCTTTGTACGAATCCGAGCATTGGAAATAATACCCAGAAAAATCAACAGTAATAATAAATAGAATTTATTATTTAAACCTTTAAATAGTGCAGAATAACTACAAACTCAAAACTAGATTAATATTCTTGGTCCTACTAGAAGGGACCACTTATCGAAATGTTGCATAAATGCAAATGCATCATAATTACAAATCAAGCATAACCGTCATAGCAGATCATTCAGATAACTTACACTCAAGTTCTCCAGGCCTAACAGATACAGAGAGAACTCTTCCCAAAACCACAGGTACCCATCCCATGGTACAGATCCAGACAGAGGGAATACCCAGTAATAGTAGCGCTAATATTCTGGCCGGGTCGGTGGCCAAACCGAAACACCGGAGAGTGAGTTATAATCATAAAGTTATGCTATGCAGACTGAATATGAATGGTTTTCCTGTTTCAATCAGATTCTTCTATCACAAAATATAATCATGTGATAGTTTCAATTCAATTTGTTGAAACCATTCCAGTCCTTTTTAAGTCTGACTATTCAATTCACAGACAAACGGATATCTATGTCAGACTTAATAGTTGCAACAGATCAAACGGATATTTAATTCAATATGCAGTTTATTTATTTTGGGGCTTCTATTGTCTGTATGCACAAATAGAATGCACCGTCAACTGATTATTCAACATGCCATGCATGAATTTAAAAATACCGAATTCCGAGTTCTAACAGAGAAACCGCGTATTCCGCACCTGTGCCCGCTGCGTTTATCGCATCAGTGATCGTTCCTGTTTAGCACATATAAATTGTTAAAACTTATTTAACGACTATTGAAAACTGTCAGAATGGAGCTTTAAGTAATCCGTTCCAAATAGTCATTGGTTTACTAAACAGAAGGATGTCATGAATCTAAGGTTAGATATTCTCATGCATAACTTTAGCTCTTGTCATTATCTTAATATGATTATCAGAATAATTATCATCCTATTTATTTTATATTGAGATCGACTTAAATACAGAAAATCCGACTTAAGCACAGAAAATCCGACAGAAAACAATTCAGAAATAAAAGTCGGAAATCAGAAATCAGAAGCCAGAAAGTCAATCTCAGAATCAGAAATAAATTTATTTTTCTTTGGGATCAGAATGAGTCTGAAATTATGCCACTGTATCTGTTCTTTTATATTTTTGTCAGACTATGTCGTCATATCCCGAAATCTGAAAACCGACCAATTCTTTGATAAATTAATTTATCCAACTTTTCTTTTTATATAAGCCAACAATTTTATTTCAATTATAGCCCATGCACAATTTATTTCTTGACTTTGATACAAGCCTCAATTTTGTTTATTCAGAAAGCTCACAAAGTAATTCCATAAAACACACAAAGAGAGAGACAGTCCACGTAACATCAACCATAATTAGAAGCCCATGTATACTCAAGGCTTAGAGAGGCGATAACGGAGTTCAGGTGGCATAAGGGGCCCACCTGGCAGTACATTCATCAGGTTAGTGGGTAGCATTCTAATCTGAATCCTTTAAATCCAGACCCGACCCATTTACAACCACAATAAACAGTCAAGCCCCTGAATCCTTTTACTTTCTTCTTACTTTACATTTCGGCCCATTTACCAATATTATTTGAGAAGAAGTTCAAATGTTATTCAATATATTTGCATCTATGCCCTTAAAACTAGAAAACTTTGCTATTCAGTCCCTATCCCCTACATAACCTCGGTTTTGTACCAACGACCAACCTAGGCTTGGTACCAACTGGAACCAACTTTTTATATCATTTCCATATATTATGTAGCAAACCTAATGGCTTAGCAGGATAGTTACAAGTTCCAATTCTCATCACTTATGTACCATGTAGTTATAACAGATATCAATCTTGAGATTTTCTCAATAGCATAAGCATTTTATTCCACAAATATAAGCATAGCAACTACTATCAATCATTTCACTGATTTATGCCTTCCTATGTTCTTAGCTATCTTTTCAGAACATATTACCTCTCATCAAATGGCTCATACAAACAAATATTGATTTCATATCTTATTCAACAGTTACTATTTTTTTTTCCTTCACAACAGCCCTCTGATTTTAGCAATTCTCATCCCCTTTCTCTACAGATTCAAATGCCAACATTATTTTCTTAAAGCCTTTAATTCAATTCAAACAAGTATCATGGGGGTAAACCATACAGGGACCCCTTGACCCATACCTAAATCAAGAAAATCATGCTAAACACTGGTACCACTCGAGTACCAATTTACAAAGTATCTCATGATTCATACTTACATCCAAATAGCCCACTGTACCCTTTTAAAACTGAGTATACTAGCTACAATGCTAGGAATGCACACTTGATTTATGTCCCTGATTATTTTATCAATCAAGATATATGCACAGAACCTACAACTCAAGCCAAACATAAAGTATAGTTTATTTTAAAAATACTTTTACATCTTAACATAGATCTCACAGTCAATTATAGTTTATAAATCCATGGCAGTACTTAATATGCCTAATTCCTTTAATTTCTATGTGCCAATAATCAAATTCATGCTTATACCGAACTAGTACATGGCTGTACCCTTCTCTAATTCTACACATGCAACCACTCAGATGTAAGAACAGTTCTAATAACTGCAACTAGTTTGGCATTCATATATCACATGAATTCAGATCCAGAATGAGAAAGGAGATGAAAAATTGAAAATTTATCCTGACTAACAGAAACAGTCAACATCCAGAGATAATTTATCCCCAATTCCTTATTTCCTCTTGTTCCACTTACACAATTTACCAACCAGTTAACCTTCCTAAACTTTTAATTTTAGCAGACCCAAATTACTTAATAAACAATAACAGTTTAATTATTTCAATTCTAATAACCCATGAAACATAAGAATTTAACATGACCCATTAGCAGTTACAGATTCAAGTATCATAACTCAAGTTATTCTCCCTTCCTTCCACAGACCCATTCCCAACCAACAACATAACCAATTCAATCATCAAATCAAACAATCCAATTGAAATATTGAATTAGTAAACCAATAGCTAACAGATTATTTTCAAAGCTCAAACAGAATTTTCTCCTTTTTATCAACTAAACGAGGGTTTATAAATATACCAGAGAAACACATGAGAAGAAGAAGTTAATCTCTTACTCCCTGCCTTGCTGTCGCCGCCATCACCTTGCCTCCACCTTTCCTTGCCATCGCTGCCACCATCACCTAACACCATGGCCGCCACTAGTTTGGCTTCCAAGCCAGCCACCATCTCCATTCTCTCTCTCTCTCTCTCTCTCTCTCTCTTTCTTTTTGCTGTGTCTTTAAGTGATTTTCGTGGGTCTCCAGAGAAGAGAAGATAGAGAATGAAGAGATGGCTTGTATAGGCTGAAGATAGAGAAGTCGGGCCCCACAGAGGCGATGTGGTGCCATCCGAGAGGTGAAGGGAGGCAGCAGCAGAGCAAAGCATTTAAGAAGGAAGGTGACTCGGGCACAGCTCATCGCCTTGATTATATCGGACAAATTTTGCTCTTACTCGAACCAATTAGAAAAGAGGAGAAGGGGTTCAGCTTTCGGCTGAGAAGAAGAAGACACAAGGGAGCGATAGAAAAATAGAGGAGAGGAGAGGAGATAAAAATGGGTTGGGATCCGTCTGGATAGGTCCATCAGATCAGACGGTCCATATTAATTCGCACTTAAACATCTTATCCCACGGTCCAGATAATTCAGATATCAATTTTAATGATATTGGGTGCTAAATTTCCCAATAATTTATATCAGATTTCATATAAATTTAATCAATCAGAACCTAATTATAATTTTATCTTTATTTAATATGATAATAGATCATCTGCATTTATCTGATCATATTACATACATAATTTCCATAATTCTCAAAATAGATTGTTAATGAATTCGAGAATCAATTTAACTAACCAGTGAGTTTAAATAACTCAAGACTTAATTCATTAAATATTCAGACTGTAGATAACAGAATTTTAATACTACAAATTTTTCTTTTAATAACATAATTTCATTAACTTAGCTAATCATCCAATTAAATCCTAATATTACAGAGTTTATTAGACAAATCTTTAACGAATGTTACACATTTTTAGAATTTAATATTTTTTGAAATAAGATAATGACATATATCTAATTTAAATAAGAGAAATGTTCGGGTGCCATAACTTAGAGTGCCACCAAATGCCACAATTTTATTTTTCATCAATATTTATAATTTGTAAAATTGAAATGTTGAATCCAAACCGTTGATCTTGTATAACTTAACAAGTGATGCCTTTCCATATAAATTTTATCAAATTTGAAGTTGATTTTATATTTGATCAAGAGGTTAAAAAATGAATGAATCTTGTTAACTATGACAGATTAATTGCAATACGTTCATGGTTTGACCTCTTAATCAAATATCAAATCAACTCCAAATTTTATAAAACTTATATGGAAACGCATCGCTCGTTAAGTTGTACAAGATCAACGGTTTGGATTCAACATTTACATTTTAAAAATTTTAATTATTGATGAAAAGTAAATTTTGGCATTTGGTGGCACTCTAAAGTTGTGGCATCGGAACCTTCCTCTTTAAATAATTTGATAATGACATAAATCTAATTAGCAATCTAATAATAGTATAACCCTAATTATCCAATTTTGATATTGGCATAAATCTAATTAATCCCAGTTCATATTTATTTATTTATTTTCGAATCTAACAACGAAAATTTTAACATATCCTCCGGGTCTAAAAGAATTTTGTAAGTACAATTATTGTTTCAAAGCTTCTATTAAAAAAATGTGTTTATAGTTGAAACTAATTATAGAATTATATTCACTCTAACGCTTGTCCACTATATTATATTTTCTGGCTTCGCTTTTGCAGAACTTTCAAAAAAAAAAAAAAAAGAAAAACATTATCTTTTAATATTTGAGTTATGGTTCATTTTCTTTATTTAATATATGATTCATTGTTCTTCGTAATTTTGTGGTATGCGCTAGATTTGTTATTCGGAATCCGTCTTGAAAATGATATTATCTATTCAAATAAAAGTAATAATTCTAAAATGGAATTTTCGTTATAATTCGGTATTCAACAAATTTTGTATTTATATAAGTATATATTTTTTTGTTAAACAACACAACAAGTTACACAATGTATTACCCTAAGGCTTTGCTCGAGAAATCATTGGAAAAAGGAAAAGAAAGGAATGGACTGACAGGAGCGATACACCTCAAATTTAGGTGTAAATCTGATTACACTTTTCTTCATATTGTTATAAAGAGTTCATCTCCATTCCTCCGCATTTTCCTTAATTGACCCTCAAATTTTTAAGTTATGGAGCAGGTTAATTGACTTCGACAGATTTGGTCAGTTAACCTTCTCCCTCATTCTCCTTGAGTACTCCTTTCCGAAGCAAGCCCTATGAGTTACATTGTGCTTTAGACGCATTAAACGCGTTTACTTTTTCATGAGAACTTGAGAAGAGAGAAATATGATGGTACAGATGAGGTCATGAGGATGACGATGATATGACATGACTAAAAAGAGCTTGAAGATTATTTCATCAAAAAAAAAAAAAAAAGAGCTTGAAGATTTTTTTTTTTTTTTGGGGACATAATTTACATTTATAATTTCAACATACTATACACTTCCGATATATCAAAAGTTCGTGCTCATAAAAGATTTATATTTAATCTACATGTTATGTATAGTTCATATTTCTAACACATCAAAAATCATATTAATATATTATGCATACTTCAAACTTAATCTGCATAAAAAGTCTTGCACATAATTCACACTTTTTTTACAATAAAATAAAGATCTTCATTAGATAAAAATTGACGAAATTGAATAATTTTTGCCGTAAAACTCTTTCCTTTATCAGAAATATTCCACCGTTGTCCGAGTTCAGGGTCTGATTAGAATGAAAAACTATCAGCTCCAAATTTTCTTTGTTAATTATGGCTAGTAATTCAAAGTCAGTAATTGGAATATAATTGGTTGAGTTTAACAACTTTGAGGCACAGCACCAGAGTGAGGAGTCGATCCACATCACCAAGTTTAACATTTCATTATGCAAGAAGGTAATAATATGCGGCACAGCAACAACTTAGTTATTTATTATTATTTTTCTTTTAATTCTAGTTTTAGGTATTACTTTTTAATAAGGGTATGTTACCTAATTTGATTAGGACTCCGATTATGTACTGGTAATTAAAGACTTGTATCAGTTTCTTTTTTATAATATATACGAACTGATAAAAATTCCGATATGTAGCAGTACATACTATTTTGCTAATGTGAACTGATAATGAGGAATCATAAGATAAATCTAAACGCTTCAAAAAGGAGAGGAAATAAATAATATTACACGAATAGTTACTACACGAAAAAAAAGGACACCAAAAAAAAAAAAAAAAAATCAAAATTTGAACATCCACCGTGCCAAGAAGCTGAAACCTGAAATGGCAATGACAAAAGTCTTCAGTCCTCTTGCTAATGTAACTATTAATTATAAATTTATAATACTTTATGACAGCTTCAATAAAATAATGCAACAAATGAGTAGCCTTCAAAAGATCCAAATTTCCAAATTAAAAGCAGGATAATCTGGATATTCTCTTTAAATATTTGACAATGAACTCTAATTCGTATCTGTATATGCATTTTTTTTTTGTGCTAATGCAAACGACTTTGAATACAAATAAATTTTTTTATGAATATAAACAGCATATTTACGAATACAAATAGCATATACGGATGCAGAGGAAATCAATAAATATCAATTGTGTTTTGTAGCCCTGCCCCAAGCCCCCAACCCCACCTTACCTAACCGAATCTAGATCATGTGCCGCACGGCACAGCGTGTAGCGCACCATAGGACCGTCCGATCATATCTGGATGGATGAGGGAGCCCCGTGCATGTAACCAGATTGTAAGGCCCGAAAAAACTGAGCCCTCCAGATCTGATCGGACGGTCTGGATCCTGCGCTACACGCTGTGCCGCGCGACACAGGATCCGGATCCTACCTAACCCATTCAAAATTTTGAGTTGTGAGAAATTTCCTTTCACACTTTTAATTTTGACTACCATTTCATCCCAAAACTTCAACTTCGTCGTGATACCAGTTTAAATTAACGAACTTGAACTTTAAAAAAAAAAAAAAAAAACTTAACGAACTTGTGCTGCATAACTATTAATTTAAACTTCTGTTTTATGTGATTTTTTTCACAAGTTGCTTTAAATCAATATAAATCAACGGAACTGTTTTCTTACTTTTGTACTAAAATGCGCGATGATTTTGTAAAGTCTTTATTCCTCCAAAACAATAGCTATGGATAAATTAAACCATTCATCAATTTACCGCTCATCTTCTAAAAAATTTCACCAGGGTTGTATATTGTCATCACCTTAAAGAAAAATACAAAAATTCTGCTTTTTCTATGTAATAGAATACCTAGCAAAACTTACCTATATATATTAGATATGCATTTTGAAGTACACATGAGCTGAATACGAGCAAGTGATGTAAAAAAATATAAATTATGATTTTTAAGATATGTTAATTGCCTTTGACGATCTTCATAACAGGTTGAAGAAGGTTTGGTTTCGTTGAAAACTGTTTAATGCAACCAAAGTTCCAATAATCAATTCACATTTACCTTTATAGTTTATATTTACTAAACATAACTTTCTTTTTTCATAATGATTTTGCAGCACTTGGTTAGTCTTATATCGATGAATTTGTTACGTAGGTTACATGTCCGATGATGCATACAACAACTTTTTATTTTATTTTATTAGAGAATTTTGAATTTTCAAATTTAATAATTGCCAAAATGGAATGTACAAGTTAAGAATAAGAGATGTAAGAACAATAGGGTACCACAAGCAGCTAGAGTTGCCAAGAAACCGGGTAGTTCAGTTCTAGGAGCCATAGCAGTAAGTCCTGCATATACACATTGAAAAAAAATAACTAAGAATCACAAATGTTTTTATTCATACATGAATTGGAGTTCCAGTCAAAGGAAAGAGAGAAAAATAATCTCATAAAACTTAATATTTACCCAAAGAGTCACAATTTGAAGTCGAGTTCCAGTCACCACAAATGCAAACGTCGTCGTGTGTATCTTGATCATAACCGCAAACACCCCCGGTCGACCGGCATGCCCCACAGAAACCATCGTTGTTTTCAGGAAGTGAAAATGAGAGCCTGAGACCATACGTCCATGCCCCAGGCCCAGGCGGGCGGAGCGGTGCCACACTGTATGCACTGCTGTACCCCTCGCACTGTAGGTGACTGATGTTTATCGACCTCACTGCTGCCGGTTCCACTGCACAGCACTCGGGTGGGTTGCTGTTGCCATATGCTGAACTTCTTTTTCCAGAGCAAAAGATCCCAATCAGAAATTTATAATATTTTTTTCATAAGGGAGAGAAATTTAGGTCTTTATCATGGTTGAAATTACAACATGTTTTCCTATTACAATTGAATGTTTAAGTAATTAAATTGCACAAGTTGTCTCACTGTATTATCATTTCCTACCTGATACCAGCTCCATCCCAAGCCGGGCACCTATAGTAGTCGTCACAGCTCATGCCAGAGACATTGCTCCGGCAAGGCAGGTGTTTATTTGGAAATCCTTGGAAAAGTGGTGAACCTGAGCGGCAACCGAGCAGCATGAAGATATTGTCTCGGTCTGGTTGCAAGTACACGGCTCGCCATGGCTCTACCACAAACCCATTGCCACGGCCTTTTGGAGACCGATCAAGGGTGTAACAGTCTGACATTGCCGGATCATGGAGTGTTATTCCATGGTATGCATAGTCTATGTCTAAAATCCGGTACGAGCCAGAAGGGATGTGCATCATCAGAACACCGTTTACACAGAAAAGGAGATCCCGAAATCCTGCGTGGCCGCATCCCTGCCGGAGCGCAAACGGGTAGTCAATTGTCAGATTGCCACAGTATGAGCGGCAAGCAGTGAGAGGGACTCTGGCTGAAGCAAATTTGAAGATGGTAATGTGGAACACAATTATTATTACTAGTAATAGATGATGGATCATATTCATGATGGCGATGCAATGAAATAGCTAGATCCTGTTTGTTATTGTGATTTCTGAGAGATGATAAAAGGAGATTAATTAAACCAGTTCACCATGAGTTTGATTCTTTTTGGCTTTATCTTTTAAATTAGCGTCCTTTAAATTTTGAAAAGGGAACATCAGAAACTTGATTCTTTGCTTCTCTGGTGGGTGGATGTATCAATGCACTTTTTCCTTTTGTACTCTCTTCTTTTATTTATTTTATTTTTGGTGATAATATATTCTCTTCTTTTAAGACACTCAGTACAACACAAATATTCTCTTTTAAACCGTCTACATGGATTGAGCAGACTGCTCTATCAAACTTCATACAAACTGTGTAAAGCATCTATTAGTGTTACATGACCAGTCATAAATAAGCTTTGTTTTCTTTTTATTGTTATTATTGTTATTGTTGTTGTTATCTTCTTTCTTATATAAGTGTTACGTCTCTTAGCTTTAATTGTCGCTGTACTTCAAATATAAAATTTGTATAAATCTGAATACCGTGTAACGCCCCTCACTTTTTTAAATAATAATAAAAAATTATAAAATATTAATAATATTATCAAAATAATCGAAATTATTTAAATAATAACGCAATTACGGAATCTGGGATTCCGACGCTAATTACGGAATCCCAGTTTCCGTAACAAGCCTGTTACGGAATCCAGGATTCCGTAACAAAGCTTTGGACTCCTTTTTTTTTTTCATGGCTGTTTTTTTTGTTTTTTTTCAGTTTTGTCTTTTTGTTTTTTTTTTCACGGCTGATTTTTTTGTCCTTTTTCGGTTTTGTCTTTTTGTTTTTATTTTACTTTTGTGTTTTTAATATTTTTATATTTTAATAAATTGTATAATATATAGTGTTCTAAATACGTGCCCTATCGTGTCGAGCCGTGTCAAACACGTCGTGTCCGGATCATTTGTTGTGCCGTTAGTGTTCTCCAATCGTGCGTGTCGTGTTGACACGAACTACTTTTTTAATCGTGTCGTGTCGAGTTGTGTCGTGCTTAGTGGTGATAAGAGGTAACACGACACGCATTCTGACATGACACGATCGTGTCGTGTCGTGTTAGTCGTGTCAAATCGTGTCATATTATTTTATTATTTTTTAAATTAAAAAAATAAAAGTAAGAGAAAAATTACTAAACATAATAAATTATTATTTGATTAAGTTTAAACTTTTTATTAATATTTTTATAAAAAAATGATAATTAGATTAGAACACTGTTATGATTTAAATGATGGTAAATAATATGATATCGTATTATAAATTGAAATTAAATTATTAATTTTGCTTAAATAATCAACATTAATAATTAAATTTGTGTCGAGGTGTCATGTTAATTCGTGTTCGTGTCGTGTTCGTGTCGTGTTGCGTGTTGAGTGTTGAATCGTGTCGTGTCGTGTTCATGCCAATATGCCATGAACACGATTCAACACATAACACGACACGAACACGAATTAACATGACACCTCGACACAAATTTAATTATTAATGTTGATTATTTAAGCAAAATTAATAATTTAATTTCAATTTATAATACTATATCATATTAGTTACCATCATTTAAATCATAATAGTGTTCTTATCTATTTATTATTTTTTATAAAAAATATTAATAAAAAGTTTAAACTTAATCAAATAATAATTTATTATGTTTAGCAATTCTTCTCTTACTTTTAATTTTTTAATAATTTTTTAATTTAAAAAATAATAAAATAATATGACACTACTAACACGACACCACACGATCGTGTCAGTCGTGCCATGTCAGAATGCGTGTCGTGTTATCTCTTCTCACCACTAAGCACGACACAACGCGACACGACACGATTAAAAAAGTAGTCCGTGTCAACACGACACGCACGATTGGAGAACACTAACGGCACAACAAATGATCCGGACACGACGTGTTTGACACGGCTCGACACGACATGGCACGTATTTAGAATACTATATATTATACAATTTATTAAAATATAAAAATATTAAAAATACAAAAGTAAAATAAAAACAAAAAGACAAAACCGAAAAGAGACAAAAAAATCAGCCGTGAAAAAAAACAAAAAGACAACCGAAAAAAGACAAAAAAATCAGCCGTGAAAAAAAAAGGAGTCCAAAGCCTTGTTACGGAATTTGGAATTCCGTAATTATGGTTGGAATCTCAGATTCCGTAATTGCGTTATTATTTAAATAATTTAGATTATTTCGATATTATTATTAATATTTTATATTATTTTATTATTATTTTAAAAACTGGGGGGTGTAACGCAAACATAAGCCATGTCACCAAATGAGTTGAAAATATAAACACTTTGAAGGCCCATTTGAAATGAAAAGGAGATTATGGGCCAATTCTGCAACTGTAATAGTTAGGGATTAACCTGTGAATAAGAAAAAGTCTGAGGACGTCTATGCATATTTCCATCCTCTATTCTCGGACTTAGCTATGTTAAAATTCAACGAGTGAAAACTGAAGTTGAGAAGAATTCTCGATCGATCAAAGCACGGATAGATCAAAAGGTACATTTTCCTGCTGATTGCAATTGGATCTTATCTTATCTATGCTTAAGTGTTGCTAGGGAATACCATCCCCTCGCTTCTAGCGATCTTACCTTGGTACACTTCTATTATAAAGTTCTGAATAATCGGAAGGAAACAAAAAGTTGGTATTTTTCTAGGATTAGCCCGTTAGGAATTTTTCTTATTTTCTTATTGTTGGTTGGCTCTTTTTTTCTTAAAAAATAAAGAATAAAGTAAAAACTTTGCTAGGAATGTGATTTGATTATTTTCTACAAAATGGAGCCTGATTCTGTTATATGCTTGCTAAATCTGATGCAATTGAGTAACATCTGGCTAAGAATCGAACTAATTAAGAAGTTTTTGCCAAAATTCTTGTTTAATCTATCATTGCTGACTCCATACTTGCCTTAATTCTTAGTAAAAAGAGCCATCTGTTTATTCCTTTTGCACTTTTATTATTATAAGTTATTACAATTTTTTTTATTGAACTTGTCTCTCATTGTTACTTAGAAAATGGAAGAGAAAAGTGCCTATGTTCCACCAAAGTACATACCCATCAACAGTTCTGATGCTGGAATGATTATGGGTTCGGTTGATGAGGGTCTGCAAGCTTCAACAGGGGTCTTAAATCAGTGGTCTTCGGGAGTTTGTGCTTGTTTTGACGACCCACAGAGCTGTATGATATTTTGCTTACTTGAGGCTTATTAAGTTTTACTCGATAAATGAATGATGCTAGCCCCAAATCATATTTACAATTCAGAAAGCCAATCCTGTAAAGAATAACCCCTTCAATGACTAAATGCCCTTGCATCATACTGGTACTCCAAAATTTAAGATTAAAGAGCATTACACACTGGAGGTCTGGAGGATGAAATGCTGTTGTTAGTATAGTATGTAAGGGGGGCCATTTATGGTCTACTTTGACTAAGGCATGCTGTGTACTGACTTGTCTTTGTTAATTTCATTATGTAATGTGCCCATTTGTGTCAGTAAAATTGCTATTTTATAACCTTCAAATGCATGCTGGAAACTTCACCAAAAAGTTCAAATTATGGACCACCTTACTTAAAAGCATGGCTTACTTCTTCTTGTGCAAACTCTACTAACCTAATCTAGGGTTGTTAGTTCTAAAACAGTTACATTGTAAATTTTTAATTAACAAATTGTTATTCTTCCTTGATATTTTATTTTATTTTACATTATCTTTTGCTCTGTAGGTTGTTTAGGGACACTATGCCCATGTGTTTTATACGGAAAGAATGCTGAGTTCTTGGGATCAGGCACAGCAAGCAGATCATTCACAACACACTGTTTATTGTGGGGCCTACTTGCTGGTATCTCTTGCATCCTAACTGGTGGTGTCCTCTTGGTTCTAATGCCAGGATGTACCATTGCATGCTGTGCTAGTCAGCACAGAAGAGCTCTACGAGAAAAATACAATCTCCCTGTATGAAGTTATGTTGCTTTAATTAGTAGTATCAAAGATGCTGTTTTTATGCATAGTATGACCACCAGTATGGTTGATTGCTCAAAATTTAAGGTTGACTGTGCTGTAGGGATGCATGTTTTGATTAATTTTTTAATGATCAGGCCCTTTGTACCTTACTTGAATCAGTATAGCTGTTACTGTGCTAATATTTATTGTCATTTTAAGTTGTAGTTGTGCTTGTTTGGTATTTAATTATGAAATAATTATCCTTTTCATTATAACTTCTCATTTCATGGTATAATAATTGGTATCAGCTGTGATACAGGTTTATCATATGCACACGCCTTCTAATGTCATTATTATTATTTTTTTTGTTCTAATATTTTTACAGGAGCAGCCCTGCAATGATTATTGCACTCACTTGTGTTGCCACATGTGCGCCCTCTGCCAAGAGAATAGAGAGATTCGTCATAGATCTGCCCACTCAGCTTCTTTGGTTCCTGCTATCTCTCCTCCTAAAGTTCAAACGATGCAATAGCATTCTTCTGACACTAGGAGGTGAATTGTTTTGCTGCTTTTATTATTATTTTCTAGTAAGTTTTGCACTAAAAGAATTCTTATATTGTTTGTCCTCTGTAAGAAATAAATATTATTGTGAGATTTTAATACATTTCTCAAATACGCAAAGTAGACTCTCAGTTTGTTCTGTGGTTTTTTATCGGTTTTAACAAAATATCATGGTAGTGCCTAATGGTGATTAATTCTTTTGAATAAATGCAAGGAGCAATTTACTAATTAACATCACTATAATAAACCTCATGCGAAGGACTACTGTTTGAATACTATATCAGAATCACTAGGATTTTGTTGTCCATAGAGCAAGCACATTATGGCATATGAAATAAGTCAAGATATTGAATTTGTGTCTACTTACACAATTTATTTAATTTTAGCTCAAGAAAAGACGACAATCACTACATTAGGAACAGAACCCATAAAAGATAACTGAAGAAGCTAAAATATTTACATCACTGATCAAATCCTAACAAAGAAAATTGTTAGTTCAGGCCCACCATTCCCTTCTGGGTTTGTCATGTAGAACGTCTCTGAGTCTCTGGAGCCAACAACTCTGTCAAAGTGGGACCGCATATAGGTGAGCTCGCCTTCAACTGGATCTGCCATGTCAGCTGGCAACACACCTGCACCAGCTGATGTTGCATGTAGCAACTGCATGATTCTGACATCAGCATCTGTAGGTTCTCTCCTCACTGCTGGTCCAATGCCTTTTCCATTTATGGATGCTGACCACAATGGCTCCTCTAGGAGCCGGCATGGGGTAGTAGAATCATTTTCGTGTTGTTGGTTTGGTGTTTTCTCACATTCAAGGGAAAGACGTAGGAGAGGGGAGTTCCTAAGGTCATGAAGGAAGCGAGATGTTGGAGAGGAGAGAGAAAGGAGCAGGAAGGGTCTTGAGCGGGGCTGTTCTTGGAAGGAGATGGATAGATGTGATCTTCTGTGGCCAAATATAGTGCCTGTGACCGAATGGCGAGAAGATGCAAAGCCAGGTAGAGGCAGATGAGGCATCCGACAAGAAGAAGGATGGGGTAGGATTGGAAATGATCTAAATGCTGAACGTACAGTGCGAAATAGTCGAGTCGGGCGTGAAGGATTCTTTTTATTTGATGGCTGAAGAAGCGTGATGGCGTCAAACGGGCTTGGTTTTCCTGGTGCGGTTGCTGTGTGGGTTGGAGTTTGGGGACAGACAGCGGCAGCTGCAGCAATGCTGCCCTGAATGGAAGCTGAGGCGCCATTTATGGCCGGTAAAAGTGGAGGGTGTGGCATTTGCTGGGTGGTGCTAATGGCAGCTGCGGCAGCGGCGGCGACGGCGACGGTGGTCTGAGGAACTTTTTCTTTTTTGGTGCTTCTTTTGGGTATTTTCTTGTGAGTTTTTTGAGGAATGGGAGGTGAATTTTCCATTGGTTGATTCGAATGATGATTCTTGGCATTTGCGGCTGTTAGGATTCCTTGCAGTTTGGATAGGTGTGTTATTATTAGTTATTAATTAGAGTCCAAAAATAGCAAATGTGTTGCGAAATCTTTGCTGAGATGTGAGTGTAATACAGTTCATGAATTGGGATGTTAGAGATTTTCGATCTACATCTGATTTGGTAATGTAGAGAGGTAGATTCAAAGGGAATGGTTGAGCATGAAATTAGGCATCATTATAGGGGTGAAGTGGCACTGTGGCAGTACAATGTAGCAGCAAGCTAAAGATGTTTGAATTGTTGTTTCACTTTTGCTCACAATACAATGTAGGTACTGTTGCAAATTTAGAAGCTTACTCCAAATTAGGTTTCTACTTTATTTCCGGTCTTTTCAAATAGAATCGGCAAAGCAGCATTGCTGTTGGAACGCAATATTTAATGTAATAATACTGCCAACAAAAAGTATGTAGCTTAATAATAGATGCCTTTTTTTTTTTGGACAAACAACCACCCAAATTAGGGGGCCAGCATTTTATAAAATGCAACGAAGTGTCAGCAAAATTTAGCTGGGGTCAGAGAACTCGTGACCCAAAAAGAACATAAAAACAAAAGAACCCAAAACAAACAGCAATCCTAAACAATAAACAAGAACAATCCAGCTAAACAAACAGAAGTACACAGGATAGCCAGGAAGCATAAATCAGTTCTTCAAAGAGGCAGCCTGACAAAAGGAGAAAGCAGCAACCACTGAGCTAGTCCTCGTACTACTTTTTCTTGTGTAATACATGATACTTTTTTTTAAATAACATATAATCTAAGGCTTTAGCTGCATTCAAAACCCGGCTGCTCCAAAATTTTGTAGACACCTCCATGCTTCTTTATGATATTCCAGTAATAAATCTTGTGTTGATTACTGGGGGTTAATATTTTATGGAACTATGCTATCTATTTACATCATGTGTTTAGATTGTAGTAGAGAATATCATCTTTTAATTGTTAGTTCGTAAGAAATTAATTAATTCACTCCTTTTAGCGTAACATGTTTGTGAGAAGTCATATCCTTAAATCTAAATTGACTTATTCTTAATTTAAATTCAACAGGAACAAAATCGCACAAGGAGAATTTTACAAAATATATTTTTATGCAAAAGAATTATTTACAATACATATATAGTTATATGCACACGAAACAGGAACATTGCGACCCCTGCCTGGACTACATACATACATACACAAACAAAGGCATTTTCCTTTGTCACCTACAATATATTGAATTCCTTCAAATTCCTAAGAAAACCCTGACCTACCTCAGATCCAGTTTTGACAAAGACAGCTGGATAACCAACTGGAGCCTCGACTTCTGCTTCAAATCCCTGTCGGCTGTACACTTCCCCAGTCCAAATGTGCAACCAACTATGGTTTTCTGAAGACAAAGGGAAGTAGGCATTAACACTTTTCTTTCCTTTGTCCACAACCGGTACTACCATGATGTCGGTACCGACTAAAAATTGTTGGTATGTTATACTTTGAACTCTTTTGTCTTGAGGGTAATGGAGAAAGAGATGTCTCACAACTGGAAGACCTATTTTAGTCCCCTCCTGCAAGAAGTCCAGAAGTCGACAATATTACATTAACAATTGCACATAGTTCCCTCCCATGCCTCAAATTATAACATTTCTTAAATCAGAAAACAATAGGTTCTCGTTTCTGAGGAGAAAGAATCATCTAAAATCATGACTTAGCTAGGTTGATTCTGCTTTCTCGATATGCAACCTTTTTTCAGACATAACATGTACTATTTGTATAATACCATTGAAAGAAATTATGCACCTGGTTACATATATCAGACAACTGATATATTAAAGTTCTGTTATATAGTGATTTAGAATTGTAAATTTGCCGTATGCATAATAGCATTTGTATATGTGTTGCATATTATTTCATGTTTAGGTAAATTTTAACGTTTCAAAATTGCAAATCCTTCACCTTGACAAGTTGGAGCCTGTAGAACATCCAAGCCTTGTATAACTTTGCACAACGTGAGAAATGAGAAAGGGTCCATTTGTTTGAATAGAACTGGCAATTTGAAGAGGGTTTGTTTCCCTATAATAGACGAAATAATCATTACTTTTCTTGAAGAAAGACAAACATTCAAAGGTGATTATGTGATCAATTATCCTACGAATATGTAATTATGTAAATTATTTTAAATGTAAAAGAAGTTCAACGAATAAAACAAATGATGAGAAATAATAAAACTAATATCTCATCGATTTAAAATCTGCAGCTAAAAGATGCATGATGCACAAGGCATCTGGCTTGTATCTGCAACTTGCAAATTGCAAGGTCAAGATTGAGAAGGAATACTTACTTCATGAGTACGAAAAACAACACTAAATGCATTAAGCTCCATCCAGCGCATAAGAAGCTCTTCACTTCGTTTATACTTAAGAAATGGCATGTCCACACCACAATACCCACCAATATCGCTATGGTTGAAAGGTATACCAGAGATGCCACTGCTCAATAATCCTACAACACTGCTTTTTATCCCATCATTTGCTTGCCAACTTACCTGTTATGATGTCATATCATAAGTCATATAAAGTTAAACACTTGATTGCGCAGGCAATGCTTGTGAACTAGATAGTAACCATGCACAATAAGAAACATTTAATTGGAATAATTAGTTATATCCTTTTTTCCCCAATTTTTTCTCTGGAAGTTACCCAAAATGAACTTGGCTGGCAAGATCTGATCTGTACTGTATGATCAAAAACCCAAGTCTGAACTTAAACAAAAACATAAATCTGACCAGAATGAACCCTACCTAAACAATCCAAATACATAATTAACAAAACAAAATTGACCCAAGTTAGAACACAATACTAAATCCAATTTGACCCTGATATCCTACTGACATATTTTGAGGAAATTTTGACATTTTACATCTTTCTTTATTCTGTGAGTGTGTGGATGTGTGTCGAGTGATTAAAAGAAAATCACCATTTGATCTCCCTCCCAGAAAAGCATGGCCCATTTGGAGCTCTCCCTGAACCCAGCTCTAACAAAGAACACTAAGCTCTCTTCTTCTGGGTGCTTCAGTCTCCATTCTTCAACAAACTCTCTGTTGACCTGAGCCCACATCTCGGGATATCGGTTGTGTGCTTCAATTGGATCTTCCCCTGGTTCAGAAGTATCTAATTATTTTTACTAGCTTCTTATTATATAATTGTGCAAGGCAAAACTGAACAAATTGGATAACTTTCTAGAATAATTAGCTGATGCCAAAATTAAAGATATTCCAAAGTAATAAGACCTGATACTAAAAACAACTGGCACCATTCAATACAATCCATTATACCCTTACCAGAAAGCAGTACACTATACTAGTTATTTTTCACAGGGGTCTTTATAAAAACTACTTCCATAAAATATTAACCTGAGTAGAGACGAGCATCTATAGGTAGACCCTCTCCAAAATCTGCCATCCATCCTCTAATCCCACAATCCACCATCTCTTGCAATATACTCTTGAACCAAGTGTTGACTGCTGGATTAGTTAAATCCAACATTCCCACGTCGAAGCATGTGTTAGATATTAAGTAGTGCTCCCCTTTTTCATCCCTCACTAGCATTTCTTTTGCCTTTGCTTCTTCAAAGAAGTTTCTGATCTTATTTGCCTTTCCATCTGTCTGGGAGCAAAATAGAAACTCATAAGAATGAAGAGGGAAATAAAAAACTTTTATGAGATTCAATTCCTGTATATTATGTTTGAATTTTTGTCAAGTTTGAATTTAGGCATTGGGTTCATACCGTCATTGTTCTTTGTTACAATTGAAGGTCATAATTGGGTTTGATTTGTCTATGTGGTAGGTAGGTTCTATTCTCATTGGATTTTCTTATAGACCATCTTGGGTTTTGGATTAAATTTGAATCAATGATCTTAGGGGGTGTAACTATTTTTCCTTTTCACAAGTCAAGGTTAAATCACAGCTTTTCAGGTTAATCTTAATCAAATTCGGTACAATTCGGCACCTTTAGATAAATTTATAGTTACTGAGGAAATTACACATACAGGCGCTAGGCAAGGGTTGCAATAAGCCATAACCCTAATGTTGTGGTCTGTCAAATCATTTACAAGCTCCTTCCATCCATGATAATGCATGTGATCTAGTTCCCAGTTCCACCAAAGTTGGGACCCAATAATCGTTTTTCTCTGACCTACCCAATCCTGAGAAACAGAAAGTAATCAAATTTTAACTCACGCCCATCACATTATAATAGAATAATTGCATTTTGTTGAGTTATATTAGTTATTATATTAATTATAGAAGTTATGTTATTTGTAGAAGTCTAGAGTCTTATTTGTAAAAGTACGTTTTGATTAATATATAAGGGAGCCTCTGGCAACAGAGGTCATAATCTCTAATTTTAACCTAATTCACATTTCTCTAAAATTAACATGGTATCAGAGCCGTCGTGCGGCGCTTGACCTTTCTTCCACCAAATTTTCTTCTCTGTCGAACCCTCCCTTTCTTTTTTCCGTAAAGCACAATTACTTTTCTCTTCCGTAAAGCACAATTCTTTTTTCTATAAACCATTCATTGTTGTGGACCACAAGTTGTGAGCCACGTAAAGACCAGGCAGCAGCAGATCGTGTGTGCATGTGCTGTACACTGCGGTACACCAGGCAGCATACAGCGTGGGGAGAGGCTCTGTGGACCACGTCAACACCAAGCCATCTCTTCTCTGCACCGTGTGCCGCGCCAACACCGTGCATCTTCTCTCCGCTGCAGATCGTGTGCCCAACCCGACTTTGGTGATCTATGGCTTTTCTACACAGGTGTTTTTCTTCCTTTCTTTTTGACAATTGTTCTAGTGAATGCTAAAACCGTGATCGTGTGCGTCCGCACGGTTTGTGTTTGAAAATTGTAGATCTCGTCCTCTAGTTGTGTCTGTGTTTGAGATACAGATTTGTTAGTTAAGATGGGTGAACCTGTGACTACTAAGGATTTACAGGCCATTATGGACAATATGGCCAAATTGTTGAATGTGAAGTTTGAAGAGTCCGGTAAGGGTTTCGGATCTGTGTTAGAACAGTCACATGTGGTACAGAAGATAAAATTATTACCTAATGATGTCAAGCTCGAGGGGACGAGAAATTATCTGAGTTGGTCCAGAAGGGCGTTGCTGAACCTTCAGATGAAAGGACTTGAAGGATATGTGAATTGCGAGTGCGGTGAACCCGTTGAAAAATCGGATTTCGTGGACAAGACAAGTGCTGTGTGGGCAAGATGGAGTCATATGAATTCTCTGGTTGTTTCTTGGTTGTTGACATCTGTGTCTCCAGCCATAGCTGGAATGGTGGAGTCAATTAGAAGTGCAACAGATATCTGGAAGACTCTGGCTAAAATGTATTCAGGAGCTGGGAGTGTGATGATGATGCTCGATGTGGAGGACAGAATTGATGCTACTGTTCAGGGGGGAGAAATCAGTTCTTGAGTATGCAGCAGAATTGCGTCGTTTGTGGGCCGATTTGGATCACTATGATCCTTTGTCACTGAAGGATCCAACAGATGTTCTCTGTGGAATACAATACCTTGAGAGAAGACGTGTAGCTCGCTTTCTGAAGGGTCTGAACTCGAAATTTGAGGCAAGAAGGGCGGCGATATGTCATTTGCCGTCTCTCCCATCATTAAATGAGGTTATCGCTTCGATGGAGGAAGAGGAGGTCAGACAGAAGATAATGGTATCCGAAACCACACCTGTTGTTCGCTCGGCAATGGCGGTTCCTGGAGCCCAAATCAAAGATGACAGGGATTGTTTCAATTGTGGATTGAAAGGATACCTCAGTTTCAATTGTCCTAGGCCTCGCAAATCTGGCGGTGGCCGAGGAGGTGGAGGACAGAGAGGTGGATATGGTGGTCGCGGACGTGGAAATGGATACAGGGGGCGAGGAATCCGAGGACGTGGAGGTCGAGGTGTTGCTCATTTTGCCACGACAGAGGAGCCCCAAGCTGCAACAGAAGTGACTGGGAGAGAACTGACAGAGCTGGAAGAACTACGATTGTTCAAGTCCCAAGTTGAGAGCTCTAGAGGCAAGGGAAAGGTCTCGGATGAGTGTGAGGACAATGCCTACTTCGGTAATGTTGGTTACTATGCACATGTGACTAAAGGTATTCAGGCACAGGCTTTTGCATCCACTAAATCTCATGTAGATTGGATTATAGATTCAGGTGCATCTAGTCATATAACAGGATCATCCAATGAATTTGTAGAATATTGTCTTACTCAACAAATTCAACCAGATATAGTCCAAACAGCTGATGGTACATCCCAACCTATCAAGGGTAGTGTTCTAAATACGTGCCGTGTCGTGTCGTGTCGTGTCAAACACGCCGTGTCCGGATCATCTCTCGTGCCGTGTCGTGTCGTGTCTCAATATTTCACGTGCCGTACCGTGCCGTGTCTAAATCCTAAGAGATGGACACGACACACCTAAGGACACGCCACGCCTCGTGTCCTCATATCGTGTCGTACCGTGTCTTCTTTAGACGTGTCGTGCCGTGACGTGTTCAGACACGTTTAACTTTTTGACATAAATATAATTTATTTATTAAATTTAAAATTATGTTTACTACAATACGTCAAAAATTAAGAAAGTAGACCTACTTTACCATTGAATTAAAATATAGATTACTTTTTTTATTTTGATTTGAAAAAATATTTTTAATTTTATAGTAACCCTCCTCTTTTTTCGGTCTTGGGGGCTATGTTTGAGAAAACATAGACTACTACCTTAAAATTATATTAGTATATTTTTCAAACTAATAAAATTAAAATATGAAAATAAATTAAATTGAACTAAAATTAATTATACTTTTGGTCATTGACTATTGGAAATTTGAGAGTACAAGAGCCGTAAAAAATTATTTCAATTTTTTAAGACAATGAATAATTTATACTATCCTTATCAAAACAGTACAAGATATGACAAAAATTATTTCATTCTTTTTAAGACAAATCACAGATAAATTTGTATCTTTAATTTGCGAATGGCTCTAGACCCTTCTACTTTTGTTTGTGATCTATTTATTGAATCAACCTAATTGTATTGTAATATTTTTATTTTCAATTTAAACTATTTACATGTGATTTCTTTGGAAATAAGTCTATTAATAATCATTGATTTTAATAGTATGTACATAATTGAGAAATCCATTATATTTCTATGACGCTTAATGTGCGTCTCCTTTTCGTGTTTGGCATGTCTGTAATACGTGTCGTGTCTTTCGTGTCGTGCCGTGCCGTGTCTCGTGCCGTGTCGTGTCGTGTCCGGAAAATTCACGTGTCGTGTCATGTCGTGTCTATTTTATCAAAGTTGGACACGACACGCTTTAGGACACGACACGCAAAGTTCTCGTGTCGTGTCCGTGTCCGTGTCCGTGTCTTGCCGTGTCGTACCACCTCCGTGCCGTGCCGTGTCGTGGCGTGTTCGGACACGCCGTGTTTTTTTTAGAACACTAATCAAAGGTATTGGTTCAGTCTATTGTAATTCATCCATTACCCTACCATCAGTGTTGCATGTTCCTTCTTTTCCTGTTAATTTACTCTCTGTTAGCTCACTAATTGATCAATTGAATTGCACTGTTCTTTTTTTATCAAAATACATGTTTGATTCAGGAAAAGGAAACGGGGAGGAGACTTGGGAATGGCAACAGGCGTGATGGACTTTGGTATTTGGATAATGAGGCTGCTATGCTCGTTGCTGCTATTGAAAAAGGGACAGAAGCAGAGGCCATGTTACAGCATAATAGACTAGGGCATTTATCTTTTGAAAGTTTGAATAAATTGAAACCAAATTTGATGAATAAAGTAGATAGGGATAAACTATTTTGTGATGCTTGTGAACTTGGAAAACATACTCGTTCTAGTTATAAAATGATTGGTTTAAGAAATTTAGAGTCTTTTGCACTTGTTCATTCTGATGTTTGGGGACCATGTCCTACTACTTCTGTTAGTGGATTTAGATGGTTTGTTACTTTTATTGATTGCTACTCACGCATGACTTGGATATACATGATGAAACAAAAATCTGAAGTACTCAAATGCTTTAAAGATTTTTGTGCTTGTGTAAAAACTCAATTTGGAGTACAGGTGAAGGTCCTTCGAACAGACAATGGAACTGAGTATGTCAACAAAGAGTTTGCTAATTTTGTGTCTGAGCAAGGTGTCATCCATCAAACTACTTGTCCAGATACTCCAGCACAAAATGGAGTGGCTGAGCGTAAGAACAGGCATCTATTGGAGGTGACACGTTCATTAATGCTGAAGATGAATGTACCGAAGTTTCTGTGGAGTGAGGCAGTTTTGACAGCAACCTATCTTATTAATAGGATGCCATCAAGAGTGTTAGGAATGAAGACACCACGTGAGGTACTATTTGGCTCTAATGATTTTGTTGTTCCGCCCAGGGTGTTTGGATGTGTGTGCTATGTGAGAGATCACAGATTGACAGTAGGAAAGCTAGACCCACGGGCGGTTAAATGTATCTTCATATGTTATCCCTCAAATCAGAAAGGATACAGGTGTTGGTGCCCTAATGAAAGAAGGATCTTTGTTAGTATGGATGTGACTTTTCGAGAATCCGAACCATACTATGAAGAAAAAATAGAGTTGGGCTCATTGTTCAAAGATGACTCTACCAGTGCTGGTAGAGAGGGGGAGAAGGAAAATAGAATTATAGGTGGCGACTTTCCATGTCCTTTGTCGGGACTAAGTGGTGATATCAATCTGAGTGATGATGGAGATGGTGATAATGATGGTGATAGTAATTTGAGTGGTGAAAATGAGAAACAGGGGGAGCTGATAGTATATAAGAGGAGACCAAAACAGCTTGAGCAGCACGAGCAGCATGAGCAGCCAATTCCCTTGAATGCCAATGTCCCAGGTAGCTCCTCCCCAAGTCCTTCATCAGATTCTCACTCAGAGTTGATAGGTAACAATTCTCTTCAAATTCCACTCCGTAGAACATCTAGGGTTAATGCTGGAAAACCTCCTGTTAAGTATGGAAATTGGGGAAATGATATTGCAAATTACATTTCATATGCATCTGTTCCACCTGCATATAAGTCATTCCTTGCATCTCTAGATTCTGTGCCTGTACCTAACACATGGCAGGTAGCTAAACAAGATCCCAGATGGTTCGGTGCCATGCAAGAAGAACTTCAAGCGCTGAAGAAGAATGACACATGAGAGTTGGTACCTTTACCAGTTGGAACGCGTGCTGTTGGATGCAAATGGGTGTATACTGTCAAGCAAACTCCAGAAGGCAAAGTTGATAGGTATAAAACCCGACTGGTTGCAAAAGGATACAGTCAGACTTATGGCATCGACTATGATGAGACCTTTGCTCCTGTTGTAAAAATAAACACGGTAAGGATGTTGGTGTCGTGTGCTGCCAACTTCAATTGGCCACTACACCAATTGGATGTCAAGAATGCTTTCTTGCATGGAGATCTCCAAGATGAGGTGTACATGGATATTCCACCTGGATTTGCTACTCCACAATCAGCTGGGAAGGTATGCAAACTCAAGAAGTCGTTGTATGGGCTGAAACAGTCTCCGAGAGCATGGTTTGATAGGTTCAGACTTGTAGTCTGTGTCATGGGATACAAGCAGTGCAATGGAGATCATATTGTATTCTACAGACACTTGAAAGGTTGTATCACCATCTTGGCTGTTTATGTTGATGATATTGTGATTACTGGAGATGATGCTGAGGAGATCATGCGGCTAAAAGAAAACCTTGGAAAAGAATTCGAGGTCAAGAATTTGGGACAATTGAGGTATTTTCTTGGAATTGAAATTGCTAGGTCAAGGACGGGTATAGTGCTTTCTCAGCGAAAGTATGCACTAGATCTCCTTTCAGAGACAGGGATGCTGGGCTGTAGGGTTGCCCCTACTCCTATCGAGCCGAATCAAAAGTTGTGTGCTGAGGGAGGTAACTCAGTGGACAAGGGGCAGTACCAAAGACTAGTTGGTAAGCTCATTTATCTATGTCACACAAGACCTGATATTTCTCATGCAGTGAGTGTGGTGAGTAGATACATGCATGATCCGAGAGAACAACATTTGGATGCTGTTCACAGAATTCTCAGATATATCAAGGGGGGTCCCGAAAAAGGACTGTGGTTCAAAAGTCATGGACATCTGAGAGTTGAAGGCTATTGTGATGCTGATTGAGCAGGTTGCGTGGATGATCGTAGATCCACCACAGGATATTGTGTGTTTGTTGGAGGCAATCTTGTGGCTTAGCGGAGCAAGAAGCAAGATGTGGTGGCCAGATCTACAGCTGAGGCCGAGTACAGAGCTATGGCACTCAGCTTATGTGAGTTGATGTGGGTGAGATATCTCCTATCTGAGTTGCGCGTGTTTCGAGGAGAGCCCTTACAACTTCGGTGTGACAACAAGTCAGCAATCAATATTGCAAACAATTCAGTTCAACATGATCGCACTAAACATGTGGAGATTGACCGTTTCTTCATCAAAGAACAACTGAATAATGGAGTGCTGACCTTGAACTATGTGAGATCAGAAGAACAGTTGGCTGATTGTCTAACCAAGGGGTTGGATTGTAAGCAATTTGAGAGTTCTTGTAACAAGATGGGGATGATTGATATCTATCGCCCATCTTGAGAGGGAGTGTTGAGTTATATTAGTTATTATATTAATTATAGAAGTTATGTTATTTGTAGAAGTCTAGGGTCTTATTTGTAAAAGTACGTTTTGATTAATATATAAGGGAGCCTCTGGCAACAGAGGTCATAATCCCTAATTTTAACCTAATTCACCTTTATCTAAAATTAACACATTTATTAGTGTTGTGATGCAATGAAATTAAGTCAAATGTAGTTACAGGGCTTCATAATTGTTCTGATAGACGCCCATATAACCATGCTTGGAACTGAGCTTACCCGTCAAATAAGGAAAACAAGCATATATGGTTCACGATGATCCCAGAAAACTCATATAACCATCCTTGGAACTGATTATGTCCTGTAAATCATAAGTGCTTCATGCTAATTAAATTCGAATGTTATTTGGTACCTGTAGCCAGAAAGCAGAGATGGGCACATCAAAGTCTTGCAATTGATCCCAAACTTGGCGTACCACTCCTGTACCACCTTGCATGCCTACAACTGCACCAGAGAGGATCCAGTTAGGGAGGGGTGGTGATCTTCCTATGGTTTCTGTATAGCTCTCTATCAGCTCGACTGGTGAGCTCCCAAACAATATTCTTCCTTTAACATGGCTACCACATACCTGGTCAAATGTATACCTATTCTGTGATGTTATTTACATGAAATATTACTAGATAGCCTCTGCCTAGTCTTTCCAAAAAAAATTCATTTACATGAAATAACCAAATTAATATTATATAAAATTCTTGGATTTTTGATTGCATAAATATGAAAAAAAATGAATAAAACCATACATTGTTTTCAATCTTAGATAATAATTTAAATACCTGAACTTGCACCCGGTCATGCTTTGTTAGGTCAAATATTGAATAATTGTATCCCTCGAGGTACAAAGACCTCATTTTCGAGGTCATGTAGAAGGGTGATGGGGCATATGTTGTACTCCAGTCTCCTCCAGACCTAAATATTATTTAAGTTGTGGATGAGGCTCACTTGAAAACCTATTTTACTTTCATGTCAGAATAATAGTATAATCCAACTTGAAAAATGTTCATGAAAATCCCATCCAGGGAAATAGCATGAAATGCGGACGTGCAATTATGTGGCAATATCAGGTATCAATGCTGGAAAATTAAGCTATTGTTGTAGTTATGGCCTGCCCTAAACCTGAAGTTTATTTGGAATTTATTGATACACTTGGCTACTCTTGTGTCCTTCAATTTATTCTTTGTTATTTTGAATTGCTTATACACAGACAGATAGTGCACAGGTTCCTGTTGATATGTAAATATGCTAAAGGTTGACAGAAATATTACCTATGACTAACAAGATTAGCTGCGAAGGTGATAGGCTGATCTCCTCTCCCTATACCTTGTTCTTGCACTAATATAGGAATTTTTTTCCCCTTAAATTCCATGCAACTAAATTGCTCACCGAATCCATAAAACCTCTCGTCTCTCTCACTCGCAAATGTGACATAAACCCTATTGAACTCACCAAACCCTTTTAAATTTAGAGTTTCATTCACCTGTTCTTCCTCTTTGTAGTTCATCGAATAAACTGAAAAGTATGATCGAGGTCGCCACAGATGCAATTTGGAGCTCTTGTAGTAAAATTTGCTTTTTTGTGGTGGCCTTGTTTCTAATTTGTAGTTATATTCACCGAAGTTAACAGAGAAGGAAACTTGCGTTGAGTTTTTTTGCTCGAGCAAAAACCAGTATTGCACGGTGACAGAGAGCCTTTTTTGTGATTTGGGCACATTCTTGGTAAAAAATAGAAGCCCTGTGCAATGCAAGATAGTCTACAGTAAATTCTACAATAAATTTTGGAATTAAAGCATTCCAAGAGTTGAGAAGTTTTGCATAATGCATCTTGTCCTATTTGAGAAAGAATTAAAATGTTACAAGTTCCATCAAGTATTAGGAATTATCATGTGAATTTGTACGCAGGTAACATTTATATAACTAAGTTCTATTGGTCAGATGGTCTTGAAGCAACTATTCCTATAAATTCAAGTGGCAGAATATCCATGATAATAATTAATATCCTACTACCTGAAATTAAACTCAAATATGATATCGAATATACCTGTGATGACCACAATGGGGAAGTGATTCCATTCATGTTCTGTATAGGAGTCTCCAAATATGGCATTATACTCCCTTCCCTTGCTTTCCAATTCCAGGTCAGACTTGTACAAAGTCAATATTTTCTCTATGGTTTGGTGCCTTGAAATAAACATGACTTCTCCATCCTTTATTGCAAATGAGCCCCTGCTTTCTTCTACCTCTGTTTCCACAGCTGCACCTGATATGAATGCCTCACCTGGTACTGTCGACCAGATGGCCTTGTCAAGCTCGGATTGGTGCGAGAGGGAAAGGTACCCTCCTGTAAGTGACAGATACATAAAAATTAAGAATTTATTTTGAATAGTCTCCCTAAATATTGACGTGTAGAATATTACACTACAATTTTTTTTTTTTTTTTTTTTTTTTGGAGTGAGATAACAAAAGTTTTTCAACAGCATGGTGTTGGTAGAATTGATTAATGAATATTGATTATAAGAATTAGAACAATTGTATGATCCACTGCAATATCAATATTGATTCCTGATGAATTAAGCATAAATTGAACATGAGATTGGAGATAAAATTACCCCTTGTGATTGGCTGATTTTTCTCATCACCATTTGTTGGCACCCAAGTAAGGTTGAAATTTTCACCAATGGAGAAATCTCGGGAATGAGAGAGCTTTTCATCGTTGAAAGAGAGCTTTGAATGTATCAATGGCAATGATTTGGGGGCGGAGGGAAAAGGGTTGTTTATGTGCTTGTGGTGCTTCTTTGAGTTCTTGTATTGTGTTTGTGCCATCTTTGTAGTAATACATGGAGATGCAAAGATTCACCTGCTAATGATATTAATAGATTCAAGGATATTACTGTGTGGGGCCTAAGGAATCGTAAGTTTTATCATGATTCCCCATTTATTATGAGCTTGATCCTTCAACGCCAATGGAAAATTATAGAAATGCCCTTCAAATTAAGTGAAAAATTGCAGGGACAACGTTAACTTAGCGTGAGACAGATCATGTTTATCCAGAAATTATCGACTGTTAGTCTACAATTCCAAGTCCATCCAATGATTTCACCAGAGAGGTTAGCTAACTATGGATGTAATGTCCCTTGTGTTGCGTACGGATTAAAAATATAACAAGGAGATACACTGTACATGGACTGGTGGATTTGGATTTATTTCAGTCCAAGTTCATTTTTGCACGCAAATGCAGTTGCAGGTGTCAACGGGAGGGTCCCGTGTATCTACCCATTATATGGGCTCTGTTCACTAAAATGGATATCAATATTTATCAATTCAACAATCTAAAGGGATTTGTAGTGAAGTGTTAAACAACTATTACTTTTCAAGGCTTGCATTAAAATGACGTAAAGTTGTGCATTGGTAAAGGAAAAAATATTATCATTGGAGAATTTAAAACATAAAATCGACATAGCAAAAAGCGATAAACTAGAATATTACATACGTATAAGCTTTTCTAGGAAGTAAACGAAATAAGAAGAAAAACATAAACTAGAAAATTACGAAGTACTGGTGGGGCAAAATGAGCGAGCACCAATTTATAGGGACATAAAAGGCAAAATTTGTTAGTCAAGGTCAGAAAGCGCCCCCTGCAATCTATTTCTTTTTTTCTTTCTTCCACATTTGAATTAATGCAATTTGTCAGATGTCGAGCTTGTCCATATTGACCATGCTAGCAGCCTTTCCTATCAATTCCTTTCTCACATCAACCTACATAAGAAAAAATATTTCATTTCAACAAAAGACAGCACTATACAAAAGTCTTTTTCCAACACGACAAGCCTGTTTAGCAAAAATTAAACTATAAAAAATAGATTGCATCTAGGTTTTTGGTATGACAATGTGTTGGCATGGATTCAATCATACAGTTTGACTAGGAGTTCTAATCTTCTCTCTAGGCCGTTTTGGTGCAATTGTAGAATCAAGGAAAATTTAGGTAAATCATTGATTTGGGATAACTTTCAGGATTTATAGCAAATTACTGCAGAATTAACAGTCACTGAGCTGAGTTGCATAATCTGAAGGTTGGTTTAGCTTCTTCACTAGCTTGTATGACGGTATGAGCCTTTGACGGCCACAGACCACTTTTATTTTCATTTATAAGAAAATTAAGTTTGTCGTTCTTTTATTTTACTATTTTCCTTTATTCCATCTTACATGTACTCCCATAAGAGCAGAGAAGACGACATTAGCCTCAGCTGCATCTTCCACAACTAATTGTTTCAGCATTCTTCTCTCAGGATCCATTGTGGTTTCCCATAATTGTACTGGCATCATTTCTCCAAGCCCTTTATTTTCAATACATAGTTAAAAAATATTAACAGATGGGTTAAAGGAAAGGGTAATACATAGTAAAAGATACGACACTAATTTCTGTTTAGTATAGCAAAGGAAAAAGTCTTAAATTTTACAAATTGTGACAGTGCATTCATGCTAGGTTAAGTGATTTTGTTTGCTCGAGTTAACCAGAAAAAAAAATACCAGAGTTATATAGTTTAAACTCCAAATTATGTTCTGCAGTTTTCATAATTTTGAGTCAACATTGCTAAAAAGAGCAACAAAAAAGTAATCTTTATGATAACAGGGTAAAATAAAAGAAGCAATTAAATTTAAAAAAAAAAATTGAATAACTTATCACCTTTGAACCTTTGCAAATTGTAAGAGGCATTAGCAGGAAAGGAGCTTTGTAAGCGTTTTAGGTCATTGTCATCATAGCAATAGTGCACTTGCTTCCCTCTTTCCACCTATTATAAACAACATAATATAAATCACTATTGTACATTTTGTATACAAGAAATATGAAACATTAACATACAGCATTACTAATTTTGCCATTTCAGAACATGCAACAGACACCCAAAAACACATACACACACAGAGAAGAGAGAGAGGCTAACTTTATATAGAGGGGGAACTGCTACATAGATGCAACCTTCATCAAAAAGAGCTTTCTGCATAAACCATAGAAAAACCATACAAATTAAAATTTTGAGATTGTATTCATATTCACAAGATCGAATAAAAAAAAAATTAGTCAATTGATCGAAAGTAACAAAGCACCTGATATCTGAAGAAGAACGTAAGGAGAAGTGTGCGAATGTGAGCACCATCCACATCAGCGTCCGTCATAATAATAATCTTATGATACCTCAAGGATTCTTTCTTAAAGTCTTCCCCCTAAAGATTTCAAAATATTGATTTGTGTCACAAAAAAGGGGAAAAAAAAAAAAATATCATACTATGTGTGCCATGGAAAAAGTTTTTTTTTTTATTGTTTTTGCATAAATCAACAAATTCCGAATCAGAAACATAAATATGTGCATATCTTAAAACTTGATAACTGTGACCATACTCCTTCCCTGTTTCAGAAGACATCCAAATTACCCCTTTTAGCAACCACATCAACTTAGAGATAGAAAACAACACAGGAACAAGAGCTTAGCCTAAGCATCCTCAGAAGTTACAAAAGATGTTTCAGAAGGGGTACTAAGGAAGTTTTCATGTTAGGCAGGTGTAACTTCCATAAATTTCCTTGTTTAACATGGTGATTTGGCTTTTTTCCAATAGCACACAAGATTTTCTGTCAAAAAGTAAATAAATATATAGACAACACCTTGACTCCAAGTCCTAGTGCAAGTATTAAGTTCTGGATTTCCTCATTTTTGTACATGGAAGCTTCATGCCTCCTCTCTATGTTGAGAATTTTACCCCTCAGAGGTAAAATGGCCTACAAAATTTCACGTCAGAAAAAAGCTGTAAATTAGCTCTTCATACAAAATATCTCCAACTTTTCAACTTGGGCCTCCATATATTTGTTGACATCTAATTATTTGCATGGCAGTACAGCAAGATCTTTACAAGCGGCACTAAATTGCCTCAACAACTGCAGCTAAGCCAATCATCAAATCTTACCTGAAGTGCAAATGAAAACCTTACTGATGTGAAGCTAGCAGTAAAATAACTCATCTCAAAACCAAACCCGAGTAAAATGATTATCAGAGTAAAATGGTTCTTGTCTCAACCCTAAAACCTGATGAAGTGTCAACCCGTCTATATAAAAACTAAAAGTGGAATACCAAGTTTATTTTCTGCCAGTCTATGAGCTGTAGTGCCCATGCAAATTTATTGATGACACAAAACTTTTCACCTAACAGCATATGAGAAGTATTAAAACCGAGAAAATAAGTCAAATATCAAGTGCTACCTGAAACCTCCTATCTCGACCTTGCTTTGCACTGCCTCCTGCTGAGTCTCCTTCAACAATAAATATCTCTGCAAATTTTCACATTGGCAATTTAAAAGGTCAGATAAATATCAAGTTTTACCCTTTTCTTCATGTGTTTCTATGCATGAGTTTGCAACAGACCTGATTCTTCAGGGTCAGTAGAAGAACAGTCAGCAAGCTTGCCGGGAAGAGAAGAAGATTTCAGCACACTTTTTGTTCTAATAAGTTCTCGGGCACGCTTGGCAGCCATTGCAGCCTACACAACAAAATTGACAAAATAAAACTAAATTGACAAAAGGCATTGACTTTGTAATGAACTATTCTTTGTTCCAAAACTTGCTTTGCATCAATAAATTTCAAGTTCAATCCTTTTCCATAAAACTTCACTCTTAAGTGATTCTATTAACTATTAAGTTCTTGGTAAAATGTTATTTCGATAAAAAGTCATCAAAACATAAAAAATAATTATCACATCTCTGTTTCATTTAATATTTTCCTTTCTAAAATAAGACAGAAGAACAGGTTTTCAGAAAAAAATATTTTTCCACTTGTTCTAAATTTTTGTAACAGCCTTTAGTATCCCCATTATGGAGGAACATAATAATAATTTTAGAATCCATTTTAAAAAGAATTTCTTATAAGGCTCCGCATCTCAATTTTCAAAGCATGAACAGCTGCTCCATATGATCTACGTATCACAATCATGTAGAACACCAAATTTTGTAATTTTTAGAATATGTACAGACATACTTTTTTATAGATTTTCCAAATGATGGCCATAAAAATAAATAAAAAGCCAAAAATGCAATATCAAATTAATAAAAAAAAATTGGTTATCCTAAGATTTTGATATATAGATCCATGCGCAGCTCACATCAGCTGCTGCTCAAAGCCCCAAACTTAGAATCATAATATGGAGCCAAAGGAACATTGGCTTTTTACTTAATAGAACACCTTAACAAAACTATATTGTGTCCTCAATTACTCAACTTAATTGAGGTCCAATTCTGCTATTCAGCAGTAATTAGACTTCAATCGTCGAACCAATCCCATATGTTTCAATTATCGTGTAATTGAGTTTGTCAAAAGGTACATCCAACCAAAGATAAAATCTCAATTAGTTATTAGTTACAACTCAACAAACATAACAACCCAAAAAGAGTTTGAGCTCTTGATGAGTGGTCTATCACAAGGCTGAGCCCATCAAGTTTGCTTTCAAAAGTCGTCCAGTTGGCCTTAACTAACTCTAAATATTTTTTTTCCTCAGATAAGCAAACACAAGACAAGAACAAAGTAAAATTAGCACAAACTGAATTGGCTGGTTCCCGTATAGAGACACTTATTACATTCAACAGTTCTGGTCTCATCCAATAAAAAATACTTACCTTGAGGGCATTAAGGGATTTAGATAGAATCGCATCAAATGCAGAAGGGTGTAACTCTAAGAACATGGTGAGATTCTCTTGCACGCACTGATCTACCACTCTTCGTACCTCAGGATTTCCCAACCTTGTCTGGAGTAATTGGAAATTATATAAGAAATATAGGATTTAACTTTAAATAGCTCCTGACAGCAAGGAAAACCAGTATATAACATGTTAATTAAAGAGAAGTTCACAGAGTGAAATGGTTTTGTCTGGCAATCCAGCTTGCCAAAGCATTCCCAAATTGTCCTCGGCAATATTGTAATTAACGCACTTTATCTGGTCTAGTTACTACACCTTATTTGATTCAATGTAATACCATTTTACATTCCATGTATTTTCTCTGACCATTTTGAAATCTTTTAGCACTGATGGATCAGCATCAAGTACAAATTATGTAAACCTGTCTAAGGCTCATGTTTTGAGACTGACAAGAATTGGTCAACTTACAATAACAGGCGTGTCAGTAAGAGAAAGGAGACAAATTGCAAGGGTCATTTGGCAAGTAAAAATCTTTGTTTTTTTATTGGATTGTAATTTGGAATACATAGAGTTTTTCGTAACTCAATTCCATGAATATGCCAAAAATTAAAAATTAAATAGTACCTTAGTCTGTCCTTCAAATTCTGCATTAGGAACCTTTACAGAAACAATGCATGTCAAGCCCTCTCTAACATGCTCACCGCTTAGGGTAATATCCTTCTCCTGCATAAAAGAATCCAGGTCATGAAATATTGTTATCTATAGAAAAGAAAATATATCTAAGAAAGTCATTAAATTGCATACTCATACCACTTTTAGGACACCAGATTGATGTGCAATTAAGGTTTCATATAAGAAACTAACTTCGCTTTTGGGCTAGACAAGAATTCAAGATATGGCCAAATCATAAGATAGTTAATTGCAGTAACATGCCTATCCACATTGTACCTTAATAGCCTTGGATTTCTTTGCTAGATTATTAATGGTCTTAGTCAAGGATGCTTTCGCCCCCTCAATGTGGGTCCCACCATCAACAGTACGAATACTGTTTGCATATCCTAGCATGGTATCTGAATACGAATCAGCACACCTATAAAAAAAAATTAAAGGTAAAAAAAAATTGATGTATTAGCAAGTCATTCGCAATTTGAAAAACTGAGTTAGGCATAGAAAGTGTGATTTCATAGGATTTTGGTAAATGCTGGTATTAACTTGGTGCAGTGCAGTAAATTGAGCAGCACAAACAGTGCTTTTCCCCGTGTATGAATAAAAATCAACTGATACTTATCAGTGCTTGACTATATCCAGAAAATAACTTCTATTACCATTGAAGAGCCACATCGACAGTAATACCATCTGCCTCCTTTTTACATAAAACGGGTTCATGCAGGGGCCTCTGTCAGAAGAGAACCAGGGTTAAATTCATTCAATATTACAAACTATAATAGAAAGGACCCTGAGGCATGTACAAACCTTGTCAGTGTTTAACCACTTAACATATTCAACTAATCCACCAGTATAGCAGTATATGTTGTGTAAGCCTCCCGAGTCTGAATCTTCTTTTGTCAATGTAATTGTGACCTGGAAATAAATAAAACGAACAAAGAGGATAAGTAACAGAATAGAGGAGCTCGGTTACATTAAAGGACCAATCAATCCATCAAATATAAACATCTCTCGCTTACAAAAAACAAAACTACTACACAAATTACTTCATTCAAATGAAATATGCTTTGTTTTCAGAAAACAAAGACGCACCTCAGGGTTCAAGAAAGCAAGCTCTCTGATACGACCAGAGATTGTATTGAAGTCGAACTCAACTGAAGTAGTGAAAACTACAATCCAAAGTACAAACACCAAAATTAATTAATACTAGATCATCGAATTTTGAAGTACTTTTCGACTATATTGGTACTCTCTGACTGATACATTCCATTATTCAATTAGTGGCTTTATCTTCACTAGCTTAATCAGGTTCTTGCTTGAAGATGACAGTCAGGTTCTTTCTTGAAGATGGCAGCAAAGGTTTAAACAAGGAAGTATTACCAATCATAACATTTAGTAATACTTTAGCCAATGAATTCAACACACCAATTAAGAGAGAGAAAAACAAGTAGTAACAATGGGAATAAATAGCACATATAATTCATAAATATACCATCTTTGTCAGGCCAAAATCTGATAGATGTGCCCAGGCGTGTACGTGACTCAGCTGTAAGAGCGTAGCTAGTTAGAGGTGTAACTGCTTTACCACGTGCATATTTTTGTCTATATTCCTTCCCATCTCGCCATACAGTTATTTCAAGCTCCTAATAGTTTTACAGATATAATCTATTAATGATTGATTACATCAATATTTTTAACTTGTATCAAATGACAAGTGATTAAATCAGTTCTTGATTTAAAATCACTTATCACATATTGACAAGTGATTAAATCAATTCTGGATTCAAATTACTTATCACAGATTGACAAGTGATTAAATGTATTCTGGATTCAAAATTACTCATCACAGATGATGTACAGGTAATGCCTTTTCTTGTTGATTTCTTGACTTATTGGTATATATTTGAGGCTCTCTAATTGGAATTCACAGAAAGAGTGTTTCTATGACCTTACTTTTACCATAAACATAAGCTGGGTAAAACTTCCAGTTATGGATAATTGAACATGCTTACAACATTCAACATGAAAAAAAAAAATGCCCTATTTCCCAGAAGCCTACTGCCATTCCTAATAACATTCTTGTTATTTCCTAAATCTAACAAGTCTGTTAGCCATCACTTAATGTGTCAAGCAAAAAAGACATATCAACTATCAAAGGACTAGATATGCGTGTATGGTAAATAAATTTCTATCTGCTACATAAAGGTATACACATTACTTAAGAAGTTTTTACAAAAGTGCATAAGAAATTACCTCAGACAAAGCATTGACAACAGACAAGCCCACACCATGAAGACCACCAGAAACAGTGTATCCACTGCTGGACCCACCAAATTTGCCACCCGCATGTAACACCTAAATTTTTTTAAAATATTTAGACAAGTCCAGGTACACAAGAACAACTTAATTAACTAATACTTATTAGATAGGAATACCGTCAAAACTGTCTCCAGAGAGGATTTCTTAGTGACTGGATGCATATCTGTCGGAATCTGCATGCAATCAACAATAGCAACTCAACTCAAGTGTAAAAATGAATCACACTTATCACTCGTTTCAAGCGTATTGTGAACTAGTACTGAAACCTTGTTCTTCAAAAGGGAAGGAAAAAAAAAAAAAGAAAGAAAGAAGAGATACTGAAACCTTGGAGCCCCTAAAAAGCACAAATTAGGTATAAAGAATCATTTAGTGAAGAAAATTATCAACCATACCCCTAACGACTGGCAATTTATCCGCTGCTGTTAATTGTAATTTATAAAAGATATTCAATAGTGCTCTATCATACAATGAAATGTCCAGATCAACATTTCCGTGCTGAAATAGAAAATTATATCCCAAATGTTGACCAAAAGCAGAAAACAGAAAATAAAATTGCTCCTTCATAGTGTTCTAGAGTTTCAATTTGAAGTTTTCCTACTATCTAGCACTACCTTCAGTTCATGAAATAATTATACTCATGGTCCTAAGAAATACTAAATCACCATACTAACAGCCTAGCTTGACAATTTATAAAGGGAACTAGTATTAAAATTTGCAAGTTTACTTATGTCTCAATCAAATTGCTACTTCAAATATAAAAATTGGAGAACAAGAATAGAAAGAATAAAAAGAGATACCCCTCGGCCATTGTCAATTACACTGACTGAACCATCTTCATGGAGAATGACATCGACCTTGGTGGCAAAGCCAGCCTGAGCCTCATCTACTGCATTGTCAAGAATCTCGTAAACCTATATAGAGAACATATAAAAAACACTCAAAAATAGTAAAATTGCAAGCAATACAACAAAGAGAGAAAGACACAGGAAATTGATAGATAGACAAACAGACAGACAGAACGACAGCTAAGATAAATACAAAATGTTCTTCTTATTTCCTATAGAGCTTAAAAATGCCATGCACTGCAAAGGGAAAGGTATCGATACCACATACCCAAGCAGCTCCTAAAAATTTTATAAAGAAAAACCCAGCACCAATTCATAAGCTTACTGTACAATCAAAAACAGTGAGAGAGGATGCGCACTCGCCTACTCGGTAACTTATAATGAAAAAAATGACAAAATGAGAAATAGATGTATTGTATTTTGCAGGGTATAAACCTTATGAAGTTATGCAGAGGTTCAAATGTGATTTACAATCAATAAACTAGGACCACAAAAGAAATCAGTGGACATAATTGCATACCAAGTGGTGCAATCCACGAGGACCAGTGCTCCCGATGTACATACCTGGTCTCTTTCTGACAGCATCCAACCCCTCCAGTACCTAATGTTAGGATGAGATAGTAAAAGGGAATTTAATTTCAGATACCAAAATTATCACCAACATGTTATAGAGAGAGCAATAGAATGATAGGAAGTAGGCACGATTAAATGAAGGCATTGACAGAGGCGAAAAATAACACTAAATATCATCATCCAAAAGACAATTAATTAACAATTAAAAACTGACTGATTTTCATAACCTAAAAGGAGAATTCTACAAAATGGACACCAAAGTAATTAAAAGCTACTGACTGAACAGGAGTACATGAAAAACAATGCTAGAAAAAAAAAATAATAATCAAATTATTTATTAACTAATTTTCTGTTGGCAGCTAGCCCTTCTTAAAAAAGATAAACATAAACCGTAGAATCCACCAACTCTTTTTTTCAAAAGAAAAAAATAACTATGCAAAATGCCCTCACCAACCAAATAGGCTCTTTTGAAAATCCAATGTTTTATAGGAATGCATGCATAGCATCTTTTTCAAGGTTATTAACAAAATGCTAAGGATTTGCAAAGGTGCACAAAATTAGAAAATGCCCTTCACCTGAATCTGTTCAGAGCCATAGGATTTACTTGAAGTTCTCTCTTGGAGTGCCTCTAATGCAGTTCTAGAAGCCATAAAAGTACGAACCCCTGATTTCTTTATATTACTACTCTGTGCGTCAATCAATCCAATCCTAATTTTTTTTTTAAAAAAAAAAGATAATTAATAAAGCAGCAACAATACTAGTGCAACTACTGCAACACCTGACACACTATTATCATAACTTTTAAAGTGCAATTTACTGAACATATACTTGTGTGAAGCTTGCCTGGCAGCACTTAGGTAGTGTACAACAAAAGAGCAAATTCTTATTTACAAAGGTTGTATTCACAGAAGCAAAACATAGAGGCCATAAAAATAGGGAGTCATATTCCCTTTGATATAAACCTCTCGGAACTCATAATTTAAGGTTCTCCTTTTTTTTCCTAGAAGTAAACTATTTCTTGACTCCGCAACACTCCCCAAAACACACACACTCACACACACACACACACAGAGGACGAGTAACATACCTTTGAGTCAAGGGAAGACAGCCGGAAGTAGAAAAAGGAAGAGAAGAGAAAGGTCGAGGAGAGTAGACGGAGGAGGAAAAGAGCCGGCGGAGGAGGAGCCGGAGGTGGAGAGGCGGTGCCGAAGCGGGTCGTAGAAACGCCATTAGACCCGAAATGGAGAAGCTCAAACTAGAATTACTACTAAGAGAGAGGTTTTTTATACAATCCGTTTCTCACTACTAGCACTCTTTTTCATTCCCTCTTTTGTGCGCCAAGGGTTGTCAGTGTGCGAGAGAAGGTTTTGGTTTTGAGAGGGAGAGCAAGCGGATAGAGAGAGAGGATACAAATTCTCTCCATTTTGTTTGTAAACGGAGACGTTGAGACAATACAGATTTTCCGATTAGGATCGGACGGTTGCTTGAGAAACCCTATGTATCTCATCGGGGAACGAAATGGGCCAGTCTGAATTGAGTTTTTGGGCCAAGCCCAATGAGCAAAAGCCTTCCATTCCAAGCAATGTTGAATTTTAATTCAGAACAGATATCTTGGATGGTGAGTCACCTCCTATGTAGTTTCTGTGTAACGGTCCACTGACACATGGGTTCCGAAACGATTTCGATCCTTTGTTATTTAGCAATTCTGAGACCGGTCCATCGCATATCCTAGACCAAGAACCGCACCAGAGAATTTGGGATCTGAAATATTTATTAGGAATTAATTTTAGTTTCGAGTTCTGACATCTAGTTCCACCAATCTAAAATTGCCACGTCTCTTTTCGGAGTTCATCTGTTTCTCGCTTTCTCTAGTTTACTGCTTCTGCCCCAAGTCGATTAAAAAACCAAAAAATAAAAAAAAGGTTTTTTGACACAAACAACCTCTCTTTCTGTCTTTCTTTCTCAGTTCTTTCTCACCTGATCTCTTCGATCAATTAGAAGAGAAACATTTCACGAAATCTAAGAAGAGAGTATTGGTTGGAGAGAGAGTTCTCGTCGGACGCATCGCCATCGCCATAGCCAGTGAAGATGCAAGGAGGCGGCCTCTCCGGTTTTCGTACGATCACTGTTCTTAATTTTTCAATTTCCACCAGAAATTTGTCCTAATTGCAAAAGTGCTTTTAATGTTCTAATATAGTTTTGATCTGTTGATCTGTAGAGAATGCTCCTGTAACGAGGGCTTTGATAATTGCCTCTGGTTTTCTGACTGTAGCGCTCGGAGCCCGAGGCAAATCCAGGCAACTGGGGTTGTCCTATCAGGTTGGTTAATTTCTTTGTTTCTCATAAGAGCCCTCTAAAAGTTGCAAATTTCTATGTTCTTTGTAGCTCCTTGTTCAAATTAAAGGGAGTTCTAATTTGTAGATTGAACTTTGGCTCTTGTTCGCAATGTCTAAATTTTAAGCCCAGAAAACATGAAAATGGGAAAAAAAAAATATATATATGAGTATTGATGCATGCATAGATAGAACTATTTCCATCAGGAATTTTTGTCTGAAATTTTACTGAATTTTGTAAGGAACTGAACTTTGTGTGTTGGTCAGGTCCTATGGTGATGTAGTTCATCAGTACTGTATAAAAAGATTAAAGTAATGTGCACAATGGTTTTAGTTGATTAGCAAGTCATTAATTGTATAGTTGTGTAATTTGACAAAATATGTTGGTTTTTCTTTATAAATTATTATTGATTTTTTTCTTGTTAGGATCTTACAAAAAATCCTCGAGTTTGGAGAATTATAGCTTCAGGCTTGGCCTTCTCATCTACTCCGGAATTACTATTTGGCCTGTACCTGTTGTATTATTTTAGACTTTTCGAGCGACAAATCGGTTCAAATAAGTTCTCTGTAAGTTCTTTAAATATCTGTACTTAACAGTCTCTTTTCTTAATGGTAACATCCCTAATTCTTGACGGTTTCATCTTTACCAGAAATATGAAATGGGAGGGGGGAAAATGCAGCCTTTCAAAATAATAGTTTGGTTTCTCCGAAGAATGGCAATTTTCTCTTACAGCATCATGCTGTTTAGATAACAACATTATGATTTGATGGTGCCAGATTAAGATTTCTTCTTGCTAGTCAGTACTAGTAGTGATTCCTTGATTGCAACTTTTTGGGATAATGGATGTGCTAAACCCTATTTATAAATGATTTAGATGGTCTAGTGGCTGGTCCATGTTCATGGTCTTGATTTCGTCAATATTTTGGAAAATGCACCTCCAAGCACCAGTTGTCAGCTAATGAATACAAAACCACTTCTTATAATCAATCCAAATTTTGTTATAGTGTGGACGGAGCTATGCCATATGTGAAGTTTCTGTTTCACTGTAAATATTTTTTTTTTTCAGGTTTTTATTTTATTCTCTGGTGCAGTCTCCTCAGCTTTGGAGGTTATAGCATTAATGCTTCTTAAGGGTATGTTTCTCATTTTGCTCTTTTGCACTTTTGCCCTTTTATGCTTGCAAATTTTTACCTCTGGTGAACCTTGTAAGGTGTAACTTTTAGGTTAGGAACATAGAATAAGAAAGTAAAAAAAATATAAAATTATACATGCATATACTGTTTCGTTCGAGTTCTGTTCCTGCTTGACCAAACCTTTTCCTTTCTTCTCTGCCCATTCAGTTCAAATTCCATTTTGTTAATATAATGGTACACAGACTACCACCTGTTACCTTCAAGAATCCCCAAATTTTACAAAATGAACTTTTGGAAAACACAAAGCCACCCCCAATCACTTGACTCCTGCCATCAAAATACTGTTATATGCCTAAGAAATTTTAATTTGAGCTATATGACAATTGGCACAGTCTTTAAGCTTATTGGGACTTCCTGGTACTTTTTTTATTCCAAACCTGACCAGTACATTTCCTTAACCTGTTACAAAACATTGTTGATATGTGCTTATTGCAATTCATGATTTGTTCCTTTTCTTTTTGGCTACAGATTCCAAGTTTAGTGTGCTTGCGTCGGGACCATACAGTCTTATATTTGCCTTATTTGTGCCCTTTTACTTCGACATTCCAATTACCTCACGTTTCCGAATCTTTGGCATCAATTTCAGTGACAAGTCATTCATCTACTTGGCTGGCCTTCAGGTAATATATTCTGAGGGAGACTGAGAACTGTCACTCAAGGACATTTCTCCCCAGGCTTGCCTGCCAATGGAGCTCTGCCACGTGTGCAGACCACATGTACACCTATCTGAATACTTTCAACAAGGTTCACACACGTGTCCAAGCACCATTGATGGGCAAAACTTGGGTAAAGTAGCCTCAGGTGAAATAAAAATGATGATAATAAATCATTTTCCTATTCTCTATATGATGCTTACTTTCCCTGTATATTGCAAAATGTCAAATTGTTTTCTATGCCCTCGTGCAACATATGAAGGGAGAAGGAACTGACTAAATATAGACTACTGATATCTTGTAAGGGCTGTCCTGTACATGATACTTTCTCTGGGTTTTTGCATTTACGTTTTAGATTTTAAGCAGAGATATATGTACTATCCTATAGTTCACTGGAAATTGTGCTTTTATTTTACTGTCAAAAGTAATAATGTTAGGACTCATGTCCTCGCAGACAAGCACGCTTCATTTCATATATTTCATAAGAACTAACTTCACAGCTGCTGTCAAGTATTCCCAAAAAAAAAAAATTAATAAATATATATATATATATATATAACAATCAAAGTTATTATTTGGTATAGCGTGAACATAAAATCCGTTGTTGCACTTTGTTGGAAGTTGCTGACTCAAGTAATATGTTATCCTATAAACAGCTTCTTTTGTCTTCATGGAGGCGATCACTTGTACCTGGCATATGTGGTCTAATCGCAGCTTCTCTTTATCGGCTTAATGTATTCGGTATCCGACGATTAAAGGTATATTAACAGAAGTAAATATATAGGTGATAGAAACATCATTACACTTGAGCCTAAATTAATTTGCTTGTGCAATCAAGGTTCAATTTATCTCCATGTATGTTTATTTGCTTCATTTGAATGCTGCAGATCCCTGGGGCATAATGCCAAAGTTAAGATGCAATAATGATACTTCATATTATTTATATATGGAACTTGAGGTAACTTTGTGTCATTTTATTGCTCGTTGAGTTGATGTGTTTTGATATCTACAGATCCCTGGGGCAATAGCATCATTTTTCTCAAGATATTTTACATCCTCTTCACCTGGTCCATCAGGTCCACTGAGGAGAAATATTGCGGGGAATATTGCTTCTAATATGGGTCGCCAAACACAGGTTAGCTGTTTACCCTTTAAACAGTGCCAAGGTATCAACAATCCATGCCTGTTCCTATACAGCCTGTTCACACTACACAGAACCACCCACTTGCTTTCCACCCAACCCAAACACCTAACCCCTCTCCTCCTAAAGGAAAAACAATAAATATTATACACCAACAACAACACAGCAAAGGAAATGAGTACAATCCCATAATAGCTTATTCATACAATGAAGCTGCTGTTAGTGTTATATATATTGAGGAGCAGGGTTGCACATTTAGCTTTTAACTTGCATTGATTTAGTCATACACATTTTTTTATCAACTTAATACTGGTTACCATCATGCAGAGGAATTACAGACCTGCAACAGTTGTTCCACCCCCAGAGCCACCAGCAGCTTCTGTAGAAACCCTAGTTTCAATGGGCTTTGATGAAAATGCAGCAAGACAAGCCTTGACACAAGCTCGGAATGATATAAATGTGGCAACAAATATTCTTTTAGAAGCACAGTCTCATTGACTGAATAATGCAGAGGAACACTTATGGTGAGATGGGATAATGTTGGGTTAATTATATTAATCGTCCTGTTAAGTTTTTATGAGATTCCTGTTTTGGTCCATGGAGTTGATTAGTTTACTTCCTATAGATCTACTTTTTTTTCCCCCCTTTTTTGTTATTACTTAAATGGAAGAAAATAATCATTCATTTTAGACTCCAAGGACCAAAATGGAACTTCTGAAACTACAAGGATCGATCCATAATTATTCCAACTTGCTGATAGTCATCTTTTTCCTGGGAGAAAGTGGTGGTGAATTTGTACTAACCGGTGAGTGCAGTGTAAAATTGGTTTAGTAGTTGATTCTTGTTTACTTCAGATTAGATGAAATAACTTCTCTCTTTCAACCTTTGGGAAAAGGCTTATTTTCCGTGATTGCCCTTGAAAAAGCCGTTTCATTATTATTATTTCGTAATAAATTTTGCATTTTGCTGGCTTAAAATTTTGATGCTTTCTAAGGAGCAGCTATATCTCGATGATGAAAATGTATGGTTCCTTATTTTGTACGGATGGTGTTTAGCACGCCAATAATGGAATAAGCCATTACGTGTATCAAAATTGGATTATTCAATTATATGTTCCTTGAGTCTTTATTCTAACACTCCCAACTATTTTGTTGAATATTTTCCACCAAAAGGGAAAAAAATAGATAAATATGAATTGTACGATAGCTAAGTGAGTTATGCAACAAGTGAGGTTAAAATGACAAGTATGCAATTCATCAAATATGTATGGTATAATAACGACGTGAGAACATTATAGAGAATGAGTTTCGTACGAAGTGTCATCATGCTTTAGAATGGAGTGAATAATAAAACTTCATAGAAGTATTAAAAACGAGTCTTATTCAAAATTAGGGGTTTTCTAATCAAACAAACTGTAGTACTTTTGGTGCTCGATGTTAGAAATTCGAATAATCGTCAAATTTGATCTGTTACGGATGCCTTCAAGATCGGGGATGTACCTCAGATGGTAGAGCGCTCGCTTAGCATTCGAGAGGTACAGGGATCGATACCCCGCATCTCCATTATTTAAATTTTGTTTTTTTAGCCCTTTCAGAAGAGATGTGTGCCGTCCCCAAATCTTTTTCCTTTTTTTTTAAATTATTTTTTCCGGTAAGCTCCCTAGGGCCTGAATGCTTATCCCGTGCCGCTCAGCAATTCGAGCCGTTCGATCTGATCTCGACGGTTAGATTTTTTCGGGCCTTACAATCTAGTTACATGCACGGGGCACCCATCATCATTGGATTTAATCTGGACGGCTCAGATTGCGCTCTGCACGATGCCGCGCGGCACTAGATTTGAGTTCCCTAGGGCCTAGGCTAATTTCACTGATACGACCGCGAGTATTTTCATATTTTTCGAATCTAAACTAAACTAAGGAAAGCTAAACCAAATTCTATTAATTAAAAAAATAAATAAAATGAAATAGAAGAACTCCCTGTAAATCTCATACCATGCTAAAATAGTATCAAAGATTTTATGTCATAGTTTTAGCTAATGGTGAGGATATAGGTTTCATCATCATTAGTAATAGTATTATTATTATTTTATTGCTATTAATTATTTATTTTTTTGGTGACCTTCATATTGTTGGATTTCTTTTCGAACCTACTCCAACTTGTTTAGGACAAAACTCAGTCGTCAACTCACCATCGTTGCTGTAATCAACTATCAAATATTTACATAGTATTCATTCATGTACGCCTATTTAACAAATATAACAATTGAACAAACCAAAAGGAAGATGATAATTATTCGACATTTACTACGATAACAATTATTGAGCGGTATGCTTTATCTGTATTATACAATTCTGTGTATAAAATAAGTTCTCCATGTAAAATTAGTTGGGAGGCTTGACTCCTTACTTATCTTAAACCAAAAAAAAAAAAAAAACATTTATAAATGAGGAATGTGTTGAATTCGGGTATTATTGTAATAATCAACTTGTGATTATACTTGAAGTTTTAATCGACTATATGCAAACAGAAAAATCACGATAAAAAATATTGCTGTACTATTTAGATGCATTCCAATTGGCATTTTTTAAAATCGATGTCTAATCAGATAATTCTTTTTTTTTTTTTTTTTTTTTTTTTGAAGGATGGCTTGAAACCAATGATTTTGTTATAAGAAATTTGAAAATAAATGCTCTTTCCGTGAATCGAACCAAGGACCACTTGGTTGGCAGAATAGAATAGAGCAGTTATTGTTATGATTCTAGAAAATACGAATAGGAAATCAAAATGAATGAAGAATTCGATCTTGTATGATAAAGGGAGTTGGCATCTACTCCATCTCAGAAAGTTGACTTTTTCAAAAAAAAAAAAAAGTCGTGCATAATGGATGAGAATATATGAAAAGATATTACTCAAAGAGGAGAAATGTAGAAGGAAGCAAGACAATCAATTTCTTTATTATCTTTTCTCTGATTGTATTTTTACAAGAGAAGTACAACTACATATAGACAACAAGAATTGTAAGAGACTACAATTAGTTACAAGCTATATCGTAACAGAAAAGAGAGAGACCAAATGACTTAGTTACAGAAACTATTCCTCAGTTTACTGGTAACTGAGTCTTTCTGTGGCTGATTCGGCTGCAGCCTTGTGTGTTGAGTCAAAGTTTTGTTCATTAACAATATAATATATTAGTCATATGCCTAATTTTTTTTTTCTTTTTTAAAACTTTTAAGTTAATGTTGACTTGAGCTGCGCTTTTAACATGGCAGAATAGAAGGATCCAGCTTTTGTAAAGGAACCTTGACAATTTCCGCTAAGAGCTTCTGCAAGCCTAATTTTCTAAAAAAAAAAAAAAGATCCTTGTTCTTTTCCGTTAACAATTTCAAAACAGAATTACCATTTATTTATGAACATCTTTTTTTTTTCAAGTTATTTACAGATTAATTTGATTAAGAAGATAAAAGATATTCAATATTTCAAGATTAGAATTTATAATCTTTTAAGAATGTTTGGTTGTTTAAAACTGACAACTTGAGAACTCTTTCCAAACTATTAGTATAAAACACTTTGTAAATTTCCTTCAAATGTGCCATAAATTATTTGAATTGGATGCAATACCGTGACTGCTAAAAACCAGACTCATTTTGGTCTGTTTCCCAGCGATGTACATGACCATCTTTTTAAACACGAGCAGCAACCACAATCAGCATAATCCATGAGTGATTTCATATTTGGAACTAGACCATGAGTGAGATTTCATATTTCACAAGCAGCAAATAGAAAAAGAAACATAAATTCCCTCTGTAGTCTGACCTCTACATCACTATCCTCAAATCTATACATAACCTTTTCAACTAAATTAATTAGGACCGCAAGAAAACTTTTTGAGCTAAATTGAAGTTAACTCTAATCCTAAAGTTGCATACTTGAATTGACTGTAGCATCATAATTTCCTGAAACCTAGTATTGAATCCGTGAACTACCACGTGTCTAGGCTTTTGGAAAGCCGCGGGAGGATATCCCATGCAATAGCTTGAGAAACCCTAGAAAGCTGAGTTTACCATCTGAATGCCTTATCCAATCCTTTAATACCACATGAACAGGAACAGAAGTGCTGAGGCCAAGCTCCTGAAAAGTAAGAAGAACAGTTCCAATCACTGTTGGTACAGTTCTGGTTAACAACAAAATTCTGGTCAGGACCACTACAGTTCCTGCTGCTGCAATTTAAGGGTTTACTGTATTGATTATGCACACTGTAAGCAGCCATGTTTAACCATTCATTATGCACTGTAATGTTGTCCCAGTGCAAGCTCTTTAATCAGAAATTTACCAGTGTCAACCTGGGTTGTCCTCAGCTGGTAAATACTGGTAATGGTCATAATATATCATAATATTAATCATACCGATGCTAGTTCTTCAATCATTATTGGCCTATTGCCATCTTGGTCGAATATGTCAAAAGCTGTGCGTGCATGGTGTTCCCAGGTTTCAAGGCCTTCCATCTGGTACACACTGATAGCTGCAGCTGCAAACTCATCGAAATCTAATTTTCTGTACTGTAAAGAACTCACCTAAACAAGTAATATAAGAAATAGCATATTCATCAGAAATATAGAATGTAATACACATTTGCAGTATTGCACAGAATATTCTTTAACAAAAACACACCACATTGACAAAATCGACAACTCTGGAGTCCTTCATTGCTTCTGTAGAGTTTTTCATCAAGGCCTGCATTGAATACAGTTCCATTCAAAACTCAACAAAAGATAAAAAAAAAACTTCCATGGATCAAGTAGACATAAGGAAAAATGTGCATAAATCAAGCTTGACGAATAAAAATGCAAAAGACTCACTGTTTTAAGGTTTTGTAAAGAGATGTAGCCATTCTTATTCGGCTCCAACAGCTTAAATTGCTCTTGCAAGTACAATTGTTGTGTTGTCGTCAAAGTCTTTGCAAGTGCCTAAGCAGTAAGAACCCAAATTGAACAAATAAATAAATATTTTCTTCTAGAATTCTTTGGTCAAATATAGAGGAAGCAGTTTTTTTCTTTGGTAGGAAAAAAGGGGACTACCTGTAGAGCCGATTTCCTCAGAGAAGAGGAGCACACATAAGCTCTTATTAACTTGCATATTATGTTATCCAAAGGAATCTTCACTTGATGCGCCTTGCGAATCCATGGATGACCTTTTATTAAATGGGAAAAAACCAAAGTCATATACTATAAATAACAAACTAGCCTTTGTACTAAATTACAAACTTAGGACCTCAATTCATTGCTATTTCAAAAGTTGACTTCATTTGGATGTCTGTGTACGCACAAAGAGGTATCCAGTAGCATGAATACATGTATCATGCCAATGGACTATCCCATGGTAAGTCATGCATCCATGAAGAAGTTTGATGTTGTTCACATGCATTACATTACATCATACATAAATACTTAACTATGCATGTTTGACTTGTTAATGTAAGAATGGACCATCTAAGTGTGAGTATGAATGCATTGGTTGTTGGATGGACTCAGATATGGGTTCGGGTCCATACATGAACGTTTGCACATGGGCATGTGGGAGAATATGGATGTTTATGTCATAATGGATCTACATAACAAGGCACATTCATATATATGATTGCCTGTTCAAACAGACAAATTAAAAGTATCAGCTGAGCAAACATACAAAGAGCTTGTGCGGCTGTCATTCTCTTGCGATAATCTTTATTAAGAAGCCTCTTAACAAAATCCCTGGCCTCTGCTGACAGAGAAGGCCATGGTTCCTCCTCAAAACTGGGTTCAGCCTTGAGAACTGCACGGAATATACCCGACTCGGTACGGGCCCAGAAGGGGCGAGACCCACACAATAAAATATAAGTGATAACTCCTATACTCCACATATCAGCCTCTGTGCCATAGGATCTTGTCAGAACCTCTGGCGCTACGTAGTAAGCACTTCCTACTATGTCATTCAACCTTTCATCTACAAAAAAATAAAAGCAAATAATATCATTATTCATGATTTTGATGATAAAAATAATAATGGTAATGATGAGGATGAGGATGGATCGATCGTAATGGTGATATAGTAGCAACAATCAAGGAAGAGTTACATCACCAATATAACATAACAAGAAAGCATGCCAAAAAAAAAAAAAGTAAATTAAACACCAAGCAGCACTCTACCAATACAAGTGGCCTATAACTGTACTATGCTTACCAGGCTTAACGAAGTCAGACAAGCCAAAATCAATAGCCTTCAATGTAGAATCATCATCTTTTAATCCAAAGAGAAAATTCTGAAAATACAAATTATAAAACCTTAATTCCAGAGATGTGTATTCAAATTGAGATACGTATTGTGAATCATTGTGGAATTGAACTGTTGAATTGTGATTCGAATCGTCAGAGTCACTAAAATTTTCTTTAAGCACAATGACAAATATACATATTGTGTACCTCAGGTTTAAGATCCCGGTGTACCACTCCTTGAAGATGGCAAAAGGATACAACACTTAAAATTTGAACAAGAACAGCTTTTGCATCTTCCTCTGAGTACTTCCCTCCCCTATTTTATTTTTTCCAAAAAGTAAACAAAGACTTTGAGTAAAAGTTCTAATAATTAAAAAAGAACACCAAAAAGAGAGCCTAAAGGCTTTAAAAGGTACCTTGAGAGGATCCGATCAAGCAATTCACCTCCTTTGCACAACCTGTGTAAACAGATAAATATCAGTTATCATTCACCTCCACACATCCACGCTGTAATTTGAAAAGAACTAAATTCATGGTCTGTTAGACCACACCAGTTGTCATCAGTGACAGTATTACTGACGTACTAATCATACTACAACACCCATTATTAGTTAAATCAAAAAGTCGAATATGATCTCTGTTTTTCTCGTCCTTTTATGAGACTCATGTATGTTTTACTGTCACTGTACTATTCAGTTGGGCCATCTAATGTGCACTCCTTTTATGAGACTCATTTAGGCCTTGTCAGCCTAGACTTGGGTAGGCAAGGTTATAATACTGTGACCCAAGACCAGAATAAACAATATTTTAGAAATTAATGAAACATGAGGACTAAGTACATGTACTTACTCCATGACTATATATACATTTTCATCATCTTCATATGCATCATGGAACTGTACTAAGTGAGGAGCCCCCGCCAAAGACCTCAAAATTCGAACCTCTCTACTGACATCTTCTATTCCTATGGCTGTAGTCATCTGAAAAGAAATTGACACATAAAAATGATTAAGAACTAATACTCAGATATCCTGGTATTTAATGTCAAAAAGAACCACCAAGTAAACATTGTACGTAAAAAAAAAATAATCCCACATTCTCATATTATTGCCACCACTTCCTATTAGTGTTGAATTGCATATAGGCCCAGCTTAGTTTTGCCAAAAGAAAATTAAAAAAAAAAATGAGCAGACAATAGTTTTGTTTTTCAAACTGAAACTCTACAGCAGGAAAGAAGGCCCTACAGGCCTACAAGCATATCCAAGAAACAGAACCATAAATGGAGCATCAGGACAACAGTTCAACAAAAAAATTAGCAATTTCTTTTTTCTCGTTTGGAGCATTAAATTGAATACTAAGACAAGCAAACAATTACACACAAGCATGTTTCTCATCTATAGTAGATCTTCATCAGATTCTTCTGTCAAACAGTAACAATAATAAAAGGGCTATCCAGCAATAAAATTTTTTTTTTTTTCAGATGAAATTATATCAAGTATTGTTTCTTTGTAGGTAACAGACTAACAGGTCAAAGATATCCCATGTGTTGAATAAAATTATATATCCAATTCGTTACCACTTACCAGAATAAGTCAACTTGTGCAATAAACAATGTCCTGACAACTAATCTAAATTTTATTATGCAATGACGGAGAAATTTCAACATCTTCCATTTCTAAATATTACAGATAACAGTATTGAACACCATCAAAGGTACAAGTACAACATAAAAGTTAATGTTATAATAAATGTGCATTAAAAACTACTTAATGTAACAAGGTGTTTCTCTACTCAACAAAAAAAAAAAAGTACTTTTTTGAAAAGGGCAATGCAAACAATTTACGGCAAATAATTATTCATAATTTACAGCAAACAAAAAAAAAAAAACTTATTAAAAGGACAGCGCAAAAAATTTACAGCAAATAATTATTCATAATTTATTACAATGATAATTTGAAACTTTTATGTAAAATAACTGGATCTGTGAATAAAATCAAAATTAACCATGAACTATTGCAATTTATAGTTTTCAAATATTCTATAGAAAAGGGAAAATAGCTTAATCAATAATCCATGAATATTATCAACCCACCAAGGAATTGACATTACCACTATACCTTTGCTTTAGGGATCACTTTGACAGCTGCCTCTTCTCCTTTCAAATCTCCTTTCTTAGCCTTAGCAACACAAGTATACCCAAAATGCCCCCTTCCCACCACTTCCCCCAAATCATACTTGGCCGAAAAATTCTTCGAAAATCCGAAACTTTTATCTAATCCCAATTCCTCACTACCATCTTCTGGAATTGAAGCTTCATTAGGTTTCACCGATCCGTGTCTTCGCCGGATCAATGCCTTTATATGTTTAGCAGGAGAAGGAGGTGGGAATGCCTTTTTCAATCGATGGAGAGGTGTAGTGGGTCGATTTGGGGTTGAATTTGGATTCAAAGGAGAGGATTTAACTGAGGCGGGAAAGGGGCTTGGGAGGTAAAAAGGGAAGAATTGTTTGGGGCTAGTAGGTCTAGATTCGAATTGATACTCGTTTGGAGTTTGTGGGTTTTCAAAGATTTCTTCTTGTTGGGTTTGATCTTTGGTTGTTGGTTTTGCGTAGCATAGACCCATGATGAAAGGAATGCAAAAAGGAAGAGAGAATTTGGTGATTAAGTTTGAATTTTGAGAACCCAATATGAGAATATATGCGTTTTGGAGGGAGTTCTTCGATTTGCTATTTTTCTCCTTTTCTTAAAAAAGGTCCAGAAGGAAATGCAATTGATGGTTGCGATCGAAGAAGAGAAAATCAGAAGAAAAATGCAAACTTACGATCTAAATATTTCGCTCTATCCTCGTTAGAATAAAAACACGCACTAGTTAACAATTCATAGATAGAGAGAGAGAGAGAGAGAGAGGTGGTTGAGCTTCCTTCCAGGAGGGAAGATGCTGTGCAGAGTGCAGAGAAGGGAATAAAGAATGTGAGAGTGAGGAAGGGAGAGAGAGAGAGAAGGGAAAAATAAAAGAAAGAGACAAAGAAAGCAAAGGAATCCTCGCTCTTTTGCTTTTTAGGTTTTGCCTCTTTCACTTTGTAAGATGTGTTTTTTCAAATAAAACGAGCAATGTTTGGTTATCTTTTGTTTTGAATTTTTTTTTATAGTTGGAGCACCACCAGATGACTAATATGAAGTCATTTTGTTGTTTTTTTTTTAAAAAAAATTTAGGAAGTAAAAATTATCTTGTGAGTAAATTAATTTTTACTGACAAGTTTACTATTTCTTCTGTCAGATGCTTTTGTTTATTTTTCTACTAGTCACTTCAATCTATCAATTTATTACATCAAAGTACGTGTCAAAGATGACATAGTTTGGTGATCTAATTATTTAATAAGTTTTCCAGATTAAGTGAGAAAACTCAACAATTAGCAGTCTTATCATGTGAAAAACAATGACAACACGCCCAACTTAATTATGTTTGAATAAGATCATATAATCTTTCACTTTCTTTGACTGCTTTTTGCCACCTATAACATTTTTTTATTTTGGGATGTAAACCTCAAGCATACTAAAATAATTTTTTTCTGAATGAAGGCTTTTTTAGCTTGGCTGGAAAGTAGAAACAAAATTATTATGTTATCTTTTGTGAATATAAAGTGAACATAAATATCGTCTGAGAACATGCTAAAAGTTTATTAAAATTATTTTTTTTATTTGCTTGAAATAAAATCAAGCTTGAGAATTCGTTTTTGACTTTATCCCAACTTATTAAAGATGAGAGATCCCACGTTTTCAATTTATAAGTTTTCAAAGTCTAAATTTTGGTTGGTTTGTTTGAAAGAAATATTAAAGGTAAAAAAAGATACACATTCACGCTACCATTTTGTCAATTTATGCTGAATTCTGAATTCAGGTTCAGGAACTCCTGATTATATAAAAAAAAAAAAAGGATTCTTCCTAACCGTACATAATGTTTTGTGAATTTGGAAAGGAATGGGTGCCTATAAGAAACGCACATATTAGACTAGAAATCTCGGTTGTTTTCGAAATTCGAGCCATTTTTCGTCCGAAAGTGTTCCCGGAACTCGAATTCCGGATTTTTCTGAAAATACGGTCATTTTTCGTCAGAATTTGTGCCCGAAACTAGAATTCTCGTTTTTTTCCGAAATTTCGGCCGAACGTTGGACCGAAACTCGAATTCCGAATTTTTTCGAAATTTCTGCAATTTCTCGGGCAAACGTGTGCACGAAATTAGAATTCTCGGTTGTTTTCGAAATTTCGGCCGAACGTTTGACCGAAACTCGAATTCCTAATTTTTTCGAAATTTCGTCCCATTTTCGGCCAAACGTGTGCGCGAAACAAAAATTCTCGGTTTTTTCGAAATTCGTGCCATTTAAGTGTTCTTTATTTCTGTACTAATTAGTGACAGAGAGAGAAATTATTGGAACGAATTGTTAATGCAGAATAGTTAATGCATTACTGTTACAGTGTCTCTCTCACAGCCTGTCCACTTTAGATTCCTACAAGTCTATAATACAGTTTCCAAACAGATTTGACCAATGTTTGGTATGGCTTCACAAAGTTCATCCCAAAAGTAGTAGTTAGTTATGGGAATTGGGAAGAATTAGGTTTTGTTCTTTTTTTGTTTGCTACGAAATGACTAAGAAATTTCATGTTCTTTCGCGTTATTAACAAGTAGGGTGCGTTTTAGGTTTGTGTCGTTGGATTCAAATAAACTATATAAATTTTTATTTGACGTTTTGATCGTTTTTATACGATTGAAGATAATTCGAATCTTACATTGTTTGAATATATACAAGTATCAGAATCTTCTTTTATCAAAACCAAATATTCTTACAAATTAATCTCACCTAATATAAACCATTGTTCGCATGTTATTACGTACCGAAGAATCGATTTGCATAAAATGAAATATTAATTAAGCAAATTTTAAGCTGTACTTTTTTGTATGCATGTATGATTTAAGATGACTAGCATAAAGTTTACATGCTCACATGATTCACATGATATGTCATCAAAAAAGTAAATGAAAGATTTTGTCATGATTTTTTTTTTTAAATAAGAACTATGTAATTCTTGGCATGTTGTTCATGACAAATGAGAAAAAAAATTCACTAAAGTACTTATTTTAGTTTGAAACAGGACGTTAATTAATGTTATGTACATTTGTGCGTAGGACTTAGATCCAAATAATAACTAAGAATGAATATCATAGCGTGTATGTAACTATGTATTGATTCTTGCTCTATATACATTATTCACAACATAATAATAACTGAATTAATTGCAATGGCGTATTTAAATTTTGTATCACAATGGCGAGATAATTGGAATGATCTGTCAATATGTGCAATACTTTTGTATAAAAAATAAAAGGCTAGAAATAGTTAAAAGAAAATTGGAATTTTTCGACCCAAAAAGCTTGTGTTATGGATTTGCACGTAGGAGACGATTATAATTTCTCTAACTAAAACGACAAACGAATTATTGATTGGGGTACCTAAAGAGTTATATTGGGAGACCAAACCTTCCATTACTATTTTGCCTCTTCACCTCTCTATAGACCCTTTTTGGATCCTCTGTGGCGCTTTTTAGTTTTGGCTCAACTAGAAATTCACAAATGACAAATGTGGGGTCTTCCCCGAAGCCCAAAATAAATAAAACGAAGAAATAAAATGAAAAATGGCAGCAAATATTCCAGAGTATACTAGATACTATGCAGCAAGTATTCTGAAAGATCACTGAGCTATATGAAGACATGTAAATAATTATGAATCATAAATTATGTAGCTATAAATTAAACTAATTTTCATATACTCAGTTTGTAGTGCTTGAATTTTTATTACTGGTTGAACCACACTTAATTTGTTTAGAACTTTTCTATTAGATGCAAAAAAAAAGAGAGATATTATAAAAGCGAGTTATTAACTAATCACCCTGAGCTTAAGTATCTAGTGTAAAATTCGCATAAATTATTCTTAACCCTCATTAATTCTAACGAAAATAGTCAGAAGCATTTTAAAAATATTCAAACATAATGTCATATAGAGTTCTCATTATAGCTTAAAACAGAACGAAGCAATAAAAAATCGAGCCACTTAATCATTTTATTTTACTGTTAAAACTGTTGTGACAGATCAGGAAAAGAAAAACAAAAGGAATTTGGCTTAATATAGGTCAATCCATTCATTTATACTTTTGACTTGTGGCATGCACTGACACTACGAACCACTGCATGAAAGGTGGCAAACTGTTGGATTACAAGAGATCAAGCTTGTACCATCCCAGATTGATTCATTGGTTCCTTGAGCATCAAATGTGTCCACGTGATTTGTTCATGCTAGTTAATAAGCTTCTAACCACCAAACTGATTTGGACCATTTGGTTTTTCTCTGTTGTAGGAGGGGAGAGAGAGAGATATTCTTTCAATATTGGCACGTCTTGCCATTATTGGTACCGTAATTTGCACGAGCTCTGCAAGTTTTGGTACCGAGCAAGTTGTAATCAGCTTCTTTATACCGGGGAGAACCAATCAGCTTCTTTAGTTTTATCCAGTGTTTTCAATACCATACCCGACACCTCTACCGGTCTGGTGACTGAAATACGGTATTTTCCAATATTTTTCAAAAATTTCTGGTATTTTCTCTCACAGAACCGGATACTACCGTTTCAATCACTGTCCTGGTACTCGGTATTATCAAAATTTTCCGATAACCGATAGGGTATTGAAAACACTGGTTTTATCACTTTTCTTTCTGCTTTCATTTTCTTGTTATTTAAAGAATATTATAAGAAACTTAAAAGAATCAAAAGCCACAAGTAATAAGGCCACTTTTAGTAATATGAATACATATTAGATCCAATAAAATTAATAATGTTCTATGGTAGGTTAATTTTTTCAGTCTGATTTGAGCCCTAATAAATCATATCCGTGTATAATTTTAAATGAACAATTTATTTTTCATTCTAATAACAAAAAATTTAGTTCACTATAAGATACGTGTAAAATAAACATTATGTGATGTACGTATTGATAGTAGCCAAATATCTTATACATACAGAACCCACAGGAGATGACTTTATTGCGTACCCTTTTTTTTTTTTATACAAGATCGAGCAATTATGTACAATTGACAAAAACTCAAAAAGACTTGTTATGTACAGGGTTGACATTTGAAACATCAAATGGTGACGCTTACTTAATAGTTTGATTACTCTCGAGCTCTATCAATTAATAAAAAGCGTATTCAAATCTGTCTACATTCAACTCGACATTATGACTTTGACAATGCTTTAATTAGACGTCGCTTGCGCAACAAATATGTTCCATCTAAATTCCATAATACAAAATGTGTTATTACTAGGAACATCTTTTCTTTTACATAGAATCATGACGGTGCACGCGTTTGGAGAGAAGTTCAGAATCCTTCAGATATATTCTATATATAAATTGGTTATTTAATTTTGTTTGATTTGTACTTATTAGACTTAGTTTTGCTTTGACTTATAAAGTCAGCAATATGTGCTCGATACTTTTTTTTTCTTCTATTTTTTAAGTATTGTTGCTTTCTTTGAGAATAAAAGTCAATATTATTAATTAATTCATTCAATAAATCTCACTTTGTTTAATTTTCATTATTCTTTTCTATTATAAATTAAAGTGTAAAGATTCTTATTCATGTCAGTAAACATAGCAGGGGTGCATAACGTCTAAAACGACCACGAAAATGGTCAGTTGCGTTAACCGTTTCGTTTTGGACACGAAATTGACTACCATTTGCGTTAACCGTTTCGTTTTGGACGAAACGATCGAAATCACAAAAATACCACAAAAATACACATGGACGAAACCGTTTCAAGCTTTCGTTAACCGCTTCATTTTTTAAACACAACCAAAATCTTTAACCGTTTCGTTTTGTTTTGGACGAAATGAAACGAAATAACGATTAAAACAGTCATTGTTTTCACCCTTAAAACATAGTCATTTTTAGTAAAAAAATCCCTGATCATTAAAAACAAACGTTTTCAGCGGAAAATTTTTCTTGTCCTCGTCAACAGTTTTTTTTACTTATATTTAATGATTTAAATTAAATAAGATAAATCAGAAGCACCACAACTTCAAAAAACCAATTTAAACTTCAGTAAAGCAAATTTAGGGGCCTTAACAAATTATATACCAAAATGATTTATAGCCCATTTGGAGGATAATTCCAAACGCATACTTTAACTGTTCACAGTTTTTTTTTTCTTAGGATAAATCTCTTTTTATTATTGCCGAAAATTTATCTCTTGTTACAAATGAACCATTGAATTTTTATTTGTCTCTCATAAATTTAGAAGCTTTTAATCCGCTTCATTAAAAAAAGATCCTCCAAAAAATAAAAATCTTTATATATACCAAACAAAATGTTGTCAGGCACAAGTGTTTAACGAACTAATAATGACAAATCAAAATTAACTTTATAGCGCGACAAAGAAACACACCTAGCTATAGCGTGACAAAATTTGAAGCTCGGACACATTTGTTTTCACGGACAATAATTTTGCCAAGTTTATTTGCGTGCTATTTATATTTCTTCTTCACGACAATGCACGAGAATCTAGCCGGCACAGTTACGATACTTTGTCTTTTTTTTTTTTTCATTCTCCTTTTTTATTTTTGTAAGAATCAAATTTCAAACTAGTGAGATAGATTTAGTCAATATAGTTTTGTACTTGTGTTGGATATTATTATATTCAAAATAAAAATAGGAGACCTTTCTTTCTTGAAGAAAATGACATGCCACTGCCACTGCGGCGCTGCCACTGGAAGTACCAAATAACTGGTCTTTTATTCTGAAATTATATTTCTTCAATTGTACAAATTCTAAGTTCCTATATAAAATCAAAGCAGGGCTAAGGAGAAAAGATGTCCGGACACATCTCCAACAAGCCAGAAGACTCTGTCAGAACATGTTTTCATCCTTATCTTTTAGTTTAGATTTAGTCAATATAGAGTTGTTTCTTTCCGAAATGAAAAATGCTAATTAAAACTAAAATATTTCAAAGGAAAAATTTCTTTAAAATTATATTTAAAAAAGTTTACAAGTAGATAAGTATCATTTTTTTTCTGATAATTTATATTTATAATGTAAATGATGCGATTAGCATTTAGCACAGCGAAATTGTTTATTTGTTATGATAATTTTAGAATCACATTTTGGACCAAAAATTAATTAAAAGAATAAACAATTGCTCGGAATATGGCGTCGAAATGTATTCTAGTAAATTTATTTGCAAGAGATCATATCTATTAGATTTAATTCAAATAAATAAATTTATTTGCAAAAAAAATATATCTATTAAAATAATTTTAAATGATCTTATGAACATGTATCTAGACAGCGATTTTGATGATTTTATTTAAAATATTGTCTGAATTTATTTATATTTAAAATAAAATACAAATAGACGCACGCAAAAATATTTTACTCTTATTTGAGATAAAACTATTCTCTTTTTCCTTTTTTTTTTTTTTCCTCCCTCTTTCATCTTCATCTGCCTCCCAAAAATACAACCAAGCAAAGAATAAACGTGCTCCTTTTGCCTTACTCAGAAGAACACTCTTAAAAGAAGAGAATTGAGATCAAAACAAAGAGACGTCTAATAATAAACAACACAACAAAACACAACACAACCTTCTCTCTGTCGCCTCGCCTCGTCTCGTCTCGTGGGGGCTTCAGAGTTCCGACTGCATCCTTGGTCCCACAAACAATCGCCACACGAGATCCTCCAGCTGATCAAATCCTCGTTTCCATCAGGTCTCCATTTTTTCACAAAACTTCTTTCCTTCTTCTTTCTCCTATTTCTGAATCACTCGTAATTACGTGTTCATGTAGGGCTCGACCAATCTTATTGAGGTTAAATGTTAATTTCTTATCAGATTATTAGGTTACAATTGGAATTGAATTAGCATTTTCTAATTGGCTACTAGGTAATGATTTCTAGAAGTTATTTACAATTGGATGGTGCCTTGCTTTTTATATGGCCAATTCATAAATTAGGACTCAATTATATCTGAAAATGATAATACAACGCAAACATGTTCCTTTTAAAAGTAATTTAAGCATTCCAGTTGATGTATTCATGATTTCTGAATATTTGTACCAGGTAAAATATTTGTGGTGATGCTGGCAAGAAAAGTGTTGTGTGACCACACCTCGTGCACGGTTCTACTATCCCATAGGTTCTCTTCTCTTCCTCTTGCTTCCCTCTCGGCTGCCATGTCAAGCATTGAAGAGCCGACATTCGGGGTAGAGAGAAGGATTCATGAGTTTAATAATGAAATGGGAAGTGACATCAGTGATGGACGATGCAGTTCATCTAACAGTTTCAGGTGAGTATTATTATATACACTTCAAGTATTGACACTCAACTATTCCCTTAGTTTGTTTGAGAACTGAAGGAACTTGGGAAATGGATATCTTTGTTTGCTGAATATTTTTCATTTTGTAAACATTATATTGTTTTCATAGAAGGATACCTATTTTCACCCTACAGCCAATGGCTGTAGGCATGAGAAAGCTCAAGATAGTTCATATCTCCTAAAATATCAGAATTATGCTGCATGTTTAAGAAGGGGATTTTTTATGTTCTTTGACAAATGTGAGATATTTCTCTTTAAACAATGAGTGCAGAAGGGTAATTTGGTATCTTGTTGGAAAATTTATTTTCTTCATGCTTTAATTGTTTGCTTATTTCTTTTTTTTTTTTTTTTTTTATTCGATCGTTCTTCTTGCAGGGACAACTATCCATGGAGAAGAATGCCCCATGAAGGGCTGCGCTCAAAGTCATTTTGTAGGACCCTCACCTTTGAAAGGAATCAAAGGAATAATGCTGTGTGTGGTTTATTAGACACGCGAAGTCGCTCCTACTTTTCATCTTGCACCGACCGAGAAAGAGCAGATTTTTCAAAACAGGTGCTGAGAGATATTTTCCCGACCTTGACTTTTTTTGCAGTGTTCTTATCTCTAGTGTTATCATTTTTTACCTAGTTAATTGTTCTTTATGACGGGGACAGTGATGACTTTTTCTATAATACAATACTGTTAGATACCATTGGTGCTGGGTACTTGCGAAATCAAGACCATTTGACATTTAGGACTCATGGTCCTGACTGAAAATGTCAAAACTTCAAATGATGGATAGAAAAAGAAACTAATTCATGAGGAAATTACCCCAAACAACCCAAACTTTGGGGGTCCTTTATTATTTCTTCTTCTTTTTTTCTTGCGGAGAAAGGACCTTACAAAACTATGTGTCAGGTTCTATTGATTTTATTTTAATAGAAAACTATCCGTTCTTTTCTAAAATAATTGTAAGATGGCAGACTAATACATGGTTTGACAGTTCTATAGAGCACTCCCAAAATATGTAAAGATAGTAGAAGTGGGGCCAAGAGATGGGTTGCAAAATGAAAAAGGCATCGTACCGACATCTGTGAAGATAGAGCTAATTAAAAAGTTGGTTTCTTCTGGATTGTCAGTTATAGAGGCAACAAGTTTCGTCTCTCCTAAGTGGGTCCCACAGGTAAGAACTCAGTGGTCTGTACCTTTTCTCTAGCAATCAAATCCTGTAATGTTGTGTTGTGTTTAATTGAGGATAATATTTTGTCGCTGTTGCATAATTGGACAATTTACATTGCGAGATTGGGAATACTGAAATTGCATTTTATTGTAAATTTTATATCTAAGATTAATACTCAAGTTCAGATTCCACTAGCAGTCAATTCCTATAATGTTGTGTGTTGTGTCTAATTGCATCGTAGTAAATCAAGGAATCTCGTAGGCTTTACGTAATTAGGCAATTTACATTGTGAGATTGGCGATACTAAAATTGCATTTCATTGTAAATTTTATATCCTAAATTAGTACTTACGTTTAGAGTTAATTGGGTTTGGTAGTTATTCTTATGAAATTTGTAACACCAGTCTGTAATTGATGATTTCTTTTGTAATTACAGCTTGCTGACGCTAAAGATGTCATGGCAGAAATACAAAATGTGGACGGTGTCAATTTTCCTGTTCTGACCCCAAACCTCAAAGTAAATCTTATCAACAGTAATTTCTCTATTTTCACCTAGCACACTTGATTTGTTCTTTCATTTTCAATTTTCCGTCAGTATGTTACAAACAATTGTGGAGCTATATTCTAAATATCTAAGGTTTTAGGTCAATTTACCCCAATGAGAAGTAGAAAACTCTATTACGTTACTGTTGGAAGTATTTAAATTTCCTTTCTGCAATATTTTGTTTTATATTCTGTTTACTTTATGATTATTTAGCATACTGGTCATGACTGATACTCATACTAGCATTCTAAACTGGACTTTACAAAGATTTGTTAATGTTTCTCAACAGTTATTGGTTGGTTCCATTAGGGATTTGAGGCTGCATTGGCATCAGGTGCCAAAGAGGTTGCAGTATTTGCTGCAGCTTCTGAGTCATTTTCTCGGTCAAACATAAATTGCACCATTGACGAGAGTCTTCAGCGGTATCGAGATGTTTCCCTTGCTGCTCAACGGCATGAAATTCCTGTTCGTGGGTAATAGAGAAATCTCTCTCTTTTCCTCCCCTCTTCTCTCGTCTTCCCTCTCTAACATACACAGATGCCTTATCTTTTCATGGGTCTGTGTGTGTGTGGTGGGGGGGTGGGGTGGGTTTTTTTCAAGTCTATGTAGCACAAACCCTTCTAGGATCAGGCTGGGTCTGACATGACACTGATATTTGTGTCCCTATAAAAACCAAACAGACAATGATTTGTTAGGTCCTGTGTCCTGTTGTGCACATCATGTTGGACACTTGAAATCGCATCGGTGCTTCATAGGTTGCAGTTAACACCGTAGGTTTCAGAAGAGACTTTCAGATAATATCTTCTGTCATAGTAGTGTAAAGGAGCTTCCTGTTGGTGTTTACAATGTTATAATACCTGGAGTGAGCTTTACCGCTTACCAAGTCAAAACAAAATTGCTGGATAAGTTATGCATTAGTCAATTTTTTGTGAACTTAACCATGTTTCCTTTTCACACATCGAAATAACCAGAAAGTTACTTTAAAAGAACAATATGCTGTCTAGTTTGGAAAAAGCCACAAAATAACAGTTCAAGAAAAGAAAGCTATTTCAACTAGGCAGTTCCTAATAGTATGGCACAAGACAAAATGCAGCGGAGCTAAGTTGTTTTGGTATGTTAGGTATGTATCCTGCGTTGCCGGTTGTCCGGTAGAAGGGCCTGTACCTCCTTCAAAGGTAGCTTATGTGGCGAAAGAGCTTCATGAGATGGGTTGCTTTGAGATTTCTCTTGGTGACACCATTGGTGTTGGAACTCCTGGTATGGATACTGCTTGTTTAATTCGAGTTCCTTTTCAGTCAAAAATAACTATTTTTTTTCCTTAATAATGCTTGGCCATGTGAATGGCACAAGACAGTGAGTCCATATCCTCGTAGGTGCTTCCCAATTACATGATAGATCCCAGCTTTCTTGTTTGCATTGTTTCATCCCTGGCAAATCTCAAATAAGACAAAAGACAGGGTTTTATTGGGTGAAGATTGACTACCTGAGAGGGCCAAATTCCCAGGCAGTGCTTATCCATGCATCATTAATTTACTGAAAAATGAACTGCGAATTAGAATCGATTTTTATATTTTCTTAATTATATCGTTTACAAGTTTATAGCATACTAAACTTGTAATGCCATTTTTATTTAAAATTGTGTATATTATAGAAATGTAACAAGGTAGATATAAAAATAGTTTAATGGCTATATTCAAAATCATTACTGGATGACTTAGAGCATTAACAAGACTGCATAATGGCAAAGCAACAATGTATGTTTATACCACAAATGGCAGTCACTAATTTAATATTTGTGTGTGTGTGTGTTTTATCTTGTGGGAACAGGCACGGTGGTTGCAATGCTGGAGGCTGTGATGGCTGTGGTGCCATTAGAGAAATTGGCAGTGCATTTTCATGACACCTATGGCCAATCTCTTTCCAATATTCTCATCTCTCTCCAGGTGCAATAAGCTCTTATGAACTTTTTTGATCATGCTGTACTTGTCAGTGACTTTTTACCAACTTACCAGCTCCATGTTCTTATGTACCTGATGTTACTAAGTTCCTTGTTGGATACAGTAATTTTGGTTACACATTTGTGTTGGCATTGGACTATTAGTTTCTTTAGGACTGTACCTGGTCACCCTTATATAATAAACTGATAATAATGATAACCCTATTGGCGGTGGTAGTAGAGTCACTAAAAGGGGATGACAGTGTTTGGTATGGAGAGATGATAATCATTTTAAAAGAGTCCTTGCTGAAATATGGAAAAGTAACCATACTATAGCAGCGAAATGAGTGATCCCATCATCAACAGGAGCTATTTAAATCATTTAGCAGTGATGGATATTTTCTCATTTATATAACTGTTCAGTATGCACATTGTTTAGTTTCTTACATACATTACGTGTAACTACTAACACATTCGTAAACATATTATCATATCCAAGACAAACAATTTGTTCGATCAAAAGTTAAACAAATCAAATCCAAATAGTTCCTAATCTACTAAAACCTATTTCATTCCAACCTAGTCCCAAATCCTAGTGCTGCATTGTGCCATGAGTGGGTTTTCAGGTCCTCTGCCTACTCTATATGCCCAATGTTCCTGCTTCAGTTAGTAAATTATCCAGTTGCAAATATTTTTCTATCCAGCTGTAATGACAGCTGCAACAGAATTATGCAAGCAAAGTAATATCTTGACTCATGACATGGTTCAACTATCTAATTTGAATATTGTTTAAACAGATGGGGATTAATGTAGTGGACTCTTCAGTGGCTGGCCTGGGTGGGTGCCCGTATGCAAAGGGTGCCTCGGGAAATGTCGCGACTGAGGATGTGGTGTACATGCTCAACGGATTAGGGATCAAAACCAATGTCGATTTGGAGAAGCTGATGGCAGCTGGTGAATTCATCTGCGGGCACCTGGGACGACAGTCAGGGTCAAAGGCAGCTGTTGCTTTGAGCAGGAAAACTGTTGCCGCCTCAAAAATGTGATTGGGATTATAAAACTCTGAATCTGCTGTAATGCCATGAGATTGCAAGCTGGAGAATGAAATTCTCCCTTGGTACGTGTATAAAAAACATAATGCACTTACAGGAAGAGGACACTATTCAAAGCACGAATAATCATGAGATGTGAATAATTCCGTTGGAGTATACATTTGCCAGTTTCAATAAATGGAGTGTTTATTTGACGTGACGCGAATGCACGCAGTTCTGAAAGGGATGATTTTTGTGGTGTCAAAACTACGAGCCACTGCTCGCTTAATACCATCCGTATTTTCCCAACACATGATTAACTAGACGACAGAATAACCCCCTTAATACTCATCCGCATTTTCCTATCAAAGAAAAAGAATTAACTACGCGACAAAATGCTACGCTGTTATATCGTTGTTTTGATAATTTCCGCAAGAAAGCCGTTCAAATTTGCACATGGCAGGCAAGAAATAGCAATGCACGGTGAAACGCACATGCATTGTGATTTCTTTCTTCGGTAATTAGATTATCAGCAAATCACATAAAGGGCACAAAAAGAAGCTAACAAATTTTAGAAACACAAGATCAACACATAGAAGAACAGCCAACAAAGAGACATTAAAGAGGAGACATCCAGATCAAACACAACAATGTTTTAAGATCCCCACATATAATTCCATTTTTCACTTTCTTTTTCTTTATTCCAAGAAACTATCCCCAGTTCTACAAGGAGGTGACATGACAAACTTCCTAGATGCCCCCAGTATATCCTCCCCTGAAAATGGAGACGTCCACTCATTGAACCGCGGCTCGTTAACAGTACTGTCCTGTAACCCTGACATGTATGGCCCACCCCCTCCAGTATTTATGTTGACTCTACTGCTATTTCTGACCATATTGCCAGCACCACCCATGAACATGGTTGACCAGGTATTAGACAGCCGGTTACTGCCTATACTGTTATTGCTTGAGGAATTCAACAAGGCCGTGTCAAGGCTCCAGTCTATAGAGGTATAATCACAAGCATAACCACCCGCACCACTACCCCATTCATTCTGTTGAGTATTATTAAGGGATCGGGACGACCCCAAACCGGTAAACAAACCTAATGAGCTAGGGGAATTTAAAGATGACCCATTACTCCATGAAGTGGTTACAGGCATGTCTAGATGGGACCGGTTCACAAATTGATGCAAACTGGCATTACCATTGGCCGAGCCATTATTGCTCATATGACCTAGACCAGGTATACTCTGACCTAGTTCCCGGTTGTACATCTTAGACTCTACCAAACCTGGAATAGAACCATTCGAATGCCCTAACCCTGGACTAGTTGAAGGGATATTCTGTTTACCAGGGTTCATTGTCTGAGGCCTCTGCATAACGACAACAGGTTCTCTTATTGGATGTACTTGTCCTGCTCCTATAGGGGCTGCACCACCCTTCATTACACCACTGGATACTGGATAGTGTTGTTCAGGTTTCAACTGCGGCGCTGAAACATGCATATGGGAAGCTGAAGCTGGGTATGAATTCGGGTTACCAGGTCCAACTGGCCATCTCTTCTCGGTACTTGCATGCTGCTGTTGCTTCAATCGGTAGTCTGGCAAAACTGGTTTTACAGGTGGCCTATCAAGTGGCTGTACCAAGCTTTTCATAGGCTCCTGAGGTCTTGTATAATTAAAATCCCTCTCCACTTTTCTCTGTTGTTGCAATGGGGGTTGCACAGAACCTACTACCTTTGTTTGAACTGGCTGCCTCTGATTGGCTGACATCGGTAGGGCTATCTCTTCGGGTTTGGGAGGCACGGGAGGCGGTGTCTTTGGCTGCGTTGCTGCCGCCAAAGCTGCTGCCTCTTGTTTCTGGGCCTTCAAATTCTCCTCTGCTTTGATTAAATCCCCTTCACAAGCCACCACAGCTCTTTCAACCTCTTGTTTAGTACACTTATACCACTTCTCCAATTCAACTATTTTTGCCAACTCATCAGTTATATCTATTTTTAGACCAACCCCACAATGCAAGTCAGGGGCAGAACCCTCTGGCTGACGGCTATCCTCACCTCCTTCAAACAACCAGGCCACCGACTCCTCAACTCTGCCTTCATTCTGAATCAAGGCCATTGTTGCTTGTTCTTGTGAGAATCCCATGGCCACAAGCTGCTGAGAAAGGGACTCCAATTTGCGTGACATTAAATAGCCACTACATTTTTCATGCAATTCCTGAGCCCGCCTCTCACGTTGGCGCTGGTGCTTCTTCTCATTCTTTTGGCGGATCTTTTCACGCTTTTCATTATCACAACCTGGCACTGAATCATTCCGAGAATGATTCGATGGACCTGAACCATTACTGCTTGCTTTTGGTACAGTGTCCTCTGACTCACCAGAACAGCTGTCATGGTTAGAGGCTGAGTCAAAGTCACCATGGGAGGTTGGTGAGTGGTCATCAGGATCGTCCACAGACCGAAACTTCACAGGGTTGAGGAGGAGGGTAGTTGGATCGGCCGGGTCAAGAGAATGGAAGGTCCCTGAAATAGGGTTATAAGCACTCGGAAGAGTGCCAGATCCACCCCCATTGGATAATGCAGGTTTTTGCATTGACTTCTGAGTGTTTTGGTCTTTTGTTAGTTTGTTGGAGGTTGAGGTGGTTTTTTCCTTGGACTTGGATTTTGGTGCTGGAGACATTTGGAGAAGGGTTTTACTGTACGGTGATATGAGAATTGGACTGTAATAAACAAAAACCCCATGTAAATAATAATAAAATTTATGGTGTTTAATTAAAAGAAGAGAAATGCATACAAATTGACAAGGCAATATACCATACAAACATGATGCTCAAAAGAAAAGCAATAACCAGCTTTGATGAGAAAGCAAAGTAAAATAAAATTTATCATACAATAAAGAAATGCAGAATTCCAGCAAGACACTCCATTTTGGTAATGCAAGATAAATGGTTAAATAGACATAAAATTCACTTGACTTGTTCACAATGATCTCTACAAAAATAGAATATAAAGGCAAAAATTTTCATCATGGAGGAAGAAATTCAGTTAATGAAGGCATCCCAAGAACAAAGATGGTTTAATAGACACCAATGCCATTTATTTTTAAACTTACATGTCAAGAAATACAATAAACAAAATCAAGAACTGTTACATACGAATTAACAAGGATCATCATATATAAATTACAGGGCACAAACATTCAGAATTTGGAACATTGTTCAAATGGAAAAAAAAAATTGCATAATCCAAAGATTAGTAGCCTAACTATTGAGGTGCCGATGTAACAACCAGAAAAAAGAAAAATTATGAACTTATTTTTGGAACAAAATACTAGACACTTAAACTCAACCATCAGTTAACGATGCAATTCAATATAGAGCAATTAGCAAGAAAAATAACCCCACATTGACCATTTTCCAGACAAAAATGGAACTAAAATAAAATTTCTTGGTAACACATATTTTCTTCCATTCACTAAGCACAAGAAATATACAGAAATTAGCTAAAATGTCACTACAAAATCAATTCCAATATCAAACTAACGAAATTCGAACCCAATCCCGAAACCCCAATTCGAAACCCTAGAAACAAGAAACCTACCCAAATCCGAAAAATAAAACTAATTCGACATCACACCGACATAAACCCTATGGAATCGATCGCAATCACAAACTCCAGTAAAATCTCCCCATAGATCCAATCAAACACCCAAAATACAAAAAATCCACCACAAAATCACGAATCTAAGGCTCTAATTAGACGAAATGCAAGAAATCAAGACTTGAAGGACACGAAAAAGGAAGTACCTAATCGGATTTACGAGCTACGCGGATCTCTAGCGATCTCTCCTTTGATTCGTGCTTCGTACCCTTTTTTTTCTCTCTCTTGCGACTCGTGTTCTTCTAAATCGTTCTCTCGTTTCCAACGGACGTGAGGCGATTATTCAATTTCGATTTGAGAAAAGAGTTGGCGTCCGGCCTTTCTTTGTTATAAATAGGGATTGAGCTCACGAGTAAAATGACATCTGAACCCGGTTTACTGTTTTTTGGGCCCCAGAAACTGCTAAGCCCACTTGCAGTGTCTCAAGTTTGATTTGTACGGAGTGGACAACGACTTATCAACACAGCATATTTCCCGGTGACCGACGAGTATTTACCAAAGTCGTTCCAGGTAGTGAGCCCGCTCTTCTAGACCCAGGTGGGGCTTATATTGGCCCCCAAAATATGGCCCAAAATTTGTCTGGACAACAAAGATAGGTTTAGAGCCGAAAAAATTAAAACTAACGTTACTGTTCACACGAATTTCGAGAATAACAGTTAAAAAATCGGAATTTTAAAAATAACGTTGTTAGATCGGCGTTTCAATCGCCGATCCAAGGGTCTGACCATTTCAGTCCGCTGAATTTGCTTTTTTAGTTCGCAATTTGATTTTTAAACACTCAAAGTTGGTTTGCAATAATTTTTTTTGTCGTTTTCCCGCTTAAAATTGTCTATATAAGCTCAATTGTCATCATTTATTCTTCACAAACTAAGTTTTTCTCGTTAGTCTGAAATTGATAAACTTTCTCCTCGTCATTTCATATTCGCAATACCACTTCTTCGCTTATTCGTAGGTAATAATTGGCTTATTAATTATTAAATTTATTTTATTTATTTGATTTGCTAATAGAGTTTTAATTTTGAAATTTTAAGCAAATGGGTCCTAAACCAAGCCGCGTCTCTTCTGGTGTTATTTTGATTGGAGATCAGCGGACTAGCGAACAACGATTATTTTCTGCATTGATGTTACAATATCATGGGGAAAAATTTGTAGTTAAGAAATTAGAAGGAAATCAATATCATGTTAGGGGCCCCAAATTTTTTACAGATTTGGTTGAGAGGAATGGAGGTTTTGATCTTGGAGGGTCGTGGTTGACTCACCTGCCAGCAGTTCCACTTGGTTTTGAAAATCATCCCGCAGCTTCAAATGCTGTCCATCTCCGCTAAATGGAATAGTATTATGTTTCTGTCATCGGTATCTTATTATGGTCATTATTAGTGAAATAAGTTTGTGTGACAGTCGTCACTTGTAATGTTTGCCTTATATTACTGAAATATGTTGTTTTGTCTATTTACTTTTATTAAATTTTTTTATGATATGTATTGAAAATTAATATGCAAAGAAATTCAGAATTAAAAAATGCACACCATTAGAAAAAGAGCTAAAATTTATAACCATAATATAAAGTAACACACCAAAATAAAAAAAGAAAAAACTACTTAAAAACAAACTACCTAAGAAAACAAAATATTTAGATATTTTGGGTGTCCGCATATTGTAGAATTTCATCCCACCATGGGTCTTCTTCTTCGTCTTCCTTTTGTTGTTGGTTGCTCACACCAGGATTATCAGAAAATTAAGCGGGCTTCGTTCCAGAAAGCTGCATCGGCTTCTTGTTGTTCTATCTCTGTCATTCTAGCTGCTGCAATACTTTTTTGTTCATATCTCTCCTTGTGCCATCTCAGGCGCTCCCTGATTTTTTTTCCAATTTCTTCTTCTTTTAATTTTTGCCTCTCTTCGACTGCCTTTTGTGCAATTTTTCTCTTTTTTTCCGCCTCATCTCTGTCTTTCCATTTCTTTTCTTGTTGATCCCACCAAGCTTGTTTTTCGTGGTCATCGTAGTGATCACGCAAGATGGTCTCTTTGTAATTGAAAACCTGACCACACTTTGTACAGGTCACTGTGTGGTCTCCACGAAAGTTGTAAATTCTTTCATAAACGGTACAGTGTGTTTTTGGTGCTGAATATGGTTTTTCTGTTGGTGTTTGTTGGGAAATTGGTTGCGGTTTTTTGTAGTAATCTTCATACCAGTCACAATTCTTATGTTTGGGTTTGCTCAACATTCTTTGGAGGTGCTCCTTACGATCTCTTTCTTCCCCACCATTAATGTGTCATTGGTAGTGTATTTTTAAATCGAACTCTATCCCGTCATCTTCGTAGATATTGTATTTGAAAGTGCGAAAACATGTGCGACATGTTGCATGATAATCTCCTTTTTCTATTTCATTTGTATTGTCAGGGGAATGTTGGTAATTTGGCCAGTATTCATCTCGGGTAGCTGTTCGCCAATTTGGGACATCACTATTGGAGTGAGAGCTATTTCCTTTGTCCATGACAGTGAATTTTTCAGGAAGAAGAATTGAGTGTGTGTTGCATAATCTGGTTGATAAAAGGTGGTTTTATAGACAATTTTAGACTTAGAATCACACAATAAAAAATTAATTTCACGTGATTCTTTTTCAGACCACGTCTGTCCTTTTGCAGATGGCAGATGGGGATCAGTATACTTTTTCAGACTTTATCAGACCACGCATGTCCTTTTGCAGGGGGCATGTAGGCATCAGTACACTTTTTCAGACTTTATCAGACCACGCCTGTCCTTTTGCAGGGGGCAGATGGGTATCAGTACACTTTTTCAGACTTTATCAGACCACGCCTGTCCTTTTGCAGGGGGCAGATGGGTATCAGTATACTTTTTCAGACTTTATCAGACCACGCCTGTCCTTTTGCGGGGGGCAGATGGGTATCAGTATATTTTTTCAGACTTTATCAGACCACGCCTGTCTTTTTGCAGCTAATTATTAGGTTAAACAATAAATACTGCATTAATAAATTTATAATAATATTTAATAATAAAATTATTACTAATATAATAACTAACAACAAGTAACAAATTTATAATAATATTTAATAATAAAATTATTAGTAATATAATAACTAACAACAATTAACAAATTTATAATAATATTTAATAATAAAATTATTACTAATATAATAACTAACAACAAGTAACAAATTTATAATAATATTTAATAATAAAATTATTACTAATATAATAACTAACAACAATTAACAAATTTATAATAATATTTAATAATAAAATTATTACTAATATAATAACTAACAACAATTAACAAATTTATAATAATATTTAATAATAAAATTATTACTAATATAATAACTAACAACAATTAACAAATTTATAATAATAACAATACAATAATAATAGCAATTAATAATAATATTAATAAGTAAATATAATAATAGAAAATAATAATAAAGTATAAAAACAGTAAAAGCATTAAAAAAAGTGACTTTTAGCGGGAAAGCTATTGGATCGGCAATCCGAATTCCGATCCAAGCTTGGATCGGCGTTTGAAACGCCGATCTAATTGGTTTCCCGCTAAAAGTCACTTTTTTTAATGCTTTTACTGTTTTTATACATTAATCATTAATTTTTAGCTTGGATCGGCGATTGGAACGCCGATCCAACTGGTTTTCTGACTTTTTTAATGCTTTTACTGTTTTTTATGGTTTTAATCATTCATTTTTTAGTGATTTTTATCATTAAAAGAATTGGATCGGCGATTGGAACGCCGATCCAACTGGTTTTCTGACTTTTTTAATGCTTTTACTGTTTTTTATGGTTTTAATCATTCATTTTTTAGTGATTTTTATCATTAAAAGAATTGGATCGACGTCCCAAATGCCGATCTAAGGTGTAAATTGAATTTAAGTGCGATTTAACAGTGCGTTTTAGTGCGATTTGATTTGATTGCTCATCATTATTTCGACTCTCATTTGGTTATAAATAGAACATGCCGTTCCGAATTCGAAAATCACCCATCATTTTCAAATACTCGACTCTCTATACTGTCAAAAATATGATTTCCATTCCGGTTTTCGTTAATCAATCTCCATATAATCCATCAAATTATTTCAGTTTGGATGCAACTTCGCAAACTGATTATGAATCAATTAAAGAAATAATTTTATCAGCATTGGGATTTTATCAAGGTCATTATAATTTGAGAATTGTTTCCCATTTTAATACCATAATGGAAGGGAGGTTCCAGCAGATGCAGTTGCCGGTGAACTCTGAAAATGAATGGCGGTATGTGCGACGTGAGTGCTTCCAAGCAAGAAGGCTACACGGCTTTCAACTTCACGTTGATTTGCTTCCAGCTACTGGTGGTGGCCTACAAGGTAACTTACGACAAATTTTATTAGTAAAATTACTTTATTATTTATTTTTGAATTAGGATTACAATAGTCATGAACATATGCAATATATAATTTGCTTAAATTATGATTATAATTCTTTACTAAACATAATTGGCTTATTAAGAAACTTTTGGTTAAAAAATCTTTTGCATAATTAGACAAAATTACTAATTAAATTTGTGTCATTATAGAATTGATAAAAATAGATTTTTAAAGTAATTAATTTACTCTTGCTATTAATTGTACGCATTTATAATTAATTTGCTCTTTCCTTTACTCTTGAATAATAAAATTTTAAATTAAGCCTTTTAAAATAAAAGCAAATCAATAATTTTGATTACGATGACACAGAAATTATATAATTTTTTATTATATATTTTTAAATTAGCGGGACACACAAATTATAATTATAATTACGATTATAATTATAATTTGAATGAACAAGTCAATAATACCGAAGAAGACGAAGAAACAAATAATCAATACAATACGAGTGCACAGGGTGGGGATTCTTGAGAACAACCTGAGAGTAGTAGTCGACAACAAAGACAAGAACGAACAAATATGAGTGCATGGGGTTCGGATCCTTGGGACCAACCTGAGAGTAGTAGCGGACGAGAAAGACAAGATGGAACAAATAATGAGTACAACACCAATGCACATGATTGGAATCCATGTGACCAACCTGAGAGTAGTAGACCAGTTAGAGAAGAAGCAGAGGAAGATGAAGAAGAAGAAGGGGATATAGACGAACTTGACGAGACATACGACCGTGGCCCGGGTTATCAGTCGAATTATGCAACGGGGGAGAATTTCACTGATGAAGAGGAAGAGTTTTGGGCGTCACAGGATATGGAGGGAGATGGTATGTATGCGCAGGGTTTCGCGAATCACGAGTATTACATTACCGGAAGGACCGATAATTACCATTCCGTTAGCCAATTTCTAGATATCTCTGAGTATAGAAATTCGATTCCACAACCGTCTCAAACAGAAACTTCTGGGCCTTTAGCGCAAGGAAACATTTTTATATCAAAACCACAATTAAAACAAGCTTGTAATAAATACGCCGTAGATAATAATGTACAGCATAAAACCACTAGAAGTACTCCAGAATTGTATGTATTGGATTGTAAGGTGCCTACCTGTAAGTGGCATTTGTATGCCCGTACAGAAAGGGAAGGTGAATTTTGGAGAATAATAATGAATGAAGAAGAACATACTTGCGTGAGAAGGGCCGGAGATTTCACGCATGAAAATCTGACGGCAGAGGTAATCGCAAACAGTATCAGGAATGCAGTGAAGAGAGATCTTGGTATTTCTATAGATGACGTAAAATCTATATTGGAGAAAGAATATCCAAATGTAAAACCAACCTATAACAAGTTATGGCGTAGGAGAGAGAAAGCGATCGAACAACTTTTTGGATCGTGGGAGGGATCATACAACAAACTTCCGAGTTTATTATTGGCTATACAGAGAACGACCCCAGGGACACAGATCAAATGGTTGACAGAGAGCATAGGAGATTCCAACAGAGCTATGTTCACCGCAGCAGCATGGGCATATGGGCCTTGTATCGCGGCAGTACCATACCTAAGGCCTGTTATCAGCATCGACGCGTCGTTCTTATCGGGTCACTACAAGGGAAGATTGTTAGCGGCATGCGGTTATGACCCAGAGCAGCGGTTGCTTCCACTAGCATTTGCACTAGTGCGAACTGAGAACGAACAATGTTGGTGTTGGTTCATGAATTTTCTAAGGCGGCAAGTTATCGGGGAAGGAAGAAAATTTTGTGTTGTTTCGGATCGCCATTGGGGAATAAGGAACGCGTTCAAACAACCCCAATACGGTTGGCAAGAGGATGCGAACCCTTCATATGCCGTGCACCGGTATTGCATGCAACATGTATGTGAAAACGTGTTCAAGGCATCTGGAAAACACGCAGCTCTACCAGACAAATTCAGAAATAAGTTGGCCAACAAGAAAAAAAGGAGGTCCTTCTACAAAATGTGGAACGAACTGAAGAAAACGAATCCAAAGGCGATCGACTACCTTGAAAAGTGTGGGAAAGAAAATGAAACAGATGGCAACGAGCAGTGGAAACCTGAAAGGTGGGCACAAACGTATGACGGTGGTTATCGTTGGGGAATTATGACGAGTAATGGATCAGAAAGTCTCAATAGCAGGTACAAGGCTGAGAGAAGACTACCAGTTGTTGGACTTGTGGAAGGCACTTGGTACAAAACTGTCAAATGGTTTAATGAGAGGAAGCAAATAGCTTTGGCGAGACAGACGGAGGGAGAACGATGGCCAAAAGAAATCCAACTTAAGCTGATGAAACATACTCTCAAAGCAGGTACAAATGTACTTCCAATGTAATCATATTTACTTGTACTCTTTAAAATGTATAATGATATAAATTCATATTTACAGCGGCAATAAACGTTATCACCGTTGACATTGAACGTGGAGAATTTGAAGCTCAAGTGCCATTCGAAAAAAATGATCCGGGGGTAACCTGGAAGTACCAAGTTTTCCTCAAACGTGATTACCGACCGAGAGATCCTCAACTACCGAGCAGGCGTGCTTGGTGTAAGTGCAGAAAACCTCAACTCACAGGAATACCATGTCTTCATGTGGTTGCCGTATGCGGTTATTGTAGGTGGGATGTTTCTGATTTTGTAGACGAACGGTATAGCACAGAGAATATGGTTAAAATATGGTCAACAGGTGATTTTCACTGCTACGAAGACGAAGATAAGTGGCCTCGGTATGATGGTCCCGTGATCTATCCGGATAAGACAATGATTAATCGGGGCAGGCGAAAGAAGGATCGTGATTGGATGTGGATGGATGCAATGAGAAATAAAAATCAGGCAAACCAAAGGCGCCGAACCAGAAGGGACGCTGCGGTGGCCAACGACACATCTCAACCTATATCGATGGAGGACCTTCAATCTGGTCGTCCTACCAACACACCGAGGACACGGAGGACTACAAGACCTTCTGCAAGGAACAGAACTCAATCTTCTACAGGGAACCAAAGTGAACCTTTTAGGGAGCCCGTTCAACTTAGCCGGAATTCTATCAGTATTGATCCTCGCAATGAAAATCGCGTCAGTCTTGGGATAAAAGGTATTCAACCACGTCGAAATTCCATTAGCCTGGGTGACCGATCAATGTCGCTCCGATTTCCCACAAGTCACGGAGCATCAAGTAGTAGGGATAGTCATGGCGCATCAAGTAGCAGGGGACCATCTCAAAGCACAAACAGTGAGGGAGGGGGACTACGACGTGGGGTTGCCCGGCTAGAATCAAGGTTCATGAATATCTTACCAGGAGGAGGCCGGCGTTAGTTTTATGTAATATTTTTATGTATTTTTTTTTTAAATTTACCCTTTATAGATCGTTTTAAGGGTTGACTTTATGTTATTCGGTGAAAATAACTCTAATTTTAATATTTATGGTTGACTAAATTCATAATATTTTGCATCTACAATAATTATTTATGATTTTTTTAAAATTTTTTTTCGCGTAGTCTTGCAATCCTAAAAATGGAACAAATTAGAAGTAGGGTTCCTCGGAAATGATATCTTAGGTATTTTAGCGATTTTATGTTTTTTATGCGTTTGACCTTATGGTATGAAACTTACAGGCATAAGAGAGCAGCGCCTTTATTACCTAATGTGATATTTTATGAATTTGTTAGAATTTTTTTTCGTAGTTTTGCAATCCTAACAAGTGACGGAATCAAAGCCAAATACGAAATATAAATATCACAATAAATATCACACTCGTACAAAAATATAAATATCACAATAAATATCACACTATCCTACTGATGTCCATCACGACGGAACCATCCCTGAGAAGGAGATAAATCCCATGCAGCACCAGGCAAGTTTCGGGGCTCTCGACTGGGAGCAAGTCCTGGGGGAGGAGGGGGGGGGGGAGGATATGTCGTAGAAAATGGAGTGGAATGACGAGGCGGTCTGCTAGATGAGGCCCCAGAATCGCCGAATGGATAGTGCGACATAGGTGTGAATGGGTCCTGCAGTGGGGTACCGTATGCCTGATAGTATGCATCAGCCTGAGAGATAGGTGCGGGAGTAGGCACAAAGGGCTGACTGTACCCTCCTCCGTACTGAGTCTGAGTATATGCTGGAGGTGGAGGGTAAGGACTCCCATATGTGTACTGTGTGCTGTGCGGTGGATGCCGCGGCTGTATGGTTTGGGGCTGCGGACGGGGCGGAGGCTGCGGCTGTGTGCTCCGGGGATGCGAATGGGGTGGGGCCTGTGGCTCTGTGGTCTGAGGCTGGGAATGAGGCTCAAAAACACCAGAATGTGACCGTCTGCTCCGAACCAGAGGCTGACTGGGTCGTGGAGCATCAAAATATGAATCCCAATAATGCAGACTAAAATCATCCTGTTACATATAATATTATAAAAATAATAAAAATATTTTAAATAATTATAGAATATTAACCATGAAAGGAACAATAATATTAATACAAGTGATTGAAAAATGTATTATACCCGCATGAAAAGCTGCTCCTCAACAGATTCCGGCTCTGGCGCATCATCCTCATCATCCGTATCAGGGATAGAGTCGATGTCTGAATGAAGACCATTCGACTCTAAGAGTCGAGGTAATCGAGCAGGCTCGCCAACAATATCTAAGGACGTGCTGCACCCCTTCAGCAATTGCTTGCCAGCACGACGAAATCCCTTCTTCACAACCCATGCACATCCACGCAACGCCTCCCGCAAAGTATGCTTGACCTGTTCAATTTTTGTTAGCCACTGAATTATTTATTAGGCACAAAATTCTGCGTAATGTAACTTACCAAATTCATGTGACCAGACGTCTCGCGAATGTATGACAAGTTATGAGCCGGACCAGACGCTGCCCCTTCAGGAATTTGCACAAGATGCGCACCTCCATGTACGCTCAACCAACGTCGGTAGTCGCTCCAAATATCTTCGCTCCACGGCCGATCCTCTATCACCCTAGCCTCATTAGTGTTCGCCTACTTGTTGACCTCATGCACAAATATTTGATGCCAGTCAATACCTCGATAGGTATTATGCTGGTATCCCATCAATTCCTCCATTCTCGACCAAGGCTGTTTTATTTAAATCACAGTTAATCAACAAAATATAATTGCGAGAATTAAATAATGAAATTAATAATGTGAAGAGTTAAATATACCTCAGGTGGCGGTGGGGGAACTGTCTGATAGAGCATAAACTGATGCATGACACGATCTACGTGGTGCCACATCACGACCCAATAATGAATGCATGGGATGCGTAGAAGGAACATCCTCTGCTCAACATGGGCACAACGAGGCATGCGGTCCCTGATGTGATCATAAGGCCTCCACACGACATGCTCAGGCTTCATTTTCATGCAGACATCCCTCGCATATTCTATCCCACTGCGAGTAGGGCCGGTGAACTTTTTCGATTTATGTCTCGTCGTCCACTTCCTGCATTTCCATTTTGTTGTTTGTTAAAGTCAAATAAAACATATTTTAAATATTACAATTAAAATCAAATCAACATACCTCCCATAAGGCGGACACGAGTCAACCATCAAAATCCTTCGTGATCGATGGCCGACTAAGTAGTAATCTTGCATACGACCACAACTGCAAGAGCAACTAAGGAGCACCAATACTTATATTATTATTAATGAAGGCAGTGTCCAAGCCTCGGTATAGCATGGCAAGAGTGGCACCACCCCAATTGTACTGCACCGAGTTACTAGAATGAAGATCCTGCAAATATGAATTATTTTCTTAAGGAATATCATCAACTCTTTCATATATTTAATTTCTTATTAAAGTGCAATAAATGTGAGATATTTATTTCTTGGCTAACCTCCAATAATTGCAAATAAAAACATGGAACCGAGTCACCCGTGCCGTCAGGAAATAACTCGCACCCAAAAATCTCCAACACGCAAGCGCGTGTGTATCTGTCGATCATCGCTGCGTTATTCGTGCCAGGCCCCCCAATCTGATTCCAAATCTTACGCAGTTCCTTTAACCGAACGGAATGAGATTTCCTGCATTACATTATTAATGTAATTTGATTGTAAGAACTATATATATTTAAAATTAACATAAAAATAATTTTTTTAAAACCTTCTTACTTCCGTTCTTTTTCCCTGTAGCACTTCTCAACTATCGCCGTGTCTGTATCCTCCGGCAACGCCAAATTCTGGAGTAACTGTATGGCGTCGTAATCGGTCCGCCCAGTAACGGTTCTGCCAGCCGTAGGTAAACCGTATAAGAAGGCCACATCCTGCAAATAGTTCAAATTTTATACATATATAGTTACAAAAAAAAATATTACAAATAGGTATTGATCCTTACCTCTAGAGTGACCGTCATCTCGCCAACGTGCGAAAAAAAGAAAGTGTGGGTCTCTGGCCTCCAGAACATGGCTAGACCCTGTAAAAGCGAATGATCGAGCTGCATATGACCTAACTGAACGAAATGTATCAGTCCAAGTCTCATCAAACGCTCATCCACCTCAGCAGTTCGTGACATCTTAGCCCTATGTAGTACTGCCCTCCAATGCTGTATATATATATTTTTTAATTATTTTAAAAAATACTATCAAAATAGAAATATATAACTAAAAAAAAGTAAAAAAACAATAATAACTTACACCAGTGCCACGAACTTTCGACTCATCCAAATGCAAGAGACGATCTGCATTAACAGGACCGGGAGGAACAACAGGATCCGCTGATGTAGAAGCCTCGACATCAACAGAAGCGGTAGATGTAGAAGCACCAGGATCTCCACGAAGCCTCGTAGATCTACGAGGTGGTGCCTCTGGTACTCTTCTTCTCGGTGGCATTTTTACTACACTATAATAAAAATTATCAATGTAAATAATCTAATAAAATTTCGGCAGCATCTCCCCTGTACCTGGAGTGTTTTCGAAAAAAAAAACACCCAAATCCCTTCTAATTACAAACCCAAATCTCATACAACAAAATTTCCAATCTCATACAATAACATTTCCAATCTCATACAACAACATTTTCAATTTTCTATTTTTTTACATATTTTAAAAATTTTTTAGAATAATTATTCTAATTTTTCATTTATTTACCTCAATAAAATAAATTAATTAAATGTATAAATATTAAAAAAAACTCACCTCGACTAGAAGCGCTGCTTGTCTCTATTAAGAAAATTTTCCTACATTTAAAAAATTAATCTATCAATTTTTTATTATTTTATTTACTTTTTCTAATTTGTAATTGTTGAACCCTAAAAATTCAACACTTAAAACCAAACTCAAATCGCGAAAAACCAAATTCCAACTGCGAAAAATCAAGTTCAAATTACGAAAAATATCAAACAAACTCCAAAAATCTCTAAAATTTACCCAAAAATCCCTTAGGAATTATGATGAATTATCATGATTTTAAAATCCCAAAAATATCAACAGAAACCCCGAAATTTTCAAAGAAACCCTGAAAATCCATAAAACTCCCGAAAAATATATGTAAGGAATTTCGCAAAACCCATTGAACCATTAAATTCCTTATATTTTTGTGAGTTCACCCATAAAATTTCATGCAAAAATACCCAAGGGAAGGCCTCCGAATAATTTATTTAGGATTGGCATTAAGGAAAAATATGTTAAATCAATGAGAAATCAGAAGGGGGGGGGGGGCCAGAGATGTCGCTGCCACCCCCAGAAAATTACCATCCCTTTTATATGGTCGGGTGCACCCATTCTATATGAACCATGCGCAGAAATTCAAAAGAAATTGATTGGTGCACCATAGACCTAGCCCATCCATCCCTTACTCTCTCATTAAATCTTACACGTGGGCCCCATATGAAGAGCCTCCCTCTCCAACAGCCATGAAGCAAGAATCGATGGGTAAAAAAAGAAAAGGAGAATTTCGGCCATGGTGAAACAGTAAAAAAAAAAGGGAAGAAGGGAAAGAAGGCGCTCTCTCTGCGAATTTACTGCAACTACGTGGCCTCTCCTCACACCAGAGAAGGGTAGCCTAACCTCCACGCAACTATAACGACCATTGGATCGAAATCAAGAGATGTGAGCTGCCCACGGATTTGGATGTGTGCCCTAATTCCCTGCCTATATAAACTCCCAAATCGAAGGAAACAGTGCGGCCTCCCTTTCTCTTTCTCTCTGTCTGAGGCTGGCCAAGTCCAATTAGGTTAGAATTTGTTGTTTTGATAGATTAGAAGGGAAGTTTATAGAGGCATTTCGACAAACACTTGTAAGAGATAGGAGATTAAGCCAGAAATCCGAAAGAAAAGATCTGTTAGGTGAGTTCAGTCTGTAAACCATCAATTTTAAACATCAATAAAGAGGTTTTGATTGTTAAGTTGTTGTTTTGAAGCTTGTTTCCTTTGCTCGGCCCCCAAGCCATGGGTGTGCCTGAGCTTGTATATGCACAAATCTCGATTTTCTTTTTATAGTTTTGCATCAATCTTTGTTCCTAGAGGTAAATACATATGTTTCATTCAAATAAAAGGGTAAAATGCATGACTGTCCATAGGTTGTAATTGTCGTCAAATAAAAATGGATTTGCTTCTCCCTCCCCTAGCTCGGCCACCAAGCAATGGTGTGCTTGAGCCATACAAACATAATAGCTCCTTTGAGCCATGGTTTGAAGCGTAGCATCAGCCATGGCCATAAGGAAGGTCCCAATAAGGATGCCCATGAAGGTTTGGAGCCTAGCTCCTCGCTTCATGAGGTGTTCTCGTGTTAAATGTGAAATCTGCCATGGCCATCATCTTGAGGGTTTGTAGCCTAGCTCAACCCCTTGGTGGAGGCTCTAAATTGACTTGGCATGAGTCTAGAGCTTAGCTTTGGCCTAGCCATGTTCAAAGTGTTAACAAAAATAAAAATAAATGAAAATAAGGAATAATTGCTGAATGGAAATGTTCTTTTAGAATACCAGTTTGTTACTACTTACTGTCTCCTTATGTGTTCTAGTAAGTCAGGGACCATAGTGAAAAGTGCCACTGTTATACACTTTAAATTAAACTTTTATACTCTACAATATTATCTTGATGCTTAATAATCCTTGTGAATCATTTTCTGCAAAAAGGTGAAACCCGTGGGTCTATTTGCAAAACTGTTATAAGTATAGGCAGTAAAATTGTATTTCTTATTCACATGCCCAGTGTGTATCTTGAACGATTACAGTTAGAGCATGGACACTTGTTTGACCTGTATATTAACAAAAGACTAATTTGTATGAATGCCCCTTCTCTGTTAATATAAATGCCGGTATAAAAATGTTATGCATGACCAAATGTAGATATGTTAGAGCACCTTCCAAGAATCATATGTGTGCGAAGAATATTCATGTTTATTGGGTCGTGTAAGTATCTGTAAATGTCAAAGTAATATTATATACTGAGCACGTGCCGTGCAGCCTGGCGGTAAGGTAAATGAAGGAATAAAAGGAACAAAATAAGAGATGTGTAGCACAAGTTGAATGACCATATTAAACCGTCCATGGTTTCATGTACCAGGCCACGTGTAACACTTTAATAACAAAAATGTAAATTAATGTACTGTCCAAGGCTATCACCAATGTAATTTTATAAAAAGAAATGGCAATTGATAAAAATTGATATTAATTAGTACCCAAGTACACCAAATAAGTTAAACCTGATCTCCTATCTAAGCTAAACCGAATAAAAACCTCCAATATCTATCTCTGTACAAACTCACTACTTGGCTATCTCATTAGACCAAACAAACGGGAAACAAATTAAACCAAAGACTGCCTTCTGCTTATCATATTAAAATTGAATGCCACAATTCTGGTACAACACGACCCTTCAAATCCCTCTCGATATCAGTTTACTCATATCACCGTACCACCATCTGGTACCTTTACTAAATGGAGTCAACGCAAAACAAATCAAGTGCACCCTCGTTATCTCCTCATTGCTACGATTCTAATGAGCTTATACAAGGCGACCGCGGTGGCTCCGATCACCGAAAATTGTAAAATACAAGAATGGAGGGACTAAATTGACTAATGGTAATTCACAGCCGTGTCAAGCTCTTGGTTCTCCGATCATATGAAGGCGACGCAACCTCAATGAAGACCGCCATGGTGATCTCCTCACCCTCACGAGTTCAAAGAACCAAACCTCATCTGAAATGATGGCCGGAGTCGCCAAAACTCTGTCGGAAAAGAACGAACGGGAAATAGAAAGAAGTGAGGGGTGTGCCCATAAAACTCCATCTTCTCAAATAGAAAACTAGCGCCGATTTCTAATGCCACAGGCTGCCACCTCAGCGCCACGTGGACTCCAAACGTTCGTCAGCTCAGGCCCAGTCAGCAAACAACTTACCTCTTTCAGCCCATTTGGTCCAATAAGAAAATTTCAAATAAATCGAAAACTTTAAAAATTCACTAGAAATAATAGTAAGTTCAGAAAAATTCAAACAAAATATCCATAAAATTCTAAAAATCCAAATAAACCAAATTTACTGATATTTTGATATAAAATTCTGTCAAAATAGTGGTCTTTTGTATTTTTGAAGTATTTTGCTATAAAAAAATAAATTTTATAAAAGTTTTAGAAAATTAATAAAACCACTAAAGTCTTTTCCAATAATTTCCTAAAACTAGAAATCTGGATACTTTTAAAACAAAAATGATTTTAAAGAGACATTAAAAAAAACAAATATTTTTGAATAGAAGTATTTTTACAATAAAGGAATTTTGCATTTTAAATATAATGACCTTTAGTATTTTGAAGTATTTTCAATGTTAAACAAATTTTGTAAAAATCCTAAAATGATACTAAATAAATGTTATAAAATTATAAAATGACGTACAAACTCATTTCAAATTTCCAAAAATAAAGATTGAGATAATTTTAAAAATAGAGACAATTCAAAAAGAGTTATATTAAATATCAAGTATTCTCAAATATATAAAAAAAAATAAACATGATTAAAAATATAAAAAGAAATTCCAAAAGTCTAAAATTAAAATAAGGATAAAATGAAACTGTAACAATGGTAAAACCCAAAGATAAACTTCAGAAAAAATTAAAAGTCAAAATACGAAACTCGAAATCAAGACCGAAACCTCTTCGCTTAAAGAACAAAAGCTCTTCAGCAGATTGACATCAACTTCAAGCAAGTCCAAAAGCTAGAAGCCCTGAAATTCAAACTCAAAATCCAAAAACCATGAAACTCAAACCCAAAATTCATAAACTTTGAAATTCAAATTCAAAAGCCGAAAACCCCGAAATCAAATCCTTATTCTCACAAGTGGCCCAAAATAGCCCTGAGAACTCCCAAGTTTTATTTCCACAAGTGACCCAAAATAGTCCCGGAAACCAATCCTTACAAGCGACCCAAAATAGTCCCAAGGATTGTCAAAACTCAAATTTTCACAAGTGGCCCAAAATAGCCCCGAGAAACCAAAATTCCGTTTCCACAAGTGACCCAAAATAGTCCCGGAAATCCTTTCTCACAAGTGACCCAAAATAGTCCCGAGAAATTCAAATCAAATCCAAAAAGGCCCAAAATAGCCTCAAGAAATCCAAATCCAAATTTTACAAAGGCCCAAAATAACCTCATGATCGAAAACCCCGCCCGACATCAAAACTAAAACCAAGTCTATTAAAATCCAAATTCAAAATTATTTAAGTGTCCTCAATTAGGTCCCGTCAATTAGATTTGGTACCATCAATTGAGTCCGGTCTAAACCAAAAGAAATAAACTCCCGCATAAGTGCAAAAATCAAATCATTTTAAAGACGATTTTCCTAGCCTATTACATATAATTCTTTAGATCCCTTAATCAGAGGTTCCCGTAAGCAACTACGGGGTAATTAACAGTAGGGGCTTGCGCCTACTAGAAAGAAAGGACCCGCGAAATTAATAAACCCTCGTAAGAAGCGACTCTTATTAAGGTTCTCTTGTCGTCAAGAGATACTCAGTGCAGAGATCGAACCTTAAGGGGGGTGAATCTAAGGCTTATTCTAATTTCTCGAGGAAACTCTTTCATTCTTCGAGGGATGACGAAAAAGTCCACACAGTAATCAAGTTATCCACAATTATAAAATGTACAAAATAATTCAAAATTTTTTTGTAATTACATATTATAATTATTCTGATTTTTTATTAATTTTTCAATATTTATTCTATTTTTTCTATTAATTACCTAATTAAACTAATTAAATTGAATAAATAAACTAATTAAATTTAATAAAAAATTTTCAAATTACATATTAAAATTATTTATATTTATTCTGATTTTTTACTAATTTTTTCATTATTTTTTCAATATTTAATCTATTTTTTTAATTACTTATCTAATTAAACTACTTAAATTAAATAAATAAACTAATTAAATTCAATAAAAAAATTCCCAAATTACATATTATAATTATTTATATTTATTCTGATTTTTTACTTATTTTTTCATTATTTTTTCAATATTTAATTTATTTTTTTAATTACTTACCTAATTAAATTAATTAAATTAAATTAAATAAATAAAATAAATATAAAAAAAAAACTAACCTGAGGAGATGTCTGTCCCGCGCGAGAGAGAGAGAGAGTGAAGGGGTGGGGATGAGGGGTCGCTGTCTCGCTTATATAGGAGTGGTAATCCTTGGATCGGCGTTTGAAATGCCGATCCAAGCTTGGATCGTCGATTGGAATGCCGATCCAAGCTTGGATCAGCGTTTCAATCGCCGATCCAAGGGTCTGACCATTTCGGCGATTGAAACGCCGATCCAACAACGTTATTTTTAAAATTTTGAATTTTTAACTGTTATTCTCGAAATTCGTGTGAACAGTAACGTTAGTTTTAATTTTTCCCGTAGGAGTTCAGTTCCTTGCGACAAGGAAATTACTTAGGCCCTGATCAAAATCCCAATATTTCAACATGGGATTTCATTTCGTTGGAAAATACTCGATCAAAATGAACGGATTTGGTGTCATTTGATTGGAATTTCTATGTAATTAGATCCAACGAAATCATGTGAAATCAATTGAATTGAATTGAAATGAAATGAAATCCCCCATAAAAAACATTTTGATCGAGGCCTTAGTGTCATCCAAGAGTTTGCCGTCCAAATCATCCAGAGGAGTGCTCCCCTCCCTTCAGCAGATTATTCTCTCTCCTTTTTGCGTCTCCTCTCCCTCCATCCTCCATCCTCCATCCCCTCTTTCCTTAAGTGCGCTCACGTCTCTCCCTTCCACGTCTCTCATTATTTTCTCCCATCCTTCCCCTCTCAACCGTGTTCTTCACGTCTCCCTTCCTTATGTGTGCTTCTTACTTATTCCCTTCCTCTACCTCTTTCCTTCTTCATGTTTCTATCCTCATTTTTTTTTGTTCATCTTTCTCTTAAATAATCACATATTCCCTAACAGTTAGTAATACTAAGATATATTTTAATATGCATAAGCGTTTAGTTTGTTATAACAATGGAGTGTATAATATTTACTCAGTTAGTATTATAGGAAGTATCCAATAGGCAATTGTTCTCTTTGTTTATTGTATATGTTCACTTATATATATATGTGTGTTCACTTTATCTTTGTGTATGAGTTTACTTTGTTTGTTTGTGTTAACTTAGTTTGTTATATTTGATCAATTTGTTTATTATGTATGTTCACTTTGTTTATTAATTATATATGTTCACTTAGTTTGTTATATCTGATCAATTTGTTTGTTATATGTGTTCACTTAGTATGTCCACTTAGTTATAACAAGGGAGTATCTAATATCTACTGAGTCAGCAATACCAAAGAAAGTATCTAATATTCGTATCTGTTCATTGTGGTTATCATATATGTTCACTTTTATATGTATATCTGTTCATTTTATCTGTTTGTATAAGTTCACTTTGTTTCTCTTTATATGTTCACATTGGTTGCTGTATATGTTCACTTTGATTCTTTTTGTTCATGTATATTTATATTTGTTCACTTTATTGTTGTACATATTTTTTTTTTTGAGAAAACGAGACAGAGTCCATATGGTAGAAACGGAGGGGAGTGATGCAGAGGTGTGGTGAGAGAAGTAGAGTTGAGGGGAAAAGGGAGATGTGGAGGATGACAGAACATATGAAAGGTGGAGGGCATCGGAAAGAGGAGTGGAGACTAACGAAGGAGGGAGGCGGAGAGCGATGGAGGAGATGAAAGTAGGAGCGAGATGGAGGTGAGGCAGAGAGGATGGCAGAGGTGAGAGAAAAGCAGGGGCGAAGTCAGGATTCGGTGACGAGGGGGCCCTGAGGTCAAAGTTCCGAGTTGCTCGATCGACCAATCAAGCTTGAATATGACTGTATACATTAAAATTGATAAAAAAAAAGTCATTTTTTGTATTATGTAAGAGAGAGAGCTACGAGAGAGACAACAAGAATAGAGTTTTCATTCCTAGTTTCTACTGGGCTACTAATTTCATTGATGGAGTAGAAAAAAAAATATTGGGCTTTGTATTAACTAGGGGAGCCCAATCAAAATATTCCATTTATTGTACAAAAAACAATGTGGATCAAGCTCTCTTGGGCCCATGCGCTAGCTTTGCCCCTGGAGAAGAGAAGCGGAGGTGATACAAAGGTGAGGAGGAGGAGAGAAAGTGAGGAGCAAAAGACGCATGAGAAAGGAAGGGAAGAAAGTGAGAAAAATAATAGAGCAGGTCTCAGTGCTATTTTGGAAGATAAATGGCGTGAATGGAATTTAACTAGATGAGGTATATCATTTCTATTAAGACAATATTATATTTTTGCGTAAATCAGTGAGGATCATGATAATAATAAAAGTTCAACAATATCATTTGCATCTTTGAGTGAAATTAGTGACAATCATGATAATAATAAGATTACAAATTTTAGTTGCCCACTTTTATCGTTCAATGGCTGGTGCTTCACTGTAGTATTTATCTTTAATTGATTAATAATTCAATACATCCAATTTTTTTTTGGAAAAATCAGCTATATATCCTCCAAATCTTCAACAATCAGCCATATGTCCTCACATTCTTTAATATTGTTCATTTACTCCTATAATCTTCATTTGTATAGCCACTTATCCTTTTCAGTAATTTAAATGATATATTAATTCAGAAATTTTAATCTTTTAAATTTAGAACTAAAATGTTCCTACCCTTTCTCCCTCATCTATCCCGTACAGAAAAAAAGAGGTAAGGATTATATCCACTTCCAATCTAAACACGAAGTTATTAGTAAAATGAAGCTATCCCCTGAATTTTGAGAAGATAAAATATGAAAAAAAAAAAAATCTCATAGATTTCGTCTATTTGTTTGAGAAGCACCTTAACTTTCTTGTGACGAAACGACAATTTACAAGTGTTCACAAGTATTGACCATACAGCCCAGAAAGCATGCACTTATGCAATCTATTCTTTAATTCATCCAAAGGCCTAATTATCAGTCTAACACATGTACTTTGACAGATTGTTAGAAATCCTAATTTTCCATCAGCAAAGGAACACTTCTCTTTGCTTTTGTTTCCGTTCAACTTGATTTGTAAAAGCACTATAATAGTTTTTGAGATGCAATTCTAAGAAGAAAGGATCTAGTGATTCTCACTATTGATTTGGTTACGATTTTTCCATATCAAATTGTATCTTTCCATATTGTATAATAGTCATAAGCTGCTGGAAGTTGGATCGCCATAAGTGGAAAAAGCAAGAGAGAGACCGGGGGCATTTTAGTACTGAATTTCAAAGATTTAATTTTCTGAATTAAAATATCATTTAAAAAATTTAAAAAGGTAAATGGCTATACAAATGAAGATTAGAGGGACAAATCAATAATATTGTAAAACAGGAGGGTACATGACTGATTGAAGAAGATTTAGAGGATATATGACTAATTTTCTCTCATTTATGTACATCTCCTGTCATTTACCGCTTTGACAGAAGAGAACAATAAAGTGTATACATATTTGACCTTGATTTAATGACAGAAAACCTCAAGCAAAGCATTGCACGTGGCTCCCTTCTCCACTTTGTGTTTCAATTAAAGAAATAAGCAAACATTGCTTTGGGGTACTATTATGGGGATTCTTAATTCTTGTTAATGTCATTCCTATCTATGTACCCAAGGAGAGTAAACGGGATCTAGTTATTCAAAATTTTCATTTTTTCTTTATTAACCTCTAATAATCGTTGCGACCAACCACAATAGCTTAAAAATCTTAAAATACATATCTTTTAGTTAAAAATATTAAAATACATATTTTTTAGTTAATTAGATTTTGTAAATTCTTGGTAGAATTTACAAGTATAACAAAGTATCTAATATAAAAATACAAATAAAATAATAACCCAACTACAAATCATAATGCATGCCTTCTTTTTGTGTGAATATGCAATTTCTTACCATTATTTTAAATTTCTAAAATTGTAAGTGTGATTTAAATGTGGTTAAAAGAACAAGGAAGAAAAAAAAAATCCTTTTGGGGTCTAAAAGATATGTTCAGTTACAAATTTTATGACTCAATTATATGATACGGATTATTATGTCAGATTTAAACCAATGAATTTCCAATCGAGAAAGTTTAATATGCACTATAGTGCATAGGGAGTTCTATGCACCGCGGACTTTTTTGGGGATATTTTTATAAATTGACAAATCTAATTTAACCAATCTAATCTACATATTGAAATCTCATAGCAAATCAAATTTTACAATTTTTGAGATTTTATTACTATTTTTTTCGATTTTTTTAAAACCTGCCATTTTTGAAATTTGTAAATAGTAGTTTGTTTTAAAAAATGGCAGGTTTTAAAAAAATTGAAAAAAATAGTAATAAAATCTCAAAAATTGTAAAATTTGGTTTGCTATGAGATTTCAATATGTAGATTAGATTGGTTAAATTAGATTTGTAAATTTATAAAAATACTCTCGAAAAAGTCCGTTGTGCATAGAACTCCCTATGCACTATGATGCATATTAAACTTTCTCTTTCTAATCACCTGCAAACTAATATTTATTGGGGGGCCGTTAGTTATTTCTTTTAATTGGCATCTAACTAATAAATTTCAGTTCAAATCGACGGTTCTAACAAAATTAATTAAATTAGACGAATCATTCGTACATATACATAACATAATACGGGGTTCATCATTCATCTCAAATTAGCTAGCCCCAGGAATCGAACCAAGCTCGAATCTGAGCTGAGTTGATATTGATAACGAATCAAACCAACCAGATCCAACTCTTCTAAACAACAAACAGAATACTCGATCCGAATCCGAAATAAAACTCGACTCTGATCGCTTGTCACGGTGTCACCTCACCTGCCAGTCACCTGCTTACATGCTAAGCAAACAACCCAAAGGCCACCTCCACGTGCCTCGCATGCAACGCACCCCCCTGCCGACCTTATCATTTCGGTGAACCAACCAATTCCCAGTGTAATTCACTGACAATATGATCCCACGTTCCAAACTGTATAGTAGATTACATCAAACCACCTCCATCCAAAAAATTGTTGACCTGACGGTTCCTTAGCCTCTTTTAGGCTTATAGAACAAGCTAAACCGGATCCGTATCCTCTGCCGCGCGGCACGGGCAGCGCTTTTATCCGAGCCGTCCGATCTGATCTTGACGGTTAATTTTTTTCGGGCCTATCAATCTGGTATAATTCACGGGGCACCCATCATAGATCGGACGGTTCGGATGAAAAGTGCGGCCCGTGCCGCGCGGCAGAGGATGTCAATTCAAGCTAAACCTGTTCTTCCGGTGTACTGCATCAAATCTATAGCGGGACCCACTTGCCATACTACAAGGACATAATTAATAGACCAGGTGCAGGAATCTCTTCATCTCTCAAAGGAAAGTGTTAAAGAGAGGTGCGATGGTGCGAGAGAGAGTACAAATGCTTGCACTGAGACCAGAAATGCCATCAAATTCAATCCTCTTCTTCCTCTTGATCATATTAATTTTGTGTGAGAAATCTATTGCCATGGCGAGTACCTTGGGAGGAGTGCGTGATTCTCCAATCTCCGAAGAGAACAGCCTTCAGCACGACGAGCTCGCGCGATTCGCCGTGGAAGAGCACAACAAGAAAGAGGTCTTTTTTTTTTTTTAATCTTTGATTTGATCTGTCTGAGCGTGAATTTGTTGGGTTTCGTAGATTTTACTTGTGCATCCTTGTAAAACCCTGGTATTGTCAGTGCACTAATTAGGCACTACTTTGGGTAGTAAAGTTACTTATAGAAATTGGGACAATCAAGTATATATATTTCTCTCCTATTTTCACCAATAGATTGGTAATTGATAGGCTTGTTGTAGTTCAGTTAATAGAACACTTGATTGAACCAATTTGTTGTGTGATTAGGTGAACTAATTCTTACTTAAATACTGGACAAGAGAATTATATTTAATTTATTACGTTACAAAAAGCAGAATGTGGTACTATTATGGTTTCTATCTTGGTGATAGATATGAAAATTGTAAAATAAATGGTAAAAGCTTGATAAGTTAATGGATTGGTCAAATAGATCGGGGTGCTCCGTTGTTCAGTAACCGAATGGAGAAAACAATACTCTCCAAAACAATAAAAAGGCTTGTGTTCTTGCACAAATTTCCTCTCCATGACATTATTGATTTTTTTTTCCTGATATATTATTTATGACTTCATTTCCCTTGTTCAAGTAGAATGCTCTTTTGGAGTTTGTGAGGGTGGTGAAGGCAAAGGAACAAGTGGTTTCTGGCACACTCCATCATCTGACAATTGAAGCTATTGATGCTGGAAAGAAGAAAGTTTATGAAGCCAAGATTTGGGTCAAACCATGGCTCAATTTCAAGGAGTTGCAGGAGTTCACACACAAGGGGGATTCAACCTCTTTCACTACTTCTGATCTTGGTGCTAAAAGAGGTGTTCTACTGAACCTACTATAACCAGATATATAGTATGAATGTTGATGAAATTTTGGACCTTGGTCTAGTCTTCGTTGTGGACATAAGATTCTCTTTTTTCTGGCACACCAGTTTCTTTCTGTTGTCTTTGTGGTTTATTTTCATTATTATATCAGGCTGGCAGGCTTTGGAGGTTTTGGATGCCTGAATTTAACTTGATTGTTCCTAAGTTTTGAACTGATTGTGTTTTGTACTTTTCAGAGGGACATGAGCCAGGCTGGCGTGAGGTGCCGGTGCATGATCCAGTGGTGAAAGATGCTGCTAGCCATGCTGTGTCCAGCATCCAACAGAGATCTAACTCCCTTGCAGCATACGAACTTCTGGATATAATCCACGCGAAGGCTGAGGTAACTAACAACTATTTGTAGATTTTAGTATGGGTTTGTTGGTTTGGATACTGGTGTCTGCCCTGCTGATACTTGAATAGTGAGACGTAACATGTTCAGAAACCTCCCTACCTTCTACCAAGGGCCTTGCCAAAGACGCATGTTACCTACCCAATCTGAATCAGCCAAAGCTTACTTTAGATCATGGATATTAGTTTATTGGTTTGGGTTTGAAGGTGGAAGAGACGAGGGAAAAAGAGAAAAAGGTTTATTTATTTATAAATTTTGGAAAATATTATCTGTGCTGCTGATTTTTAGTTCTTATATAAGGGGTATGGTAAACTGCACAATGGTAAGTTGCTGGTCAATACTTTTTTTGATGGCAAATTGGGAGGGTTGAATCAGGTACTTCCGGGTTGGTGTATGCTGCTTTAAGTTACGCAAGTAATTGGCTATTTCATGCCTTGGGTATAGTCTAAGAATTTCTAAATTGGCTTTGACCCTTTTAGGCATAAATATACCAAGAAGTTTGGCGGCATGTTCACTGTAACACACTTGGACTATTAATTCGATAACATAAAATGTCTTTCAAGTTTTTACTATTTGAGTATTAGCACCTAAAAAAGTTGGGTGAGGTACTAAAACCTATGGCCTACGGTTGATTTGTTGAGCATTGTAGGTGATAGAAGATATTGCAAAGTTCAACATGCTCCTAAAGCTGAAAAGAGGGAATAAAGAGGAGAAATTCAATGTGGAGGTGCACAAGAGTGTTGAAGGCAATTTTGTTCTCAATCAGATGCACCAGGAAGAGCACTCCGACACCACTAATTAGTAACTTTAGGATGTCTAGTATGCGGCAGTACCTACCATTTACTAAGCATTGTAAAATAAATAAACAATGTAAAAATGGCTGTGTAACTGTTGCAGTATGTGTGAGAACTGCAGGATTGCCTAATGTGTGTTTGTGCATGGGGATTACCAAATTACATTGACATCTCTATGTTTTGATTGTCTTTCGATTTCGTTGCCTCGGATGAGTTTCCAAACACAATTTAAGTGAGCTGTTTTTGGACTAGACTATGTAACAGTAGCAAAACAATATACTGCAGTTGTAACAATACATCAATACTGCTGCTGGGCTAAATAATTACATATCTTTTAAGTTCTCAATGGCTCATTGAAGCCATGATCAAGGATTTGCGTTTGACACTGCCTAACTAATTAAGTATCAAAATGGGGCCGGAAGATTTTAACTAGGATCCAAGCAAGTAGTAATTGCGTCCGATGCATGTATGACTAAGTTTCATATGTCCCTCTGGTTCTGGTTCTCTTGTAAATCTAACTCAGAGATCCACTTCGTTTTGTTGGAGCATGTATCTTAGCAACCAGTCTTACATATGCCAACTTTGTTTAGCTTATATGAATTTTTCTTGCTTGCGAAAGTTCAAATAACAAAAAAACAAGTAATTGAAATTCCCAACAACACAGATATTAAGTCAATTTCTTCAGCGGGAGCCAACAAGGATTGCACATTGATAAAACTAAAACAAGGTTGCAAACACAATATTACAAGGACACAAACAGAGATTCACACAACAACATCTTCAGTATGCACGACTGTTGCTGTTATTTCTTTAGATCTTTCCACCAGCAGCCCAAATTTCCCTTTCAAGCTACATTGACACAAGAGAAGGATTAGACAGTATATTACTTCAGCTATGAATTCAAAAGCACTGAAAAATTAATGAAATAATGTTTCCTATTGCCTAGGCAAAATAAATAGGCAGCTCTGCCCTCACTCTACCAGTAGCATCAGAATCTTGTAATGACACGTAATGTTGTTTCATATGTGTTGTATATGGTTCCTCTCTCTCTTCAAACTTGGAAAGTACTGCTAAGGTTATACTAATTTACCAATATTTGTACAATTGTACATCCAATCAACATCACGCGGTACCTTCAAAGCTACTATACATAACTACATAAGGGACAACAGAGAGCTAAGAAATTCGAAACCAACTCTCTCAGGAACTTTCATATGCTTGATTAATACTCTGGATGTTGGTTAGCCAGCTGGAAACAAATTATGGGTTTATAAGGGTAGGCGCCTACTCCATTGTTGTAATTGCAAACTTAGAAAATGAAAATGGAGGAGAACTGACAAAAGTGGGTCAGAGAAATTCACCTCCATTAGAGCCTCCAGGTGGGGCTTCACAAGATTGAATTCTCTTTTTAATTCCTTGATGCAAGAAAGACAACTGCAGAGAGATCACTTCAAATTAGACTTGGAAGAATATTTCCTTCTTGTGCATAAACCCATTCATGCTTTCTTTCTTTATTCAATGAATTTATTATTGCTCAAGAAATAAAATGGGTCTTTCAATATAGGTGAATCTTTCAGCAATTGACATTTCTAGATAGTACATAAAATTATAGCCATATGAAGATACTCATGAAATGATAAATTCTTGTCAATATTAGGTTTCTAAAGTCTGGGCAATAAAGGAACTGTGTATATATATATATTACAAAAGACTTGTTTTGCGGTAGAGTAAGCGTTAGTAATGCAAAATATACTAATTTAATATTGTATAAAAAAGTAAGTGCAATAATGAACTTAATAGCAGAAGTATAGTGTTTACTAGCCTGCTTAATTCAAAAGCTGTTCATATATATAAGGATTAAAATTAATTAAATCATATTGTCACGCAAGCATCATCCGCGGTACAAGAGATGTAACACGACGATGAGGTGACTGATGCAAAATATCTTGATTTCTGTTTGCTACGGACTGTACTGGAGAAAGAGATATCCAAGACAAGTTTTCCAAAATTTTTGAAGAATTTCAATTTATTAACAAATGTGAGCAACAATGTAGATTAAGAAAGTCATATTCAGAAGAAACCAGAAGTTAATTCAAAAAGTCAAATTAACAAAGAATAAATTCGTATGTTCATTTTGCACGAGCGTTCAAATTGGCAAAAATATTACGTTTGCATGATTGCAATATTATCACATCATAGCACAAGGTTTTGATGTTGATGTAAACAAGGGAGGAAGAAAGTTAATTAACAGGTTCGCCTATATTACCGGCCTTCAGATATCTCTAGAACTAGATATTATGATGTTCACCATTTGTCATATGCAAAACCTATATATATAATAACTAAAATAGTTCACATTATCTAATGCTATAATATATAGAGATATACCTCTTCCTCTCGTTAGCTGTGTAGGCATCACGTAATGCCCGGCACGAATTTGTAACTCTTAACATTCCAATACTTCATACAAAGAATTGAAAAAAAATCAAATGGAGACAACTCTTAGTATATATAAAAAAGAAAAAAGAGCAAACCATATGAAGTAGGTAGTTACTTTTTATGATAAATCAAAGAATTTTAAAGTAAACAAAGTCATGAATGTGCTTACAAATCACTAGGTCCTTTGATCAGATGCAATTCAATTCCCATCTTATGTTGATCAATGCCACCATACTTATATCTGATAAAGAAATAACATAAAACTTCTAACATCATAAAAGATAATACAAAAAATATGGAAAATCTTTCTTCAAACAAAACAAACACGTGATGTTAGCCAAAAAAGCCTACCTAGAATGTGTTGTTGATGGAACCAAAAATAGCAATATAAAAAAAAAATATATAGAGACTAATTAGATTACTTACACTATCTTTCGCATCTCAATGAGAGCTTTCTCTGCGGTCTCAAAGAATTGAGTTATTATTTGGTGTGCAAAGAGATAGTCTTCACGATCTGCTTCCTTAAGAGCTGGATATCGTGAATCCAGCATTCCCTTTCAAAAGCAACAAAATAAATGAAAAATATAATAAGAACATATAAGACAATATTGTTCTACTACTTCATATTTATTTTTACTTTAGTCACCATATGGATAAGAACGCTAACGTACTGCACATTTTAGCTGTACGTTGATTTCATAAACAATTATAAAGTCAACATACTTTTCGGCTGTATTGCAAAATTTTAAAGGTCAAAACACATACTTAGCTGAACATGAAATAGTTGACCAAATTGTTACATGGACTTCTATGATTGAATAGTTGGACAGTGTAGTTGATGAGTGATACATCACAAGGAAAGCATCTAATCAACCTATTATATATCAATCTCTACACCTCAAAAACCACCACCATAACACTCTTCATCCTCCAAGAACACGTACAACAAATCAATAGATAATCCATTGCACTTCTCGTCCACAATTAAAATAAAATTTATGAGTTAGAAGTTACTGACTTTTGATTCATATCGGACTCTTGTTGAGAAGTATATATATAGTATGTCTTTTGTACAGAACACCTTTTATGTAATAAACCTAGTATTCATTGCTCCATCCAAAGATTTTGGCCTTTGTACAAAAGTTTGTCATCTAATATAATGCACATTTCTTGTATGAAGAAACTGACAACTTATTTGCAAATATGGATTAGTTGGCTCTGTATAAACAAAGAAACCTTAGCTATGATCAACATTAATTTATATGTTAAGTCCTAGTAAACTGATTACATATTGTCAGTCAGACATTTCATAATATAACTTGGGTGCACAATATAATTAATTAAACCTTCACAATGGTCAATGGAAGGACGCACCCAATTATTTCAGTTTGTGTAACCCGAAGTAGTGACAATTTGAGAGATAATTCACATATGCACACAAGGCATTCAACAATCAGCATCGACACTAGCCGTAAAGGGGCAGAGGGATTCAAGAAGCATGCCTTCTTTAATTCCAGTATGAGGAGCACAAACACAAATGCCACTAGTGCTATATGGTGGTTCAAAGAAATACACCGCCAGGATTCGACCACAACTGCTCTTTTCTCCTTCCATCAAGCGGTAATTTATTTTTGGGTGTGAAGACTAAAGCCAGGAGAGCCATGCGCAAACATGGTAACTGGTAAGAATTCTGCGCGCTCTCCTTCTCTCAGCCTAATATTCATAGACCACAACTGTTGGACTGGGCCTACTTGGGCCATTGGAGTACAATTTTGGTTCCACATGTGTAGTGATTCTATGAAGAAGTTACTATAAATGTCCCCAGTGAGTTTGTTCATTTGAATATTTGATAGATATGAATCTCTTACTTGAGATTATGATTTAGCGGTATAATACAGCTTATGAGGACCTATTAGATAATATCATGAAAATGATATTTCTAGGTAGATATATGGTGTCTCTAGAATTTTCTTGAGAAATTTTAATACGATTAATTTTATTACAATAAATGTACAATAATAGAGTTGACCATACTAATAATGGAATTCATCCTAAATAAAGAAAGAAAACTGTCAACCGAAGTATTTCATTTATGGTAAAAGAAGTAAAAAAAGAGCTTTGAACGGGAGTTATTGCTAAACAATTGTGGCTCCACATCCAAAGCCATAGAGTGAGTTGTTCTATTACAAATGAAAATGAAATCTCTCCTTAGCTTCCCTTTCTAACAAAGCCGGTGAAACCTATCAAAGGATTTCTAGAGCAAACGATTTATGGGTAATATATTATTGTGCGTGATAGCCACAAACTAAATCCTCTATCTCCTTTTTCTTTGGAACACAAATAATCAATATTCCGACCCCTTTCAAAGTTTTTCTACTGCACAAAATTTCCTTTTAATTCTATGAAAAAAATAATGGCGATGTGAAGCAAATATAAAAGGAACAAAGTAAAACCTTACATGCATAATATATTTTACCTCTTGGAGGAGCATTGACATGATGTTGCTGTGCTTCAGCCGCAGTTCATGCAAAGGTGCCATTCTTCTCCTAAATGTTTTCTAGGATTGAGAATTATAATTGGAATTGAGCTTCCAACAGGCTTGAATTAATAGAGGTAGAAAGATACAACTCGACAAGTGGTGGTTAAGAAAAGTAACTTTTTCTTTGCTCAACAAATGAGTGACTGAATAAAAACAAATTTTATTAGCTGTAAAACATAGTCTCTTTGCAGTTACTAATTGCTGTTTACCTTATCTTGCTTTTAGTGGTGCTCTTTTGGTGAACGTTGGGTTTTTAATGTGTGTGCGTGTGTTGTGTGTTGTGGCTTTTGTATCTTCGTTTCTTGAGAGCTTTTTGTATTGTTTTGCAATTAGCAAATTTGAAATCATGGTAAGTTCCATCTAATTTTGAGAAAATATTTACAATTTTATTGTGGAGTTCCTTGTCGGTTAACACTTGCCTTAAATTTCTTCTATTATTACATGGCTTATGCACCAATATTATCTGGCAATTGACGTTCAACTTAAATTATCCCCTTCTAATATACTAGAGAAAAACAAACATATATATCATTAAAAAAAAGCTGACGCAATGTGTGTGTGTTTGTAGAGAGAGAGAGATATCCCAATATACTTCATGACCTACTTAATTCAAAGTATCGATTCATTTGTACCATAATCAGTGGTAAAAAAAGGCACAGAAATTCTGAATTCTGCAATTTAATGTTGAAACAAGATGGCCTAAAAAAGGAAGTTGCCAACATATTCTTCTGGGGTGCTCTGTCCATGATTCAATAAATGAAAATTTTGCATTTATAAAAACTATATATGAAATATATAAAATTCATATGCTGCTTATTTTTTATGGTAGTTCTCACAATTGAACTTCTAGCTCTGACCATTCCTAATGCTCTCTTGCCAGATCATGGAGGCCTGTACCTAACACTTATCACAGATGAGCTGCCAACAACATGATAGGTGCAGAACCTTTGTAGGAGCTGCCCATAAATAATCCATTCACAGAACGTATATTGTTTTAGTTTTACCAGTACATGCATGTTCCAGTGAACAACACATTTATAAAGGTGCTTAGTTGGGTTGAGTGCGTTTCATCACAGAGATCAATTTCATGACTCCATCTTCTCATCAATCCTCTATGAGACTATGAGAGATTGCCTTCATTCTTAACTTTTTTTGAGGACCCGGTGGCAATCACCGCACCAGCAGATTTTTATTAATGAAACAAAATTAATTTACAAAATAAAAATAACAATAAAAGTAAAAGTAAAAGTAAACCTAAAATCTATACATTAAAAGGTGGAAAAAAACATAAAATAAAATCCTAAACGTGCTTTTTCCAAGAGTCTACAGCACCAGAAATATCCTTGAGTAACAAATTTGCCGAGGTGTCAGAGATAGTGAAAATGAGTTTGTTGCAAGCCTTCCAAATATTCTAAGCAGTTACTGCCCAAATGATGTCCTAATTTTTTATACCAAGGCTCCTGAGAGAGAGCCAAAAGTTGAAGCGGTGTAAAGTAAAAAGTCTAAGAACGGAAGCCTATAGTGGATTTGCACCAAAGACAAAACATTGTTTGCAAAATGACAATGCAGAAAAGAGGTCATGGTCCGCTGATTCCAAATGACCCTGATTGCAAATAGGGCAGGAGGAAGAGGAAGGTCATCCCCGGATAAGAAAATTATCTTGAGTTAACAATCGATCCAAAAGTAACAACCATAGAACTTTAGAATGGCCAATGCTTGCCAAAGTTCTCCACAAGCTAAGATAATTCAAAAAGTTCAAACAACAACATATGGACAACTGAAATATCCAACAATTGATATAGGAAATAAATTAAGTTCACGATTGGCGGGGTCTTACACAAACCAAAAAATAAAAAGAAAAGAAAGGAAAAACAAGGATACAAAAGAAAGACCTATGCCCCCCACACACAAAGCACACCATTACACACAACTGTCTAAAACCAAGATGCAGCCCATATAGCCCGCTCAAGCTGCATTAATAAAAAAAAAGGCTTTCAAAATATGCTCTTGTAATGTCTGAATGCATAAAAACATATACAGATATGACAAACAATTAGAAAAATATTCCTATTGCGAACGAAAGATAGCCTGATTGTCTGGTTTTGCCTGCCTAATAACATCTCAAAGTCTGTTCTTATTGTTTGTTAGCATAGTAAATGCATGGAACCCATACCTCCATCAGAGCTTGCAGGCGAGGCCTAACAAGATTGATTTCCCTTCGAAGCGCCATGATGCAATGGATAGTTCTGTAATGAATAATTTAGAATAAGTTCAGAAGATTGAATTACTTTCTTGAGAAGTACTTTTGATTTTGTTTTATACTTTTATATAATAATTTTTTATGATGTTAATCACAAGATAGAAGAATATTTCAGCACTTAACTTCAAAGGACTCATACAGAAACCATAAAAATGATAATTCATAAAGATCGATATTATTAAAATCTAAGTTGAATTTAATTACAATAAATGGATTCATAGAAAATACTTCTTTTTGTTGAAGAATAAATGGATCAAAACTGCATATTGTGCAAATGTAAAATACACAAATGGAAACATGCAATGCACCTTTATGGTCTAGTAGCCTGCCAGGTCTCTAAATCATAGGGTTACCGGGATTAAAATCTATATTCTGTATTATCACGCAGGCATTGTCTGCGATACGTACAGGACACATGAGATAATCAGCACTGGAGAGTTCAGTAGATCTCAATTATATATTTTGCATCACCAAATAGACAAGCCCACACCTTTGATAATTATTAAATTACCATATTTCTAGGAAGGTTGTTAACATCAAAAGAGAAACAGCAGTCATGTGGCCATGAATTTAAGCTTCAGATAATCAAATTTTATTATGACTAAGTGTTGAAAATCATTCACTATTTTTCATATATATACAAATATAAAAAATTAAATTTACTTATCTTATGAGTGAAATAGAAATTAATGTACCTCTTCCTATCATTTTCCATGTAGGCATCATGCAACGCTTGGCATGCATTGGTGACCCTTGGTGTTCCCACACTGCTTAGAAAGAATTGAAAATATAAAATGAAGCTGCACCTTAATGCAGAAAAGCAAATCAGCTTATCAAAAGTAATGCAACAATAAGAAAAAATGACTTAATATAATTATCATGATCAATATACAGATTTTGCAGCTTATGCCTCTAATGGAACATAGAGGAAAACATATTTCTGTACTTGACCAGAATCCATCATTCTTTCCAGACAGTAAGGGCGACAAGCAGCTCGGAAAAGGGATTTGTCATAATTTAAGATATCAGGGCCACAGAAGAGAGAGAATCTAAGAAACTGGAAGTTTGTCATTAATATAATTCAGAAATTAAAATAAAAGGAAATGCGGGAAAGAGCTTTGGGCTGGCCGGACAAACCGTACGGGACTACATAGGTACTAATTCCAGTATTTTAATTAACGAACTTTAAATTAAACAAATCAAGTCGGTGTGGTGATTGCCACCTGACCCTCAGAAAAAAAAAACAAATCAAAGTATGACTGTGCTTACTACTGACTGGGTCCTCTGATCAGCGCCAGTTGTGTCCCCATCTTTGTTTGGTTGATTGGACCAAAGTTGAACCTGATTGAGAAACAAACATAAGAATATTAACATCATCAACATGATACAAAAATAAACAAATTTTTTGAAACAAAGCAACCATATCACATATCACGTTGGCTAGAAAAAAAAATGTATATAAATGATCGATGAATGAAATATCAAATAAGCAGATAAGAGTGATTAGGTTAGTTTGCTTACACGGTCCACATCATCTCAGAGAGAGCCAGTTGCGCTGTCCCAAAAAGTTCTTCCATCATCTGGTGCGAGAGAACTCGGTCCCCAGGATTTGCTTCAAGATGTGCAGGGTAGCTTGAATCCAGCAATCCCTTGCAAGGACAACAAATTAAAAAACAAGATAATTAAAATTACGGAAGAGAATTTTGCTCTGCCAGTTAATAATTCACAAAACAAACTGTCGTAAGCAAAATGAAATTTGGAACAAATGATTGATCTTCTGTTGTTTCTTATCTATAAAACAACATAGAAAGGTTCATATTTCTGCTTGTGCTTCAGTAGGCACCATGTGGAAGATGCATGTTTTTCGAGATAGCCATGTTTGCACTGCAGACCCTTTCCTAATGTAGGGATCGGCTTATCTCCGGAATTTGGTAAAGCTCTTACCATTCATAAATTTTGACTATAGAACAGGGTAATCATGATGCAATCCTTCGGCTTGTCCATCTCTCTCTCTATTAACACCTACTCGTGATAGGCCTATTTGGATGTAACATTTACTTGTCGTGTCTGCGTATGATTCTTTCAAAATAAATTAAGTATCGATTCTCCACTGAGTTTGCTCTGTAAATGCTAATTAGAGCTCCTAGTAGAGATTATGATTTACGAATTAGCTATTTAGGAAAAATAGACGCTAAGAAAATAATAATAATAATAATAATAATAAAACTTTGCTTCAAAAAAAAAATAATAATAATAAATTATAGGAAACGGAAAAAAGTTGAAGCGCTGGATGGATATGTAACTTTTTGGTGAACTGCTAGTGCCACTAACTTAATTTACTGCAATAACAGTGTAAATATAAAGTCAACCCCAATATTAGTTAAAATTGTCCTATATGAGAAAGAAATATCAATCGAAGTACTTTATTTGGGAAGGAAATGTTGACAACTAGTTTATTTAACGACTGTGACAACCAACAAAATATAATTATCAAAATAAAATATAAAATTGTAGATAATTTCTTTATTCTATGTGGGTTGTATAAAAAATATATCTATTTTTTACCTTATAGTCTAATGATTTGTTGAAGTTGTCAAAAAAATTGATTTTCAATATAAGCTATCCTATTTAATTAGGGTGGGAAACGAGGAGGAATTTTGAATGGCAGTTATTGCCAAATAAAGGCATATTCCGTATCTAAGCTGTACAAGGAATCGTGCCATCAGAAATGAAACTGGAGTGTCCTGAACTTCTCTTCCTATCAATTTTCAGGAAATACATCAATCCATATCTGGACTTCTCGAATATAGATAATTGTTCTTGTCAGTGTTAGCCTTGTACTGATGTTTCAATCTCCTTTCTTTTTTGAGATAAATAATATCTTTGACAGACCTCAAGTCCTCTTTCAATTTTTTCCTGTATCAGGCTGATTTTCTTTGTTAGCTTTCATGAAAAATTGCATGGATATGCAAAACAATAGTGGTGATTCAAAGTAAACCTTTAACACAAAATATGTTTGTAATTTGTACCTGTTGAATGAGGTTTGTCAGCATAGTTCTGTGCCTCACCCGCAGCTGATACCAAGATGTCATGCTTCTCCTTCCAAATAAAAATTTGCAGTTACTAAGATTAATTAAAATTTGCTCAAGACCTCTTCCTGAGATTAATTGTTTGCAATGGAATTGTGCTCTGTACAGAAGGCTTATATAGGGCAGAAGGCTGAAACTCGACAAATCAGTGGTTAGAAGAAGTAACTCTTTTCTGTGCTAGTGGTTAAATAAAACCAATATTAATCAGCTGCATGCTGCAGTTACTAATCGTATTTTAACTTATTGCCTTATCTTCTGTAAGGATAAGCATAGAGGATTGCTTCTTTGATTTAGTGGTTGTTGGTTTCTTGTGTGTGTGTGTGATTTTTCTTTTATACGCGGTGTGGATCTTTATCTCTTTTTCTTCATTTTTGTTTTGCTGTTGGGGGGGGGGGGGGGGGTTGGGGGTGGTTCGAATTCGAAAAGGACAAAAATTGCTTCTGCAATAGGTTTGCAATTTGAAAATTTCAAAAATTTTGATTAGTTTCCTCCAAATTTTGTGTGAAATGTTCATCCAGTGGAGGGTTCATTGTTTGTAGCACTTGCATTTGAATCCTGACATGGTGCATGGCTGATGCACCATATGCGACTTAAATCAAGCCCTCTTTGTGCACAAGTTGAAAAATAAGTAGATCATGAAACGAAGTGAAAAAAAATTCTACAAGAGAGCCATCAAATCTGTATTTTATGTAGAGTGCAATATAACTATTTAAAACGTATCTGCCAAATCTAATAAGAGACAACATTAATACTAGAAAATTGTTTGTGCTGCAAATGGCAAGTGATTTCAATTTCACTTATTATTATTGTCATCTTAACCTCAATTTGTGGTCTTTTCCCGAGTACAAAAATTTTAGAAAGACAATAGTAGCAAGAAGCTACTTCAGAAATCAGAAATGAAAATGCATGTTTTGTTCTAGTTGCCGGTTGGAGTAGACTGCAATACTTTAGGTGGTTTGCTCCATATTTCCTTCTGTTCATCAAAACTAGAAATTACAGCAGACTGCTTTTTATTTGCCAATGAACATGAAAATTCTTTAAAATATGCCTCTGTATCCAAATCTTCTAGAATCTTAACTAGTTTCCCTTTGCCATTGTCAGTAACAATTTGACCTTCATTTATTTCATTCCCAACAACAACATCAACTTGTTTTTCTTCTATGCATGGTTTTAGATTGTCCTGTTCTACCAAGAAGACTGAACCAAGGATCTCTCCAACAAACATGTCCTGTAAAGATGAAAATAGATTTATTACTCATAATACAGTTCCACCTCTGTCCTTTTCTCAGTCAAGTGCAGATAGAGGAGGGTATGGTGACTTTCAAAATGTGAAAATCCCAATATCTCTTTTACCTCTTTCCTACCTTTTTAGGTTTTCTAATTGTCTGCAGGATTTGTGCTTACATTTCTTTGGAGAAAATGGAGGAAGAATTTTAGAAAATTCCCATCTATTCCATTTTCAAACATGTTTTCACCTTTCAGAGCATTTGTTCTTAAATGAAATAGGGATACTTACCACGTGGTAGTAAACTTGGTGTTTCTTCTGCAATTCATTCATCAAAGAGAGCAACTGATACGTAAATTTTAGTTCTGGAGTCTTCTGAGAGAGTTGAAGAGATTTTAAGATGTCTTCAAAGGAAGCAACCTTGCGCTGGGCCTGAAGAGGCACAAGAGTAATTTGCAAGCCAGATTCAATTACTGCTTTAGCTGCTTTGGGATCCAGAAAGAAGTTAAATTCGGCATACTTATTTGATGGCACTGTATAAACATTTCCTGCATCTCCTGAGCTGTTACTTATGTGGCCACCGACAACAATAATACTCTGTATGTATAGAGAAAAGGCAGCTCAGGTTTAACATACATGAGATTTAGACATATATAATAGTTTGGAGAACAGTGGTATTAACCAGTCTTAATGATAATTAAAGGTTTGTTCATGCTTTTGTGACATTATCTGGAGAAAAAGCATTAGATTATCGGACACTAAATACCATTAATACATTTAGCAGGTGAATCAAACTTGCCAATTAATAAGAAGTGTTGATATTGTGCTAATTAACCTCTATCTTTGATTTTGCTGCTGTGTCTGACAGAATAATATTGGCCAAGTTAGTGAGGGGTCCATTTGTCAGGAAAGAAATCTTTTCTCCTGGCTTGAGTTTTTGGGCAACGGATTCCCATACTTCAAATGCCAATGGTTGCCTTAGTTCTGGATGGTCTGTATCTCTTGGGGCCCCATATTTAACTGAATTTTCAGCTGTATACCTGGAAAGAGAAAATTTGATGAATTTTCTTCTCCTCAGCAAAAGAAATGTTCCAGAAGGATCTCTTTTCATGGAAACACCTATCATATGTATTGTATGGGTGGGTTGGGGAGAGGGGGGGGGGGGTCTTGTAGTATTAGTTTAGAACTGTTGACCAGTTGGAAAATAATCTTTATGCAATGTTGTAATGTCCAGATGGATGATATTAAGTGGAGTGAGATAGATCTTTAGGTTCTTCTTGGGATAATAGAAGAACATGAGCTGAAAAAAGGGTGTGATTGAACTAACACAAAATGTTGTCTAGGGGGTTATTTAAAAAAAGGAGTTCAAGGAGATTGAACCTAATTTAGGAGCAACAATCACACATTGCATAAACTATTCTTCTATATATAATCTCACCTGCGTTATAAAAGGTTTATCATACACTGTTCAGCTGGCTTTGGGATGTATACAACCATTTACCAAATCACACATCTATAAGACCGGTAAAGAGTGTTACCTTCTTGGGCTTCTAGGTAAGGTTCGACTAAGTCCATAAAGAGTATCTGAATCAAGGTATCCACCAGCACCGAGAGGAATAGCCTTGAAATAAGTACAACCAAAGAAAGGAGTTCCCAATGCAGTAACATTACCCAGTCCCACTGGTATATCATCACGTCCCATCATGTGTAGTACGTCATATATAATGTCTATTGTCGCAGCATTTGCCCACCCATCAGCACTTACAAGAACAGCCTAAAAATAAAGAAAATTGAAAAAAAAATAAAAACATTGAATTTATGCAATTGAGAAATAAAAGAGAAATTGATAAATCATACTTAATGTGCATAATAGCTCTCTCTCAAATTTGTTTTCAGCAATACCCAAAATAACCTCCTGGACTATCTCAGTTGTTTGATGTAAGAAGAAGACCCAGAGATACAGGCAGTATCACGTAGTCAATTACAAAATTTACAATTTTTTAAGGTGTGGCTTTGCGGAAGTAGAATTCAGATGACTTATCCCACATTTTTACAGACAGGTATTTAATCACTAATTCAGACCATGTGCTCATCGATCTTGAACTGGAGATGGTATGTCATTAATTAATCTAACTGCTCACAGAAAGAAAAAGAAGCAAACCTTGAGATCTATAACTTCTATAGGAGCTTTCAGAAGATAAATAAGAGATAAAAAGTCTCCGGCACTCATATCCATGTCAAAAATAACAGCCTTTCCTCTGGTCACATTTGAAAAATCAGGAATGTAGAAAGTTTCTCTGTAATATGGAAACTGTGTGCTAATATTAAAGCGCCCTGCTTGCTTTGGGAGATTCATGACCTGCAGATATGAAAAAGAGAGAGCATTTCATAATCTCCAGTGTGGTTGTATTACATTACATGATGCTAATGCAAACTGATCAACTTATCAAGATAGTGTGGGCGCTTTCTGTTGCTTTTTCCCTTTCTTTTATTGATGGAGTTGGGGTTGTTTCTGGGAAAAATGCTGATTTGGGCAGAGTGAGGACTCAGATTAGTTTCTTCTTGTATGTTTATGGATTTAAATAGTAGCTTTCTTTTAATCCAATTTTGAAATTAAGGCTTGAAATATGCTCACCCTAATGATAACAAGTCCTTAAACGGAGATAGGACTTACAACCATAGTAACTGAACTTACCTACCTCAAGAAAGTTTTTAAAAAATTCTCGGTCAAGCGGACTGTTGATATCTTTATTTGGTTTTGCCTTGGTTGCGACAAGAACTTGTACACCTTCTGGTCCCGTTACTTCTTTAGTATATCCATCCTGATGATTTGAGAAAAATGAAAAGTATACTGTCTATTAACAAATATCTCACTTTATTTTGTCACAGAAAGAGGATAGTCAACAAAATAAGCTTGTCAGTTTCTATCAGAATATTTAAGACAGTTTCTGGCAAATAGCTTATCATATATACAATTTTACAAACAAAGGGAAGATATAAAAACATTTAAATTTTTTTTATGCTGGGAGAGCGTGGGCCTTTTTTTGGGGGGGGGGGGGGGGGTGCAGCAGAACTTAACATTCCATCTTTCGACCTTCATATTATCCATGAAAACAGTAGGCAAAGCAAGGAGAGACCAGCAGGAGTATTAACCCAGAGGGTTGAAAAAATTGTACACAGTTTATGCCACAAATAAAAGTTGAGCATCTCCTATTCAAAATTTGTATGATGCTTCTTTCATTTTTGCCCTTACAAGGTTGCAATGGCACAAGTGCAATGGATGCCATTCAACAAAGTGGGTGAAAAAAAAAACCCTGGCCTGACGAAAGAAATTTTACATACCTCACATATCCCTTTGGCACTAGCATTGACTATGCAGAAGGGGTCATCTAATGCATTTTGAACATGCCCACTGTGCACTCCTCCTTGCTCCAAATTGAACCTAGGAGTTGCATGCCCGTCAAAAAGAGGGTTAGAGCCATCATGAGCACCATAAGGCTTATTTGAGGTGATTACTGTTATGTTCATGTACTCCATATCAGCATAATCATTTTCGCCGTTGTACTTTTCACCATTCTTCATCATAGAAATTGACACACCAGTCATGAATGAATCCCACATGAAATAACTCTGAGAAAGTGTCCCAAGAAAAAAGATTAGAAGTGAATAATTGGGTCATGATCTAAGATATATGGACAGAACAACTGTCCTGGTGTTTTTAACACAGATTACTACATAACTATTGGGTTGATCACCAGTTATAGAACCAGACCACAACAATATACCTGCATGGGCCGTACAAGTACTGAACAAGGATCAGATCAGTTATGTGACCATACCCAACTTTTTGTGCTGGTCAAATCCGATAACAGGTACAGGTAAGGCATATTGTGCCCCACCCCAAACAGGTTGTGATAAGCAGCATAGCTGACATCGCTTATTTCATATCCCACATAAACTTGGATACACGAGGAAAAAAGGGGTACAAAAAAATGCCAAACACTCTAAATGTGCATGCATTTATTCAGTCAAATAGAAAGTGTTTCCTTAGGCTGAGTCACCTCTTGTGAACTTGACCATATGTATTTATCTTTTTGCTTTTACATAATTTGTGTGGTAATATTTAAAATTAAAGGCAAGGTCTATGTTGTCTGACATGGACAAGAATAAGATGGATAGGGTAACCCAGCAACAATTAGAGGTGTGCAGTGGTTGCATCCTGGACCGGGACCATATCAAAAGTACTATGATGTTACATCAGTGACTTACAGTATAAAATTCATTGTCGAACCAAGTGTCGCGGGTTATTTTCAAAGATCGGAAGGAGTACTGTGCCTCATATGTAGATTGTTGCTTCTCGAATTCCAAAAAGAATTGTTCATTTATTGGAATTGTATTTGTTGCATCTAGTGGTATAAGAGTGATTGGGATGCCAGAGTGAAAGACCTTAATTAAGTTTGAAGAAAATTAGTTCTAAACATTGATTGCCATATGTTTGAATACATTTATTATTAAGATGATAGCAATAGCATCTAAACATTGATCCCAGTTTGCTGAGTATTTTATCTTTTTTCGTTTGAGCTCTTCCTCCTTTTTTTTTGTGACATCTCAAGTATCAAACTGCTTGACAAAACTAAACTATTAAACAAGCAAAACCAATAAATTATTATTGCTACCTGATAAGCAGCAAAAGGATCGCCAAACATATTAAACTCGGCATTTGGATTTGCATGGTATGCTGAGAAAACGTTTCCATGATTACCACACTGCCCTATCCCACAACTTTCTGTACTATTTTGGGGGCAACAGCCAGTTGGATTGCTTGCTCTCACAGCTCCTCCCATTATGTAAATATGATCAATATTTTTCTTCAAATTAGGGTTTGACATGAGAAATAAGCCAATGTTAGTTTGCATTCCCATTATAAATAACGTAGTGGGTCCTGCAGAGATGGTGTCAATCAGAACTTGTTGTGCCGTTGGTTGGTGGAGGGGAGCGTATCTTCTATCGCCCTGAATGTTACAAATCAGAAGGGTACTGTAAGAAGAAAGTTCACAAATTTATTCTGATTTTTGTTCTGAAAGGAATACATGAGAAATGTCCAATTTGAAAAATTTTAAAAGTTTGTGGTTAAAGTGTGAGCACAGGCAAATTAAGCTGATCAATGTAAAAAGGTTCCAATAGAAAGCTAATATATGGCTCAATAATATACCTGTGGTAAAAAGCCCTTCCGTATTCCATAATTAGAATCTATATCTAATCTGCCACCACCACCAATAGGAATTGATTGCCGGTACCGGCATTCCCCTACTGTGGTCATCCCCTGCAAAAAGCTGTTTTCTAAGAACCTTGAACCCTCGAGAAAAAGTGAAGTAATTGAACAGGACAATGGAAAACAGAAGAAAATAGTCTACTATGACTACACATTTTGGATAATACTCAAAACAAAACCTGGACATCACTGTGTGAACCTTTTTTTTTTTTTCCGACTTTCTTTGACCTTGAAATTTTGTTGACCCACAATCACTATAAAATCGACTCAAGTTTCTCAACATACAAGAATAGTATGTAAACTGATTTGACTTCATAGCTGGAAAATTCGCATAAGACCATTTTGGACACATCTCGACTTCTACAGCCGAGTGACATTTCCAATGGCACTCTATTGTTGGGTCAGTTACTTAGTGAAAGGATAAGAAGGTTGATATATCCGCTGGCAAGTGATATGCTGTTGTCAGATGGTAATTTTCCTTTTGCAACTTACCATATTTATGTTGAGATACAGGATTCAAGTTTAATGTTTTCAAATTAGTTACTGAAATACCTGTTCAATAATAGAGAGATAGCCACCGACGTCAGGGAAAATGGTACCATCATAAGATATTCCACCTTCGCCTCCAACTCCAACAGGGATGTCATCACGATCCATCATGTATAGAAGATCATACATTTGATTGATGGCATGGCCAGCATCGGTCCAAGAATTTACATTGAGTGTAATAGCCTGTTATATTTGAAATGGTGACAGAACATAAGCCAGATTTCATAGAATATAAGACAAGAATAGTACAAGCATGCATAAACAGCCTATTACACTACCTGATTTCAGTACCAACAATCAAACTCTCTCAGGGACATTACATCAAACACCTTCTGTGCACCAGTGCACAGACGTCCCCGGAGTGATAAATGCAAGGGACAAAAACAAATACAAATACGCTTTTGTCATCCTTAACCGCGAAATGGTGTTGGTTTCGGCTCATTCGAGATCGCAGTAGCATTTTGTGGTGTTGGTCTGTGACGACGGATTTTGGCTATTGGGACCTTAAGAAGCCGAGTGAAAGGGACGGACGGTACCTACTTGGTATCGAAGGGATCGAATTTATCTTAACAATCGGAAAAATTTTATACACAGAACAAAACGAAAAAACAATTTTAAAATGAACAGAAGGGATAATTTTTTTTAATTGTAGCACAGTTCGAGCGGCAATTCTATTGCCGCTAGAGCTCAACCACCGAGCGGCAATAGCATTGCCGCTAGGAGGGCTCTAGTGGCAATAGGATTGCCGCTCGGACCTTTTTTTTTTTTTTCTTTTTGCGTTGAAAACCGAAAAAGAAATATCTGCCGACAAATAAAAAAAAAAATTCTAACGGCATTAGTATTGCCGCTCAAGCTCTATTAAGGGCAATATTATTGCCGCTAGAAGCAAATTTTGATTTGTTTTTTTAACTTTAGTCATTTCAATGGAATTTTCGGTGAGATTTTCGACAAATTTTTGTCACTTCTGTTGTTTCGATCATTTCAAATTATAAAAGTTCTGTCAATAATTATAAAAGTTCTTCTTATATAAGAACATAGAGGAACTCTTTCGGAAATGAACTGAATCTCATCTCTCATCTCCCTTCTTACAAACAAAAAAATGTGTTCGATCAACTTATATGTCAACCAATCTCCAACTACCGGACCTTGTTTTTTCAGTTTTGGTTGCACTCCGCAAACAACTTATTCAGATATTAGAAACGAACTATATTATCGACTCCAAATTTTTGAAACCCAATACAATATAGATATCCGAGGCCGTTATAATGATATAGTACAGGGGAGATATGAATCTTTATTTTTTCCTGTCAATTCTGAAGATGAATGGCGTTTATTTTACCACCAAACATTCGAGACGAGGGGTTTGCCAATAATTGAGTTGTACGTCGATTTCATTCCAGTTTACGGCACATGCCCAGACCTAAATGTACCATATCAGAGTCATGCCGGTGGCGGTAGTAGTGGCGGTGATGGATCTGGCCAACCCGGTAGCAGTGGCGATGATGTTCCATACGAGAATAATGACGATTCAAACGAAAATGTTGATGTTCGGGATGAAGGCGACGAAGAAGGTCCGTTGAGTCACTCTGACCTTTCCACTGGAGAAGAGTTTACTGATGACGAGGACCAAACCACAACTGAAGTGCCATTTTATGCCTATTGTGACCAGACATATGTCTCGGGAAGAACATCTATGCAACATCCTGTAAGTGAATTATGTGATATTTCGGGTTTTGAGAAAGTTGGTATGTCGCAACCAAATTTGACTAATAAAGGGCAACTCGCTCCGGGTAGAATTTTTCGGTCTAAAAAACATTTAACTTTAGCAGTTGGTGATTATTGTTGCAAAAATAATGTTGAAGTTAGAACCCAAGCCAGCAACAAATCAAGAATTATAATGATTTGTTTACAGAGACCAATATGTAATTGGCGATTGTATGCCATACCAGAAGGTTTTAACTCTAATTGGAAGATTTCTACCAATCCAACCAACCATACTTGTAGTAGACCGCCTGGCGAGACATTGCATGATAACCTTACCGCCGACCTTATTGCTGAACATGTGCGAGATGAATTAAGAAAAAATCTTGCCCTCACGGTTCAAATGGTAGGAGGGCTCATAAGGGCAAGATATCCGCTTATTCAACCAACTTACAATAAAATGTGGCGCGGGAGAGAGCGAGCATTAGAGCAATTATTCAGGTCTTGGGAAGGAGCGTACAATAAGCTTCCACGACTACTGGAGGCAATTAAGAAGACGACTCCCGGGACGAAGTATACTATCATCTCCTGGGAGACGAACGACCCGAATGTTAGAGTTTTCAAAATGGCGGCTTGGGCTTTCGGGCCGTGCATAGAAGCACTGAAATACGCACGGCCTGTGATATCGATTGATGCTAGTTTCCTATCAGGCCGATATGAGGGGAAGTTGTTTACGGTATGCGGTTATGATCCAGAAAATCGTTTAATCCCGGTTGCATTCGGATTGGCAGAGAAAGAGGAAAATATTTCTTGGGGTTGGTTCATGTCTTGGGTTAGATTTGAGGTTATAGGTGACATGACCACAAAATATTGTGTCATATCTGACCGTCATAAGTCGATTAAACATGTATTTGCTTCAACAGAATATGGTTGGAAGGCACAAGGTCCATATAAGGTTACAATTCATCGATATTGCATGCAACACGTTGCTGAAAACTTATGGAAAGAGGCAGGCGGGCCAAAACATAAGGAATTGAAAGATATTTTTAAGTGTAGACTTGCGAATAAAAAAAACCCGGATCGTTTCAGAGAGAAATGGTTAGAATTGAAGGAATCAAATCGCAAGGCTTATGAATATCTGAAAAATTGTGGAAAACATAATGAAAGAGATCCGAAAGAGAACGCCAACCACAACCACCATATCCAATGGAGACATTGCAATTTGGTCGCTACGATAGGAGACCACCAAGTCCAACGAGGGAACCCCAACCAAACATTCAATCAACGTTTCAACTTGCACGAATGTCACTTCATGTTGATCCACGAAACATGAACAGACATGACGACATTGGGTTAGTCCAACCACGTCGAAATTCAATCAGTACCGATCCGCGGAGCATGACTGTCCCATCCGGAAGTATGCGATCCGAGTCTGCTCGGTTTCCGACTGGACAAACAAGCACAACTAGTATTTCCGGGCAACACAAAGGAAAAGGAAAAAGATTTGCATCGACAATCCGTAACTTTTTATCAAGAAAGTAAAGAAAATTTCGTATGTATTAATATTTTTTTTGTATGGATTGAGTTTTTTTTTTCCATTTCGTGTATTAAATTATATGGTGATTTATTAAGTTACTTTTCTTGTAATGTCATGTGATTTTTTATTATGAATTATTGTGCCTATTAATTTCGCTCATAAGTGCAGAAAATTTATAACTTATTAATTTAAAACAATTACAAAAATATATAAGTTTCAATTACCAACATTTAATATTTCAAAAATTTATAATTTTTACTTTGCGATTTATTAACTTTTATATGTTCGAAACCATTCATAATGATAAATTACATAAATAAAATAAATAAAATTAAATTTAAATAACCGCACAATAAAAAATGATAAATTTAAAACTATAATGAGTTGCAACAAATTTAAACATGCATTAAATTAGATTTTTATATTTTGTATTATAGTTTACAAAATATAAAAACTATATTATATAAAATTAGATTGTTGGATTTAACTCTAACTCTCGATTTGCCGATTTGCAAAACAACACCAAACATCTCAACTAACCATTTAATTTAGTGTTCTTTAGTGATTATTTTGGAAGAATGACTTGGAGTGAGTCAAACAAAGCTGCAGAAGACCGCTGAAGATTAGTTAGATAGTCAGAATTGTTTAAGGTTGTAATTCTAAACTAATCTCCTCAAATTTCTAAGTTTAATGCTCAGAATTTACTAATAACGTTATACAACGTTTTATAGCGTTATACAACGTTACAGAACTCCTCCAACTGTGCCTAGTCGCAAAAACAGCTTTCATGCGTTACACAACGCTTCATTCAGTTGTGTAACGCTTAGTCAAACGATGTGTAACGATTGAAGACGTTACACAACGGATTGACCAAGCCAGCAATCTTTCTCTCTGCACCTTTCCGTTGTGTAACGATTTCTAGCGTTACACAACGGATCAAAAACAAGTGTTACAAGACGTTTGTTTAGGAAATTCTAACGCTTTGAGGTCTTTGGCCATTTTGAGGGAGTTCTGGCGTATGTCGTGTAACGTTATGTCCGTCACACAACGTTTTGTTTTTCAAACGTTTCACAACGCTTCCTAGCGTTGTGTAACGTCTCTAACAACCTTTTGAACATTGGAGTCTACTGTTCAGTGCGTTGTATAACGTCTCACAAACGTTATACAACGTTTCTGACACCCTCCAACGTTATTGTCGGAATTTGTTTTATTTAACGGATATATCGAAACGTTGTGTAACGTTTCGGAGCGTTGTGTAACGTTATGTTCAGAATTTGACTGGTTTAGAGCTTTTGGCACCCTCTATATATATCAGACCTTTTTGAGCTGATGAAACCAACTGAATACCTTGCTATATCCCTGCTTTTGAGCTCTAAACCTGAGAGATTCATCCTTTCACCTAATTGAGCATTTCTTAGACAATTTGTAGAGATTTTGAGAGTATCAATCAAACCCATAGTTTTATAGCTAGATTATTGAGCGATTTGGTTGAGAGCCTCAATCTTTGTTGCTATTTGGTGTTTAGTTAGAGGTTAGGCCGATCCGCTTCGAGATCCTTGTGACGAAGCTATTCGGTTCGCATTTGTAGACCCGTTCGATTGGAATAGAACGGAGCGCGCCCGTTTTGTGGTCGCGAAACTCCCGGAGACGTACGACTAAGGCTAGCTTCATCTAGCGGGTCGGAACTCCGTAATCAATCGCTTGTCATATCTTTCTCTCTTTATTTACTTTACTTTTGACTTGTGCTTGATTGTTTGTGTGTGAACCAACTTGAATTGTTTGAATTGTTATTTTTCCGCAAAATTGTCCAAACCGGTTTAGGATTTGAATTTGTGCCTATTCACCCCCCTCTAGGCCTAGTTTTAGGGACAACATAGATTTTTATATTTTGTATTCTATTTTCTATTATAGTTTTTATATTTTATATTATATAAAAATAATTAAAACGGAAACTATAATATATATTGTATTATATAAAAATATATAATACTTTTTATATAATACAAAAAACCATACATTAAACACAAAATATATTATTTAACCACCTTGTCCGAAAAAAACAGAAATGGTCGAAAAAACGAATCTGTCAGCGGAAAGAAAAGAAAAAAAGGTTCGAGCGGCAATCATATTGCCGCTAGAGCCCTCCTAGCGGCAATGCTATTGCCGCTCGGTGGTTGAGCTCTAGCGGCAATAGAATTGCCGCTCGAACTGTGCTACAATTAAAAAAAATTATCCCCTTCTGTTCATTTTAAAATTGTTTTTTCGTTTTGTTCTGTATATAAAATTTTTCCTAACGATCGTATGTTTTGAGTATTATTATTACATAATAATAATATGACTGAAAATACCAAGCTTTTATTGCATCTTAATGTCATCTCATATATCATCATAGAGGAGGGTTTTAGCCCACAATTTGAATGCTCCAAATCTCAAATTTTTTATTTTTATTTTTTTAGAATATAAAATTCAAATTTTGAATCCAAACCGTTGATCTTATTCGATATAACAACTGATGCATTTTCATTTAAGTTTTATAAATTTTAAAATTTATTTGATATTAGATCAAGAGATTGAATAGTGACTAATCTAGTTCATATTTTAGCCTCTTGATCTAGTATCAAATAAAACTCAAAATTTCTAAAACTTATATGAAAATGCATTGCTTGTTATATCGAATAAGATCAATGGTTTGGATGCGAAGTTTGAATTTTATATTTTAAAAAAATAACCAAAAAATAAATTTTTGTACATTTGGAGCATTTAATTGTTGGTACTGAAACCCTCCTCATCATAAGTCAATAGACATTAGTTGTTTATGCTTTTTACATCATTTAATACATTGTATTGTATTGTATGTAAACTCGCATCAACTTCAATTATTGTAGTTGCGAGGCTGATATTTATGTAATAATTTTTTTACTTCATTCAAATATCAGTTTCCAAAATTTTTTTTGCCATCTTAGGATTATTAAGTTAATATATATATTAACTATAGATCCAAATATTACATTGTTTTTTATTTGTAGGTAGTTAATTAGTGGAACAAGAGAGAGAGAATCCATTGGCAACCAAAAGTTCTTAAGGAGAAAAAACAAATAGGTCCTGATCAAAATGTTTTTTCTTTTATACGAGATTTCATTTCAATTAAATTGATTTCACAGGATTTCGTTGGATCCAATCACATGGAAATTCTAATCAAATGACAAAAAATTCGTTCATTTTGATCGTGAATTTTCCAACTAAATAAAATGAAATGAAATCCCATATAAAAAAAAAAATGGGATTTTGATCAGGGCCATATTGTAATGGTTTGTTAGATTTACAGATTGACTATGTATTATTAGTTTCCACATAATTTGAATGCTATTTAATATTTATATCAAATATCGTTAAACACAAACATCTATACATATTTTACGTTTTTAGTGAACAATAAAATTTAATGTAAACTTCCATTTTTTTTATGTAGTAGATGCGTAAACAATTTACATCTCATTATCTAGTTCCGAAATTGTAAATTATTTTAATGATGTTTCATACATTATAAAAAAACTAAAAAGCTGCTGTACTTATGATATAGTGGTCAGCTTTGTCTGGGTGCATTTTACTTGTTGAGGTACTCATAAACTGTTGTGCATATATATGAAGTCATCGTGCCACAAGCATATGGGAACTTATTATGGTTCATACGGCCGGGAAGTCGAGAATATTAAAAAAAAAAAAGTACTTTTGTAAATTATAAAATATATAAACAAACTTTGCAAACTTCTTAACAATACTTTTTATGCATTTTTTAACATTCGATTCTGATAGGATGGCTTTAATGTTTGTTTTCTAAATGCAATTTTTTTTAAAAAAGAAACATTTTTTTAAGAACGAAATAAAAAAAAAATCCTAATTTAAAGAGAAGTAAGACAAAAAAAAAAAAAAAAAATTCAAACCTTGAGATCAAACTCCGAGCGGTTGAGCTTGAGCAAATACAAAACCGCAAATAGCTCATCTGTATCCATGTCGGTATCAACAAGGATCGTACGTGGCATTTTTGCATCAACTGCTTGCATTAACAACACCAAGCAAAATACAACGATAAACATCTTATGAAGCACTTCTATGATGAGGAAGAGACAATGGAGAGATATCAGTACGAAGTAGGGATCTAGGAAAAATGAAAATGGAGATATTAATATTATTACTTTAGAAAAGACACCAAAAGCATCTTAAATAGGATTAGACTTTAATGAAAAGGATGGATAGCTAGAAATTAATTATACCCGCCCCTTCATTAATTGAACACGAAGTTGGGTTGAAGAAATAGAAAATAGGAAACCAAGGTCAAAATTTTAAGTATATTAGCTACAAATAAACTGATCCAATACAACTTCCATGTTTCAAAATATAATTTAGTTCATCGACGAACCAGAATTTTGCAAACTATTAGATCATGAGAGCTGAATCTTTTGTTGAATATTTGCTTGACAAGTAGAAAACAAAGAAGTACATTTTTTTCTGTTGTATTTTATTAAAAATTCGGTATCATGCGAGGGTGTATATTTTCAGCCAATGACGGAGCAAGAATCTCTAGATACTAAACAGTACTAGTTCTACTTGGCTAATAGTCTAATAGATAATATTCCTCTTACATGTTGTGCAATTTGAATAATATTTGATCAGGTTATGCATGGTTGTTGGGAAATATCGATCATAGGAAATAACGTAAATTGGTGCAGAGCCGGCCTAAACCTTAAAATCATAAACCCTATAGTACAATAGTTATTAAATATTAAACTGTAAATGTATGCTTGAATTAATGTGTGCCAAACTGCACATTTTGATTGACAAGGAGTCAAGGACCCCATTCTATGTTACCTAGATATTCACCCACGCAAGGCCGCAAGGGTATCCTTATCTATTTTAGACTGGATGTGATCTGGATACATTATACAAACATGTCGCATCTAATTTATACGGTTATACAGTGTTTGGTAGAAAACGAAATTGGAGACAAATAGACATTTTTTTTTTTCGATACAGCTAGATAGCGGCTATCTAGAAGAGAAAAAAAAAGCTAAAAAAAGAAAAAGAAAAAAAGAAACAATAAAAGAACAAGAGGAAGAACTAATTGCAGAACTTCTTGAAGAGAGTCGCCTGTTGCACAATCCATTGATGAACCATATCTAATGATCGGCGCTCATTTCTAAAAGTACGATTGTTTCTTTCAAGCCATAGTCCCCATAGTGCTGCTGCCAAGGTGATTCTACACTGAGCACCCGTAATGCAAATCCCGTGAAGTAAGGTGGTAATTGTAGCCCCATTGAATTGCATCCTTGTCCAGATCCCCTGGGCAAAAGTACAATTTGCAAACAGGTGGTCACAGGTTTCTATGATTTGCAAATCACACATGATACATTTCGGTTGAAATTGGATGTGCCTCTTGAAAAGCTGGTCCTGTGTAAGTATCCTCCCATGAGCAAGGAAAACTAAAAACATTTGCACAGATGGAGGGACCTTTAATTTCCAAATGTTTTTGAAGACAAAGGAACACTTTCCGCCTGATACCAACTGCTTGTAGACCGATGCAGTTGAAAAATTACCATCAGCTCTCCACCGCCAAAGGAGTTTATCAGTGCCAACAGATAATTGTATATTCTGTGCTGTGTTGTAGAGCTGATTTTCAACATGACTTAAAGGGGAAGGAAGCAATTGGCTGAATCTTGGAAGACCCTCTTTGATAGTGATGTATCTATTGGACAAAGGATGCTCTGAACCAAAGAAGCGCAGCACCGTGTCGCCCCAGTTATCATACCAAAAAAGGGTACCTTCTCCATTATGCACCTCTGTTTTGACAGACAATTGAAAGAAATGCCTCAGGTTTCGCAAATCTGTCCAGAAAAAAGAACCTGATTTCTTCCAAACTAGCGGTGTAGTCATGCGTCCAGGTGTACCATACAACAACTTAGCTATTGAAGCCCATTGAGAATTTGGTTTATCATACATCCTCCACCACCACCTTAAAAGCAAAGAGATGTTGTGTAGACTTAGGTTGATGAGACCGAAACCGCCAAGATGCTTAGGAAGACACATTCTATCCCAAGACAGCAAATGTATGCCTCTGTTCTGATGTGTCGTTCCCTTCCAAATGAAGTCTCTTCTTATACGATCAATTGCTCGAATGACCCAAACGGGAAGTTTGAAAACAGACATGAAAAAAATAGGGATTGTAGAGAGTACAGAGGAAGCCAGAACCAGTCTTCCCGCTCTTGAAAGAAGCTTTGCTTTCCACCCAGATAATCTCTTGGTTAGCTTGTCAATAAGTAACTGAAAAGTTGCTCTATCGGGTCTCCTATCAGTTAACGGCAGACCTAAATAAAGCACAGGCAAGGTGGTATATGAGCAATGCAGCAAGTCTTGTAAGCTTTCAACTTGTGTGTCTGGCAGATTGAAGGGGACGAAAGAAGATTTAGTCAAGTTCAGTGCCATTCCTGAAACCTTAGAGAAATTGTCCAAGACAAGTACCAGTGATCTCGGTGCTTGGCCCTTAGCGGTGGAGAAAATGAGCGTGTCGTCGGCATATTGCAAGAGATAGTACGGATCAATCAGATTGGAGGACATACGATCGGTTAAAGTCAAAGCTACTGCTTGCATCATTTTTGTTAAAACATCTGCCGCTAAGAGGAACAATGACGGGGAAATGGGATCCCCCTGCCGAAGGCCACGTTGATGCTTGAATGTCGCCCCTACTAGACCATTAACTAGCAGTGAGGAAGAAGAAGAGTTGAACAAGAGTTCAATCCAGCACAGGAAATTGTGTGGAAACCCTCTGCAACGCAAGGTTTTGAAAAGGAAAGGCCATGAAACAGAGTCGAAGGCCTTATGAAAGTCAAGCTTTAACATGAAGCACGGCTCTGCACTTTTTGAGATATTAAAGATCATTTCACGAGCAGTATTGAAGTTCTCCGAAATGATACGGCCCTTGATGAATCCCGTTTGAGAAGGGGAGATGAGGCTAGGGAGGAAATGCACAAGTCTGTTGGACAAAACTTTAGAAATTAGTTTCGGTAAGTAACTGACAATGCTGATAGGCCTAAAATCTAAAACTTCCTGCGCATCTTCTTTCTTGGGGAGGAGGATCAGGTGAGCCACATTAGCGTTAGAGAGATCTAGTTTATGCTGTGAGAGGGAATCAAAAATCTCCATCAAATCATTCTTGACCAGATCCCAATGAATTTTGAAGAATTCGTTCGGAATGCCATCCGGGCCACAAGCCTTGTTGTCTGACAATCCCATAACGGCTCTTTGAATCTCCAATTCAGTGAAAGGAAGACCCAAAGAGGAAAGCAGAAGTGAGTCATCCCGGTAGAGAACCGACGGGTTGTAATCTATAGAACATGCCTCTGTTCCCAGAAGACTACTATAGAAGCGATGAAAGATGGAGAGAATTTCATGTGGATCTGAGACGGTCCTGCCCTGGACTTGTAGTGAGGAGACAAATTTGTTCCTCATCTTAGCAGAGGCCATTGCATGAAAAAAGCGCGTATTTTGATCCCCATAACGCAGCCACTTGACTCTTGCTCTTTGGTGCCATCTCATCTCTATTATAGTTGCTAACTCATAAGCTCTCTCTTTTAAAGCACATCTCAATCTTCTTTCAACTAAAATTACAATAAGACATTTGGGATTAGCAAATTGGGTTTCTCCCTCTTCTCTTATTTGTCTCTTATTCTCCCAAAAATTAAAATTACAATAAGACACTCAATAAGCTATTCATTTCTTATTGAATTTGCTAATTAAGCATTTGGAATTTGCCTCAATAAGCTATTCACTAAATTGTAACAGCCGGGAAGCTTTTTCCTTTTAACTATTGCGTATATCATGTGGCACATGTGTAGCGGGTCAAGAAGTAACATGCTTCTTTTTTCATTTAATTTGCCATAAGACCCTCAATTACACGTTAGATCATTCCTTTTTGTTTTATTTTTAAAATTTGAAAACGAAAAAAAAAATGGACAAATTTTCTAAGAATTCCTTTCCTCTCTAAATTATTAAATTGTTATACTAGCTAGCTGATATCAGTAGGGATTATTATTTTCAATTATTCGAGCTACACTTGTGTGAAGAAAGGCTCCAGGTTATTTCTTTGACGAAGTTTTGAAAATCAAAATCTATATCTATACTATTTATAAAAGCATAAAAAACAAGGTTATAATAATTTTACAAAAATGGTTCAAACATTTGTTAATATCATTATAGACCATTGATTTGTGCAACTTGATCTGATGTACGGTCTTAGATCTGTATTTCAGACAAATAGTCAGACTCTTTACAGAAAGGGTTCAAGACACTGGATGGTTATTTTCTTTCTTATTCTTTTTTAATTTGTGCGCACAATAAAGAAAATAAAAAAAAATAAATCAACCCTCTCCCACCATATCAAAATCGTCTCAAATTTCCTCTTTCATTCCCACAGTCGGGTGGACTCTTTTTCTAGTTAATTTAAAAGCATCTATATATGGGCCTATGTCATTTATTTGTAAGACAGAAATATGATATGTATGTCACAGTCACATGGATTGGAGAAAATGGAGTTAATATATTGACATCCATTCTGTTCAATTAGGGTGCACCCCACATGTCGAATTAAAGAAGAAATTCAAGAATGGCATTTGGTTCTGGTCCAATTTAGAGTTTAAGTCACCGTTTGCTAGGATCTTAATTTGTAAAGAGGAGATTCCAATGCCAACATTTTGGTTGCCCCAAATGCCAACATTCTACTATTTAATTACTTTTTTAAGGAATAAATTCAAGAATGGCATTGGAACCTGCTCATTTGTAAAATCCAATTAAATAGTAGTTTGCAACATACATATAAACTCATTTACTTTCCTTTGTATCCGATAATCAACTTTTTTATGACGATCAGATACTAATGAATTCAAATAAACAATGAATCATAGGACTCTGTTCAAAGAACTTATTTTGATTTGATTTTATTTTATTTTTTTGAGACAGAATATCTGTTTAAGCGGGTGGCTTGCTCCATATTTTTTTCTGCTCGTCAAAACTAGAAATCACAGCCGTCTGCTTTTGTTGAGATAATGCACTTGCAAATTTTGCGTAATATGCTTCTGTATCCAAACTTTCTAATATATTCACTTGTTTTCCTTTCCCATTGTCAACAGCAAGTTGGCCTTCATTTCTTTCTCCTCCAACAATAACATCAATTTGCTTTACTTGTATGATTGGTTTTAAACTTGCTTGCTCAACCAAGAAGACGGAACCAAGGATCTCACCAATAAATATATCCTGTAGAATAAGTAAAAAATTTTAGTACTTATACTAAGGGCTTTGAAGTTAAAATTTTGTTAGATGCTCAAATAATGAGAATTCATCCTCCATGCTACTGTGGTAAACAGTTGAAAGGAGTATTATAAATATAATTAATTTGTTATACAGGACTGAAAAAATTGTAAATATTTTTTCACTAACATAATTTAAAAAGTAAATAGTTACCATGTGATTATATACTTGGTGTTTTTCCTGCAACTCATTCATCAAAGAGAGTAACTGGTATGCAAAATTCAATTCTGCCGTCTTATTGACGAGTTGGAGGGATTGCAAGATGCATTCAAAGGAAGCCACTTTGCCCTGCACCACAAGGGGTACCAGTGTAGTTTTGATACAAGATTGAATGACTGTTTTAGCAGCCTGGGGATCAAGAAAGAAGTTGAACTCTGCATAGTTGTTTGATGGTACCGTATAAACATTTCCCTTGCCTCCAGAATTGCTTGCAACATGGCCACCGACAATAACTATGCTCTGTAAATATAAAAAACTTACCGTATAATTATTAATTGAATATTTGTAGTAAATTGGGAGTTGAATCTGACACCAACCACATATATATCAAATTATCAATATCTCAGTCCTAGTGTATGTTTGTGATCCATGTCTAAAATTAGGATCATGGATTGAGTATTACAAGTTTACAACACTGCACGCAACTTTTAAGTTCCATGCCAATAAGGTGAATCACACACACTGTCACACAGTAAAAAACTAAAATTCTTACCTTGTACCAAAACAATGTACAGAAGTACCAGAGAATACCAGGATTTGGTACCTGATCGACTGCTATGTAATTGGTTTTCAGTGGGCTTCTAGCAACCAGATTAATAAAATCATAATTAGTATTGTTGAAGTGCTAACTGACCTCTATTTTAGATGTTGCCTCTGTATCTGAGAGGATGATTGTGGCTAAGTTAGTGAGGGGCCCATTTGTCAGGATTGAAATCTTTTCCCCCGGATTGAGTTTTTTTGAAACCGACTCCCATACTTCAAAAGCCAATGGCTGCCTAAGTTCTGGGTGATCTGTGTCTCTCGGGGCTCCATACTTTACTGAATTTTCAGCTGTATACCTGGATAAATTATGAAAATGTATACATTAAGTTGAACCTAGAATCCTTACCAGCGTTCTTTTTCTTAAGGCTCTTACCAGCATTCTTAGATCAAATTGTAAATTATAAGATCTTATGCACTTTCAATAACCCAAGAAAGATTATTTACCTTCTTGGGCTTCTAGGCAAATCTCGGGCAAGTCCATAAAGAGTATCAGAATCAATGTATCCGCTGGAACCAAGTGGAATAGCCTTGAAATAAGTACAACCCAGGCTAGATGTACCTAATGCGGTAAGGTTACCGAGTCCAACTGGTATGTCATCACGTCCCATCATGTGTAGGACATCATATATTATATCTATGGTTGCTGCATCTGCCCAGCCATCACCGGTTACCAGTATAGCCTGTAAAAAAACCAAAAGTGCAAATTAAGTTGACATCAAATTTACGGTACCGATGAAAAACTTTGAATACATCCCTAACTATGAACAAAAATGTTATTTCATGTCTTTAAAATATCCAATTTCTTTCTTTTAGCTTGAAAAAACAAAGCTATCCTAAGGATGACTTCCTGTCTCACACTCTCACTTAGATGTTGAAAGAAAGGATGCAGGAATAGTATGTACTATATGTTAATTTTTTAAAGAAATTATATGATGTACTATGCAGACTTTTTCTATCTTGGTCAAGAAAATGAAATAATTCCGAAAATTTTAGCAGTACACCTAAGTGCCATTTTCTTTCTTTTTCCTAGTGGTTAAAGTATTGTTTTCGTAGTATGCTGTAATGCCATAATATTTGGCCTCAACAGAATAAAGTGAGATAACCTTTAGGTCAATATCTTCTATAGGCGCCTTAAGAAGGTAAATGAGGGAGAGGAAATCTCCTGCACTCATATCCATGTCAAAAATAACAGGCCTTCCTCTGATTTTATTGGAAAAATTGGGGAGGTACAGAGTCTCTCTGTAATAAGGAAACTGAGTACTAATATTAAAACGACCGGCATGCTGTGGAAGATTCAGGACCTGAAAGTATCAGAGAATAAAATATATGACAATTGTTAGTAAGAACCAATTTTTGGTATTTTAGCCTTAATATTTTTAATGCCATATATATGAACTTGTTAGAATTATAATGCTCTCAACATGATTGTAGCAATAGAGTAGGATCTGACTAAAATGTTTTCAGACTAAATAAAAAATAGTGTATTATTGTTTTGGAATTTGCTACAAGTTCATACCTCTAAAAAGTGTTTAAAGTATTCTTTTTCGAGGGAACTATTGACATCTTTACTCGGTTTGGCCTTGGTTGCAACAAGCACTTTGACAGCTTCTGGACCCGTAACTTCTTTAGTGTATCCATCCTGATGAAATACAGATCAATGCTTATTACTAGATGAACAATCTTTATTGTTTAATTTCAATCTAAAAGAACCCAAAAAAGAAAAAAAAAATCTAGGAAAACAAGCATTTAGTATTTACCACACCAAACAACTTCCCAACCTAAAGTGATTTAACCTGGTTCATATATTATGTTGAAAATTCACTTAGTTTTCTGAAATTTAGACCTGTCCTCACCTTTTCAGTCAGTTACCAGCTGAAACTTATAATTTGGTAAATTTTCACTTTGATTCTTTTTTGAAAATGAAGAAACTAATCGCGATTTGGTAAGTGTTACAAATTGTTGTGATTTTATGGACTCAATGCCAAAAAACTTTATATTTGATTGACCTGAAACCACAAAAAACCTAAAACATCAGCACATACCTCACATTTTCCTTTTGTGCTTCCATTAACAATGCAAAATGGATCATCTATTCCATTTTGAACATGCCCGCTATGAACCCCTCCTTGCAGCAAATTAAACCTGGGCTTCTGACGACCATCAAAAAATGGGTTTGAACCGTCATTTATGCCATAAGGCATGTTTGAGGTCACAACGGTTATGTTCATGTACTCCATCTCCGCAAAGTCATTGTCACCATTGTATGTTTCACCATTCTTCATTATGGAAACTGCGACGCCAGCCATGAATGAATCCCACATGAAGAAACTCTGTGATGAACAGAAGGATTATGTTGGTATCTGGATAGTACAGGTTGTGCCTCAAGTTCAAGTAAAGGCGGGTATTTGTATAAAGTTTACAGACACTAATAGGATGCCCATGGCCATGGTTTGTCTCCCATTTTATGCACCATCATGAATATCCATATGTAATTGTGGGCCCCGACCCAACATAGATGGCAGTTGAAATAGAGGATGATTGGAGAGTGGGGATACCATACTAGTCGGTCATGTAGCAGCCTGTTCCATACTTGATTTTTCATGGTTGGAGCTGTTTTGTTCTCGTTTAGTATTGGTACAGTATTGGCACCCTGCCTTCCAGATAAGTACAAACTGTACAAGAGACTCACAGTGTAAAATTTATCATTAAACCAGGTGTCTCGAGTAATTTTTAAAGATCGGAAGCTGTACTGAGCCTCATATGTGGATTGCTGTCGTTCAAATTCCTTGAAGAAGTTTTCAGTTATCGGAATAGTATTTGTTGCATCTAGGGGCACAAGAGTAATTGGTATACCTGAATGAAACACCTGAAAAGTATATAATCAATATAGCAGAATAAATATCATGCCAGAGTTGGAATTGACCAAAAGTACATTCAAGTATAGTGATTTCCAGTGTTTTTATACCATCACCCACTACCTGCCAAGTGGCTGAAATCCAGTATATTCCAAAATATTATTGTGTTTAATCTCACAATGGCAGATACCACTGTAGTTCTGGTTCCCGGTATTACCGGAATTTTCTGATATCTGATACGTTATTGAAAACACTGGTGATTTCTAAATTAATTTATTAAATTGGCATTTTGTTTTAGCGAATTACAACTTCACGGTACTTTCATCAGGAACTATGTCCAAAATAATAATTAGCCAATAATGACCTTCGAAAAAAGGAAAGGCACTAAAGAAAAGATTTAGCAATTTTTACCTGATAAGCAGCAAAAGGATCTCCAAACATATTAAACTCAGCATTTGGGTTTGTACCATATGCAGAGAACATATTTCCATGATCACCACACTGCCCTGGTATGCAAGTTGTATCAGTTGCAGCACAACAACCAGTTGGGTTGCTCGATCTCACGCCACCACCCATTATGTAAATGTGCTCAATATTTTTCTTTAGATGTGGGTTTGACATGAGAAACACTGCTATATTGGTGTGTACTCCTATGAGAAACAATGTGGTGGGTCCTTCTGAGATGGTGTCAATAAGTACTTGTTGTGCGGTTGGTTGACGTCGGGGTGTATATTTTCTCTCCCCCTGAAAATTTTCAGAAGAAAGTGAATTGGAAGGGAAGTATATAGCCAAAAATGTCCAATGCAAAGCTATTTTCATCCAATGCTGACAAAAATGAAAAACTATGCTTAACCTTAAAATTTACCTGTGGTAGAAATCCCTTCCTGAAACCATAATTAGTGTCTATATCTAACAGACCTCCACCTCCTCTAGGTATTGCCTGCCGATATCGACAATTCCCTACTGTTGTCATACCCTACAAGGAAGGTTCGTTAGACAAAGAAATCACATAAAGAGGAAAATGTTCTAGTTTTGGAATAAAAATGGAAAAAAACTTGGCAAGTAAAAAAAATGTTCCTACAATTACTTCTGTGTTAACATCTCTTTTGCAAATTCTGTTCTTGCAATCATATCTGGGCCCTTCAATAATTTGGGAAAAAACAATCAGATTTAGAAACTATAAAACAAATTGATGGACCACACATTTACAATTTGACCTTCCAGAGACTAGCACAAATATGCTATAGCCTATAGCCCATTGTTCGAATTAAATTTCAAGCAGGACCAGAATGGCGAAGTCACAGTTAAAATTCTTTATTACAGCGTTTACAATCAAAAGGGTAATCCTCAACAAAGACTACATCTTCTGATCTTCATGTGTGAAATTGCACTTTGGTCATTTAAAAAAAATAAATAAAAAAAACACGTCAAATTACACTAATTATGCAGTTCACATTTAATTCCTGCCTTGGAGATAGGTAGAATCGACATCATGACACTGACATAACTCAATTTAGTCAACAAGAATAGTCTTTGTGAACGAAAAATTCTCAAGAAATTTGTAATACTTTTCCTTGGACAGGTATTCCATATTTATTATACATTTCTGAAAGGTAAGTCTGATCATATATAAGTAACATGTACCTGCTCAATTATTGAAAGATAACCTCCCACGTTAGGAAAAATGGTGCCATCATAAGATATCCCACCTTCGCCGCCGATTCCAACAGGGATATCATCCCGATCCATCATGTAGAGAAGGTCGTACATGTGGTTGACAGCATGGCCAGCATCCGTCCATGAATTCGCACTAACAGTAATAGACTGTGATTTCATAAATTTCCCCAAGTTTAAGTATAATTGAAACCTATTTGCGGCATAAAAGTTGGAGCAGCAGGTGACATTAAGGTAACAGTTTTGTACATCAAATATTTTCTCTGTTTTTTTTTGTGTTTATTGAAGTCAAATTTATTTCTCGAATAGATGTAAGATTTAAAGTTTCAACAGACAGTGACAAAAAAAATATTGGGGCATTAATATTTTTTGTATTATTATAAATTTTTTCTTCAGTTGTTCTACTCAGTACATTATTTGACAGAAGGCAAAACAACTGCCTATAAATTATAACTACACCTTATACAAAGTCATGTACACAACAAAAGATCCAACTTACGTAGTCTAAAAGTCAATAAATATACATTTTATGTCCATTTTGATGATGAAAGCGTTTTTTCAATAGTCAGGAAGAAGCAACCATCAATCATTGAACTCTATATAGTTACTATTTATGAAAAAAAAAAAAAAATACGACAAAGAAAGCTCCTCGAGTATCATGCATTTCTAATGTCAAAGAAAAAACATTGTGTTTTTCCTTTTGTTTCAGGAATTAATAACTAATACTTCATGATTATGAGTTAAACATGTTTGGTGCATTTGTAGTCTTGTGCTTAACAAATCGCCATTACTATCTTCAGAAAAACACAATGTGTTTGTACTTCCTCCATGGTAATTAATTAGTGCAATTTGGTCTCTTTTCTTGTAGAGCATGCACAAACTGCAATTTGGGAGGACTATGTGTGGACAACTAATTTGAAAAGGAAAAAAAAAAGAAAGCAAGCAAGATGATTTCAAACCTTGAGATTAAACTCCGAACGGTTCTGCTTCAGCAGATACAAAATTGCGAAAAGATCGTCGGTATCCACATCAGTGTCAACATGGATCCTTCGTGGTGTATTTGTTGCGACATTCTGATCCGTTAACACCGCCAAGCATAGGATTACTATAATCAGCATCATAGATACAGAGGAAGAGCAGATAGAGGAGGAGGTTATGTTGCCACAGAGTTATTTAGTTATTGATATTTCAGAAAAAAAGAAAGAAGTGTCATGCAATAAGGGGAAGGGAGGTTCTAGCTAGAATAGGTAAGAGCCCCCACAATAGCTAATTGAATAGGCACGTAAAGTGCAGAGCAGAGCAAGGATAGTTTCAATAGTCAAAATAGTAGTGAAATTAAAAAAAATAATAGTAAAATAAAATAATATTTATAAAGAAAATAACATGGAGGAGGATATGCTGTGTTGTTAATTTGAACTTATCTTTGCAAGTGGCTGTAATGAAGTCAAACTAACACGAGATAAGAATTCTAGTTTGACTATCCAGAGATTATGCAATCAAATAAAAAAAATGATGTTTCATTAACTTATTAGCAACCCAATTCTCCCTTTGGCCCAAATCGGTAGCAAGTTGTATAATTTCAGAGCTAGTTATATACAGCAGAAACATGTGTGCTGTTCAACGAATCAGAGATGTGATTTTTTTTCTTATTAAAATAAATATATTCAGTGTCCAATGAAATTGTTGAACAATCCTCCAAATGATTTAAAAATTGTCCAGCAGAATGAACAGATTATCAACTAATTAAGAAGTTGTATTGTCAAATTCTGGAACCATGCATAACCTTCTCTATTGGGTTCAACATTAAGTCACTTTCACAATTTTAATTGTTCTGTATTTCAACATTCATTGTCAAACAACCTTAATAATCAATAATTACTAGAGCGTTTTATATCCAAAATATTGATTCATAGAAATTGAATTTGTAATCCCTTGATACTAATTATGTAATTTTATCATATTGAGATACTAAACCATCCAGCCAAAAAATCCAAATTTTAAAATAAGGCAAGGGGGAGAAAAAAAAAATACTAATTCATGTTAACCATCTTGTGCGAGAATCACATGCCAATTTTCTTTTATGTTATCTTAAACTATTTAAAAATTTTAGTCCTGTGTTCCGTCAGATTATTTGTTCATTGATGTTTACGGAAGTAACGGAACACCGCTCATGATAAGCACTGTCCATTGTAGATTTTATACAAAAATCTTCCGAGTGGCCATTATATAGCACTAAGAGCAGGTGAAATTAAGATATTTATACGCTCGTCTTATGAAGAATTATAGGGATAGCAACAGAAAAATTGTCCAGTTGTGAACATTACTGTTTTTTAGTTTTGTGCCACTGACATGCGTGGACACTGTACAACAGATAAAATTAAGTTGTTTATATGATTCGCTACATAATCAGCAACAAATATTTTCTGCAAAAACTTCACAATCGATTTTAAAAAAATTACATATCTTGTGAAGAGAAAAAAAAATTAAAAGATTGTATATGAGTTGGATCTTGGATGTATGCTTATGATCCGTCATTCGGCAAAAATCAAAATAAACAATTGAACGGCATTGGACGCTTGAATTCCATCGGTTGGCAATCACCCAATCCCTATTCTCACGAGAATTAGACAGCTGATAATCGCATGTGTCAAAATTCAAAAGTGACTTTTGAACACAAATATGACATCGTTTATCGTTGCGTCCGTTAAGAAAATCATAGCTTTTTTTTTTAAAGTGGAAGAAAATCATAGCTAACAGTTTGTTTTTTTTGCTCTGCTGCTAAATTATAAATATACCGTTGGCAGAACCTTCTTAAAAGATATTCTACTTATAAAAATCAGTTTCCGATAAAGTAAATATAGGTTAGGATTCTAACTATGTTAGGCATCTAAGATGATATGAAATGATTAATTTTTGTATTTTCTTTGACTAAGTTTACATTTACCTTTTTATTATATTAAAACTATGAATATCAAGTTTCTCTTTCTTTTAGCCTCTGGCTACATTTTGTAACTTTACTTTTTTAATGGAAAAGATGTGGGCTAGACTCCCATTTTATACTCGAAAAACCAATTAAAACTATGAATAAAACCTAGAAAAAATTTTAACCATTAATTGGTTGATTTTGAAATTTTTTAAGAAATGCTAATAATTGTTTGAAAAATAAATGTGTATTTATCAATCTTAGGACGTCACATCTCTAGCTACTAATAAAAGCGTGCCACTTCATTTCGCCAAACAGATGTCAATCGTTCGTAAATTCTATTTTCTTAAAAAAATAATTCTTGAAGAGCATTTTGTACAAAATTAACATTTTACATGATATTCGGCGCAAGTGAGGTTGACATGTGGTGCACTTTAATTGATGTGCAACCCAAAAACGGATCCAATTGGATAGAATGAATATCAAAGTATTGACTCTATTGTTTTCTTAATTCCTATATATGTGTATATACCATATTTTGGCTTACAAATAAAAGTCTTACATGCTACAATTTTTTTTTTTTTCTAAAATATTTCCTCTTTGACCGACTCTTATATTCTCCTCAACTAAACTTTTTTTTTGTACTTGATTTTAAATGTACAATTCTGCCAATTTGTAGCATGGTGTTGAAGATGAAAGTACATTTGGCAACAAAAGAGCATTTTTTTAGTTATAATATAATTTACTGGAACTGTCAAGCGGGTACAGGTACTGGCAACAAAAGAGCATTACTGAAAACTTTTTGCCCTATTGATATTTACACGTATTACGTATAATTTATCTTAAAAAAGGAGAGTAAAACGTCTTATCATTATGTCTTTATTTTTCATGTCTACATCACATTTCTTCACTTTTAAAATTCTTAATAATAAAAATTTGAAAAACTTAATAGAAAAATTAAACCACTAAATATGATCTATACTAGTTCATAAAATTTCCGTATATTTACTTTGTGGTAACTTAACTGAGAACATCTATAAATTATCCCTGCATTTTTTTTTTTTACTAACTCTTGATGCACATCGTGCTAAAATAAAAACATCACCTTTTTTTTTTTCCCCAATGCTACGCTAAAAAGGATATAGATAAAAACTAATATTTTTTTAATATTTAAATTTAATTTATTTTTTATTAAAAAATTATTTGGTAACCTGAGACGTCTTGTTGCGTTTTATCCTCAACTATTTGCGGCTCTGTCCACTGTCCAGAAATAAAATTGGATAGCGTAGCGTTGCCCGATAAGTCTGCCACTGCCTAGATACATGTTGAAGATTTCGCACTTCGCAGTTATAACTATGTAAATATTTCTCTCAAAAAATGAAAATAAAAAAAGAAAGCTACGGCTAAGACTTTCATCAATTTGGTGGATTAAAAGCAGGCCAGAGGGGCCTGTATGATAAAAATGATGTTGTTGACTTGTTTTATGCATCGTTTATTAAATTTAAAAATAAATTCATTTTTTAACTTCGAACTTTATATTAATTTCTGGGAATTAAAAAAGGGAAAAAAAAACAGTTACGACGTACTTGGGAATTAAAAATATAGACTCTGATCAAAATAATTTTTACATTAAATTTTTATTGATTTCATTTTATTAGAATTGATTTTTCAGAATTTCGATGGATCTAATAACATAAAAATTTCAGTTAAATCAAATCAAATCCATTATTTTGATAAGAGAAATGTTAATTATATGAAAATTTTATGAAGTTTCCACGGGAAATAAATAATTTTAATGTGGGGCACATTGAATTTCAAGCGCGCACGTAGGGGTGAGCAAAAAACTCGTAACTTGTGAGCTAACTCGAACTCGACTCAGAAAAAGCTCGGTTGTAACTCGAGCCAACAAAACTCGAGTTGGCATAACTCGAGCTGAACTAACTCGACTAGCTGATGAGTCGAGTTTGAGTTGAGGTCAACTCAGCTCGCAACTCGTGAGCCGACTCGCGAGATAATAAATTTATATTTTAGATATGTATTATCAACATAATTTATGAGTATTAAAAATTTATAAATTAATTATAAAAATTTTCTACTTATATATTTTGATTTTAAATAATATTATATATGATAGATTGAGTTTCAAGACATATTTTGTTTCAAATCAATAGAAAGAATATAAAGACGATAATTTTATTATTTACAATATTGTATATGTCGATAAATTTTAATACTAAATAACATATGAATTAAATAAATAAAAATTTGAAGGATATATGTTTATTTCAAGTTGGCTCGTGAGCCCACAAGCTAGCTCGAGTTGGGGACGAGCCGAGTTTGAGCCAATTTAAAAAGCTCGAAAGTATTTATGACTCGGCTCAACTCAACTCGAGTTACGGCCGAGCTGAGTTTGAGTTGTCCCCAACTCGCTCAAACTCAGCTCGTATACAGCCCTACGCGCACGTGTTCCGTCGACAAATGTGCCGGATATTGGTACCTATAAATTAAATGTGATCCTTAATGATACATATCGTTATGTGTATAGCTAGGACCGTTGCATGTGGAGTATATCTATGCTACATAGTAGGAATAAATACGTACAATTAATTATATAAATAAATATGTACAATTAATGGCAGTATTTAATTTGGGATCTTACGTACTTGTCTTCATTAGTAGTTCTTTATTTTGATGACTAATAAATTATCAAATGCAAATTATCAGATTTTAAATCCAAAATTGTAAATATTTTTTTATTCATATATTATGTTTCTAGCATAAAATAATTATAGTATTCGTTGTATTTTCATATAATTCATAAGTATTTGGTGAGAAAATTTGTTCGTCCAAGATTTCCTACAGATGTTATTGTGTCATAACATACTGCGAGTCAACGCAATCATTCACACGGGTTGGACCGAGTTGCTGCCAAGTAGTTACGAAAAATTAGGTCATTGAAAATCGAGAGCAGACTGGGTTTGGGATCTTCTGTGTCTCATTCAGTGTCTCAAATGTGATAAAGCTCAATATAAGTTATTTGTCAGAATGTCACATGGAGATATAAGCTCAATAAAGCTCCATGTGACATTCTGACAAATAACTTATATTGAGAAAAGGGTGCACCCTTATATTGACAAATAACTCATACAGACATACAGTGAATCGAGAAATGGATGCACCCTTTTCTACAATTAAATGGAGAGAGAAAAAAGGTTGAAAATTAATTAGAGGATCCCTTTTTAAATCGACATATATGTTTTCTACTTGACAAAATTATCACCATTTATTTGACCTATCAAAAATTTTTTTTTTTTTTTTTAAGATAACCTATCAAAATTTTTGTACGGAAAAATGTTATGAAATGCATTCTGGTGGTCCATTCCGTAACTCAAGTCACTTTTTCTCAAAGGTACCGTTTTAGACAACTTTGATGAAATCAGAGAAGTCATTATATTGTGGATATATAAGAAAATCCCCATGTACATTGTATACAAATTACAAGGTCTATCCGTATGACTAGCCTAGCCACGTGTCATATATATCAAAATAAGGAATCAACATGACAACTAGTCAAACAAGAAGATTGATTGCTACGTTCCTAAATGCATTTAATGAGGAGGTTGAAACGTCTTCATCTTTGATTCTATTAATTAATATGACCCTACTTTCTAATTCTAAAATAACAAAATTTTAATTTAAATAAAAAAATAAAACTATTATATATAATTTGTATTATTTTTCTTACATGCATATACAAAATTACTATATTTCAACTTTATTTTAATAAGATCCAGTAATATGAAAAATCAGCGTTTAGAATTTTCCACGTACAATCTATTGATGATCATCAAAACAATTGAATTGTCATTATTTTTTATAAGTATGTATAAGAATTATATAAATTAAAAAGGTATGAGTAATTATCCAGTATGTATGAGGTTCTCCTCATATTCAATCTAAGACGTGCCAGAATTACAAATAAAAATTATCAAAACATTTATACAATTTTAATATTCCATTTGTTATTCAACAAATAACAATTTATTTTGTATGGAAAAATAACTTAATGAATGACAAAACACACTCCTAATTCATAATTTAATTTCAGATATATATTTTGTCTAGAACATAAAAAAGTACATTTAATGTTAGATTTAAAAATTATCTTACGTTTTTTTTTTTTCCAATTGTTAGGATTATGAAGTGATTCTTATAAGGTCCAATAAAACTTAAAACATTTTTAAAGTAAACTGATCGTACTGATAGACTCCACCTTTAGACTGCAATTGATAATTAAGAATAAGATTATAAATTGTTGGCTTTCTTGAGCCTCTTGCTGGCGATTGAATTTGTTAATACATGTAAATCATGTTTGTTGTTCAGGTCGAATGATCGATGTTGAGACAGGTGGGCTGGTTGTTGATTGGCACATTAATCCAGAGTCAACAAATGAAGACAAAGTGCACAATTAGTCCGGTCAATGAAATTGGAGGGACTAGACATAGGTGAATTTAGAACAGTGGCACAGGATATTTAAGAGAAGTAATAACATACAGAAGGGATGGAATTAGACGCCACATGTAGGTGGAAGTTAAAAGTTAGAACAGAGGTACTTGTTAAGTTAGAACAGAGACGCATCTATTTGACGCAATGCCACATGTAGAAGTAGGGATATTAATGCTTAAAAAGGGGAGGTGAAAAAAAAAAATGCAAGTAACAGAATTAATGTAAAGAAAACTAATCATAATTTTTTTAAATGCAAGTACGATCTGACACATTTGCTGTTCCAAATAACTAGCATTAATTCCGTCGAAATTACAAGTAAACAAAAAACAATTTAAAAAGCAGTCTTACACAAAATAAATAAATTCATTTATGTTTCCTTGTGCTTTAGTAACAAATAAATAATAATTTTCTCTTCAGGAACTTTTTGTGAGGCGAAATATGTCTAGTTAAGCAATTGGATTGCTTAGAAAATCCCATGTTTTGAGTCTCTCACTTTATTAAAAAAGAATAAATTGATATTGAAATTTCATTTGCACCAAATCAGTCTCTGAACTTATCTCTAGAAAAAGAATTGGTCTCTAAACTTTTAGTTCCACCAAAGTAATCCTTAAGTTAAAAAAATAAAATAATAATAATAATAATAATAATTGGTCCTTTAACTTGTCTGAAGTTAATTGAACAAATCCTTCCAATTTATTTTTTTAGTCAAAACTTGAAGAATTAATTTGGTGCAAATAAAACTTTAGGGGTGTGTTTGGTTGCCTCCACGAACAGGCTGTTCGCGAACAGCCGCAGTTCGCGCAAACCAAACATGTCACGAACATGACAGTTCGCGAACATCTTCCCTTGTTCCTAATCCCCCGATTTTCACGAACTGGTTTTGTTCGTGGGCCTGTTCGTGGGCCTTTGTTCGTCCCCCTGTTCGTCCCTTGTTCATGGATGAACCAAACACACCCTAGAAATCCAATGTTGCCATAGAACTTTGAAGGACAAAATAAAATCTTATCTCAAAAGTTCAAGTACCAATATTTAATGTATATGATATATACAATATAATCACATTGCCAATCTAAGATTTCATCATTTCTACTTATAAAATTAGCAAAGCAACAAATGGACACGAGCTATATTAACTCCGATCAACTTTGTGTCCACTTCGCAGCCACGCAGAGATACGCTCCCTCAAAAGATTTTTGTCTACAAATTTTATTGTGACGCGCACAATCACTACAAGACAGCGATTAAATGCACAACCAATAAAATGAACAGTTTATCAATTCAATTGTTGCTTAAACATAGCTCTAATTTATACGTAAAAATACCATTTGAACATTTGTTTACAGTAAACAAATAAAATTTCAAATAATTTTTTTAAGAATAAAATTTTTAAGAATACTACAAACTAGCGCAACGGTGTTCTCTGCTTTAGAGTTGTAAGGAAATAGCAGTATATGGTAAAAGGGGAAAGAAGGTAACTGAGAATGGAACAAGAGAGATTATTACAGAAGGCTCCCAGGGGTATTTATAGCCTTCTGAGATACATTGAGTCTAACTAACAAATGTCTAGGTACAATTAATCTAACTAACTATCCGTTGGAAATAAGAGTATTCTCTGATGACAACTGAGTCAATTCTTGACTGGATTTATCCAGTGTTTGTTTTATTGACTGAACGCTGAAGGTCTCCAGTAGTGTCTTCAACAAGAGTTTTCAGCCGTCGGATACGTAGAGATCTGTGTAATAGCCGGTGAGATGAGATATAGTCGCTGAGAGATGTTAATTTCTGTTAGTTGTTGCTCCGTCCGTCAATCTATGGTTGTCTTTTTGAACATGTAGAATGTGGAATTTGGTTAAAGTATTTGTTGAAAAATGAAAATTATTTCTATTACATTCTATCAGGTCTGGTGATTTCTACAAACTAAAGAAACAGGGAAACAACATTTTTGTTAAGGAAAACAGATGGGTCCGGTAGGTAAAATGTGAAGACAACAATCTATTTTGTGAGAATTTTCACTAATATAAGGTCAGCTGCTTAATCAATAAGAAAAAGGAATATATTTCCACATTAATATTTATAATAAAATATGAAACTTGGAGTACATTAAATCTAGCATTGATGATATGCTAACTGAATTACATACTGCGAAACCAAAGACAATCTACATGTAACTTCTACAAGTTAAACAATAGAACCCTGGGCAGCATGGTTATACAATAGCATTCAACAAACTATCTAGGTAATGAACTCGCTAAACTGAATGAATGTACTATTGTGCGGAGTCGGAAATTACCACCAACTCTCAGCTTAGGTATATAGAAGTAGATAAATATTGACATATATATACATATATATATGTATATATAACCACATGCCAACTGGCTGGATCGACTCCTACAAGGAGAAACTCCTTTTGATATATTGCTGCTTAGCTACCATGGTTCTGACTGGTATTGTTTCAGAACTTGCATGATCTTGCGAGCGGGTTCTTCTCAAGACTTACACTATTCCTAGCCTCAAAAGCCAGAGGTAATAGCTCCTCAAACTTTTCCAAGAACCTCATCCATTCCTTCTCACTCAACATCTTAAAAGTGACCATCTTTCGGCTCACACTTTCATAGCCTCTATTCGGAAAGCTTACACATTTTGATAATTTGGCAGCATCCCTGTTGTCCATTTCAAGCTCACAATCCTCCCAATCTAGAATCGTAAATGCTTGATCGTTAAACTTTTCTGTGAAAACCATCCCGGCAGCACGTCTGCAGAGAACTTCAAGAGCACTCGGTGTATCATTCACTGGTGTCATCATCTTACCTATATCTGCCAGGCAGAGCCCAGCAGAAACCGACTTCTTCAAAAATATCGTACATAAAACCATTATCCTTATTGAAGCTTCTGTGATCTCCGGAAGTTCTGATCGCAACATCTCGGCATCCTTAAATGGGTCCAAGGAGTCAATGTAGTTCACCTTAAAAGTAGAGAAATTGATCAAGGCACATGGCCAGTGGAGCCACTCAAAGTATGGGACATCAAGCTTTTCAGGTAGACAAAGCTCGTGGTCGATAGGCACAAGATCAAAGCTTTTCATGGGATTGGTAGTGTTGGGTCGCCTCTTGACTAACATGTTACCTGTGTGTCGGTCTATGTTGTACAGGCGAATGTCCAATATACCTATCCGATGTACTTTCTCTGTCACGAACATTGATGGGCCCATCTCACTAGAGTCTGAAATATTTGGAACAAAGCGCTGCACCGAAGCAGTCACAGCACTAGTTTTGTCTAGAACTGGGTGTGAGATCTTAATAACTGTAGTTGGAGGTACACTCGCAAACCCTTCATGATCTAGCAGGTAAGCAGCTGCTTCTCGTGCTGCTGCTTGACTATCTGTTGGTTTGATAATTGCGAATTTTTTGTTCTCGCGGTTTATGAGGTAGAACAAATTGCTGAAGTCTCCTTTGCCACGTATGGGATCGGGTCCCAGTGTTATCGTAACTGCTACCTCAGCGACCATCTCATTGATGCCAACAGTTTTGTTGCTTCCAATTGGTTTAACGCATGCCGAAACTTTTTTTGGTAGTTTCAGCCAGGTGTTAAGGTTGGGGTTAGATTTCACATTAGGAATGGTGCCACAGCTCTTCGATTTTTTTAGACAGTTTAACAAGCAAGGGGTGGAAAGGCTTTTGGGGAATTGGGGACTTTTGAGTGAGATTCTGGAGGAGGGGGTGTCTGAATTTTTGTTCAGTTGAAAATATTGATCGAGGGAGGAGAGACGGCAGTGACGGCTCCTACCAGAAGGAGGCTTGAAGCCATGATTTTGCTGATTTAAGGCAAGAGCCATCAGATGTTAGTTGAAGGAGTATCGTGTGCAGCTGAGTTTTAGTGCAAATGCCAACTTAATTATGGGTTTGGATTTTCAATTGATGGCGTGGCTAATACATTTATTCCTCTGCCATCAAATCTGCGAAACTGAAAAACAAATTCGTAAGACGTGATAATTTGTTAGTATAATGTGATACTTACGGAAAGAGCACATTCTTCCAATTTCCAGTAGCTTTTCAACAAGCTTCTAGTCGATATATACTAATGGTGGATACAGTGAGAAACCAACTCGTTGTGCAGGATTATCTATGAAGAGCCCAAATTATAATTTTCATGTCAAAAATCCTGTTAATAACTATAAAAATTTTCAAATGTGTCTAATATTTCGGTTCTAATGAACAAATCTTATGTTAGCTTTTAATTTATCAGTTACATAATAATATGAAAATATTTATCAGACTAAAATGAAGTGTCTGGGGTCTTGAAAAAAATAGATTTGTACAAACATCCATAAAAATTACGTTGTCCATATTGCGTCATCATACACAACAGCCATTAATTAATATTATGACAGACATTTAATTATAATTCATTTGTTCTAATCTCATGCAAAGAATCTTTCCTCAAAGCTAGCTATCTTTCAATGTATTAGTCCTTAACATGTTCATAAGAATACCAAGCAGAACAATCCTCAAGAAAAACTTGAGGGAAAAAAACAGAGAGAGAGAATATTGGTTCAAGCACACAATTGTGAGAAAGAAATTTAATACTTCTGGAAAACATAACAAATGTTAATTACAAAATCTAACTTGCATTTATAAAAATGTTCCTCAAATAAAAAAAATATTGACAAGCACGAATTGAAACACACCTCTTCTAAATCCGGTCGAATAATCCTTCTTTTAATTTCGTCGAGAGCAAAAATGCAAGCTCAAGAATCAAAATTGTAGAAGGCCCACAGAAAAGAAAAGAGAGTTTGCAAAGAGAAAGCCTGATGTGGAGGATGTCGGCAGAGCCTTCTCCCTGAACACCATATCCTTCGGCTCTACAAAACGTAATTTTTGTAGGGCAAAAGAATGATTATTCGACCAAACCCATAACCCGCAACGAAGCCTCCTCAGCTTCTTATATGAGCTTCTATTTCTTCTCTCTCCATGGCCTACGCCAATTCGAAACCAACATTCTTGCCATGCCTATTCCTGGACAACTAAATTTGGACTAAGGAAGTTACAAAGACTTGTTGAGAAAACACCAACAGATTCTTGTACAGAATTTAATATCACAGCGACAAGTACGTTGGAACATAAATATTCATTATGTGATTCTGACTCATAATTAGGGAGGTTGCCAGAACAGCTTAAATGCTTAATGCTGTACATTTGTTGAAGAAGGCATTGATACTATCTATTGCTAAAAATAAAATCATGAAAAAAATAACATCTTACTATTTATACAAGACAACATAATATATTGGGCATCTTTAAAAGAATTTTGTATTATCAAATAACAGCATCATTACAGCATGTTACGAAACAAAATATTCGTCAGACATGAATAGCATATTTGTCATTTTAGATTAGTACATACATTATGACTAGACCGTTCAGAAATTCTACCTTAATTAGAATGATAATTTTGGTGTCTCATGTGAAAAAAAAAAAAAAGAATTTTTTTCCTTCCCCTTTTTCATCTTGACACTCATAAAAATCGTGCTTATCGCAGCACCAGTGTAGGATAAATGAAAAATACTATTACCAAAGAACCAGAGGAGTCTAGGAGAGCAATCCTTGACTTAGAACTTATGGTGGTGGGGGGAGGGTTGTGATCGGAGGTAAAACCTAAGTCAAATTAAAACCTCAAATATAATCTTATGCAGTATAGTTTGAGGGTCGAATCACAGGGACGGATTTTCTAAACCTTTAATTTCTAACAATTCAATTCTATTCAACCTATGGGTAAAATGGTCAAAAAATAATTAATTTAGGTTTGTTTAATTTAAAACTAAAAAATTAACTAAAGAAATTAAATCTAAATTACTAAAATACTCTCTAAATTAACCTAAGACTTAAAGGAAATTATCTAACTCGAATTTATGGCTTGAACTAAGGTCAATTGATCAGGTTCCTCTACCTAGCCCTATCCAGGCGGATCCGCCAGCTTCCTGACGGGGTCGCTAGAATAGGTCGTTAACTCGGTTTAATTTGGTTATACCTTCTCTAAGTGCAGGATGTTGGTCAAATCTTAGGGTTAAATATTAACTCTCGTTCTCTATTTAAATAACTAAGTTTTAACCTTCAAACCTCTTAAAAATCCTAAGTTTCAACTCTCGTTCCTTGACTTAGGGTTTCTAAGTTTACCTTTCTATTCGGTAGGATATCCTATATCTCTCGATCATAGGTAAAGACATACTTTTCAGCTAAGTCCTGATTTCACCTCTTGGTCTACTCCATATCATATGTTGTGCAACTTTGAACTTATCTTGAAATTAAGATTTTTGTTACCAAACTATTAGACAAGACCTTAATCTAATGGGCAAACCTTCAAGTCAAGCAATTCAAAAATCACAAAGCTTCAGCAATATAAAACAAGAAAGGCAAAGCAAATAAAAGAAGATATATCCTAATTAAACTTATATTAACTACCAAGTAAAAAGATTCTCTACAATTGTCCCTAAACTAAACTACTCACTACTTGTCATATTAAATATACAAACATCAGGTTTCATCAAATCAAACATCAAAGCAAATAAATAAAAGGAAGAACACAACAATAGACAATGATTTCTCCTCTCAGCTTGGATTCAGGCGGGGTCGACAGAATCCTGGCGGGGTCGACTGGATCCTGGCTGCGGTGGTTTGCTGCAGCTTTCTCCTAAAATTTGACTCTCCCCTTGAAATCTCCTCAAACCATGTTTATATAGGCTTTAGCATTAATGGGAGACGCTTATAATAGCAGAAAGATGCTTCTGGACGTGATGGGAATAGTAAATAACCGTCTTCCCAAGATAAACCTCTAAAACAGGCACTTTCTGCTAATTCTGGCAGGTTTCGGGCGGACCCGTTTGAATCCGAGCAGACCCATCTGAAATCTGGCCGAGAACAGGTCGTTTGGAAATTTTAGCACTGCGCCTTGTTCGTATTTTGTCCATATTTTCTTCATCCGGACTCCGTTTGAGATGATTCAAGAACCGTTGAAAAGCTTGTGAGAAGCTCTACGTCTTTATGGATTCATATATGTCATGTTTTTGTCCAAAATCTGTATAAAAATAGAGATTATTGTAGTAACTCCTTCTTTGACTCAAACTTAATTAAAACTAACCTAAATATATCAAAATCTAACTAAAACACAAATATTTAAATGAAATTAAAGCCTAAAAGAGTTGAATATTTCAATGTGAAACCCGTCTATCAGGTTGTCAAATTTAGTAAGGATACGTACGGTGTGGCCATTTAAAATCCCTTTTAAAAGTTAAAACTTTTTATGATTTTTAGTAGGCATAATACTAAGCAAATCTTTAATACTGCTAATACACTTCGGGACTTATGAGTTATAGCTGTAATATTAATTGGTAAAGATCAACAGGAATATCTTAAAGTATTAATGGCTGCTTTCTTATAGGCAGTCTGTTTTTCAGCCAAATAGTGGTACCCATACTTCATCATTGTTTGTTTCTATTTTAAGTCTGTTTTTTTTATGTGGACATGCACCCATTCAGGACTGGAGACTCATTTTCAGCAGCATACAGAGCAAGTTGTGTGGCAGATGAAGATGAAAATCTGCTTGATTAGTCTTTAGTTTGCTTTGTTTTAGTGATGTTGTTGCTTCGTCTCCAAATACTCTAGTAGATTTGGTTTTAGTTGTTATGTTTAGACTTATGTTTAGTCACAGGCTAAGTGACTATACTTGTAGACTTTTGATTTTCAAGTTTCAATGAATAGAGATGCCCTTTATTTGGGGTGCTTTTTTCCAAAAAAAAAAAAAAAAAAAAAAAAAAAAATCTATGGTGGTGAAAACTGAAAAATACAAATAGATTCATGGCCCTTCCCTGAAACCCCTTGAGTGTTGACAAGTTGGACTGCCGGACTGGAGATGCATTCTGCACAATTCCCTTTAATAGCCCTTGGGCCATTAACCCAGTCAAATCACCAGTCATGAACCGTATAATGGTACCATATCTACGTATATGATAAAAGGATTATTTAAAAAAAAAATAAAAGACCACAGAAATGATCGCTTCACTAGATTGTGGTGAAAAAGCAAGTGCATTCATGGCCCTTTAACGGCCATGATATCAAGTTGGGCCGTTTCCACGATAACTAGGCCATCTTCACGAACTTATCTTCACATTGCATATCCTGAGATCCTCTCAAGTCTCAACAAGTCAACACTCAACAGTGTGTTTGATTTTAGTACTCGCTCACTGTCCTGCCGCGGTTAAAATTCTTAATAAGGGAATCTTAAGGGATTGAGATGAGATTAGATGTTTCTAATGTTTTTTTTAGAGACATAAAAAAATTCGATGAACCATTGAAGGAAGCTCAAGTGTGCGAATTCTTGAAGTATTATATGATTTATTACTTTCAGTTTATTAGATTGGGTTTGGAGGATTGTTGCAGTTGTTTTCATACTATAAAAGCGTGACAGAATGAATACATTATTTTAATTTAAAGATTAATTAGATTTATGCCATTGTGAAAATTAGTTAATTAGCAATATGTCATTGTTAGATTGCTAATTAGATTTATGCCATTATCAAATTGTTTAAATTAGATATATGCCATTATCTTATTCCTAAAAAAGATTAAATTCTAAAACTGTCATCCTTAAATCTCTCATTATTTTAAAAAATTCCCAAACAGTCCTTGTCAACAATAAACCCTAAAAAGAACGTTGAAAATAACGCTAGTAGAAAGAATATACTCGGTTTATTTGAAAGATAATCAATTTGATATGAATTTGAGTAGCTTGATAAAATAAACCAAAGTTCATTTGAAGGATAATCAATTTGATTTTCTTTTAGCATAAAACAGAAGTATTTATTTTACCCATGTCCATTATTTTTCGTTACCATAATCAATTTATTCTCTATTTTATTTTATTTGCGACTTCTTAATAATATAAAGTTTTGCTTTATGTCATTATTTTAAAGCACTAGTGGCATAAAACTAATTTTTATATTTTTTTTTACAGGGACAAATAACTCATTTTAATTAATTTGTAGTGGCATAAAACTAATTTGTCATATAGTGATGACATTTTTTTAATTTCAATTTTTATAGTGGCATATTTAAAAGGGTAAAACTGACAAATCAATTTGTCGATGGCACGAAACTAATTTTTTTAATTTTAGAATGGCATAAAACTAATTTGTCATTTAGTGATGGCATTTTACTAATTTCAAGTTTTCATAGTGGCATAATTCTAATTAACCCTTATTTTAAATAGCACCATTTGGTTGCTGGTTAGACCGAAATCATGCTGGTGAAGTAATGAGATTCAATACATTGTGACTCATAACTAACAACCAAGAACAACTATATATATTCCTGTGACAGCTATATCTACAGCAGTTACTATCTAGAAATCCACTATCCAATGCAAGTAAAATTTGTTAAAAAAAGGTCCCCATGCAGCACAAATCCATAATCCATTGGTTTTATTTTATAACAGTAAAAAGAGGATTCAGAGACTATATGCGAGGGGTTCCAGGAAATATAACCTCTATATGCCAGCAAGTGACTATGACACTAGAAGGTTGAGGCTCACGCTGAACAACCAGATGAGTGAATGCTTACAAGTTACAACATACAAGTAAACAGCCTAATAAAACATAAATATATATAGCTTCCATTGATGTTATTTAATTATAAAAGAGAAGTAATTTTATAAGCAACAAAACAGCCAACATCAATGGCTCAAAATACTGCTAATTAGACTTAACAAATAAAACAACAAGATACTATTGCATGCAAGTCCCAGTAGTTGTAGTAAGAAACTGTAAATACTCCTAATTAAGTCGCTATTTCATGATCAGACCTCAGATGAAATATGAGAGTAGCAGCTCATCGCTTCTTGGAGACACCAACAGTCTTACCCCTGCGTCCAGTGGTCTTAGTGTGCTGTCCACGCACACGCAAGCCCCAGTAGTGACGCAGACCACGATGGTTCCTGCGTTAACAGAAATTTCAAAGCTTTTATTATATAAAGTATAAACCACCACCTAAATGACTAAATCAGATAATCACAAACATGGATGCACGGACCTTCTAATGCTCAAACATAATAGGTGCTTCTCTACTTGTACATTATATTATACTATTATTAAATGTCAGTACTCAATACAGAAATTAGAATTAGAACATATTTAAACAGATCCTGCAGAGCATAATCTACTACCAAATTGAAATGATTAACCGTAGAGGAAAAGCCTTCAAACTCAACACAACCCAACCTAAGTGTTAAAGTAACAGACCTGATCTTCTTGAGGCGCTCAAGGTCATCCCTGAGCTTCATGTCGAGATTGTTAGAGACAAGGTGGGAGAAGCGGCCATCCTTGTAGTCTTTTTGCCTGTTGAGAAACCAGTCGGGGACCTTGAATTGGCGTGGGTTGGCCACCACAGCCATGAGGCGCTCGAGCTCATCAGGTTTTAGCTCTCCAGCTCTGTATTTGTAATGGTTAATAGCAATGGTTATGGTATGAACTATGAAATTATACTTTCCTAGCTTGTTAATTAAGGAGACACTAGTATATATAATATTTTAGAACTACACAACCAAATGACATAAACTCAAAGAGCTAAAAAGACAGACAGGTATAAAATAAAATAAAATAAAAGAATATAAATATATTAGTATTAGATATGTATACCATTTATCCAAAATACATGATTAACCAGACCAGTAATTACTAAAAGGGGAACCAAATTAAACTTAAGTCTAGAGAAAGAGAAGAATAATTGAAATGAATTAATTATATATAAGTAGTACCTCTTGTTCATGTCGATATCAGCCTTCTTGCACACGATAAACGCAAACCTGCGCCCGAAACCCTTGATGCTCGTCAAGGCGAACGTGATCTTCTCCTTCCCATCGACGTTCGAGTTCCACAAGCGCAAAATATGTTGGAAAGCTTCTTCAGCGATCAACGTCTACAATAAAAATAAATCAACGAATGAAACTATCAATTTTATTTTATTTTATTTTTAATCAGATCAAAGACCAGACAAGATAGATGAACTAGGGTTACGAAGGTGAAGAACTTAACCATGGCGGCTTAGCTTCTAGGGTTTTAACCTTCTCTCCTCTGTTAGCTGCCTGCCTGACTTGAATTCCGATTCCCGCCGCTACTGCTAGAACAAATTGAGGGAGGCTGGGTTAATCCCCTCTTATTATTATGCGAAACCCTAGACTAGTGTTTCTAAAAACCTGAAGGGATCATCATCATATTCATATTGGACGGCTCAGATCGGCTATTCTTATTTATTTATACAAGGATAGAGGCAAAGAGCTAATTGAACACATTTTTATCCGGTCAAAGGTCAAATCCGGTCAAACACAAAAGTTAATAGAAAATTTCAGATGTTAAGTGCAGAACAAAAATATGGCTACATCTTTTTTGCAGTCAAATTCCATAAATGGAACTATAAAAAACCAATTTATATCATTTTGTACTAGAGCTGGAAAAAAAAAATAACAAAATAACAAAAAAATGAATCAGGTGAAACAAAAGATCTCATATTCAGTCCATTAAGGTGGATCAGATCACTATTACCATGTTAAGGTATCATTGTTGCAGCTACTTTACCAAACTCTGAAGTTTAATCCTCAGGTGTAAACAGCTAAATAAATCATAATTAAGATGTACAGAGTTCTAACTATGGCCGGCAAACAAGGGGTGGGAGCAAAAACAACTATATCCTTTACACAATGAAAAATCCCACGTCCCCAGAACCATGACCTCATCTGCAGCAAATGTAACAAATCTTGAGACAACCCACAGCAGAACCGAGACGGAGATAGGATATGGGCCATGTGGGGCGGAGGTTTTTGCAGTTGTATGCATCGACTAAAGCATTCATCCCATGGCTTGACTGCAGCCAGCATAGGGATCTGTTTGCATGTATGGTAGCATCACTTGGGTCCTCCCTCCGTCATTGCCTACATATAACCAAAAAGAGTAATAAACCAAGAAGCATTTTTCCTTTGAACCATAAAGCACTCGTGTATTATTTTATGCCATTTATAATGGGAAGTTCACATTTCACCTCTTCTAACTCCAAAAGTAATGCCGAAATTCAGAATCCCCCAAACCCACCCCAGTTTGTTTCTGCAGAGTAAGAACAGAGAATGGAGGTTTGTCTGAGGTGTACACATGATATTTCCCATAATTAATTAGAGCATAGAGCGTTTTGCAAATATGTTATCATGCCTCATGAATAAATAACGAGAAAAGGGCGATATTTATTTGCAACCTTCCAAGTTTTTTAAAAATCTGTGTTCTGTGACAATGGAATAACAAAATATTGAGCTTATTCAATATATGCAACATGCGCGTCTCTGTTGTTTCTAGGGAATGAATGATAGGAGAATGAGGGATTACTTTTAGATGACTCTCTTTCTAATTGTTGCCCCTATGAATTAGGGGTAGTAGTAAACTTTGAAAGGGCTATGAGGATAAGCTACATGTTCTTCAGAAAACATATTATGGTTTCTCAATTGATTTTGGGGTAAAGTTTTGTAATTTACAGTCTCCTGACTACTGAGATCATGGCATCACCTGCAACACAACCAAAGCACAAGGGCCAGTAACACAAATTTTAGCTAATTACTTTCATCTAACAGATGGCCTAAGAAGCTTAATATTTAATAACATACTGATCCACAAAGCACAAACATTAAAACAAGATTAAAAGTCTAAAATTAAAAACACATCAACTCCATTTACTGCTTGTTGAACTCATCAGCAAAATATTCTACCAACAGCAACTCCACGTCTTGACCCCCAAGCCTTGCATTACATCTCACATCCTTCACCTGAAATGAGCAAACAAGAAATATAAGAAACCAGAAGTAATGTTAAGATACTGACCATAGGATAAACACATGCAAAGAATCTAGTTTGTGAAGACGTTTAACATATGTGGCCCCGCCTCATCTAAACCCAATGGCATTAGGCAGTAATAAATTTAGAAATGAGAAGCACAATTGCCAAATGCATATAACAAAAGCAATATTATTCAAATGACAACTAATTTCTTTATAACCAACAACATCAATACCAAGCCTATACCGTGGTCATGACAACCACCTGCTGAGCTCATCAAATTAAACATATGCACCTCAAATTTGACTTCTTCATACCCTTCCCTTATCCTATTGATGCCAAATATTTGGACTTATATTATTTATACAACAAACAAACAGAGGCAGAATAAAAGGAACTCATTTGTAGCAACTAGCAAGTCTAGCCTAAGTGGAAAGATAGAGGTCACACCAATAAATATGCAAAGGTGCTGTACCACAGCAAATAACTTATGTTAGGAGTGTTACTTTTATCTTTATTGAAGTTCTTTTGTTCTTTCATTCTTCAGAAAATATATTATGGTTTCTCAATTGATTCAGGGGGTAAAGTTTTGTAATTTACAGTGTTCCTGACTACTGAGATCATGGCATCACCTGCAACACAACCGTAGCACAAGGGCCAGGAACACATGTTTTAACTAGAATATTTTTAAACTCTAAAAAGCTGAAAGAACCATAAAGACCCCAGGTTCTACTTGAATCCCAGTTCATTTTACTTTTTCTTGTAATGCAATAACAGAAAATACAAAATTCCAACAAAAACAAACAAAATGGCACATATATCATCTAAAGTACTGTAGCCATCAAATATCAATAAGAGTAAGCATAGTTTTAAACCAGCTATTATTTTGTTATGAAAATCAGGATATTTATACTCGGAAATTCATAGCAAACATTATTTTAAACAGAGTCAATTTGAAAGAAGTAGTCCTTACATAGGTCCAGAGGAAGATTGACACCGTGTAATCCTTTTGGCTCAGTGCACTGTCAGCTTTCCTTTTCAGCCTCTCAAGCCTTTTCTAGGATTGAACCTCCTCTCCTAAGAACATGTAGAATCAAAGCATTGAAAACACACTGTACTCAAGATGCTACTTGAATAACAATTCTAACAGATATTCCAAGCAAATCCCATACCTCCACATGATAAATTGGTGATGCAACATGTCTAAATGTACCATCAATGCTCCAGTCTGACACAACTGGAATTGGAGGGTCAAAGGATAAAGTTTTTCTACCACCTTTCTGTTACCTCTAACTGCCGCAATTTCTATTGGAAATCTCCCATACTATAACAGACAAGACAAATTTTTTTCATTTAAAATAGAGTTGCAGGCACTGTAGGAAAAAAGAAAGAAAGAAAGAAAGCAAAAAATATTTAAACTAACATCATTAGGTTTATTGGGGTCAGCACCAGCTACCAACAAATAATCCAACATCTCAACTGAATCAAAGGCCAGCTCTAACAGAGGTACCTTGTTCACATTGGCACCTGCCTATGAATATCACAAGGGATAAATCGTTCAACTACCAGGACATTAGCTAAGAAAAGGATGAATAAGAAAAATGATGTTCAGTATACCTTTAGAAGAACCTCTACACATTTGATCGAGTCATTAATCACAGTAACAAACAGAGGTGAAAAGAAACCACCACTGACCTGGTTGGGCCGGTAAGGTAATAGAGTAAACTTAAGGTGAAATAAATCAAAATTATCACAAAGACACAAGTAAACAAATGAGCTACAACACAACATATTTGCAATAAGAGATCTTCTGTTTAAGTATCAAGTTCGCTATAAGTTAGAACTAAGGACAAATGTCGAAAGGTTATCATAAATATTTTACCACTGTTTTTAAATGGAGCTAAGCTTTAAATAGATGTAAGGAAAATTCTTCCTTAGTTGGGAGAGACGCGAACTAGGCTAGTTCAGCGCTCACCAAACAAGACACGAATAGCGCGAACAAGCAGTTCGCCCCTTGTTCCTTGTTCCCACAAATCCTGGAACTAGTGAACAACGCAAACAAGAATTGGCAGTTTGCGAACAGCTTGTTTGTATGTTTTGCCAAACACACCAATTGAATATGCCAGTTTAGGATCGAGTTTAGAAGAATCTCAAAAGTTAGCACTTCATTTCTCTTCCTTGAATACTACTTTGAAGTTTGAACAGAACAAGATGCTTAAAGTAGCAGTGTAAATATTCATGATGTGTGTAAGAGAAGATAGTGTTTCATACATCTGCATTGTGGTCCAACAAAACCTTCATGCAGGAACAGTCAGCCTTACATGCGGCCAGAATGAGTGGAGTTCTTGCAATATTTTTTGCCTCCACAGGACCTCCTCTAGAGAGAAGCAGATCCAATACCTCAGCATTACCTAAAATTCAAGTATATTTAGAGAGAGTAATTACTAAAGGCATTTTAATCCCCATTTGGGTTCATCCAGTGATCAAACCAAGCTAACTCAAAACATAGCAAGTGGATTTCCGAAATTAATAACATATGTTGAAGAGAAATTTTCGAGCATCATTATTAGTATTTTTTTATATTCTTTTCTGCATGCCTGCGTGCGTATGTGTCTTTCTTTTCTGTTCGGGAGGGGGGGGGATATTCCATTTTATCTTTGCCCACAGAAAGTAAAGAGTTGAACCTTGAAGAATAGCAGTATGGAGACAAGTAAAGCCATCTCTGTCTCTTGCATCTGGATTAGCGCCATGGTCAAGAAGGTATCTCACAGTGTCAATGTGCCCCCTATAAGTGGCATGAAAAATATGAGTTTTCCCTTCAAAAAGAAGAAAAATGTCATTACCATTTGAGTTGTGTGTGTGTTTTTACCTTTGGAAAACTAAAACTAAATGTTATCGACAATGCTAGTTTGACAAAATTTTGGTCAAGCCATAGATATATTCTACGTGAGCTTTTTGTTGCTAGGTCAACACAATTCATTATTAAATATTATAGGGAGATTCTTTTAGTTAAATGAAAATACTACAAACGAAGTTCAATATTTAGACAAGGACACAAGGTAGACACACATCTAGTTCTTCTAACTCAATTAGATTCAAGCTCCAGTTCAACACTTGATAATAACAGGAGAAATAGAAAGAAAATGTAAAAGGTAATAGGTGTTACATGTAACATGTACCATCATCAGGAACAAGATTGGCATGAAAGCCAAACTCCTCGATCAGGTTTCAGGTATGGGCAAATCTCAGTTCTTCCCTTTGCGTTGCGGCGGCAATATGAAGAGCAGCAAGACCATCTCTACTTCCATGGCCTCAGACTAGCAATTTAACGTTTCAGCTATTGTTGTCCCTTTTGCCTTAAATTTTTAGCAGAATCTGTGCATTTTAAAGATCAAATAAAAAAAAAATTGACAATTAAGTAATAATAAAGTGCCATCATTGAGGAAGATTTTATGGCCTGAGTACTTTAAAATAAGCTTAAAATTAAAATTTTAGCAAACAGCTGGTAATGTGCAACCTTTTAATTACAAGTTAATTCTGAGCCTCCCAAATGTACTATACCTATACATCAAGAGCTTGCTCTCGTTACATAAATAAAGTTGTATTTCTCAGAAATTGCAACACAATTTAGCCCATAGAAATATCTCTAAATACTCATTTTGTGATCTAATTCAGCGTACTGAAGATAATCGAAAATCTAAAACAGAGAGAAGATAGTACGATTTGTCTAAGAATGACAGTACTTTTAGAGATAGAGAACTCACTTTTGAGAGAGCGGAGGTCCCCTGCACGCTCTTCTTCTTATCTGAGAACGGCAAGCACTTCTATTAGACGACGAGAGAGGATAGCGTGTGAGAGAGAAGAGAGATTGTTACCTGATTTACTAGTAGACGCCATTGTTTGAGCTTATTAACCAGAACTCCAAAAGCAAACAAGTTGTGACTTGTGACTTGTGAGAACTGAGGAATGAATGAGTTTCATTTCAAGTGCTTCCTTGGTAAATTGATACCAACTCTGGTGAATGGTGAATTGGTGATCTCTCTCTCTCTCTCTCTCTCTCTCTTATTGACCGACACATTCGCACAGTAAATTTTCTACGCAAGTCTACATGTTTTGTCCTGTTGCGGCCAACGCTTCAGTGGAAATTTGTATAGTATAATTGCGGCTTTAAACGGTTCAGTGGAAATTTTGTATAATCGAGTAAGATATAAGTCACTTGAGCTGTCTTAGCTTCTTCATTTAATTTATAATAACTATTTATAACTTATTTTTTAATTATCTTAATTCTTTTAAAATTCAACATAATAAACATATTTATGTACTTACTGTTCTTGTTTTTATAATTAAGTTTGATAAAGAAAATGTATTGGTATTGGTATTACAGATCGATATTGTGTTATATGAGGTGTTATATGTCAATAATCATATTACTTGGAAGTAAAGTAGTTTATAATTTAATTTATAGTAAAAAAATGGAGTTAAAATACTTAAATTCGAATCAGAGCGAAATCATCTCCAGGCAGTAACATTCCAAAAAATAAAATAAAAAATCAATCTCCAGTGACTGATTTTCACTTTTTATCCACTCCCGAGGCGTATACCTGCTTCTAGTAGCAGTACTGCAACCCTAATTCTAGGGGCATTACTAGGTATGATCATTGTTGTAATTAATTAAAATTTCCTTTTTTTTTTTATTGGAGATTTGTTCACGCAATGTCAGGTCAAATCTTGACTTTTATCAGTACGACCAGCTTTTCCAAATTTTTTTCCTTTCCTTTTTGGCACTTAGGATTATATCATCATTACAGATCAGAGTTTGGTAACATTACATCAGAGCCCCTTAAACTTGAATACACTTCACGTTACGGGCTTACAGCTTAAGCATTGGAAAAGTAAAAACTTTTCCTATTTCCAATACTTCATTTATCTAAGTAGCTTAGTCCTCTCTGTCTCGCTTGTGAACAAATGCAAAATTAAATAAAGGTTAAATGCTGCTGGGTACATGTTATAACTTATAACTTTAGAGATAGAGATATTAATCTCTTTCCTTTTTATTTGTATAAGAAATTACATATTTATACATTAAAATAAATTATAACATCTATTCGGCAATAATACTTGAAAGAAATGAATATGGGGATTTTTTTTAATATAAAAATTGTGGATATATATCTAATGTTACAATTATTATGATGATACGGTAACTATAACATCGGCAACCATCCAAAATGGCGTGCCTGATTAGATTGAACGTGCAAATGTTTTTATACATTTTTCAAATTCGTAATAAATTTAAATTGATCAATAGAAATTGTGTCATTTGATACTATTAATTATTTAGCAGATGTAAAACTCGTAACAGTGCAGTTATGGCTTTTGGCTGCTATAACTAGTTATATGACTACAACTAGAATTCACAAAACAAAAATTATTAAATTTTTAAAAGTAAACCTGTAAATATGTTATTTCAAATTTAGATAAATATCGTATTATGTTTCCTGCAATTTAAAGATCGCAGAGAGACACAGAAGAAGAAAGGCAGTTGCAAATTGCCATTGCAATGCAGGAAAACTGGGTCAGGCTTTCTTGCGGAACAAAAACGGCTTGCGAATATTTGACTTCCGATTGTTGCATCTTCTTGGGTTTATACTACTTATATTTGACACGCGTAAGGTGTTTGATAAAATAATTTAAATGACATATTTGTTTTTTTTTTTTTCCGGCGATGTAAATGACAATTTGTTGCCTAATTATAATAGTTTCATTTGTTAAACGTTATTTTGTTTATTTGAATGTTAAGGCTTAGGTCAAGAAGTAGGATGGAATGAAACTTTATTATTCTTCATCAAATTTAGTATGGTTTTTGAATTTATGCATTAAAGTACTAGATGCCTCTGTCTGTGTGGAGCTGAAATGGTCAATACCATGCAGCTCGAGCTAAAATTTCAGTTTTTCTACTAAGCATCTAAAAAAAAAAAAAACAAATTGTCTAATTTTGGGGTCAGACCAAGCTCGTCAATGTTACCAAAATGGATTTGGTATTTAAGAAGGAATATTGTACGGACTGACTAAACCTCATTAATAGGATCTACAAATTTTGCTATTAGTAAAACACTACAATGTTTTTCCTTCCGAACTACTTGGTTGTTAGTTCCATAGATTTATATTTTTCTGGATAATTAAAATTCTCAGCTGCGATTTATTGGATTTTAGAATGGGCAGAAGGGACCAGCACTGAATCATGGAACTCTCTGTCGTTGTGGCTAAAATTATCTCAAGAAATTGGGATCGAATTTTCAAAAGATCTCACTAGAGAGAAACCGAAGACTTTGAATGCTGAAAAACTACGTTAGATATATTAGTTTTAGTTTATTAAACTGTGCTTGGAGCAATATTACAGATTTTTTTTGCTCAAGAAATACTACAGATATTTTCACGTGTTTAATCATTAACGTGCTACATATACCTTAGACTGAGCTTGGAGTATTAGTTTATATCTTAGCAACATTTGTTTGCTGGTTAGATCGACCACATAAAATCCGCCTTGCGTGCGTCAAAGTTTGATTGGTGAGTAACGAAGTTTGCTACATTATGGCTCATAACTAACAAGCGGAAACAACTAAACCTGTCACGGTAATATCTCCTTATAATCAGCAACTCAAAATACATTACCCAACGAAGAAAATTATTCTAACTGCTCCAATGCATCAGCAATCTACAATCCAGTGGTTCATAACAGAAACGGAGGACTCAGACCATTAGTACTGGTGCTCGATTTTTAAGATAATATTTGCACCTAACAAACACAAGCATGTCCCAAACACAATCCACCTGTACTTTTCAAGATAATATTCACACCCATCCAACACAGCCACACAGGGCATGTCCCAAACACAAGAGAGTTAATCAGTTGCGAAATATAAGTACACTAATACAATGCATTTAATATGTCACAGAAATTGCTATTTTCAAGATGAATGGTGAGAATGTGTATAATGTTGTCGACTGAAACCATGTACTGTCAGACTCGGTTACGGAAAGACATTCCAGAGTTTTTCACAATTCTTGGACCAGTCGATTGTGTGTCCATGGCTTTTTGTTCTGTTGTCTGCCTGCCAAATTGATGGAAATTAAAATAAATCAGTCACTCAATCTTGCTTGCATTGAAACAGTATAGTTAGAACAATAAAAAGAAAATGCCATGAATATTTACTTTAGTGCTTCCAGAATATCAGGATCTGCTGGATTAAACTGCAAGCCTGTTTCAAATGCCTCCACAGCTTTGCCATATTGCTGGTATAGATGAATATAACCAAAGTTATCAAAAAATTTCAGACTTCTAAGTACAAAAAAAAAAAAATAACATTCAGTTTTTTGCAGTCAAATTTCAAACCATTTAAAGCCCAGCTAAATCATATAGTAGCTGAACAAAACAAACCTAAAAAATAATGAGAAATGTGAAACAAAAGGCCTCATTAACAGTCCAGCAAGGCCAAGCCAGATAACTGTTAATATATGTATGTATCTTAAGTTCAGAACTCTTAACCCCCCAGCCTGACACACACACCCAAAACAATAATAAAGCAAAAATAACACAATACAAAACAAAACCAAGCCCCCAAAGCATAACCGCACACCAGTTGGATATCGAATGTTGAAACAAACCTTGAGACAACTGAGAGCAGACCCGATGCGGAGGTAGGTTATGGGCCAGTTCGGGCGGAGATGTTGGCACTTGTATGCATCAGCTAAAGCCTGTTTACCATCTCCAAACTGCAACCAAGATAGGCTTCGACTTGCAGGTATGGTTGCATCTTCAGGTGCCAACTTCATTGCCTACTTATACCCAGAAAGAATTAATCAAACAAGGAGCATTTTCACACTGAACTTGTAAAAGAACAAAACATCATTTTGTACCGTTTTCAATGAGAATTAGCCTCAACAAAAGGATGCTAAGATATTAAAAACATCAATTTTATTTGCAAACTTCTGAACTTCTAAGAACATGCAGCAGTATTATACTTTCAGAAATGGATATGCTGCATGTTCTCAGAGAATCATATTATGGTTCTCAATTAATTCTGGAACTGGGTTAAGGTTTTGTACCAGCAGTGCCCTAAGACAATGGCATTTCCTGCAACATGACAGTACCACAAGGGCAGTGACGCAAAGTTCTTCCAGAAGCATTTTTTTTTCATTTTAAAAAGGAAACAGAATCATAAAGACCTCAGTTTTATTTGAACCCCAGTTCATTTTATTTTTTCTTAAATAGCAATCATTGAAAGCCCAAAATTCCAATAAAGAAACACAAAGACCATTAGATCGCCTTAAGTATTTTTACCACCAAACAACAACAGGAGTCATCACAGTTCTTGGACCAGATATTAATTTTGGAAGAATTCAGGATAAATATTTACTTGCAGCTTCATAACAAACTTTGTTTAAGAACGAGTCATTGTGCAAGAGTGGTGCTTACATAGGTAAAGAGAAAGATAGACACCAGGTAATCCTTTCGGCTCAGTGCACTCTCACCTTCCCTTTTCAGATTCTCAAGCATCTTCCTGGATAGAACTGAGACCTAAATCACATGCAGAAACAAAGCATTGGAAACAAATTGTACTAAATATGCAACTTCAATACAACATGCCAAGAAAATCGCATACCTCCGCATCATAATATGGTGATCCAACATGCCTAAATAAACCATCAATGCTCCAGTCCAGAACAGTTGGAATTGGAGAGGTCAGAGGATAAAGCTTTTCTACTGCATTCCTCTTACCATTAAATGCCGCAATTTCTATTGGCAATCTCCCATACTATAACAGAGAAGACAGGTTTTTCAATTAGAAAATAGTTGTAAGAACTGTAGGAAGAAAGAAAGAAAGAAAGAAAGAAAGTATTTAAACCAGCATCATTAGGTTTATTGGGGTCAGCACCAGCTTCCAACAAATAATCCAACATCACTACTGAATCAAAGGCAAGCTCTAACAGAGGTATCTTGTTCACATCAGCACCAGCCTATGAATATTATGAGGAATAATTAATCCTTGACTAGAATGTCAGCTAAGAAAAGAAAGAATAACGAATAATTAACTTTTAACATACCTTTAGAAGAGCCTCTACGCATTCGATCGAGCCACTAATCACGGCAACAAACAGAGGTGTAAAGAAGCCACTGGTAATCTGGTTAGGCTGGTAAGGTAATGAAGTAAACTTAGGTGAAGTAAAATCAAAATTATTATAAGGACACACACAAGTAAACAGTTGAGATAAAACACAACCATATTTGCAAAAAAATTTCTAAAAAGAACATTTGGATCTAATGAGAATTTTTTTTTTTTTTTTGGGCTCATCAAAAGTCAAACAATTGAATATATATGCTAGTTGAGGAACTCTCAAAAGTTAGCACACATTTCTTAAATAACAGTGTAAATATCCAAGATGTGTAAGTGAGAGAAGACAATGTTGCATACATCGGCATTGTGGCGCAGCAAAACCTTCATGCAGGAACAATCAGCCTTACATGTGGCCATCATGAGTGGAGTTCCTATGATATTTCTTGCCTCGATAGGACCTCCTCTAGAGAGAAGCAGATCCAATATCTCAGCATTACCTAATATGCAAGTAAATTTAGAGAGAAAAATTACTAAAGACATTTTGATCCTCATACGGGGTTCATCAATTAAGGAATCAAAGCATGCTAAACACCAAAATGAAGTAAGTGATTTTCCAAAGTCAATATAAAGTTTGTTGACATTACTATGTTCTCAGTGTGATTATTAGTAATTTAATTTTTATCTTTTCGTTATGCATGTATGCATGGGGGCCCATTTCATTTTATCTTTGGCCGAATATACTAAAACAGAAAGTAAAGAAAAAGTTAAACGTACCTTGATGAACTGCAGCATGGAAAGGGGTATAGCCATCACTGTTTCTTGCATTTAAAGTAGCACCATGATGAAGAAGGTAAGTCACAGTGTTAATATGCCCCCCAAAAGTGGCATGAAGAATCGGAGTTGTTCCTTCAAAAAAAGAAGAAGAAAAGGCATTACCATTTGAGTGTGATTTTACTTTTAGAAGGCTAAAACTAAATATCATCTACAATGCTAGTTTGACAAAACATTGGTAGATTGTCAGCCGGATAGATTATTCTTGTACTTTTAGGGCCAAGGCCAACCAAATTTATCTCCAAATATTATTTTAGATAGAAATGCTTTTTTACTTTTATGGAAAGTACCATAGCAATTTATCCTTTAGAGTTTAGACACTGCAAATTAATCCAAAATGTAAAAGTAATAGGTGTTGTACTTATATCATCGTCAGAAACCAGATTGGCATCAAACCCTAACTCCTCAATCAGGTATTGGCAAATCTCTGTTTTTCCATGGGCAGCAGCAATATGAAGAGCGCCAAAATGAGCATGGTCTTCAACAAACCCGACAGCAGCAACAGCTTCAGCAAGTCTTTTGCCGTTGCCTAATTTTTTAGCGGCACCTGTACATTCAAATGATCAAAACAAAATTAATTAAGAATGAACCATCACTAATGAGGAAGATATTTAGCAGTATCAATTACTCAAATTTCTCTAAAAGAGAAGCACAACCCCTTAGAAAGTTTCTCAAACTTATCGTTTTGCGAACTATTTCAGCACTGCAAGATCATAAATCAAGAACAACAAAACGAGAGCATAATTTGTCAAATAATCTATTTCAGCACTGATTTTCGAAAATCAAGATGAGAGAAACGAGAGTATAAATTTGTCTAACCTATGGCAGCGTTGAATTTAAAAAATCAAGAACATAGAAGAGAGAGCATGATTTATCTAATCAAGAACAGTGAAAGGAGAGCAAAATTTGTCTAAATTGTCTAATCTATTTCAGCACTGAAAGATCATAAATCAAGAACAGGAAAACGTGAGCATAATTTGTCTAATCAATTTCAGCACTGATTTTCGAAAATCAAGAAGAGAGAAAGGAGAGCATAATTTTTGTAATCTATCTATTATCTATTTCAGCACTGAAGTTCGAAAACCAAGAACAGCGAGAAGAGAGCATAATTCGTCTAGTAAATTCAATGCACAGTAATCACAATTACAATTCGTTCGTTCGTGAACTTAGATCTGATCGCAAGATATAGATAAACTGTTAGAAATCAAGATCAGACAAGTTTACCTTTGAAAACGAGGAGGTTTCCTACTTCAGCGGCTAGGAGAAGCGTTTGCGTCGTTTTCTTCTCTGAGATGAGAATGGCAAGAACCTCCATTAGACGAGAGAGTGTTACGAGAGAGAAGGAGAAGAAGAGGAGGTGTTACTGTACCTGATTTACTCATAGTCACCATAGTCGCCATTGCTTGAGAGAGCGAGAGAGCCAAGAAAAGAAGAGCAGAAGAGAAATGAAATGAAAATTGAAATGAAAGAGTAAAACCTCTTTAAGCTTTATAAGGGTATATATCCATCCCTGATTCCAGAGTTCAATTTTTGTTTTGTCTAGAAGCAGCAAATGCGCGAGGTCCCGGTGTATATGCCATGGAGATAGTTTTACAAAGACACCAGTGTTTTTTTTGTTGTTCCATGGTACTCCTGGTTCATCCAAGTTACTCGCCGCTCGGCTGCCCAAAGGACGAGAGAATAATTTATTTACTTAGACATGGTCTATTAGTAGCTAAAGAACTTTTTCGATTAATTAGGAATTTTTGTTTTCTGGAATGAGGGCGGGAAGAATCGGGAGTATTTATCGCAATAGACCTGTTTCACGTAATTTCTTCCTCAGTAATTAATTCCAACTCTGGTGGACCCCACTGGTGAGTTATGCTCGCAACAAATTATTCTACGCAAATCTACATATAAATACCGCCTACTGGGACTGGGCTAATAAGTTTTAAGTGAGATGCTATTAGTTCTGCTTCAAATTAATTTAAAATTAGTCAAGTTACGTTTTTTAGTTGAAAATAAATCAAGTTGTAGATTTCGAACGAACTAAATTTGAACTCCAATCGAACTCAAACTCAACAGATGCCTCATTATTAAAACAATTTGAATTTATATTATCTTAATTTATTAAAATGCAACATAAATAATATATTACTGTATTGTCCTTTTGTTAATATTTTTTTAAATGTTAATTATATTTAATGTGTTACACATTAAGTTATTGAAAAAGACTAAATATAAAAAAAATTTAACATGATTTGTTATATGTTGAATGGAAAGTGCAATTAAAATAATTCATAATAATAATTTTTTAAATTCGGATATTTAGATTCCGCTCAGAAACCAAAATAATCTCCAGCGACTAATGCTAACTCTTTTACCGCTACTCCAAAATGTACAGCTGTCAAGAATGCAATCTAGACATCTAGTCCTAGTTAGTTAAAATCCGGGCGCACAAACCGGAGCAGAGTGATTTGTTCTTTGTTCAAATTAAGAAGGTAGTTAGATTTGTTTTTTTTCGGATTTTTAAAAACTGCTCTTTTTGAACGCTTCAGAACTAATTAGATTAACGATTTTCTAAAATTTCAAAAAAATATAAAATTTGATCTACATGGAGATTTCAATAGGGAGATCGTATTGGACGGTTTGGATCGGTCATTTTAGACAAGATCTAGGAGTTTTGAGCCCGACTCACAGACCCTCTGGTGATTCGTGACTCACCATAGCAAAACTATATATATATATATATATATATATATATATATATATATATATATAATTCATAATAATTTTTAATGGAGCACTTTAATCGTGTATCGAAATTGATACTATTCCTCATATGGAAGATTTTGATGTTATCAATGAACAACATTATTAAAACTTTTTAAAAGTAAAGATTTAAATATATTATTTTTAATTTAGATAAGCATCGTATTACATTTGATGCAATTTTTGTGTAGATCGTTTAATTCACTATAAAATGTTAATGAAATTAAATTACCATTTTTTTCATTTGCCTTTGGAGATCAAGAAAGTGTTAATACATGTTATTCCAATAGTTTTCAGAAGGATCAATGTAAAATGTTTTTCAGTATAATGTGGCAAATTTAGAAAGAGAGATGCAAATTTTGTTTTAAGGGGAGCAATTTGATGTTTATAGAGTATTGAGGCAGGAAATATGTACAATTTAGTATTTACAAAGAAAATCAAGTCTTTTCCCAGCTGGTTAGATCAAATATGTTGAATATGCATTATGAATTGCCACATGAAGCAGCTCTAGTGATCATTGATGGTTCATGGGATGTGTATAAAAAGAACGAGAGTGGCCATGGTTATCTTTGATCCGATGAGTAGTTAATTATATAATTTTCATATTAAAACGGGGGTGGCACATGATGCTTTGGTGGCTAAGCGAATGCCTTGTTTATTGGAATTTAATAAGTTGATCCATTTATTGAATTTACAAAATGTGGAACGAACCGTTTCAGTGTTTGAATGCACCGGACCGTTTTGGCTCAGTACGCCTGCTGGTCGCATCCGCTAGTTGCTTGGTTACAAATATGTTTTACTTATGAAATGCACTATTCTCTTCGAAGAGAAACAAAAAATAGAGAGACAGAATTCTACTTCTTTTCTACTGGTTTCATAAAATTGTAGTTTATTAGTACAGAATTACTTCTTATTTTCTTGGAAACACTCTACAATATCACCACACATGGGCAAGTCTTCTAAAATAATGTCATTCACAGTTAATGCCGACACGATGATGCAATTTAACAGATGCAGAGCAAATTATAAAGCATCAACTGCCCATTTTACAACGTCGGATTAACAAGCTATTGAGTATTGAGCAACATATTCAAAATTGAAGGACTGTATCTATTCGGAATAGACTATTCCTATGGTCAATATCCGAGTACAGAAGAAATTGCACAAAATTTCAAAAAAAAAAAAAAAAAAAAGAAGTTGCACAAACCTTTTATTTTTTATGCGACATAGTAAACGTTTAAATAAAGCATGGTTCCATAAAAGCACACTATTACCTATAATTTATTCTATTTAAGAGCGAAGACAAATCTATAGTATTAATTAAATCCCGTGGGTGTCGTGATCCGCTATTGTATCCATTACCGACACGGCAATCTGAGCCGTCCGTTTGTTTACGTTAAAATCCGATCGTCCCTTTTCTTCTCCTCTTTTAGACTATCAGCGCATCTCCCCTACTCTACTCGGACTACTCATCTCTCTTTGCCTTTGCCTCTTTCTCCGCCGACCTCGCTCATCCCCATGGCCCCATGCCATCTTTCACACACTTATATTGTTGCCTCTCCACAGCCTCCTCCTCCTCCGCCAATTCCGCTCGACCTAAACCTGACGTTGCACAACCTATTCTCTGTCGATTCTCTATCCTGAGTGGAATACAACCTCTTGATAGTTCTGAAGGGGAGAAAGAGAGCACGGAGCAAAAAGGTTATGTCTACTAATTTTAACTTTTTTTTATGGTTCCTCCTTTCTCCCCACGATTCCCATGACAAACATTAGGATTCACGCTGCTATTTCGACTTAAAACTAGACCAATAACAATCAAGGTTGCGTCGCTATCAATCAAGTTTAGGTTTATTTGCAAGCCAATTAACTACAATCTAGGTTTTCCTTTTAAAATTGTCTCTTTTTAACAAATATTGTCTCTTTTTTGTTGTATTTTTTATTCAATTAACCTTGCTGTGAGCAACCATAATTTTAGAATATATAGTATTATTTTCTAAATATATTTACTATAAAGTTGTCTTGCATTTACAAAGTTTTTTTTTATCTCATTGCCATTTTCTTATGCGATTATATTTGTTACATTCTTGCAGGCCCACGGTGCTCTCTTGGTGATCTCTTAGCAGGCAGGTGATTTGTTTCTTTCCTTTTCAAAATTAATAATTCTCGATTCCTGAAATATATAGCAAGTGCTTGAGGTTTCGTCTACAATTATTCAGGTGAATTTATTTGGGAATACATGAGTTACTTTCTACTACTCTATCAGATGATCATTGTCATCAAGAGTGCTTATTTTACACTCACTTTTTTATTTTCTTTATAGAGATGGGGACACTTTTGGATAATGTCTGGACTCCAATCTGTCTCTCACATGTCAGAATTGCAAACAAACTAACATGATAATTCTCAATTTTAAATTTTATTTTCAAATAAAATAAAACATCATTTATATCTTTATTCAATTGACCATATATGTGATCTAAAGTAAAAAAAATTGCTCTCATTTATAAAACTTTCTTTTTGATTTTGACCTCACAGGTTTATGCTCTTTCTTTTTTGCTTATACAAGTAATTGTTTACTACTCAATTTTTTAATTGTGGGTTTATTATGAATAGGGTGCTGGTAATTTTAATTTTATGACTTATCAATAATGTTTCTATTAAAAATAGAGTGTTGGTTAATGTTCTATTCTTCATGTTTATTCAACAAAAGAATATTTTTGGCAATTTACTAAATAATTTTTATTTCATCAATTGGTAAACAGAATTAAATAAAATTTTAACTATAGATACTTTGTGGTCAAACACATCTTTTAAATTTTTACAATTTTTGGATTTTTAGGTTAATTACAACAAATTTTTGAAATCAGACAAAATTTCAATTCTGGAAAATTTGTTTCGGATTACTTTTTGAGTAATCAGAAAAATTGATTAACATGTTAATGGAAATATATTAGACCTGATGTAATAGTGGGTGTATATGCCTTTTTCTTTTCCGTAGAATTGCTGATTTGATATCAGAATTACCAGTTTATTATTTTACCAGTTTAGTTGCATCTTCTCTTTACTGGTAAAATAAGCATTATTCACCAATTAGCATCTTTATTTAAAATATTCAAAATGACCTGCGATGATAATATTTTTTTTTTATATATTGTGATTGCTGCGAAATAATTGTGATTCCGATTTCGATGTCATTAGTCATTACTCATTACATATCTCATATATTCTTTTTCTTAAGATAATGACAAAAGTTTATTGTCATTAAATAGGTAAGAATGCCTGCTAGATTAAACTTCTATCATATATTTATCTCATGTCGATTACAATATTTATATTATAGAGATGAGTTAATTGGATATCTTTGTTACTTTTATAGATGACTTCTTCGCACATGGTCCCCGTGAAGCACAAAATGTTACCGTGAGATTTGATGTTCTTTTTTTGGCTAGCTAGGATAGGACTACATATCCAATTATCTTATTTGTTATTGTCATGAAGCTTTTAGTTTTTATACATGTGTAGTTATGCATATATGAAGCTCCACGTCAAAACCCATGGGAAACAATCTCCATGATTTTGCTCTCAGGTATGTTTATTTGTTGATTGTCCTCAATATTGTTTAAATAAAACAATATGCACTTTTCTTTTGCATAATTCTATTAATTACTTTTGAGATACAGTATCAAATAGTCATTTGATGAGCAGATCGACTTCTAATTTAAAAAGCAAAGTTACCATTTTCAGAGAAGCTGGACCACCAGTATTTGAGGAAGAAATCCTTGGATTACATGCCGTGTATGACCATTTGAATTCATATGCTTTATAAGGTAAAATATCTGGTAATATAGGCACTCCTGTTGCAGTATAGTCAGGTAGGTTAGGTTGCTACTTTCCTATGATTCATTATAAATTCGGTCGCACATGAAGAGACCAAATCGTACTGCACATAATATTTTTATTCATCCTATCTAAAGAAAGACTCGATTCAATTACATACTTTTGGAGAAACGGTTAATCCAAGGGTGAGAAGGCTTGAAAGCTCCCTTTGCAATATTGAAGAGAGAATGGATGCAAGGTCCCACATATTGCAAGATTGATTGTGCTTTAGTAGCCTCTACATTATTTTCTTTATGTTATTTTTTTAGATGTATTGGGTCTTTCTTTTTTTAAGAGTGTTTCCTTTTTTTTTTTTTTCCTGTTTTTAGGTTAGTAAGTTGGTAATTGAATTCCATCTGTTATTGTGTAAATTTAGGGGGCATTTGGCATCCATCAGATTAACATAACTTTTAGGTTAGTAACATAACTTGGTAATCTACAATTGCCAAACAAATTTGAGGTCAATGAAATTAGTACTCATGTTAGAACTAATATTTACAAATTTTCATCTCAAACACTAATTCTTAACCACACTAACTTATGGTGTTGCCAAACGCCATAAGGACAGTCAGGCTGAGATAACTATTGTAATGTTTTCATTTAGTAATGTAACGGTGCCAACAAGCTTATCTCAAAAATAAATAAATAAATGCATAAGTTTTTGTAAAATATATAAAATTTTGTTTTTTCGGTTTGGGAATATATAATTTCTTAAGAAATTATATATTATCAAATATGTTAAGCATAAAGAAATTTATCTTAAATAAAGTATATTTTGTTCGAATTTCATATGCATAAAAATTCTCTTTCATTTTTGTCTCCATACTAAAATATAGCTAAGAAATAAATTGTCTTGCAAAATCAATTTTTACAGAAAAATCACTAATTCTAATGGGTTTCTGTCTTGCTTCCACATTTTTAGAAATGTTATGCCCAAAAGGGGTTTGTTGATATTAGGTGGTATAGCTCTGAAAATGTTTACAACATTATTGATCATATCGATTATATCGATCGATCAATGAACAAAATTGGAGGGCTTAAATGACATGTTGTAGGAGGAGATAATGCAGACCACGGTTTTTAATTAAGACTATAGATTTGGACAAGCATATTCTTGGTCCTAATTACTTCTGTGTATGATGAGTATATATACATCCTGATGCCCTTTGCTTCATACTGCTTTGTTAAGACAAAATGTTTTAGCTCAATATACTTATATGAGGCAAACAAGTTTAATTGGATTTGCCAAACACTTATAGATGCAATTTCACCGTACTACCTCTACTGTCCTCTTATAATTGCAAATTTCACACAGAATCCATGTTTAGGCACATGAACAATTTCACATCCTCTTGACTTATCTTTTTTAATTTATTTAGATATTATCAAAGCTGGCACCATATGTTGCGCTTGCGAAGAAGCTCTCTCGGCTAGCAATACTTTTAGCTGGTACGTGTAGGCGGTGTCAAATCTGTGAAGGTGACACACAGATCTGGCCGGAGCCCAAATGACCTTGACACATGTTGGTGCCCATCTCCAGTGTTTTTGTCAACTTGGTAAATGCAGATTTCATGGCCAAGCAGTATGGGATCCGCATAACCAAGGAGTAGGGCTAGATTGACAGTACTCTAGACTCCCATAGAGTACTTTAAGGTATTCATCTAGGTATTGACAATACCAGTAGGACAAAACAAAACTGGTGGTACCATGCCAGTAGGATGCTACATGTATAATGCAATAATTGGCTAGGGGTAGTATGATAATTCTTGGGTTTCAATAATATAAAATAATATGTTCATTAATAAACTCAAAAATACAAAAAATCTGCTAGGCACGGCGAAGCCGTGCTTCCCCACCTAGTAGTAAATAAATCATCTGTATGCGTGCATAGGGGCATAGCATATCCCGCGCTAAATCCTATAAAAAACTAAAGAAAAATTCGTGACCCAAACGACTAAGAATAGTCCTCCATAATTTTTAAGAATATTTATATTGGTAATTAAAGTTTTGACAATGAAAACTATTTATATAAATATTAGAAAAATTAAAAGTACAAAAAAGTTACATAAATTATTAAGATACTTGCATTTATACTTTTGTGAGAAACAAAATTGTGTAGAGTTGGATAGCCAAAAACATATATATATTTTTTTTCTAGGATCAGAGTCAGACAGATTTTTAAATTAGGACATTTTTTTATTATTAGAAGTAGATTTTGTAATAACTAATACCACCTACGTATTTTTATATTCTAATTGAACTAGGCGTATAATAATAATAATAAATGAATTAACGTAGCTATTTCATGTTAGGCCACTTTAATTTCGATCAAATGTCAACATCCCCGACTCCCCGGCCCGTAGGCGAGGAAATTCCTTTTTATGTATAATTTTTGATGTAATTCAGTAATTGTAACCTATTTCAAGTTTCCAACCATAGATTAGGAGCCATTCGTGGACTCTTGATTTGAACGGTGCAGATGGGATGGAATCGGTGGACGGTGGTGGAAGTGGAACAGCAAATCGATGACGTGGCGGAAATTGGTCCACAGCGTTCCGCGCGCACAAATCAGAACCCAGCTTTGGAGGCTGGAGCTGAACGGTTCAGATTGATCGCCCGCTCTTCATTTGATCTTTGATTGAGATCTTCTACTGGTCGAAACTACCAACTTCGAAGTTGTGGGTCAGATGAGGTTGAGAAACCCTCTCAACTCTCAAATAAGGTGAATCTATAAAGTTCACGACGTACCTAGGCTTAAATTTCATATACAATGTTCCAAAGATTAATTAGATTTAAAGTAAAAGTCCGATCACCTAGTCATGATTTGGGTTGCATAGCTTGATGTTTTTATTTGAGCTGCTATACTTAGGTAGAATAATCATCTTAGTTTTAGGCAATAAATATGAATTTTTGTTATACATTTGAGTTGCCCTTTTATTTATTTCTTTTTTTAAAGATAAATTGGAGGTCAAGTCTTCCAATTTATTTTTAATTTTTAAATTAAATTAAATGTTTATAAAAAACTCTCCAGTCGGGTTTCGAACCTGCGACCTTTCACTTAAGATGCATTGTTCTTTGCCACTAGACCAAAGGCAGTTTCTCGCCCTTTTATTTTATTTTATTATTATTATTTTTTTGTATCGTTCTACCTGTTGTTAAAATTCATGACTTTATCGTTTATTTCTCACATGGCATTAATTATCTTGAAGGGTGCAAAGTAAACATGAGAGCCGCATAGTTGGCATTTGTTCTTATAACTTTATTTTCTGCACGAATGAGGTGCCACGCAGAGAATTACAATTTTTAGTGTGTTTAGTTCATGCATAAGTTATGAGTTTTAGTTACTAGACTAAAAATGTTATCAAATAGCATATTTCAAGAGAATATTTATGCTAAAATAATTAAGAGAGACGTAGCTAATACAACAAAACTAGGAGACATTCAATAACATTTACATTATCAAAAGATATTGGAGGATAATCAATGATAAAATGGTATTCAATTGTTTACTTTTCCAAACATTTGATTTATCTAAAGAATTAAAACACGCTTTCCAACACTATAATTGTCATTCAAAATTTTAATTTATTCCTATTTTGCAAATTATTTATTTTGAAATGATCCTATAATGCTAGAGAAGAAGGAAATTTAAGAACTTCAGTAACAAAGTATGATATTGCTACTAATAACAAACCATTGATTTTGTTTCAGCATGTTATCAACTGCCTCATATAGACATCGAGATTTTTTTTAACAAGTGATGGTGGTGTCATATATTCCATAATATGACACTTACATATATTCCAAACCTGACATTATATGACATTTAACCATGACGGCTTGGCTTCTAGGCCTTTGAGCTTCTCTCCTTATCTCTATTATTTAGAAGAAATTGAGGGACGCGTTGAGTCAATCTCCTTTATTTATACAATTACAGAGTTGCCTAAAAACCCTAAAATGCTATTTTTGCTTCACGGGTAAAAGAGGAAGGGATTTCAATTGGATGTGAAATTTAATATTTTTCTGTGTTTAAAACGCCATTTTTGCTTCACGGGTAAAAGATGAAGGGAATTGGATTGGATGTGAAATTTAGTATTTTTTTATGCTTAGACGGAAAGAAACAGAGAAGGAAATTATTTTTGCAAGAAAAAACTTTTTTCATAATTTTTTTTTATGGTTAGAAAAACTTTACTTCTCTTCTGGTTTGCGCGGATGAAAGAACGAGAAGAAAGAATAGTTTAAAAGAGAATAAGGATCGAGCGTAAAAAAGGGCGTAGGGGAGGGATCTTGTGAAGAGAGACATGCACACTCTCTCCTCTGATTGATTGATTGTGCGCCTCTTTGATTTGCACAAATTAATTCCCCTATATTTTCAATTAGACCTATCACACGTCGAAAACGAAAGCGGAAACAACTTCTTCGGTTTTCGTTCCGTTTTGGTAACGAAACAAAATTCTTGTTTCGTTTCCGTTCCGTTTCGTCAAACGAAACAGATTTATGTTCCGTTTAACGTTCCGTCCTTCATTTCTTATTAATTTCAGCCCATTGCCGTGTTTAGTTTCGTTCTGCTTCAATAACGTTTACAAATTTACAAATTTCAATTCCGTTTTCGTTTCGTTTAAAAAACGAAACTGATTTTCTCTTTTGTTTAACGTTCCGTTTGGACGAAATTGAATGGAAACGTTCGAAACGGTACGAAATTGACAGGCCTATTTCCAATACTTGATTGATTTGGAAATTGTGGGTTTGTGGTGGTGAAAAAGCTAGTAGATTCATGGCCCATTTAACAGCCATGTTTCAAATTGGGCTGTTGCCCCACATAACAAGACTCTCCATGAACTCATCTTCATATTGCATATCTTAAGATCCTCTCAAGTCTCAACAGTGTATTTTGATTTTATTTAGAATGTAAAAATGGCCAAGAAGCAAGCACTGCACGGTACATCATGGAAATTACTCACTATCATTCTGTGGTGGTTAAAATTGTCTCAACGCGACAATCTCAAGGGATTTATATTTGATGTTTCTAAGAATATCTTTTAATCTTGTAAGAGACTTAAAAATTCGATGAGGCATTGCAGGAAGCTCGTCCCTGAATGCTCGAAGTATTATACGTTTTATTAGTTTTAGTTCATTAAATTGGTTGGAGGATTATTGCAATTTTTTCATATTATAAATTATATAAGCGTGACAGAATGAGTACATATGTTGTTTATATTTTAACAGCATTCGTTATTTCGTTTGCTGGTTAAGACCGAAATCATGGCTCTCTGTACTCGTAACATCTGGTTGGTGAAGTAATGAAGTCCCCATGCAGCGCAAATCCACAATCCAGTAGCCTACGGGCTTTACGTTTCAAAAAAAAAAAAAAATCCACAATCCAGTAGTTTATAACAGACAAAGAGGATTTTAGCCGTTAGCAGCCGTGGTTTCAAATTGGGCCGTTGCCACAGATAACTGGCCATGGTTTCAAATTGGACCGTTACCAACCGATAACTGGACCACCTTCACGAACTCACCTTCATATTGCATATCATTTCCAATTTCCATAAAATTGTCTCAACGGGGTGTGTGTGTGTGCGTGTTTGATTTTAGAACGAGCAAAAGGGATTGAGATTAGACGTTTTCCGTAGATCTGACTTAAAATAAAATTCGATGAGCAGTCCGCGAATGCTTGAAGTATTATATGATTTTTTACTTTTAAAATATTAGATTGGGTTTGGATGATTGTTGCAGTTGTTTTCATAATATAAAAGCGCCACAGGATGAATACATTAGTTTAACTAGCACCATTTGTTTGTGAAGTAATGAGATTCAATACATTGTGACTCATAACTAACAAGCAAGAACAACTATATATATCCCTGTGACAGCGATACCTACAGCAGTTACTATCAAGAAATCCACTATCCAATGCAAGTAAAATTTGTCAAAAAAGGTCCCCATGCAGCACAAATCCACAATCCATTAGTTTTATTTTATAACAGTAAAAAGAGGATTCAGAGACTATATGCGAGGGGTTCCAGGAAATATAACCTCTATATGCCAGCAAGTGACTATGACACTAGAAGGTTGAGGCTCATGCTGAACAACCAGATGACTGAGATGAGTGAATGCTTACAACATACAAGTAAACAGCCTAATAAAGCATAAATAAATATAGCTTCAAATGATGTTATATTATATGATGTGATTTAATTATAAAAGAGAACTAATTATATAAGCAACAAAACAGCCAACATCAATGGCTCAAAATACTGCTAATTAGACTTAACAAATAAAACAACAAGATACTATTCCATGCAAGTCCCAGTAGTTGTAGTAAGAAACTGTAAATACTCTTAATTAAGTCGCTATTTCATGATCAGACCTCAGATGAAATATGAGAGTAGCAGCTCATCGCTTCTTGGAGACACCAACAGTCTTACCCCTGCGTCCAGTGGTCTTAGTGTGCTGTCCACGCACACGCAAGCCCCAGTAGTGACGCAGACCACGATGGTTCCTGCGTTAACAGAAATTTCAAAGCTTTTATTATATAAAGTATAAACAACCACCTAATAAATGACTAAATCAGATAATCACAAACATGGATGCACGGACCTTCTAATGCTCAAACATAATAGGTGCTTCTCTACTTGTACATTATATTATACTATTATTAAATGTCAGTACTCAATACAGAAATTAGAATTAGAACATATTTAAACAGATCCTGCAGAGCATAATCTACTACCAAATTGAAATGATTAACCGTAGAGGAAAAGCCTTAAAACTCAACACAACCCAACCTAAGTGTTAAAGTAACAGACCTGATCTTCTTGAGGCGCTCAAGGTCATCCCTGAGCTTCATGTCGAGATTGTTAGAGACAAGGTGGGAGAAGCGGCCATCCTTGTAGTCTTTTTGCCTGTTGAGAAACCAGTCTGGGACCTCGAATTGGCGTGGGTTGGCCACCACAGCCATGAGGCGCTCGAGCTCATCAGGTTTTAGCTCTCCAGCTCTGTATTTGTTTTTGTTTTATGTTAGGTTAATGGCAATGGTTATGGTATGAAATTAATTTTATTTTCCTTGTTAATTAACCAGCCAACCAGTAAAAAGTAAAATCTACACCAACATCTCATGCACAGAACAGAAGCCTAATTAGTATTAGTAATTACTAAAACTTAATTTAAGTCTAGAGAGAGAAAGAGAAGAAAAATTGAAATGAATTAATTATATTAAAAGTAGTACCTCTTGTTAATGTCGATATCAGCCTTCTTGCACACGGTATACGCAAACCTGCGCCCGATACCCTTGAGGCTCGTCAAGGCGATCGCGGTCTTCTCCTTCCCATCCACGTTTGTGTTCGACAAACGCAACATATGTTGGAAAGCTTCTTCAGTGATCAACGTCTACAATAAAAATCAACGAAAGAAACAATCAATTTTATTTTATTTTATATTTTATATTTTAATCAGATAAAAGACCAGATAGATGAACTTGAACTAGGGTTACGAAGGTGAAGAGCTTAACCATGGCGGCTTCTAGGGTTTTAAGCTTCTCTCCTCTGTTATATTACGTGCTGAATTAATTTCGTTTATTTATAGTTTCTAAAAACCCCGGGTAAAAGAGGAAGGGAATTCAATTGGATGTCAAATTTAATATTTTTCTATGTTTAAAACGCTATTTTTGCTTCACGGATAAAAGAGGAAGGGAATTGAGTATTTTTTTTCTGTGTTTAGACGGAAAGAAACAGAGAAAGAAATTATTTTTGCAAGAAATAACTTTTTTTCATAATTTTTTTTATGTTTAAAAAAAATTATTTCTTTTTCCAAATCGGTGGAGAATGGGAGAAGAAAAATTTCAGAAAAAGCAATTGAGAAAAAATAAATTTTATTTTCTCTTCTCCTTCATTATTTACTCCAAAAAAAAAATGTAAAATTATTTTACTTTCCATCCCATTCTATCCCATGCCATGTCTTTCTTTTCTTATGATGAATTGGGAAGAACTAAAGACGATATTAATAGCAACTAGTTTATAACAGAAAAAAAGATTCAGGCCTAGCAGTGGTACTCAGTAGTTCAAGACTATATTAATAGCCAGCCCAAGTGCCCAAGTATGTTGCATGGGTGCGGGTACGAGTACTGTACCCGGTACGATTCGGGTACGGCGGTTCGAAAATTTTCAAAAATCTCCGGTACGGGTACGGCGATATATATATATATATTAAAAAATATATATAATATTTCATGGTATATCAATTATACATCTACATTAATTATAACCAAAAAATATGTAAAATATTTTGAAAATCCATGATGATAATTAAGAACCCAAATACATTTAATCATAAAAAATATTTGCGTAATCTAAAAAATATTTTAGATCTCTAAAAGACTAAAAAACTTATACTACTAGATTACTTGCAAAAATGCATATAAAATTTTATGTCAAAATGAGTTTCAAAAGACACTCAAATAATTAAAATACTAAACAAAATATTTTTACAAAAATATGAAATACATCTGTATATAGCGAGGGGCTGTTGTTGCATGTTCGGTTTTGAAAATGTCTTTAGTCCCACAATAGAACGGCAACCCTTTTGGTTAGTGTATATAAACATTGGTTGGGTGGAGACAGCACAATAAAGTGTTGCCTTGGGATGGGCACGCTGTTTTTAATTGGTGTTCAAAATTTAAACCAAAAAAGTACATCACTCACACTGATGGGGCCTCCAGACACGTGGGCCTTTATTAATGTCATGTACATGTATAAATATATAAAAAATGATTATATCTTCCCATGATTCTTTGCGCGGACAAAATGCCCCAGCATATTCAGTATTCACTATTCAACGTACCCATTGACCGTACCTGGTTCGTACCCGGTTAGTCAAATATATTAAAATATTTCGGTTCGCCACGTGGCGTACCCGGTTCGTACCAATGACGTACCGGAGGCGTACCCGTACCCGGTACCGGTACTCCTGCATATATGGAGTACCGGGGTAACATAGTGCCCAACACTCCATACATTCACAAACACAAGACACTGATTTGTTTAGTTAGTTGCTATTTGCTAAACATAACCAAAGACACTAATACAACATGCCATTAACTTGTCGCTAAAAGAAAGAAAAAGAAAAATATCATCATCAAGAAGCACGAGCACGACCAAGTGATAATATATTGTACGTTTGTCGCATGATGTACTGTCAGACTTAGTTTGGTAAGAAATTCACAAGCCTTGAAGACTTAGTTATGGTCTCATGGAAAGAAATTGAATAGCTTTGACAACACTTGCAACAGTCATTTGTGTGTCGTTAGTTTTCTGCTCAATTGTCTGCCTGCAAATTGATAAATAAAAATCAATCGGTCAGTGCAACCTTAGTTGTATTGAAAAATTGTAGTTAGAAAAATGTAAAAAAAATGTCATGAATTATACTGCAGTGCTTCCTGAATTTCTCTATTTGTCGGATCCAGACTCAAGCCCATTACAAATGCCATGCAAGCTTTTTCATATTCCTGGTATAGATAAAATACAACAAAAGTTAATAGAAAATTTCAGATGTTAAGTGCAGAACAAAAATATGGTCACATCTTTTTTGCAGTCAAATTCAATAAATGGAAGTATGGAACCTTAAAAAAGCCAAATTTATATCATTTTGTACTAGAGCTGAAAAAAAAATAACAAAAAATGAATAAGGTGAAACAAAAGATCTGTCATATTCAGTCCATTAAGGTGGATCAGATCACGATTACCATGTTAAGGTATCATTGTTGTAGCTACTTTACCAAACTCTGAAGTTTAATCTTCAGGTGTAAACAGCTAAATAAATCATAATTAAGATGTACAGAGTTCTAACTGTGGCCGGCAAACAACGGGAGGGAGCAAAAACAACTATATCCTTTAGACAGAGAAAAAAAACCCATGTCCCCAGAACCATGACCTCATATGTAGCAAATGCAACAAACCTTGAGACAACCCAGAGCAGAACCGAGACGGAGATAGGATATGGGCCATGTGGGGCGGAGGTTTTTGCAGTTGTATGCATCAACTAAAGCATTCATCCCATGGCTCAACTGCAGCCAGCATAGGCATCTGTTTGCATGTATGGTAGCATCACTTGGGTCCTCCATCATTGCCTACATATAACCAAAAAGAGTAATAAACGAAGAAGCAATTTCCTTTTGAACCATAAAGCACCCATGTATTATTTTATGCCATTTATAATGGGAAGTTCACATTTCTCCTCTTGTAACTCCACAAGTAATGCTGAAATTCAGAATCCCCCAAACCCACCCAGTTTGTTTCTGCAGAGGTAAGAACTGAGAATGGAGGTTTGTCTGAGGTGCACACATGATATCTCCCATAATTAGAGCATAGAGCGTTTTGCAAATGTGTTATCATGCCTCATGAATAAATAACAAGAAAAGGGCGATATTTATTTGCAACCTTCCAAGTTTTTAAAAATCTGTGTTCTGTGACAATAGAAGAACAAAATATTGAGCTTATTCAATATATGCAACATATGCGTCTCTGTTGTTTCTAGGGAATGAATGATAGGAGAATGAGGGATTACTTTTAGATGGCTCTCTTTCTAATTGTTGCCCCTATGAATAAGGGGTAGTAGTAAACTTTGAAAGGGCTATGAGGATAAGCTACATGTTCTTCAGAAAACATATTATGGTTTCTCAATTGATTTTGGGGTAAAGTTTCGTAATTTACAGTCTCCTGACTACTGAGATCATGGCATCACCTGCTACACAACCGTAGCACAAGGGCCAGTAACACATGTTTTAACTAGAATATTTTTAAACTCTAAAAAGCAGAAAGAACCATAAAGACCCCAGGTTCTACTTGAATCCCAGTTCATTTTACTTTTTCTTGTAATACAATAACAGAAAATACAAAATTCCAACAAAAACAAACAAAATGGCACATATATCATCTAAAGTACTGTAGCCATCAAATATCAATAAGAGTAAGCATAGTTTTAAACCAGCTATTATTTTTTTTTTTTTGAAAATCAGGATATTTATACTCGGAAATTCATAGCAAACATCATTTTAAACAGAGTCAATTTGAAAGAAGTAGTCCTTACATAGGTCCAGAGGAAGATTGACACCGTGTAATCCTTTTGGCTCAGTGCACTGTCAGCTTTCCTTTTCAGCCTCTCAAGCCTTTTCTTGGATTGAACCTCCTCCTAAGAACATGCAGAATCAAAGCATTGAAAACACACTGTACTCAAGATGCTATTTGAATAACAATTCTAACAGACATTCCAAGCAAATCCCATACCTCCACATGATAAATTGGTGATGCAACATGTCTAAATATACCATCAATGCTCCAGTCTGACACAATTGGAATTGGAGAGGTCAAAGGATAAAGTTTTTGTACCACCTTTCTGTTACCTCTAACTGCCGCGATTTCTATTGGAAATCTCCCATACTATAACAGACAAGACAAATTTTTTCAGTTAGAATGAAGTTGCAGGCACTGTAGGAAGAAAGAAAGAAAGCAAAAAATATTTAAACTAACATCATTAGGTTTATTGGGGTCAGCACCAGCTTCCAACAAATAATCCAACATCTCAACTGAATCAAAGGCCAGCTCTAACAGAGGTACCTTGTTCACATCGGCACCAGCCTATGAATATCACAAGGAATAAATTGTTCAACTACCAGGACATTAGCTAAGAAAAGGATGAATAAGAAAAATGAATGTTCAGGAAACCTTTAGAAGAACCTCTACACATTTGATGGAGTCATTAATCACAGCAACAAACAGAGGTGAAAAGAAACCACCACTGACCTGGTTGGGCTGGTAAGGTAATAGAGTAAACTTAGGTGAAATAAATCAAAATTATCACAAAGACACAAGTAAACAAATGAGCTACAACACAACATATTTGCAATAAGAGATCTTTTGTTTAAGGATCAAGTTCACTATAAGTTAGAACTAAGGACAAATGTCAAAAGGTTATCATAAATATTTGACCACTGTTTTTAAATGGAGCTAAGCTCTAAATTGATGTAAAGAAAATTCTTCCTTAGTTGGGAGAGACGCGAACATGCAGTTCGACCCTTGTTCCTTGCTCCCACAAATCCTGGAACTAGCAAACAACGCGAACAAGAATTGGCAGTTTGCGAACAGCTTGTTCGTATGTTTTTTTTTTTTTAGATATGCTTGGTAGCAGCTACCAAGTGAGCTGTTCGTATGTTTTGCCAAACACACCCTTGAATTGAATATGCCAGTTAAGGATCGAGTTTAGAAGAATCTCAAAAGTTAGCAATTCATTTCTCTTCCTTAAATATTACTTTGATCAGAACAAGATGCTTTAAGTAACAGTGTAAATATTCATGATGCGTAAGAAAAGATTGTGTTTCATACATCTGCATTGTGGTCCAACAAAACCTTCATGCAGGAACAGTCAGCCTTACATGTGGCCAGAATGAGTGGAGTTCCTGCAATATTTTTTGCCTCCACAGGACCTCCTCTGGAGAGAAGCAGATCCAATACCTTAGCATTACCTAAAATTCAAGTACGTTTAGAAAGAATAATTATTAAAGGCATTTAATCCCCATTTGGGTTCATCCAGTGATCAAACCAAGCTAAATCCAAAACATAGCAAGTGGATTTCCGAAATTTGCCCGCAGAAAGTAAAGAGTTGAACCTTGAAGAACAGCAGTATGGAGACAAGTAAAGCCATCTTTGTCTCTTGCATCTGGATTAGCGCCATGGTCAAGAAGGTATCTCACAGTGTCAATATGCCCCCCATAAGTGGCATGAAAAAGAGGAGTTTTCCCTTCAAGAAGAAGAAAAATGCCATTACCATTTGAGTTGTGTGTGTTTTTACCTTTAGAAAACTAAAACTAAATGTCATTGACAATGCTAGTTTGACGAAATTTTGGTAAAGCCATAGTTGTGTACTAGATATATTATACTTGAGCTTTTTATTGCTAGGTCAAGTGGTCAACACAATTCATTATTAAATATTATAAGGAAGATTCTTTTACTTTAATGAAAATACTATAAACAAAGTTTAATATTTAGACAAGGTAGATACACATGTAGTTCTAACTCAATTAGATTCAAGCTCCGCTACAGGAGAAATAGAAAGAAAATGTACAACTTAATAGGTGTTGTACCATTATCAGGAACAAGATTGGCATCAAACCCTAACTCCTCGATCAGGTATCGGCAAATCTCGGTTCTTCCCTTTTCCGCGGCAATATGAAGAGCACCAAGACCATCTCTACTTCCATACCTTACACTAGCAATTGTTTCAGCTAATTTTCTCCCTTTGCCTAGCTTCTTAGCAGAATCTGTACATTTTAATGATCAAACAAAAATATATTTTACAATTTAAGTAATAAACCGCCATCATTGAGGAAGATTTTACTGCCAGAGCACTTTTAAACAATATACTATACATTAAACGAGAAGAGCTTGCTCTCGTTACTTAAATAAACATGTATTTCTCAGAAATTGCAACACAATTAAGCCCTAATACTCATTTTGTGATCTATTTCAGCACTGAAGATGATCGAAAATCAGAACATAAAGAAGATAGTACGATTTGTCTAAGAATGGCAGTACTTTTAGAGATAGAGAACTCACTTTTGAGAGAGCGGAGGTCCCCTGCTTCAGCGGCTTGGAGAATCTTTAGTGCGCTCTTCTTAACTGAGAATGGCAAGCACTTCATTAGAGAGAGAGAGAGAGAGAGAGAGAAGAGATTGCTATGGTGTAGTAGTAGTAGTACCTGATTTACTACTAGACGCCATTGTTTGAGCTTAAACAGAAGCAAACGAGTTGTGAGAACTCTGTAAATTGATACCAACTCTGGTGATCTCTCTCTCTCTTACTGACTGAGGCATACGCACAGTAAATTTTCTACGCAAGTCTACATGTTTTGTCCTGTTGCGGGCAACGCTTTCAGTGGAAATTTGTATAGTATAATTGCGTTTTAAAGTTTAAACGCTAAAAAAGAATTGGTGTATAATTATCATTGAGCAAGATATAAATAGAGCTGTCTTAGCTTTTATTTAATTTATAACTTTTAAAAACTGACTTTTTATATTATCTTAATTCTTTTAAAATTCAACATAATAAATATATTTATGTACTTACTGTTGTTGTTTTTATAATAAAGTTTGATAAAGGAAAAGTATTGGTACTGCAGATATTGTGTTATATGAGATGTTATATGTCAATAATCAGATCGGAAGTAAAGTAGTTTATAATTTATAGTAAAAAAAACCGAGTTAAAATACTTGAATTCGAATCAGAGCGAAATCATCTCCAGGCAGTAACATTCCAAAAAATAAAATAAAAAATCAATCTCGAGTGACTGATTTTAACTTTTTATCCACTCCCGAGGCGTATAGCTGCTTGTGGTAGCAGAGTACTGCAACCCTAGTATGTTACTAGGTATGATCATTGTTGTAATTAATTAAAATTACTTTTTTTTTTTATTGAAGATTTGTTCACGCAATGTCAGGTCAAATCTTGGAATCAGAAGCCTTTTATCAGTACACGAGTGAACGAATACGACCGGCTTTTCCAAATTTTTTTCCTTGCCTTTTTGGCACTTAGGATTATATCATCAATAATATAAGCTTGGAAAATTGATATTTTATTGTTTGAGGGACCGATAAGCGAGTCCAACATCAACATGACGATCTAATTATTTCTTTTTTGCTGTCATTTCTTCTAATCTCAATTTCTTTTTTTTATATGTTGTTTGTTTCATTTAAGAGAGAAAATCGTATTTTTCGCTAAGTACTGGTTTTATATTTCTTTTTTATGTTAGTAATTCTCGTAGATCTACATTTATTGCACTAATTGTGTTGCCTTCGTTACTCAATCAGAATAAATCATTTACGCGATAAAATAATATAAAAAAAAAACTACTAAGAAGATAGAATAAGCAAAAGAAGATGGTATTAGAACACCAAATTATTATAGGGTAAGCGAAAATCACATATTCTGTACCAGGGTATGAAATCAGATCAGAGATTATTATAAAGGAAAAACTACTGGTTGGAGTTAAACAATTCAATACACAGGTTGATTGCCTCTTAAAATTTCAAATATAAAGTATAATTTTGCCATGGGATCAGTCACAGATACTGCCTATATATTATCATGTACCTATGAATATGTTACCTAATATCTATTTATCTCGTACCAAATATCGAGCTTTCTACAATTACAAATACGATATAGATATACATAGAGTATCTAATTTGAAGGGATAATAATTTAAACGTATCTGTCGATATACATAAACGCACAATAAAAACTTAGTAAAATAGTTAATCAATGTTACCAAAATGGATTTGGTATTTAGGAAGGAATATTGTACGGATTGACTAAGCTGCGCCTCAATGCCTCATTGGATTTTAGAATGGGCAGAAGGGACGAGCACTGAAGTTCAGTGACTGAACGGTAGATCATGGAACTCTCAGTTAAACTCATTGTGGGTAAAATTATCTCAATACGACAATCTCAATAAATTGGGATAGAATTTTCAAAAGATCTCGTTAGAGAGCACTCAAATTCGAAGACGCATTGCTGGAAACCCAAGACCTTGAATGCTGAAATATTATGTTGTATATATTAGACGATTAGTTTTTATTTATTAAATTGAGCTTGGAGCATTAATTTACAGACGTTTTCATGTGTTTAATCATTAATGTGATAGATACAGTACATATGCAGTTTATATTGTAGCAACATTTGTTTACTGTTTATAGATCGACCTCATAAAATCTGCCTTGCGTGCTTCAAAGTTTGGTTGGTGAGTAATGAAGTTGACTATTGTGGCTCATAACTAATAAGCCGGAACAACTAAACCTGTCAAAGCAATCTCCCAGAACCAGCAACTCCAAAATACATTATCCAATGCAGATAATGAGATAACTATTCTAACTGCTCCCATGCATCAGGAATCTACAATCCAGTGGTTCATTTCAATAAAAAAAAAAAAATCCAGTGGTTCATAACAGAAACAGAGGATTCCGACCATTAGTAGTGGTACTCAATTTTTCAAGATAATATTCACAGCCATCCAACACAGAGCATGTCCCCAAACAAAAGACGGTAAAAATGTTAATCAGTTGTAAAACATAAGTACAACTAAGACAAAATTCCTTTAATATGTCACAAAAATTGCTATTTTCAAGATAATGGTGAGAAACTGAGAAAATGTGTATAATGTTGTTGTATGAAACTATGTACTGTCAGACTCAGGTTATGGAAAGACATCCAAGAGATTTCACAATGCTTGGACCAGCCAATTGTGTGTCATTAGCTTTTTGTTCCAATGTCTGTCTGCAAAATTGATGGAAATTAAAATAAATCAGTCATGCAATATTGGTTGCATGGAATCAATATAGTTAGAATAATGAAAAGAAAATGCCATGAATATTTACTTCAGTGCTTTCTGAATGTCTCTATTTGTTGGATCCAAACTCAACCCCGTTACAAATGCCATAAAAGCTTTGTCATATTCCTGGCATAGATAAAGATAACCAGAGTTATTAAAAAATTTCAGACGTCTAAGTGCAAAACAAAATAATATTCAGTCTTTATGCAGTTAAAATAAAAAAATGAAACCATCCAAAGCCCAGTTAAATCATTTAGTAGCTGAACAAAACAAACCTAAAAAATAATGAGAAATATGAAACAAAAAGTCCTCATATTCAGTCCAGCAAGACTAGGCCAGATCACTGTTAATATATTCAGGTACCATTCTTGCAGTTGCAGCTGCTTTACCAAACTTTCAGGTTTCAGCTTCAGATGTAAAAAGCTAAATAAATCAGAATTAAGTTGTTACTGAGCAGTCTTAACTGTGATCTGCAGACAAAGGGAGAGAAGAAAATAATCATCCTGCTACCCCTCCACCTCACACACACACCCAAAAAAATAATAAAATAAAAATAACATAATACAAACAGGACCATACCCCCAAAACCATAATCGCACCAATTGGATACCGACTGAAGGAAAAATGTAACAAACCTTGAGACAACTCAGAGCAGACCCTACGCGGAGGTAGGATATGGGCCAGTCCGCGCGGAGACGTTGGCACTCGTATGCATCAGCCAAAGCACGTTTCCCATCACCAAACTGCAACCAACATAGGCTGCTATTTGCATGTATGGTCGCATCATTCGGGTCCTCCATCATTGCCTACTTATACCCAGAAAGAGTAATCAAACAAGGAGTATTTTCACATTGAACTTGTAACATCATTCCAAATGAGAACTATTTCACTTTAGCCTCTATAAAATCATGATAAGATATTAAAATTTAAAAACAGCAACTTTATTTGCAACCTTCCAAACTTCTAAATATCTATATGTCAATAATAACAAGAAAATATTGAGCGTATTCAATGTATCCCCATAAGAACATGCGGAAGTATTATACTTTGAGAGGAGGATATGCTGCATGTTCTTAGGGAACCATATTATGGTTTCTCAATTAATTCTGGAAATGGGTTAGGGTTTTGTATCACCAGTGTCCTAAGACAATGACATTACCTGCAAACATGACAATAGCACAAGGGCTGGTGACACAAAGTTCTACTAGAAGCATTTTTTATTTTGAAAAGCAAAAAGAATCAAGACCTGAACCTTTTTATTTGAACCTCAGTTTATTTTACTTTTTCTTAAACTGCAATCATCCAAAACCCAAAATTCCAAGAAAGAAACAAAGCCCATTATATCACCTTAAGTACTTTTTAGTTTTTACCACCAAACAACAACAAACAATCAGCATAGTGCTTGGACCAGATATTAGTTTTGGTGAAATTCAGGATAAGTATTTACTTGCAACTTCATAACAAACTTTGTTTAAGAAAGAGTCATTTTGCAAGAGTGGTACTTACATAGGCAAAGAGAAAGATTGACACCATGTAATCCTTTCGGCTCAGTGCACTCTCAGCTTTCCATTTCAACCTTTCAAGCCTCTTCTTAGATTGAGCCATCTCCTAAAGCACATGCAGAGACAAAGCATTGGAAACAAATTGTACTGAATATGCAACTTCAATAAAACATGCCAAACAAATTACATACCTCCACATGATAAATTGGTGAGTCAACATGCCTAAATAAACCATCAATGCTCCAGTCCAAAACAAATGGAATTGGAGAGGTCAAAGCATAAAGCTTTTCTACTACCTTCCTCTTGCCTCTGACTGCCGCAATTTCTATTGGCAATCTCCCATACTATAACAGAGAAGACAAGTTTTTTAAATTACAAAATAGTTGCAGGAACTGTAGGAAGAAAGAAAGAAAGAAGGAAAATATTTAAACCAACATCATTAGGTTTATTGGGGTCAGCACCAGCTTCCAACAAATAATCGAACATCTCCATTGAATCAAAGGCAAGCTCTAACAGAGGTGTCTTGTTCACATCAGCACCAGCCTATGAATATTATGAGGAATAATTACTCCTTCACTAGGATGCTAGCTAAGAAAGGAAAGAATAATAAAAAATGAACTTTTGACAAACCTTTAGAAGAGCCTCTACACATTCGATCGAGTCATTAATCACGGAAACAAAAAGAGGTGAAAAGAAGCCACTAGTTACCTGGTTGGGCTGGCAAGGTAATAAAGTAAACTTAGTTGAAGTAAAATCGAAATTATTATGAGGACACACGTTCAGTCAACACACAAGTAATCAGATGAGCTACAACACAACCATATTTGCAAAAAAAATTCTAAAAATAACATTTGGAGCTAATGAGACAAAAAAAAAAATTGCCATAAGTCAAACAATTGAATATGCTAGTTAAGGAACACCTTTAGAAACTCTCCAAAGTTAGCACACATTTCTAAAATATGACACTTTCTTAAGACTTAGATGCTTTAAATAACAATGTAAATATCCATGATGTGTAAGTGAGAGAAGACAGTGTTGCATACATCGGCATTGTGGCGCAACAAAACCTTCATGCAGGAACAATCAGCCTTACATGTGGCCAAAATGAGTGGAGTTCCAGCAATATTTCTTGCCTCGATAGGACCTCCTCTAGAGAGAAGCAGATCCAATATCTCAGCATTACCTAAAATACAAGTACATTTTAGAAATAATAATTACTAAAGACATTTTAATCATTTGGGTTCATCCAGGAATAAAACCATGCTAAACACCGAAATGTAGCAAGTGATTTCCCAAAATCAATATAAAGTATGCTGGCACCACTAAGTCCTCAGTATGATTATTAGTAATTTAATTTTATTTGTTCGTTTTCCGCATATGCGTGGGGTTTCATTTCATTTTGTCTTTGGCTAAACATAATAAAACAGAAAATATAGAAAGAGTTGAACCTTGAAGAACAGCTGAGTGGAGAGAAGTAAAGCCAACTCTGTCTCTTGCATCTGGATTAGCGCCATGGTCAAGAAGATATCTCACAGTGTCAACATGCCCCCCAAAAATGGCTTGAAAAATAGGAGTTTTCCCTTCAAATAGAAGAAAAAAGCCATTACCACTTGAGTGTGCTTTTACTTTTAGAAGGCTAAAACTAATGTCATGTACAGTGCTAGTTTGAGAAAAAATTGGTAGATTGTCAGCTGGATAAATTATCCTTGTACTTTTAGGCGCTAGGCCAACACAATTTATTTCCAAATTTATTTGGCAATGTTTTTTTACTTTTTAAGAAAAATACAATAAACAATTTAACCATTACAGACAGGTTATACTTCAAACTCTTTAAGTTGTATCATCATTTCAACACTTAACAGGAGACTAATGAATCAAGTTAATAGGTGTTGTACTTGAATCACCACCAGGAACCAGATTGGGATCGAAACCTAACTCCTCAATCAGGTATCGGCAAATCTCTGTTCTTCCATTAACCGCAGCAATATGAATAGCACCAAAAATCTCATTTTCTTCGCGATGCCCTACACCAGCAATTGCTTCAGCTATTCTTTTGCCTTTGCCTAATTTTTTAGCAGCATCTGTACATTTAAATGATCAAAACAAAAATAAATTTCACAATTAAGTAATAAACCATCACTAATAAAGAAGATATCATGGCCTGAGCTTCACAAATGTACTACAAAAATAAAAAAAATGAAGAGCTCGGTTCCATTGCTTAAAATTTCTCTAACAGATTATCACAACCCCTTAGAAAATTTCTCTAACTTGTCGTTTTGTGAACTATTTCAGCACTGAAAGATCATAAATCAAGAACAGCAAAAAGAGAGAATAATTTGTCTAATTTATTTCAGCACTGAAGTTCGAAAATCAAGAACAGCGAGAAGAGAGCATAATTTGTCTAACTCAATACACTTGTAATCACAATTCGTTCGTTAACTTAGATTCTAATCACAAGATATAGATAAAAATTAGAGATCAGGTAACTTTACTTGTGAAATCGCGGATGTTCCCTTCTTCAGCGGCTTTGAGAAGCTTTAGTGCCGTTTTCCTTTCTGAGAATGGTAAGAAGCGAACCTCCATTAGTTAAGGAGAGATCAGGAAGGTGTTACAAGAGAAGAAGAAGAAGGAGGAGGAGAGCTTGTCATAGTGTACCTGATTTACCCCCATTCACCATTGTTTGAGCTTAAACAGAACCAAACAAGAAAAGAGCAAGAAGAGGAAATGAAAGAGTTCAACCTCTTCTCTTTAATAACCTTCAAATTGAGTTCAATTTTTTTTTTTTTTGTTTAGAAGAAGCAAATGCGCTAGATGACGAGGTCCCGGTGTACAGTACAGGTGATGGAGAGGTTTTACAAAAGAAAAACCCGTGTTTTATTTATTGGTCCATGATACACTTGGTTCATCGAAGTTACTTAGTACGAGTACGGTTCGCGTGCCGAAAGGACGAGAGAGTAATTAAATCTGCTAGACATGGTCTATTTGTTGCTAAAGAACACTATGGATAAATTAGAACTTTTTGTTTTATGGAATGGAAGAGGGCGGGAAGAAACAGGAGTATTTATCGTAATAGACCGGGTTCAGGTAATTTCTTCCTCGGTAACTTAAATACGAACTCTGGTGGACGTTACTAATGAGATATACGCACAACAACTATTCTACGCAAATTTACATATTTTTGTCCTGTTGAGAGCAGTACTACTGTGGGAGAAATTCAGCGTATAATTATGCTCGCCTAAGATTTCAAATTAATCTTCACTGGTTGCCGGTGTAACAAGTCTTAGGTGAGATGGTATTAGTTCTAATTTGTTTTGATTTAAATAGTTAAGTTATATTTTAAAGTTGAAAATAAATCAAGTTGTCGAATTCGAACTAAATTTGAATTCCAATCGAACTCGAGCGCAAGAGATGCCTCATTATTAATAACAATTTTTACTTAGATTATCTTAATTAATTAAAATGCAACATAATAAAAATTTTATTATTGAATTATATTTATTTTCATACAAATAAGTTAATATATTATTCTTTTTTAAGTAAAATTTAAAAATTGTTAATTATAACTAAAATATTACATGATGTTATTTTAAAAAATAAATATTAAAATTGTGAACATGATATCTTATATGTTTTAAAAATGGAATTAAAATAATTTATAATAGATAATTTGTTAAATTCGGATATTTTAAATTCTAATCAGAGCCAAAATAATCTCCAGCGACTAATATTAACTGTTTTACAACGCCAGGTGTAGTGTTGTCAGGGATGCAACCCTAGTCCCTATGTAATGATCATTTTTGTTAATTAAAACCCCATTGCATAGAGATCAGAAACCTTTTCATTGTCTTTGTTCAAAGAAGATAGCGGATTTTTTTCATGTACTGATGTACGAAGTCTCAGAATTAGAAACCTTTTCAGTTTTCATTATCTTTTCCAAAAAAAATAATAATAATAATTTCATCAGTGGAACCAGCTTTTTCTACTTCCAAAAGACCATTAATCTAGCCTACAGGCATTTTCATTTTTTTTAAAATAAAGACATTAATCTGTAGTCGCTTATTCCTTACTCCTGTTAACTCAACGGAGCGTTCAAAAATTGTCCGACGATAAAAGGTTTACTGCAGGTATATATTAGCACTTCGCTGCATTTTGGCGTCTACGTCAACTCACTGGATAAGCATGCTTATAGATAGATATTTTTATTTTTTAAAAGAAATCAAATAAATATTGGAATAAATTATAACATCAATTCTATAATTAAACATGGAAAATAAATTGAGAATCTTTTAATATAAAAATTTGAATATTTAAAGTCTTGATTATAATAATGCCATAACTGTAGCATCAGTTTACAGTCCAAATTGATATGCTTGGTTAGAATTCAACGTGCATAAGTATACATGGTTTTTTTTTTTATAAAAAAATAGTAATAATGGTCGTGTGTTATATCATATTATTCCTCATATGACAGATGTAGAACTCGCACCAGTGCAATTATGGCTATTGGCAACTTAATTATAAACTATAACAACAATGACAAAACAAATTATTAAAAAATTTTAAAAGTAACAAAGTTCTAAATATGTTACTTTTAATTTAGATAAGCATCATATTAAATGTGATGCTATATATAGATAGAGAGAATGAATATAGTACACTGATGTGTAAGGATCGTCTCCGTATGCATGAGTCGTTTTTCAAAATCCAAAATTCCAATGATCAATCTAAACCGTTCAAGTTGTTCTCCATATTTGAAAACTCATATAGACAAAATTTTACATTTTTTTCAAATTTTTTTGCTATTTATTATGATATTTAAAAAAAATACTATAATTGGAGTACTTCATGCCCTCCAATTTGAAAATATCATAATAAATAGCAAAAAAATTCAAAAAATATAAAATTTTGTCTATCTGGGTTTCTCAATATGGAGAACAATTTGAACGGTTTTGATTGACCGTTTGAATTTTGAATCTTGAAAAATGACTCATGTGTACGGGGACGATCCGTACACATCAGTGTACTATATCCATTCTCTCTCTCTCTCTCTCTCTCTCTCTATATATATATATATATATAGAGTTTTGCTATGGTGAGTTGCAACTCACCAAAGGGTCGGTGAGTTGCGATCAAAACTCTTAGAACTAGTTTAAAATGACCGATCCAAACCGTAAAATATGATCTTTCTATTAAAATCTCTATGTAGATCAAATTTTATATTTTTTAAAATTTTTAAATATTTTTTTCGGATTTTTAAAAATTGCTGTTTTTGAACAGTTCAGAACTAATTAGATTAAAGATTTTTTAAAATTTCAAAAAAAATATAAAATTTGGTCTGCATGGAGATTTCAATAGGGAGTTCATGTTGGACGGTTTGGATCGGTCATTTTGAACTAGATTTAAGAATTTTGATCGCAACTCACTGATCCTTTGGTGAGTTGCAACTCACCATAGCAAAACTCTCTCTCTCTCTCTCTATATATATATATCGATCGTTGAATTCACAATAAAATGTTTACGAAATTAAAGCATCAGCTTTCTTTTTATCACACATACAATTATAAGAACAAGACATGTATGTATGTTTTTTAAATTTTTTATAACTATTGTTTAAATAGTTAACGGTTGTCTAATAAGTCTAGCTAGTAATATAATGAATTCGTATATATTTTGAGTTGCGTAAATATGGTTCAAGAAAAAGTGAAAATGGAAATTAAGTGTCAGTCAAGCTAGTCTCTTGTTTGAGACGTGACGAATGCAGGACTCCAATTTACATAATGGGATTTTTGTGGTGAATGTATTTATTGTACACTATTTAACGTTACACATCGATTTTTGTATTTTGTATCAATCATAAAAAAACAAAATCATCCTCTATATTGCAAAATATTAAATAAATGCAGAAGTGTTAACATAACTGGGAGACTGGGACACAGCATCATCTTATGTTCACTTTTATTTTGAAAACAGACTATCACACATTCACATTCGAATTTTCTCAAATATTATTCTCTGTTGGATTTTGCTCAATTTGTTAGGCCCGTTTTTTTTAAAAAAAAGCCTTTGTAGCGGCTTATTATTAGGCCCATTTTTGACGAAGCAATAACGGTAGCCCAAATGTTGAATTATAGAATTTGAGTCTCTCTTCTAAGTAAAGCGCACAAGGGAAGAAGAAGAGACTTGCTTTCTGTATTATACACGCGTAGAGAGAGAGAGAGAGAGAGAGGGAGAGAAAGAGAGGAGAGAAGACGACAGATAAGTGGCAATGTAGACAACTGGGTCACGGTTTCTCATGGAACAAAAGCGGTTTGTTTTCTTTTTTCTTTTCTGTTATTGCATCCGATTAAGTTATCTTTGACGCACGAAAGGTGTTTGATACAACATCTTAATGACACATTTGTTGGCTAATTATAACAGTTTGATCTGTTAAAAATTATTTTTCTAAATTTTGTTTGTTTGAAATGTGTTTTGTTGATTTACCTTTGAAGCAATGCATGTGCCTCAATAAAGCTTAGGATAAGAAATAGGATGGTATGAAACTTTACTATTCTTAAACAATTTAGTATTGTTTTTTAATCCATGCATTAATGCAGATAATGTTTAACAACTTTTGGAACGAAAAGAGCAATGACTAACCAGGGAACCTTCTTTCTAAAGTACTACATGTTTTTTGTGTGGAGCTGAAATGGTCAACAACTCAATACCATACAGATCAAACTAAAATTTTAGTTTTGCAATTGATCTTATCACAATTAAAGAACCAATTGTCTAATTTTGGGGTCAGACCAAGTTAATCAAATTAAGTAAATTTTGTCCTTTTCAGTAGTTATTTCTGTCACTACTGTTATGTAGGTTAGTTGGTGAAAGGCGCAAGAAAATGAATTTGGTTATTAAGAAGAACATTTTGCGGATTAACTAATTTGATTCACTAATATAATCCTGTACTTTTGCTATTAGTACAATATTTTCCTTCCATACTTGGTTGTTCCATTGATTTATATTTATGTGTAATAAAATTCTCCACTGTGTCCTTAAATAGGTTTTCATATATACTGGAAAGCAAATCAAATGTGAGGAAGCTCTTCCCTTCACTCTTATAAAGTTTTCAAGATCATAAACAGTAAAATGCCGGTGAATTCTCCGCCACAACCGCTACTTTTTGACATTGAATACACCAATATGACTGCTTGCTATCAAGAGGGAGATATTGTGTCTGCAGTTGGTGAATGGATCTTACAATACAAGACAAGACAAGACTTCACTTATGTATATTTTAATTCGATGAAAACCATTGACAGTCAATCCAAGGACTATAATGACCCCTGGCCAGTCAATATATCAGCATTTTTGTCGCATGCTTTACTGTCATTGGTCATGATTGTTATTATATCTCGTGGCCTCCACTTCTTCCTTCGACGCCTCAAGCAGCCTCTCTTTGTCAGTCAAATGATGGTATGTTACCTAATCCCCTATCTCCTCTTCCCCCAAAAGAATAACAAGGAACTATCAAATGGCATTATTTTGAAAAAAAAAAAATAATCGACTTCCTAAATAATTTAAACATGTAGGAATCATTCAAAAGAGACAACACTTGTTAATTAATCGACAAAATATGAAAACAGTTGAAAAAATTTTTCTTCAATTTTGGGCAACATCCAGTGTTTATGATACAACCTAGTTTTTCTTACTTGGGTTGATATTCTGTATGGTAGAGGCAATAACACACAAGGAAATAATTTTTGTCTCTTTTGTGAAATCCTAGGCTGGTATCCTCATTTACCAATTTTGCAACGTAGGGAGACGTGTTGACAGTATTGATTACCACATGCTCTTTCAGCCCAAAAATCGCAGATTAGAGCAATCTATATCAAATATAGGCATATTTTTCAACTTCTTCCTCATGGCACTCAAGGTGGATATCAGTTCAATATGGCTTATGGGTAAGAAGCCATTCATCATTGGCATAATTAGCTTATCCATCCCATCAATGGTTACCTTCATCATATACTTCTTCATCCGCAACTTACTCGGTTACCATGTGAAGAGCAAACATGATTTTTCGTTGCCCCTTTTGGCTATGCTTTGTCATAGCTTCTTCTTTGTTCAGGCAGAGGTGCTTTCTGAGCTTGGACTTCTCAGCAGTGAACTTGGTCGCCTAGCATTATCGGCTTCAATCATACAAGATTTAATCTTTTGGATTTTGACCCCTGTGTTTAACAGCATGACACAGAGCCAATATGGTGAGAAGAATGTCATCTTGCATTTGTTGTTCTTTGCCATTATGGTCGCATTTATCATCCTTGTAATACGGCCGTATGCACTGTGGGTTGTTCGGAACACACCTTCTCATGCCCGTGTCAGGTATACCCTAGAAAGATAATCTCAAAATAGTTTAAACATTTTCCTCAACTTCTCTAGGGTAGATAATTAAAATTGGCCAGAGAAAGTGATCTCTATGAATGTATTCATTTGTTATTGGCATATTTAACAAAGGACTTAAGTCTATGTTTGATTTTAGGGAAGTGCACATCACTCTGATAACTCTTCTGGTGATACTAATGGCACTGGCCAGCGACATAGTCGGGGCATCATACATTGTCGGCCCGATGCTAATGGGGTTAGCGCTACCGAGTGGGCCGCCTCTCGGTACTGCTTTGGTTGGCCAGATTGATTTGGTGGCAACAGAGCTGATCCTTCCATTAGTCTATATTGTTGCAGGGCGAGAAATGGACTGGACAGCTGCTAGCCAGGACCCAAGCCACGGACTTTGTCTTGGAATCATGGTACTCATTGCAAGCATCACCAAGTTTGCTACAGTAGCGATTTCAGCTTCGTATTGTGGTTTGCCACTTAAAAACGGAGTGCTTTTGGGGCTTATCATGGACTTTAAAGGAATTATGGAGACATTAATATTGATCTACTTCAAGAGTGGCAGAGTATGTATAGTTTTTCTTCACACATCTTTTAGCATTTATTTTCTTTTACGGCTACAATGTTCATCTGTTTGACATCAACAGGTCATAAATGGTGCAACTTACACATACTTAGTCTTAGTGGTAGTTGCTATGACATCAATATCTTCAATATTGGTCTCAATCTTCTACAAGCCATTAGACATGGAAAACAATGTCTGCAAGAATGTAAGGGATCTCAATTGTCAATCTGAGCTTCGGATAATCACCTGCTTCTTTGATGACAAACCTATTCCAGCTTTGCTTGACTTTTTCGAGTGGTTGACTTCATTAGTGGCACAACACTGCACTTGTATATATGCTCTCCACCTTAAAGTGCTAAGGGCTAGTTCTAGATCCAGCCTTGTCTGCCACCACAAAGGGAAGGAACACACTGACCTAATGGACATGGATCCCATCCTCAATCACTTTGCAACCTTTGCACAGGTAATGACACCAACAATCTTTAAATTTAAATCGACTGAAATCACCGTCAGTTACTTTGTTATGTCTTTCTGTATAACAATAGTGTTCATTAAGGCTATGTTTGGATACCACGCAAACAGACTTGTTCGACGCGAACCAAACATGAGCCGGACAAGAATAAACTCTTGTTCGCTTGGTTGTTTTGGGTTCCAGCATTTTGGGGGAACTAGCGAATTAGGCTCACGGACATCCAAACATTTTTTTAATATAACTAGGTTCGCGAACCCAAGTTCAATGCACGCTCCCAAACACACCCTAATATGATGAAGCTAGTTGCTAAGAACTAAATATTCTGCAACAGGTCATGTTTGTACTTTGTAGGCACTCTTTGGGAGAAAATATTTTTTGGTCGTCAAAATCTGTAACTTATAGTCTTATACTTGATCCCTATGTTATACTATGTAATTGCTGGAGATCAATTAAATTGAGTTTGAAGATAATTAAATGACAAAATTAGTGTTTGCTTCAACCACTGTTAAGCAGAAAAAGAAAGAGAGGGTCACAGTAATGCCATTCACCTCTGTTGTCCCACAAACAAACTTGCACGAGGACATATGCTCGCTTGTTGTTGAGAGGAAGATTGCACTGGTTATTGTCCCTTCCCCTAGAAAGAATTCAGTGGCTTATGCAGAAGCAGACCAGAGTGTGCGAGACCTTATTCCCTTAGTTCTTGAGCAGGTATTGCTTAATTGATGAAATTACTCTTTTTTTTGTCCTCTGTTCTTTTTTTGTTCTTTTGGATGGGGATGAGGGGAGAATGAGGTAACAATTAATTACTTATCTTCATATGCATCAAAAGGAGGAAAAAAAATTGTCCAACCTTGTATTAGCATATACTTTTTTGAGCGTCACCTTACATAGTTTTACCTTGAAAACTCTCACAATATATAAGTGGCTAACCCTAACGACCATAACCACAGGCACAATGCTCTGTAGGCATAATGGTGTACCACAACTTGACAAGAGTTGCATCAACTTTACAAGGCCACCAATTCTGCATTGGTGTGGTTTTTATAGGTGGTCCAGATGATCGTGAGGTGATTGCAATCGCTGGTCGCATGGCATACCATCCATCTGTACACCTCAACATATTTCATTTTCGCATACCCTGCATTATTGGGAGTAAAAGAAGTGATCTAGTGGAGCTTTGCATCAGAGAGCAAAAGTTGGATGACCAAGTGATCGATCAATTGCAAAGGGAGAATGCCCACAATGATCGCCTGGCTATTAGCGAGGTCGCTATCAATGATCCGGTGCAGATTATGGATGTGATACATCCTCTGGGATGTAAATATGATCTGTTGTTCGTAGGTCGAAGACATAAACATTTGTCGATGTTAGAAAGCGAGGCATTGGTGGAATGGACTGAGTGGCCAGAACTTGGTGTGATTGGGGACCTACTTGCCTCGCCAGACTTCAAAACATCAGCAAACATACTTGTTGTGCAGCAACATGGCTTGAGTTGATCAAGTCATATCTCTTTTTACTGTATTAATTTTAAAATACTATCAAATACTCAAAACTTAATTTGACTCGATTAGAGTATGTTGTCAATTTATCGATTTTTTTTTAGAAATGATGGAAGTAAAATTTTTGTATTATTGTTTTGTGATGTTTGGAAGTGAGAGGAATAAGAATAAGAACTAGAATCTAGAATTAGAACAAGAACAAACTATTTCATGTTTGGTTGCCTCAAGAATAGCTTGTTCTTGACCCAAATTAGTTCATTTCTTGTTCCAACAAAACCTTGGAACTTGAACAAGAACAAGAGCAAGCATTGTTCTAGTTCTTGTTCTTGTCCTATAGCCTCTTGACTTTTATCTTGATCAATGACAAATATTTCCTTGAAATCAAGACCTTTTTATTCTGTATTGTCAACATTTGTTTTAAGAATATCGTAGAACGGTTTAACTCAATCAATAGTACTATATATGGCTAGTAGATTTATATTAGAACATTCCGCAATGGTAACTTCAGACCTGTGACCTGTCTAGATTTTAATTTTATTTTAGTATATAATTTACTTATTTGTTTAGATAGTTATTTTACTTGATTGAAATTTAGAATTTCAGATTGCAAATTTTTATAATTATAATAATTATAAGCCCAATTAATATTGTTGATAACTAGGAATTTAGAATTTTGTCTTATTTATTTATTTATTTTTTGAAACAAGTAGGACTCAAAGGTCGAACCACTTCCATTTATCAGAAGCAAACGAATTGTCTTCTTTATTTGTAGCTGGTTGTTAAAAATTCAAGAGTTTATTCAAATGTGTGCTTGCGGAATTGAGTCTGACTATCAATTAAAACATTGCCTATTTTGACCCTCAATAAGTGAAACTTTACTGATATATCAATTATAAACAATTCCGCCTCTTGATTTTATAAGCGGAACTCGACAATGTTTTGAGCGCATAACTGCTCATTTTTTTCTAAATAATACCCAACTTCCCTTGCATTCCTAATTAGCAGCCAGGATCTGATATGAATATTATTGTTCAAATGATTAATACAGCTATCCATGGAAGAGCTAATCAAGCATTCATAAAATTGCAGTTTATTAGTACAGAATTACTTCTTATGTTCTTGGAAACACTCTACATTATCACTGCACATGCGCAAGTCTGCTAAAATAATGTTATTCATAGTTAATACCGACACGATGATGCAATTTAACAGATGCAGAGCAAATTATAAAGCATCAACTGCCCATTTTACAACGTCGGATTAACAAGCTATTCAGCAACATATTCAAAAGGTAAACAATATATTTGGGAATCTAATTATTCTCAGTAAAATACCATTCTTACAACTCTTAACTGAAACTCGAAAGAGCAATTCAATTAACAAATTGAAGGACTCATATCTATTCCAATGGTCAATATCCGAGTACAGAAGAAGTCTCACAAACCTTTTATTTTTTAAGCGACATAGTGAGCGTTTGAATAAAATCATGGTTTAATAAAAGCACCCTATAGTTTATCATTCTATTTATTTAAGAGCGAAGACAAATAGACCATCTGTATGCGTGCATGGGGGCATAGCATATCCCGCGCTAAATCCTATAAAAAACTAAAGAAAAACTCGTGACCCAAACGACTAAGAATACTCCGCCATAATTTTTAAGAATATTTATATTGGTAATTAAATTTTTTGACAACGATAACTATTTATATAAATATTAAAAAAAATTACAAGTATATAAAAAAAAAGTTACATAAATTATTAAGATACTTGCATATATAATCTAGAGAACTATTCGGACTTGAATTTATACTTTTGTGAGAAACAAAATTGTATTTTTATATTCTACTAATTGAACTGACACGTAATAATAATAAATGATTTAACGTAGTAGCTATTTCATGTATAGTCACTTTAATTTCGATCCAATGTCAACACTCAACATCCCCGACTCTCCGTAGGCGAGGAAATTCCTTTTTACGTTTATTTTTTGATGTTTGTAACCTATTCCGACCGTAGATTGGGACCCATCAGTTGGGCCCTTGATCTGAACGGCACAGATGGAATGGAATCGGTAATGGAAATCGATGACGTGGCAGAAATTGGTGGACAGCGTTTCGCACGCAGAAATCAGAATCCATACCCTGGAGCTGAACGGTTCAGATTGAGCACCATGTTGCACTCTCTCATTTGACTCATTTGACCCAGATCTTCTACTAATCGAAACTACTCACCTGGGAGTTGTGGGTCGGATCTGTGAATTATGGTGAATCTGTGGAGTTCATGTACGTACCTAGGCTTAAATTTCATATACAGTGGTCCAAAGGTTAATATTTTTTCTAGATTTAAATCAAAAGCCCAATCACTTAGTCTTGATTTGGGTTGCATAGCTTGATGTTTTTATTTGAGTTGTTATACTTAGGTAGAATAACCATCTTAGTTTTAGGCAATAAATATAAATTTATATTGGCATTTTTGTTATGCATTTGAGTTTCCCTTTTATTATTTTTTTTTATCGTTCTATCCATTTTTTAAATTCACTAGGAGTAGGTACGGTGCAGGAGTGGGCCTACAAGAAAGATAGCCTTTACATAGATTTTTATAGCTAGATTTTTTTATTTATGTTGGATCTTATTCTATTGCTAGATTTACTTGATGCACTAAATCTAGAATTTTTTTAGCAAGACTCAATTTTCTATTAATATCTCCTTAAAAATTTAGCAATTTATTTTTGATAGACTTTTATGAATCTTGTAAAATCTAACGTAGCAATTTGGAAAAGTCTAGCAATTTATTTTTGCTACATTAGATATTACAAGATTCGGAAAAGTCTATCAAAAAAAATAAATTACTAGATTTTTAAGGAGCTATTAATAGAAAATTGAGTTTTGCTAAAAAAAATTGCTAAATTTAGTGCATCAAGTAAATCTAGCAATAAAACAAGGTCTAACATAAATAAAAAAATCTAGCTATAAAAATCTATGTAAATATCATTTTTCTTAGTGGTCTGACCAGCTCAAAGTTTTTGAACTTGATAATTTGTCTAATTTAATAATTCATTTTTAATCTGGCTTATGCACAATCTGGTGTATATCACTTATAGAATCAAAGACTATATAATTCTCTCTCTTACGTACATTGTTTATCCTTTAAGGTAACAGTCTTTATAATTCATTCCAGTAGAATGCAACTAGGGCAAGGTTTATATAATTAAATATATATTTAATTATTTTCTTTGAATCAGACGCTTGCATGAGATTTAATTAATTCTCTTACGTATAATAACGTACCCACTACCCAGTTTAATTAGTGTAGAAAGTTGACTTTGACCGGATATATATGCATGCGTACGTGACAGTTATTATTAATTTAGAATATAGATAATATCCTACGACTTTCTACTAGTATCTAATATAAAATAAAGTTTATTCTTCAGCAAATATATGTTTGCTGCCTGTTTTAATTGGCAGCTGCAACTGGGAATTGAAATTTAAAAAAAAAAATTACCCTCGTTAATCATATAGAAACTCTCAGATGAAAAAGCTAAGCACCATTCTCAAGTGATCCAAAGTCAGCCCTTAATCCATCATGTCACATGAGATAAGCCGAAGTACCGCTCCTCCAGAGAACAATGGATCTGTCGAGCCACAGCCACCTCTGTCACCACAACTATCTCAATCCCCCATTGTACAACAATTACAAGTGCCCCTGAACATTACTGATCAAATGGACCCACTAAATGGAGTAGAAGAAGCACCTACTTCCAACAACTCGCCTCGTGGTCGTTACTTGCCGAATCAAGATACATATAAGAGGTGGTTTCGTCACATTAAAGGGACAATCATTATCGTGGCTGTTTTAGTTGCATCTGTGACATATGCAAGTGGTCTAAACCCACCAGGAGGATTTTGGCAGGATGATCTTAATGGCCATGAAGCCGGATCACCAATTCTTCGTGACAAATCTCCACATAGATACACAACCTTCTATTATGCCAATAGTACTGCATTCATGGCTTCGTTAGTTATAATGATACTTCTCATGAATGATAGTGTCTATTTTGACAGGTCTAAGGTTGTAATGCTAAATATCAGCATGGTGTTTGTCTTGGTTGGCCTGGTAATCTCATATGCGGCAGGCAGTGCAAGAAGGTTCTCCTCTTCAATTTATGTAATTGTACTTGCTGTGGTGGTTTGGCTGTCTGTAATTTATTCAACGCGTGCCAGTTCTTTAATTCTGCGGCTTCTGCCAAATATAGATCGCCAACAAACGCGCACCATAGGTTCAGAGAATGGTGGGTGATTTGCCTAGGAGCTCACGAGTACCTGATATGGGGGTATGGTGGTAGTTTCTCTTTCATTAAGTTACTATTTTAATTGAAGGTTCCCTTGGTCTCTTCGTTGATTTTGTTTGCCAGTTTACATTTACTATTATTTTTTTTAAAGAAAAACATAAAGATACGTTTGGAGCGGAGTTTAATACTATGATACATGTATTCCCTCCAATTTTTGTCTTGCAACTTATCAAACCATGGTTAACAATTACAAATTAGAAACCTACAGCTCAGTAACTTTTAATGTCATGTTAATTCATAGATTTATATGGATTTTACCCACTAAAAAAGTTGATAAGAAAGCGCTTTCAACAATATTTATAACAAAATATATCGATGGGCATGGTACACATTCTTCCTTTTAAATTTTTTTTTATCTAATGGTAACAAGCCTGACTAACCAAAAAGTAAAAAAAAAAAAATTAGAAGAAATAAAATAACTAGAAATTATTCTCCCAATAACACTATTAAACTACTAATATACAAGTAAATAGATCAAAGGAAAAAAGAAATGCCTGTGGTCATTGTGAATTTTTTTCGAACACATTTTTAAGTAAAATGTTAATGTTTATTGAAAATTTATTTAGTTCATTAGTCAAATTTAGATTTGTACTTAATCAAATAAAATCTAAATTGACAGGTTTTTCTAATTGGGGTCAAGGCGTCAAGCAATGAAAAAAATATTAGTTAATATAATTAAATTATAATCACAATATTATTTTTTTTGGAAAATTTTCACAATGATAGTTATGTTTACACTTACACCCTTATTGTATTTCAAATTGGAGCACAAGAAGTGATATCTCATATTTATATCGATATTTTGACCAGACTTTACATCGAAATTTGGACTAAAACTGCTATTTTTCCTTGTTTTTATCTTTGTTCGCCAGATTTGGCACTGCCGTTGCACTTTTGTTTTATATTTGCAGGAACTCGAAAGAAATAGCAAGGAAACAGCAGAATAGACGGCTAGACGACTCATTCCTAGCCAAAGATCAAATCCCGACTCGACCCGGTGCATTGCCCAGACACAAGGCCACGCGAATTACAACTCAGCCAAGTCAGCTCCATCAATTCGGACCGAATTCCTCTCAATTCGGACCGAATTCACATGCGCAGAAATTCCAGCAGCATCAATTCGGTCCGAATTGCAGTCAATTCGGTCCGAATTGCCTAACAGGGAAGTTTTTCTGGTTGAATTCTGAGGCGTTTTCTCTTATGGAAAGGCCTCAATTTCGGCCTAGATGGAGGGAGAGCGTGCACCAGCTGTCAGGGGGCCAGAGGAGAGTTTATTAGGCGCCTTCTATCTTGGAAAAGGGGCCATCTTTCATTCCACATTCACCTTTCTCTCTCCAGCAGATCTGGATCTGGTCTTCTCTCCCATTTTCTGGACGGCTAGGGCAGAAGGGAAGGCATTTTGGAGCTGTTTCCGGCTGTAGCAACGAGTTCTAAAGGTCTTAAGGTGTTCTCTAGCGCGACGGCGGCAGTTTACAACTTTAAACTTTGGATATTTGTTGTATCTCTCATACTTTTTCTCTAAATTCTGATTTTATGGCTTGTTTGAATTTATCTACTGTTATTTGCACGATTTGTGGTAGTATGTTAGGCTAAAACTTCGTTGCTTTAGGGATAGATGTAGCCTAGGATTTGGTTTGTTTGTTTTACTCGTTTTGTTGATGGACGAAGCCAATTGCTACTTGAAACTTTTAATGAATTGCTTGTGTCTTTGAGTCGATTGTTATTTGAATTGCTTGACACTTGTTCGGCCGCACTTGTTAGGACTACAATCCCAAATAATAACCAAGTCTTGCACAAGAATTCGAGGTAGGTCAAGGACGAAAGTCGACCAGTTAGTAACCAAAAGTAAACCCTTCTAATTAGGCGACGGCCTAATTTAGATATCTCGTAGAAAACCAATTAGTAATCTCGAATAAGTCCACCGACAAACGAAAGTTGAGGTGCAATGCATTCGATGAAGGTTAACACTAGTTCCCGTACCAAATACCGTACCCAATAGGCGAAAGCAGAGGGTTAGGGAGTTTAGGTATGGCTAGATGGACCTTTGGCTTGAACAGATCAACAACCGAGTAAATTCCAGCATTTACACAGTGGAATTCGGACCGAATTGGTCACAATTCGGACCGAATTGGTGGGACAGAACCGCGACAGCGGGATGTTTCGCAACCCTGTGACCAATCCTAAGTGAAATCGAACCCTAAGGCACGTTTCTCATCATATATTAAATTGTTAAAAACCCCCAAAAATATTTATTTGAATTGTTTTGCATTACTTTCTACTTTAGCACTTGCATTCTTTATTTCACCTCTATTTATTTGATTCGAGAACTTTTCCAAAAATTTTATTATCTAGATTTAGCGAACCAATAAGAATAGTAATCATACCCATCTCTGTGGGATCGACACCTTTACTTTGCTATAAACGACTAGTCGAGTAAAAGGTTTATTTGTTTGGCCTTGGTCTATACCTCGATCAAGAAGGTTTAGTCATTTCTCAATTGACTCGTCTCAATTTTTTTTTTAAGGGTCGGGTGGCAAAGTACCGACAAATTTTATTAGCATTAGTATTTTATTCTCAAATCCCAGTACTTGTGTCTAGACCGAGATGCAAGTTAAATCACTTCTCATAGAGGGAAACAACACATGCATTATTTAATGGAAATTGATTACTGTCATCTGCAGTTTTGCCATCCCTTGCCATCGCTAAATACAAAGTGAACACATATAACAGACAAGATGAACATATATATGATCAAAGTGAACACATACAAACAAATAATTTCAATAAAAATAAGTTGAATATGCATATAAAAATCTGAACAAGAGATGATAACACTTATTTGTTTGTAAGTGTTCACTTTGATCGTCTATATGTTTATCTTGTCTATCTTTGTGTTTAGCGATGACAAGGAATGGCAAAATGACAGATGACAATTATCATTTCTATTATTTAATCACCACAAAAGAATTGCCTCTAGATCCACCACTGGTTTCCTTATGGCTCTCTGGTGTACACAACTTTCAAGGAAAGTTCTCTAAAAAAAAAAAATCCTATACCAGCATTGTGAATGCCTCTATAGGCTCTATAGCGGCAATGAGACTGCCGCTATAGGGTTGGGCTATAATGGCATTCACAGTGCCGTTATAGTTGTGCTCTTATTAATTAAAAAAAATAATGTTCTTTGTTCTATTTAAAATTGTTAATGTTAGTTTTGTTCTATTTAAAAATTTTCCCATTACCTGCAGCAGGGAGCCCACCCATGCATCTTAGTCGCTGAAAAGAACTCATCTTAGTTGCATTTGTTCTTATAACTTTATTTTCTACACGAATGAGATGCCGCACAGAGAATTAAAATTTTTAGTGTGTTTATTTCACGCGTAAGTCATGAGTTTCAGTTCTAGACTAAAAATGTTATCAAATAACATATTTGAAGAGAATATATATTTATGCTCAAAAAATTAAGAGAGAAGTAGCTAATACAGTAAAACTAGAGAAGACATTCAATAACATTTACATTATAAAAAGATATCGGAGGATAATCAATGATAAATGGTATTCAATTGTTTACTTTTCCAAACATTTGATTTATCTAAAAAATTAGAACATGCTTTCAAACACTATAATTTCCATTCAAAATTTTAGTTATTCGTATTATGCAAATTATTTATTTTGAAATGATTCGATAATGCTAGAGAAATAAGGAAATTTAAGAACTTCAGTAACAAATTATGATATTTCTACTAATAAAAAATTATTAATTTTGTTTCAATAGATTATCAACTGCTTTATTAAAGTTTTAGTTGGACATCGAGATTCTTTTCAACAAGTGATGGCGGTGTCATATATTCTATATGATGACACTTACATATATTCCATATATGACATCAAGAAGATTGAGTATTATAGAGATATTGAAAATTATATAGTAAGCGACATCGTCTTTTGGTTGAAGAAACATCCACCTTACTCTTGCTTCGAGTAGTTTTTTTTTTTTTTTTTTTTTTTTTTTTGCAGTCCATCGCCTTCCTTTTGTCCTCCAATCTCTGCAAAGGGAAAAATAAATAGACAACAAATTACATAAGACAATTAGCCATTTTGGTAATACAATTACTATAACATTCTTGTCTTTATTCTTCATAATTTTCTTCTTTTTTGAAATAAATCAGATCCTCTTCATTATGAAAACATCCCATAATTCGCACCAATCTTCTATGGAAAGATTTGACATAATATACAATATTGATTTGTTCTTGCCAAATACGACAAGTCAGTACTAAATTTCGGTCAAAAATTTACTTTGTTTACCTCTGATTCAACATATTTCGGTCCGAAATTAACTTTTTTGATCCAAATACTTTCTCTTGTAAGTTGAATCATCCACACGAACCCCACGGTACATCATTCGGTCCACATACACGCATATTTAGACCTCATTCTTTAACACTCCATAACAATAATATGGAGATTAGTGAACTTAAAATTACAACTCGGGCATTTGAATGAAATTGTCCTTACTTTTCTACTATAGCCACACAGTTGCATACTCCGAACATAAATGAACATGAAATGATTTACATTTGAAAAGGCAGGCCTTATTCGAGTAAGAGAAAAAAAAATTGAGGATTATGTGAAATTTACCCTTTCGCCAAAAGTCTTCTGTTAAATTTAACAGACAACATTGGTGGTGCGAAATTTCTTATGTGATCCCGAGGCGGTCTGATTTATAACAAATGAACGGTCTATATTTTTTCTGTCCACGTTACAATTTGCCTGGCATGGCTTCTATTTTCATTCATTGAAATTTTCAACAACAACAATAATTAACTCTTTTGTCCCGAACAAAATAGAATAGGCTAGAAAAAAAACCCAATAGAAAAATCATCAAATTCATTGAAATTTCCATTCATCGAAAAAAAAGAAAGAAACACACATCAAGTGATCTCTAAGTTTTAAGATCTGCTCTCTGTTTCAAATTCAAAAAAAAAAAAGGAAAAACAATTACTTTTCAAGTGACCTTGATACTGAGGCTGAACATCTCCATTATAATATAATACAATGAAGGTTATAAATAAGGCGAACCAAAAATTTAATGTTTTAACCGCGAAGCTCAGGCTTGATTTACAACGAATGCTTCCAGAAAGGTTTTTATTACTAGCTTACAAAAATTCACTATTAAGTGTGAAGGTCGCCCAATGTAAAATACAATTTAAAACTAAGAGGTTATATACCCCATGTTTTTATCTATTATAAAATCTTTGCGCGGTGTGGGATGATGCAAAAAGAAAAATTCCAGGCATTGTCAAAACGAGAATTCCAGGCATCGTCCAACACGCCACGACTTGATTACAATAATGAAGACAAGTAATTTTGTATCCGTAATTATTCCATTACTTATAGTCAATAACAGTTATACTACTGGTGCATGGTCAAAAAGGATTCAAATTTAATTGTTTGTGCATTATTATGTGTTCAAATTGCTTTAATTTTTATTTCTAATTTAATATATTACTTACGATATAGGCTTTAATTTAGAATACTTGGACAACAAAAAAGTTGGAATTTGTAGCCAAGATATGGCTAAATATTGTAACCATCCACACTTAATTTTTTTTATTTGTGAAAGTGATATTTAAAAAACATCCAAGCATATGATTAAACATGCACGTTCAGTTATCCAACTTATCCATCAAATTTAAGTATGTTACAAACATTGTTTTTACTACCAGTCCGGCTGGAAAATTGGCTGTTAATTCGGAAAATTTCGGATTTCATTTTCGGATTTTATACCATCCATCTGTGCACCTCAACATATTTCATTGTCGCATACCCTGCATTATTGGGAGTAAAAGAAGTGACCTGGTGAAGCTTTGCGTCAGAGAGCAAAAGTTGGATGACCAAGTGATCGATCAATTGCAAAGGGAGAATGCCCACAACGATCGCCTAGCTATTAGCGAGGTCGCTATCAATGATCCGGTGCAGATTATGGATGTGATACATCCTCTGGGATGTAAATATGATCTGTTGTTCGTAGGTCGAAGACATAAACATTTGTCGATGTTAGAAAGCGAGGCATTGGTGGAATGGACTGAGTGGCCAGAACTTGGTGTGATTGGGGACCTACTTGCCTCGCCAGACTTCAAAACATCAGCAAACATACTTGTTGTGCAGCAACATGGCTTGAGTTGATCAGTCATATCTCTTTTTACTGTATTAATTTTAAAATGCTATCAAATACTCAAAACTTAATTTGACTCGATTAGAGTATGTTGTGTCACATCATCGATTTTTTTTAGAAATGATGGAAGTAAAATTTTTGTATTATTGTTTTATGATGTTTGGAAGTGAGAAGAATAAGAACAAGAACTAGAATTAGAACAAGAACAAGTTATTTCATGTTTGGTTGCCTCTAGAATAGCATGTTTGGAAGTGGTGTGGAATAAGAACAAGAACAAGAACAAAGCTTATTTTTGTTCTTGTTCTAGTTCTTTATTTTTCTTGGAACAAGAATAAGGCTCATTTTATTCTTATTCCTCTTATTCTAAAGGGTGCCAAACAAGAAATAGCTTGTTCTTATTCCATGAACTTCCAAACATATCCTTAGATGATATCACTGAACTTGGAGGCCTTGTTTTGGGATAATTTTCTCCTGATGTGCACTGTTTCTGCTTCAAGGAAAATTTATTTGCCAATAATGAGAACTTACAAGTAGGGGTGGGTAATGTTGAAAATGGAAACGGAATGGATCGTTCCGTTTTCCGTTCCGTTTTACTAATGGTATATATTGGACTGATTCGTTATTCGTTCCGTTTTGACAGAACGTGGCGCAACGATTATATTTGCACTGTACTTCACACCGATGAATCATGAAATGCATTATGTTTGCCAGCCGTTTCATTTGCGAAACGAAACGAAACAAAATTTCGTTCTGTTATACGTTCTGTTTGGACAGAACGGAATGGATTCGCGTATAAAGTGTACCACGCCCAGGCCAGGCGGCCAGGCCTACTTACAAGATCACTTATTGGAGGCCTTGTTTTGGAACTTGGCGCATGCTTCAAGATTGGATCATCTCCATGAATATTACTAATATGTTACTCAACTAAAATTTTAAAAGATGAAATGAATAAAAAATCCAACGAAGCATTGAGAGAGCAGAGACCGTATAATTCTAAATCTGAAAACATATACTAATATGGTGACAGCAGCCTTGTACATTTATTACAAGACCATAATTTGCAAGATAATACAAGCTTATCAAGTATCTTAAAACTAAAAAAATAAATAATAGTTTGTGAGATAAGCCTATTCGTGAATAGGTTTTATTCGTGCGAAATCAAATGACCAACGAATAAGCGTCAATTCGATCCCTTATTCTAGTTCCATCATTTTCTTAGAACAAGGGGAATGAATAAGGGCTTGTTCGAATAAGACTTATTTCTTATTCGGTGAGGCATCCAAACACACCGGATTGCTATGTTGTATTTAGAATTAGAGAGGTATTTTGGTCATAATTTTATAAATCTAATTTTTTTTTAAATTTAAAATTTGATCAAAATCAATGAAAAGGATTTATTTCTGTATGTACAAATTGAGATTTGAGGAGTTTATTTCCGAATATGAAGATTTGAGATATATTTCCGAATATAAAAGATTAGAGGGGTTTATATCTGATTTTTCCTTTTACCTAATACAAAGGAGAAATATAAATTTCCTAAACATACTCCAAACATAATATTAATATTATTTTCTGTTTGATTTCTTGCTTCATGTATGAAGAAAAAGGGAAATGAGAAAAGAGAATAGAGAATAAAAAGAAAGCACAGTTCTACCGAGGACAATGCTTTACCCCTTTTGCAGATAATTCAAATGACATTGCTTTGATCAAAATAGTTTTGCGCGAAATTTTATTTGATTAGAATTGAATTTTTAGAATTTTGTTGGTCTAATAACATGGAAATTCCGATTAAATAAGATCAAATCCATTCATTTAGATAAAAATTTTAATCAATTGAAATAAAATGAAATCCCACTTTAAAAAGGTAATTCTGATCAGGACAATATCATGGTGCCATTCAATTGAATTGAGTCTCATCTCATCCCTTATCCTTGGCTCCTCCCTTGCCTTGTTTCAACTCAATTCCTTCCTCCACCTTTCGTTTCCATTTCCTGTTTCAACTCTCTTCGTTTCGTTTCGTTTCGTTTCATTTTCATTTCAACAACTTCCAAAGTTCCAATCCCAACTCACAGAAATGAAGAAGAAAGAGCAGCTGCGAGTTCGAGTAGGGACCCAACTCCCATCCGATCCCTCTCGGCTCACGCCGCGCCAAATACACCGACACCATCTATGCCGGGTCCAGGGGCCCACATGATGTACACCCTGGCAGTGGGGTCAGCGCTGATGAGGCTAACACGAGGCAGTTTCAGTCCCCACCACTGCCTGGTCTACGCATTAAATGCCTTCCTAGGCCCCGACCTCGGCTCCTTCGCCGAGTGGCTCTCCTCCGTGCTCGGTCTCGGACGGGGATTCGGTTCCTCCCTCATGGACCTGGTGCACGATCCCTTGTGGTACACCGTGCTGTTGGGGTTTCCTCTCTGTGTTTTCTATTCATGGGCTTCTACCAAATTGCATCGCTTGGGGCTTCTTGATTCTATCTCTGGAGTGAGCCTCTTGCATTTTCAATTCAATTTCCTAATTGATTGATGTATTTATTATTGTGATTGTTGTTTTGATTTGATTTTTAATGGATAATAAATTCAGGTTCCCTTGAATAGGAAACAGTGCTTGTTTCTGGTGTCAGCTGGTTCTCTCTCCCATTTCTTCTTGGATCACTTATTCGAGGTTACTCATATCAATAGCTTTCATTTTTACTAAAAATAGGTTTCCTGAAACAGTAATTTTTTTTTAATAATAATATTATTGTCGCCAGTTTTATTCATGCATACTAACTGTCAAAATCTCAACTGCTACTGGCTTGGCTCCTGTTATACACTGCTTAATATTAGTAATTTGATTTCTAACAGGAAAATGGAAACTCAAAAATGTACAAGTGGGTATTGAGTACTGGCTGGTGGAAGGGAACTGCTCCAATTGATGTTGATTCTGTATTTGTTATCGGGTTACTTTGTTCCATTCTTTTAGCTGGTTTTGTCTACATAAACCGGTACAGTACTGTTCTAACTCTTTTTTGCAGTGTAGCTATAATTTTACAATGTATTAAGTTCTTTTAATATGTATATCAATACATGGGCAAATAACCTAACATAATGTAGTCTACTGTTGTTATTGCTGCATTGTACCAATATGCACCTGATTGGTACATTTCTCAGCTGTTTTTAGGTTAGTCTGCATGGGTTTGTTTTCAGTTCCTCAATTGATGTGCATTCTTTAACATCCCAAATACGCTACTCATATTATACCTTTACCAACAAAATGCTAGTAGTGGGTACAGCTGACTACTTGTACAGTTCTTTGTTAGATGAGGTCGACCATAAATCGAGGCATAATAGACTGAAAGTATGTGGGTTAAATCAATAAATTATTTTCCAAGCAAGTGGTTATGGTGTGTGTGATGCCTAATTTCACATTTTGGTAAAAGCTGGAGCTTAATTTTCTAATGAGCCAGTTACATATATTGCAGTGTCAAGAACGGGCAGTCCGTGAATTCAAAATCAAACAAATCCTTGCTCCTAATTTATGTTGTAGCAACTCTATACTGCATGTGGTGTGCTTTTCAGAATTACTTGCGGAACCCACCTCGGCCTGCCATTGGAGAAGAGGCTGATCTTGGTGTAATAATATTTCTGAGTATCTATTTTTTCATCCCACATGGCCTCTGCATTCTGTCCATGAACCAAAGAGATCTTGTCCAGGCTTCAAATCAGCTACCACTTTAGAACATTTTTTTTTTTTGTGGAAAAGAAGATAATTTTAGATTTCCCTGTGAAACCTAATCTTTGGTTATTCCTTTCTTATTCATGGGAGGAATTATTGGAAATAAAATGTAATTGGCATGCTAATTCCCTTCCTGTAGTAATTAGTGTATGATTTTTGTGCCTTTATTTGTTGCTCGTATCTTTGAGAGATGAAAGTCTTCCATAAAATATCACACTTATGCTCGAGAAATTTTGTTCTTTGTTTAAAGAAGGTTTAGTCTCTATAAATGGAGAATAAAATCGAAGTAGCAAGAGCCAGAGAGGTAGGTGCTGTGTACTTCGGAAACATGCAAAGATGGTAGCAAACAATAATCGGTCTGAGTTATAATAATCCAGGCAGGTCTGCACATTCGAAGCCATAATCAATATCAATAATCAGTCTGTCTCAGTCCTGTTTGTCTATTGTTACCTACCAGGATTGACATGATTACATACAATGATCTGGTCTCTTTGGCTGGGCCCGGCCTATACTTACAAATTAAATTAAAAAAAATAATTATTGCATAACTGACTCACTGTACCAGTAAATAGTTGCCTCTCTTCTCCTCTTTCAATCACACAGTCAACTCTACCCACTGCATCACATCACATACATACGCAGTATTTGTTAGAATTGCATCACCCAAAGCATACAACTCATTTTACTTGCGATATCTGTGAAGATACTGATTATTACTTTATCCATAGTGAAAGTGAAACACCTTTTACCTCTTTCGCTCATTCATTGTAAAAGCTACTAAAGAGAAAAACCTCTCAAGTAAATATTATTCATTTGGACGGGTAAACTACCCATAACATATGCAAAAAATTTCCCTTCAATTAAAGGAATCAATGACTCATCCCCCTCCTCTATTTCTTCTTTACAACAACAACAACATCTATTTCTTCTTTAATCACACAAAAAAAAGAATGTAAAGATGAATAATGTTGGAGCATCTATCTTCAATAACTCAAAATTCTGCGGCCATCATTTGTACTCCTATTTCTTCTATTTTTGTTCTTCACATAGCCTCGTGCCAAGGAAGGTAGCCACGGAAAAAACTTTACAAGACTTTCACTTCCTGTAACTGCATTTGCTTGGTTTTCTTTTATCCCGAATTTCTCCCTCTCAATTGCCTCCACTATATCCTCCCGCATCACTAAGCTGCCCCCTGCACATGCCAATTTACAAATAAAATTTAAATTATAATCATCCTATATTTCTTATTATCTTGCAATTAGTAAGCCCCTCAAAACTATCACCATTTTCTTGTGAGTAATTTACAAACTAATTAACCAATCCCAGTAATGAGGCTCTGGCTACCTCCATGTTGATACACTGTACCAGTTGTACTTGTGTACTGATTATGGGTTGAGTTCACAGATGTTGGCACCAGGGCGACTGGCTGAAATTAAGATTCAAACCAATGTTTGTAAGTCTGGCATTAACTAGCTAGTTTAGTTACCTAGTACCAATTAGGAAAAGTGATATATCTCTGGCCCATCATGTGACAAGAACTGCCTATGACCATGGCTGTTACAAAAATGAACATGTCGGACTAAACAAGAACATTAATACCTCTTCTAACAGCAAGTAAAGCGGCCTCGTTGGCAATGTTTGCCAGGTCAGCTCCGACAAAGCCCTCGGTTAAACTTGCGACTAACTCACACACCACCTCCATCTCCTCCTCCAAGGGAACTCCTCTTAGGTGAACAGCCAGGATCTTCTTCCTCCCTTCAAGATCGGGTTCTCCTACATACACCTTTCTGGATAACCTGCCTGGTCGGAGCAGTGCCGGATCCAATGCAGCCGCCCGGTTTGTCGCCGCCAGTACAATCACTTTCTTGTCAGAGTCGAAGCCATCCATCTCCGTAAGTAGCTGAGTTGCAGAATATGGAATGCATTGAAATAACTTCAATTATTTTTATCTCTCTCAAAATTTAGCAGATGAGGTTGAACAAGTGGAGGACAGTTTGTAGTTTGCACCTTTTGTATCTTTAAGGAATTGGTTTCTGGACCAAAGAAGGCTTTCAATTATACACTTAAACAATATATTTTGCCTTCCCCTAGGACAAAGGCCAGTATAAGATCTGGAATTGGACTTTATTCTATTCAAATAGAATCTTGGAAGCATTTATTTTGTCAGAGTTAAGACAAAATAAGATAAAAAAAAGTGTTGTATTCTTGAAGAATAGCAACTTTTTTCAGTACTGGGATCAGACACTTTTTTGAGGTCATATTCTTGTCAAATTATACATAATATGCTAATTCCTGGTCGGATTTAATGCATTCAAATGAACTCAAATTTCCTGGACAGACTCTCTTGTTGAAATTGCTAATTCCACATCACATGCTACTGCACTTTGTATTTCAAGTGCAAATAGAACTGCCAACACTCGAACTGACCCCTGGAGCTCATAATACAAAGCAGAATGCACAACCAACAGAGCCGTTGCATGAACATACATATCATAAACTAGATCTTAGAAATTAGATTCAACCAACACAAAACCAATACCAAGATCCATTTAATACCAAATTGGATAGTCAACTCCATAGAAACATAAGACATACCTGGTTTAAAGTCTGATCTTTCTCCATGCTAAAACCATCCCTCTCAGTACCAACAGCATCCAGCTCATCAATGAACACAACAGCCGGTGCCTCTCTTCTTGCTTCTTTAAACAGTTCCCTAACCCTAGCTGCTCCTCTACCAACATATAACTCTACAAACTCACTAGCAGAAACTGAGAAAAATGGCACGCCAGCTTCACCAGCTACAGCACGGGCCAACAATGTCTTGCCTGTACCAGGAGGGCCCACCAGTAAGATTCCTGATGGTAGTTTAGCACCGAGTTTTTTGTAATCCAAAGTGCCTCGCAGACAATCCACAACCTAGGAGTAATAATACAAAGCATTTGACAAATAACTGAAATGTGCCATTTTGTATCACCATCTCAGGACCAAACTTAAACATATGAGAACTTTCTATTGTTCAAATCTTCTAATATTACTTTTGGTAAACAATAAGAGAGACCATATTGAGTATATCTATTTTAATGTCCTTAGGATTCTTCTGTAAATTAGAAATCAAGAATGTTAACATTTTCTTTTTTCTCGTACAAAGACTCAGAATATTTTCCAAATTATTTGCTTTTATGAAAGAAACCAGACTTATAAATAGATAGGTAAATAAAGCAAAGAGAGACATTAAGATCACCTCAAGTAGTTCTTCCTTGGCTGAATCTACACCTTGTACATCATCAAAAGAAACCATTTGTCCAGAACCAGTATGGTTTTTCTTTCTTCTGTTACCATTACCATGAAGCCTCTTTTCTAAAATCCAAATTACAGGAATAACCCCAATCCATAATCCAGCTATTGTGCCTATGCATGAAATCAGCAATCGAGAAACAGGAGGAGGGACAGAACGATAAATTACACCTTTCTCACGCAACAATCCAAGAAGAAATTTCTCGTCTCGGTCTAACTTTCTTGTTCGGTACCTGCAACATAGCTTCTTCTTACACAAATGTAGACCTAATTAATTAGGCTAATTGAGCTTCAGTCTGTGCAATTTATACTGGTTTTCTCTTTATGATTGGTTGCCACAATTATGTTAGGTAGTATACTGGTACAACAGGGAGAAAAAGAAAAACCTTATCCTAGTTAAAGCATCCTCTTCTTCATTAGATATTCTACGGAAATGTATGCATCTGGAGCCCTCTTCGAAATCGACAGCTGCTATATGGCCAAGTTTGATGCCATTGACAAGCTCTGAATAAGGCACCTCCTTTAGAGTATTTTTACTGGTACAAGCGACATATGCCAAGAGAAAGACGCCGAATAGAGGTAAAGCTAAGAACTTGGGAGAGAAAGGTATATTTTTTCTGACCCACCAACCAGAAGCTGGTGCCCACAATTTGTCTTTGAAGAAGACCCCAACATGGTGAAGAATGAGCCTTATCCATGGCCATGGCCAAGGAGGCTTCTGCTTGTGGTCTATTATTATGTCATTGTTGGAATTGGAGGTGCAGAGCGTACTAATACTGGTACTAAGAGGATTTCCTTTTAGAAGCAACCCCCTTCTCCTCAGTGTGAGGCGCTTCTCCAAGGATTTCCTTTTACCAGAGATAGAATCAGGAGAAGGAGAAAGAGAAGAAAGAGGGATTGAGAAAGCAAAAAACCTCCTTCTCTTCTTCCGCAAAAGACCACCACCACCTCCTCCTGAGACTAGCGCAAGAGAATCCTTCTTCTTCTTCTGGTTTTCCCGAGGGAATTGGAAATGGGAAGATACAGAAATGGACAAAAGCGCCATTTTTTTTTTTTTTTGGGTGATTTTGTTTATCGCTTTTACACCATTACTTCAATTTAGAGAGAGAAAGAGAGAATGGGGAATGGTGATTGGTGAGGCGCGAAGGACACACGGAAGAGGGTGAAACAATTAAATTAATAATTTTCTCCAAGAAAATAAGAATTGGCATTGGGAATTTTGGATTCATCTTTTTCATTTTATTTTTATTTGTAATTATAAATCTCAATATTAGCATTCGGAATGTATTTCTTTATTTCTTTCGTTTTGTTTTTTTTTTCCCCTCGTTTGTTTTTCTTTAAATAAAATATTTCATCATTAATCGCTAGGGTGTATAACAGATAGGTTGATGATATTTTTATCAAAATTTGAATCCAACCCAACAATATATGGTTACAACATAAATTTAGTTAATCCATCGATAATCCAACGAGAAATGATTTGCAGTTTTGCTATCGTTTATCATGGCTTTAACAAAGTGAACATATAAAATAAACAAGGTGAACATGTAAATGATTAAAGTGAACACATATAAAATATAAATTTTGTCATCCCTTATTCAGATTTTTATATGCATATTCAACTTATTTTTATTGAACTTATTTGTTTGTATGTGGTCACTTTGATTATTTATATGTTGATCTTATCTATTTTATATGTTCACTTTGTTCAAGCGATGACAAGCAATGACAAAACTGCAGATGGTAGTAATCAATTTCTTAATTCAACACAACCCATCATTTTTTTTATATATGGACTTTTATGGGTTAAATGGGTTAAAATTTTGATCAAATAAAATGCACTTATAAATTATTTTGTGGCTATTACTATCTAGTTCGAGAAAATTGGAGGCACATTCAAAGTATCTTTCAATTTTCATGGCCTTGCGAGAAGCAGAGAATGTGTGTGTGGCTATGGAGGAGATCAAAGCGTCATGAGAGAGGAGATCTCCGACGATAAAAATGAGTAAATGTGAGGAGGAAAAGAGTAAATAGTGATAAACGGATAGGTTCGAGAATACACGGGTTTCTTGTACAAAATTCAAAACCTAATCCATAGTAACGGATTTGACAAAATTAGAACCCGTCCCAACTCAACATATTGTCAACCCAGTAAAAAATGATTTGGAACGGGTGGGTTGAATGGGTTGAGTGTTTATTGTTCAATCCTAAATCGCGCAGTCAGATGACAAGGAACGGATTTTTTTTTTTTTCATTTTTTTCATTTTATTTTCACTCTTCAAGCACATAAAAAGCATTTTTCTTTCATCTTTATTTATTATTATTATTTTTTTTTGGCAAAATCGAATGTAACCCCTCAATATTTTTTCAATGTCAATAGGAAATAAACCCGTCAAATCTTCGAATTCAAATAGCATTCATTATACATACGATCACATTACTCCTGACCGAAACAACTAATTAAAGTTCTCCAATAATTTATAGGAATACTTATATTAGCACTTAGACCTTTTGATAATGAAAATTTTATCAAAATAAAATATTGAAACTACAAATAAGTCACATGATTTAGTTATGTTATATATGTCAAATTTAATGTCAAGTTCAGAACCAAACTTATAAGTTAAGTTAGGTCCATACCATTTGAATCTGTACAAAGGTGATTTAATAGTTTCTGTTTTCCCACGATGAATTACAATGAGAAGCCCGTGCGGCGTGTGTGTAATAAAATTCAAATCCGTGAAACCACGAATATATTTTGAATTAACTAGATTCTTCTATTTCTGAACTATTATCTATTATAGCTCCAAATAATAATAAGATATTATACAAGTACATATCTCATGAAATTGAGTAAAACCAATTGTTCGAGTCCGACATTTAAAATTTATAATTTTAAAATAGAAATAAGAAGAGTGTTGATTAATGGATGTGATAATTATGGTATTAGAACCCACCACATTATTTATAATCATATCCACAGCGTCAATGAATGCTCTTTGGCAGAGGTTTTATACGTACAAAGATTACAGTTGCATCTTTGACAGGTTTGTAACAAAAATTTTCATTGTATACAATTGCAAAAAGAAAAAAAAAAATCACTTTGACTAGATTATTGTAACAAAATTTTTAAATATGTCATTCAATCAGCTCAGCAAATCTTTTATCCAAACGAAAAACAGAAAGAAAAGTGCAGAATCAACCTCAATGCCAGTAAGTGAGATGCTAGGATGGCTTTCCAAAAAAAAAATCACGGTTCAATTTTTCATGAGAAAAATTTATAATTTGAGACAAACTTTTGCAACTCAATTAAAAAATACAAGTTTAAAAGACGAGAATTAACAGCTTGATAAATAGAATTATAAAAGCGACGAGCATTATTTCTCTCTCTGTACTTCGCCACAATAGACAAAAAAACAGAAAGTTTAATTACATCAAAATTTTTATCTTAATATATCAGTTGTGTCATTGACTGTTGTAAAGGAATCCACAACACAGATCTGCACAAGATTTGTGTAATATAAAACTTGCCTTCCATATTCTATGTGATAAGTGATAACACATTTTGGCCCCCTGTTTTCGTTAATGGTATAGAGATATACACCAGCCTTTTAGGTGTTGTAACTCATGAAACTATAGTAACGACAATATTGTCCAATAAAAACGAAAATTTACAGCAATAGCCATGCAAAAGTGCCTTTTGACAGGCAATTGAGAACCAGGCTCGCATTATTTGCAGAAATCTACCAAACTGGCGTCCACTTACATTATCTTTTTTTATACAAAAGCTCAGATTTATCACATCACAATAGTTTTGTGTATTTTTCTATAAATGTTTAGGCTTCAAAAGACTTCTTTTCAATCATCCTCAAAGCAGAGTGTGCCTTTCCTCCTTTCCCTTCTCAATATTTGGGGCTAAGTTTAATTAATTAGAAAATATTGCAGAAACAAAAGCAAATCAAAGAAATGGAGCAAATGCTGAAGAAATACAATGGGATGAAAGCTGCACTCTTTCATGAAGTACGCATATATTACTGTAAAAAATATCTTCTCTTCTTAATTATTCTATCCATTTTATTCTCTTTGCTATGAACAAGATAAATTAGGGTAAGAGACCGGGATACCGTACCAAGGTGTACTTCCTTTTCTCTTTTTGTTTGAGATCTTTACACTTCCTTATATCACAGTTTCTGATTTGCCTCACTAATATTTGGAATGTCAGAATACTGATGCGATAAAGCATTAATGTGCGACAAAAATAACAGAAGTGATTGGCTTTTGTTAATGTATATTCTTAATTACATCTTGCAAAAAGTGTTGAATAATAGGCTATTGATCACGTATCTCTGTCGTTTTCTCAATAAACATCTTTATCTAACGGCTTCGATCAAAATTTGATATTTATGATTCAGTCAGATCTTAAATATTTTGAAATATTTTGATTGTTATTTAACTTTTGAGATGATATTAGTTAGATCATAGCTATAGTAAGCTAACTCAGTAAATCTATTTGGCTTAGCACTCAACACAAAATAACAGTCGAGAAGTCACAGAAGCAATTTAGCTGACGCCCAACTATTTTATGTCTAAGTAATTATCTTTTTGGAATGTCCTGTATTATTAGAAATCGATCTGACTTTTTATTTTCGTTTGGTATGGAAAGGGATTCCTTGATGAAACTTTTAAGAAATTAGAGGGAATGCGAGATGACAAGAACCCAGAATTCCCCTTTGAAATGCTATCGATCTTCTTAATGAATGCCACCACGATGCTCCCTGATTTACGCAGAGCTGTGTGAGTTACTTGACGACTTCAATTTCTTTCTTCTTCATTAAAATTGTTTCATAGTATGTATATATATTTAGCTGCTTGTTCATCTTATTTGGCAATATCACTTGCATAACATGTTTTAAAATCAGAAGTATATATTATAATGTACTTTCTGATTATTGTCATGATTTTGTTCCTTGGAATTGCACTGTTCAGAAAAGTGAACTCCAATAAGGATACAGATGTTAATTGCAAAAAATTTATTAATGCAATAGAATTCATTAAGTTGCTTCTTCCCTAATATATTGTACATTCATGTGATAAAAATGGATCAAACTGTCTCACCGGTTATTTATATATAATTTATAATAAACCATAATTTCCCTTGCTCAAATTCTGTGGTAGAAATGGAGGATATTTAGTGCACATTAGATTATGTTGCACTGTAGGACCACTTACAGAGCCAGAGCCATAGACAGAAACTAAAGATTACTAGAATTGGTAAGTAGGCCTGTCTAACGTGGCTAACAATCACATAATTTCCGTTGCCGTTATCGTTTTGTATAAGTAGATGGCACATATTTGATTACCGTTAACCAATTCGTTTATCAAACGGTTCAAAATTCAGATCCGTTAATCGTTTTTGTTTAAGTAAACGGCAAAACGATTTAACGTTTAAACCGTATAGAATTTTTGTGCTCTATTGAAGCCCAGAAATTTTAATCAAAACAAATCATGTAAAATGTTAAAAAATCACAAAATATGCCAAACATAAACGTTTTAATTACATTTCCACAAACATAAACCAAATATATATGCCAAATACATAAATCATAGTTTACCGAAAAATACTTTGCTCAAATTCTCAGAAAAGGGCAAAAAATAAATGAACGAAAATGGAATTACTATTTGAAAAATGTACTAATTTTCTCTAACTTTTTCTAAGAATCAAACTTTCTAGATCTCTTAATAAAAAATATTCGACAAATACACCTGCATCCGTAGTAAATCGCCTCTCTGTCAACTGTCATTTTCCAAATCGAAGCTAGTTTACTGAAAACTGGATCTGGATCAGGGACGGAGGACCTTCCAAGCAACACCTCGATCCAAGATCCGCTCCAGTTTGTGCCTTTGCTGATCCTTCATTCCGGCGACCTCTCCCTATCCATACCCCTCGTCAATGGTGGCAGAGGCGGAAGCGCTCAACGGAGGGTAGGGTTTCCACGGAGGTGACGGTCGAGTCTCAGAGAAGCTTCCTCATTGGCCATTGCTAGGGTTTGTATAGAGAGAGACCTGGATTATTTATTTATTTTTCTCTGTTTTTTCTTTTCTTTTTCTCGAGTGGTGTAAAGAGGAAAGATGGAAAAATGAGGAGACAGAATTTTTAGCCAGAGAGAGACAAAGAATGGAGCAGAAGACTCGAGATTCGTCCCCTTGTTTTCTCCGTCCAGCCTCTCTCGGCACACCCTATTTCGTTTACCGTTCCGTTTATGTGTCACGATATCGGCCTATTTCGTTTGCCGTTTCGTTTCATTAACGAAACACATTTCGCTGTCGTTATTCATGCTGTTAAGCTTAAACGAAACGGCATAACGTTATTTTTCTTTCCGTTGACAGGTCTATTGGTAAGGACTCGAACTCTGATTGTAACTAAGTGCACAATAGTTGATTCTGTACTGATATTTGCATCGAACCCAAGAAAGTATGCAATATTGGTCATTATCTTACATAAATTGAATATCAGCTTAAGATAATCTCTACTATTTGTTATCCCTGAGGAGTAAATTTCCAAAGTTAATTAAATATAGACGCAATAAAAACTAGGCTAAATTTTAATTTCCAGTGTTCTGAAGCAAATTATTTTATCTATGTAGGACACCAAGTACTGAAGATGTTAGTAGAGCAGATGCACTAGTTCATGACATAAAAGGGATTTGTCTCAGGTATGGACATAAAATATATACACATGTATATTCCTTGAGGCTCTAATGCAAATATGCAAATTTGAAAATTTGTAACTTCACACACGCCAGTGCCAATCCTTATTGATAACGGCGAATGCCAATAATTTCAGTACCGGATAGGGGAGTACCAGAGATGACAAGGTGGGATAAATGTATCTTCAATTTAATACAAAAAATCTAACTCTTCTATTCTTTTTTTCTTGGATCAGCATCGGCGCAATGAGGATTAAAAATGTTGCAGAAACTTTTCGACTGTATTTTCTGGCGAATAATATAAAAGGGTAGCATATACACGTCTCCCCTAAATTTGTAAATTTTGCCTCCATGATTCTCTAAATTTGTAAATTTTGCTTTGAAAATAGGTCGCAAACATACCGACCTGACTTACGTTATTTCTTATGGCCATGGGAATACAGGTGCATTGCAACTGCACACCAGCTAATGGATGAGTATTCTCTGTTTAAGCAGCGAATTGTTTCTCTCATGAAGGTATGCAACTTTTTTGTTATACATAGTCATTTCAGTTTATTTCTACCTTATATTTTAGTAAAATCTCATTTAGACCTTGATTAAAAATCCTGCTTTTTTAACGTGGGATTTTATTTTATTTCATTTCATTAAAAACTTTTTGATCAAAATGAACCAATTTGGCTTAATTTGGTCAGAATTTCCATATAATTAGATCCAATGAAATCCCGCAAAATCAATTCAATTAAAATGAAATGAAATCCCACGTAAAAAACATTTTGATCAGGGCCTTATTGTTTAACATGATTTTGTGAAATGTATTTTCAAAGCATAAGTATTCGCAATAGGGAAAATTAGTCCATTTTTGTCCATTTCAGTCCTTTTCGGCCGCTTCAAATATGTAACTGGACCCAACTTAATTAAAATCAAATGTGTTGCAGCTTTCAGAGAAGATTGTTTCTGCAGGGGGGAAGTTGACATAATTCAACGCTAGCTGCAAAAAATTAGTTGCGCTTGTTTTTCGTTATTTATTATTTTCTGTTTCCATTCTAGCCGAATATGAAGATCAGATGGACCTTTTGAGCCGTTTAACATTCCGGTGGTAGATGTAATGGATTGAATGTTTCTAAGTCTTAACAAACTAAAGCTTTTAAATTTTTCTTAGTCATGTTATAATATTATATATTTTTTTCTTAGGGTACCTGTGGGTATGTTTGGTTGGAGGTGAAGTTAGTGAAGTTAGAGGTCAAAGTTAGTACTTTTGAAGTTAGTGGTTGACATTAGAGAAGTTAGAAATTGTGGAAGTTAGTGCTAACTTGAGATTAGAAAATGTTGTTTGGTGTGATATGTTGGAGCTAGAGAGGGAAGAAAATAAAAAAATATTAGTTTATATATTTTTTTATAACTAATTACATCTACAAAATAAAATTATATTCATTATTATAATTGTTTCACCATTAATATTATGATACCAAATTATAATATAAATTATTATGTAATTTTCATAATTATAATTATCATTAATTATATAATTATATTCATTATTATAATTGTTTCACCATTAATATTATGATACCAAATTATAATATAAATTATTATGTAATTTTCATAATTATAATTATCATTAATTATACAATTATATTTGTTATTGTTATTTTAATCAAAATTGATGTTATAATTATTACTAAATAATAATAATAATTATTATTATTATTATTATCATAATTATATTCTTATATGAAATTTTAATATATTTATTATTGTAATTATAATTACAATAAATGTTATGTTACTAAATAACAATTATTATTATTATTATTATTATTATTATTAATATAATGTTTATTCAATTGATAATAATAATAATTATTATATTGATTTTGTAATGGTCATGAGAACAAACTTCTCTAACTCAATATTTTGTCAAGTTAGAGAAGTAGAATGAGGTTAGCACTAGCTTCACTAACTTTAAATGTGTTTGGTTAGTGAGGGTTTGAAAGTTAGTGTTCTGACTTCTGACTCAAGTTTACTAATTTCATGATTTGATGTTGTGTAATGTGTCTTACGGCTTATCTCAAATCCTTCATTAGAATCCTTTCTTTAGCCTTTCCTGTATTTATACAGACGGAAGTATCATTCCAACTTGGAAATGGACTAGCAATGGAATTTTCTCCTCCTCAAGTGCTTATAGTATTCTTTCTGATACAGGTGTTCTATCCAAGTTTCACCCCTTCCTATGGAAATTGAAATCGTCACTGAAAGTTAGAATTTTCCTTTGGTTGTTAGTACAAGACCAACTGCTAACGCGGGATAATCTTCTGAAAAGAGGTTGGTCTTGTTCTACATCTTGTCTTTGTTGTAATGCTTCCACTATTAAGTCAGTCGATCACCTCTTCCTGCATTGTTACTATGCAACATCAATCTGGGCTTTGGTGCAAATTTGTTTCAAGCTTCCATTTCTCAGCCTCACTCTTCCTATTGGAGATTTCTGGCTTTCACATAAAAAAACTTGGAATTGAACTTTGGGACACAATTTGGACGGCCACTTCTTGGGCTATTTAGAAGTCACACAATAGGCGAATCTTCTCAGACTGTCTCACTCCTCCGTGCTTACTTTTAAAGGAGATCAACGCTTGTGTACTATCTTGGAAGAAACATGCCTAGTTTTTCCTTTTGTTTTTAGGTTATTAGACTCCCCTGTATAGACCTTATTTTATTTTCTTTTTTATTTCTTATTTTTTACTCCTTTATATTTTTTACTCTCATTTGTAATTATTTATTTTTTTTCTAATAAAATTATCGGAGTGGTACTTTGCCACCTGATCCTAAAAAAAAGAAAAGAGTGACACATTTTATCGCGCACATGCAAATATACAAAACATGAATGACAAATTTCAGTAATGATTAAGTTTTAAATGGCCCCAAAATGCACCACAGTTTCGCCAACATCCTCCGCATACGTTTCGGAGAGACCCCACGCAAACATCCGCCCATCATCATTGAAGATCAAATTAATAGTTGCTCAATTGCACTTTTTTTTCCTAAAAAAAGAATGTTGCAAAAAAAAAAATAATAATAGTAATAATAATTATAATAATAATAATATAACCAAATGATTACATAATAAAAAGATACATAAAAATGATCCAACAAAGACAATTTCATATTTCAATCTTAGATATATTAGTTTATTACAACCTCACAAACATCCACACAAACATCACACAACAATAAATAAAAAAAAAAACACACACACACACACAAGACAAATGTCCTTCCGGAATAACGCACCATGACATGACAAGGACATATTTTATTTTTTACGAAATAAGGACGCATAATTATTTTGCAAATAGTAGTAGAAAACACACAACAATTGCAGGCAACCTCAATTGAGGAAGTTAAAGGCCTTCAGGATGTCAGTGAGCGTACGGAAATTGAGTGGCTTAAGGAGGAACTTGTCCACCCCCGCATCCAGAAATGCACCCATCGAATTTGCATCAGCAGTTATTGCCACAAATTTCGTCGAGATCCCCATGCCCCTGAGTGTTCGGGTTGCCTACAAAAATGAATCTAACATGAATATATATTCAAAAACATTATTTGTTATCTTTAAGCTTTCAAGTAAATGAAACAAAAGTGAAATTAGAGAAGAACCAAATGAAACATGAGCTGAATTAATATTTAACAAGAATGGTGTTAAATCAATTTAATATTTTTTCGGGACATTTCAAAAGGTTTTTCATTAATTCATCTCTTTTATTTTGTGGACCAAATTTATTAGCTAGTGAAATATAATAATGTGGTTTTGTGGATTTTGAATACCTCCACAACCCATAGTCATACTATGATCGACCATTTTAAGCAGTGAAATAATTAATTACCTCGACACCATCCATATTAGGCATTTCTTTATCTATTAGAACTAGATTATATTTATTGCCATCAAGAATTTGGTCGATGGCCTTCTTTCCATCTTCTGCTTCAGTTATTTCAAAACCGAAGCGAGAAAGCATCGTCCTATATATCCTCCGAGTAGTGATATCATCATCAACAATCAGAACTTTCACAACTTGAGAGCTCGCCATTAATTGTTAAGTGTTGTCTGAAAAGTTTGAAACAAAATTACTAAGCAATTTCCTTCTTGGTATATGCCTATTGTTTGAATATAATTAGTTTAAAAAGAAATGCTATTTTTCAATAATTGAATTCAAGAAACCTAAACTTTAAACGAGGATTAAATCTCAAGGACATGCATGAATACTTTAAACCTTTAGCATGAGAAATATGTGTGTTATATAGGGGTGAGCAAAAAACTCGCAACTCGTGAGCTAACTCGAACTCGACTCAAAAAAGCTCAGTTGTAACTCAAGCCAACGGAACTCGAGTCGACATAACTCGAGCTGAACTAACTCGGTTAGCTGACGAGTCGAGTTTGAGTTCAGGTCAACTCAACTCGCAACTCGTGAGCCGACTCGTGAGATAATAAATTTATATTTTAGATATGTATTATCAACATAATTTATGAGTATTAAAAATTATAAATTAATTATAATATTTTTCTACTTATATTTTAAATAATATTACCTATGATAGATTGAGTTTCAAGACATATTTTGTTTCAAATCAATAGAAAGAATATAAAAGACAATAATTTTATTGTTTACAATATTGTATATGTCAATAAATTTTAATACTAGAATAACATATGAAGTAAATAAATAAAAATTTGAAGGATATATGTTTATTCAAGCTAGCTCGTGAGCCCACGAGCTAGCTCGAGTTGAGGACGAGCCGAGTTTGAGCCACTTTAAAAAGCTCGAAAGTATTTCTAACTCAGCTCAACTCAACTCGAGTTATAGCCGAGCTGAGTTTGAGTTGTCATCAACTCGCTCAAACTCAGCTCGTATACGGTCCTAGTGTTATATAGTCAAAAAGCAATGCAATAGAGAAATATGTGTGTTATATATATTCAGAAAACAATGTAAAATAGAACAAATTATATGGAATGAAGACTGAAAAAGTATCAACAACTTATATATAAATAGAAACAAAAACAAACGTAGAGATTACCGTGAAGAAATAAGAATAGATAAAATCCTTGACGAACTTATTAGAATGTATTGAGATTGTAAGTGTCTGAAGCAATTATTTATAGAAGAAGCGATAGTCGCATTTAATACATAAGATATACTAAATGATATACTCAAAACACTTAAAGAAGTAATCTATATAATTAAGTTGGTTACACATACACGTGATTAACAAAAAAAATTTCAACCTACATATCATTTGCTTTTGTCGGTTTCTCACAACTTCGATATAGCTAGTTTCATAGAGAAAAAAATAAGAAATTTGCATTATATCGTTTATGATGAGTGTATCTAATTATGTATGAATGCGATTTAGTTTAGTTGTTATCGTATTAAGTATTTTTCACATCAGTTATGGATATTTTATCTTGACAATTGATTCACTGAACTCTCATCCCATCTAGAAAATTGTTACATATGGGAAACTACCAAATTAAATTTCAGTTCAGTTAATTTAGATTAATTTCTTTAATAATATTGAAATAAATAAATTCATAAAAATAATATCTAAAGATAATTTAAATCCATAAGTAATAACCATATTTTTTGCTACATAAATATTAAATAAATTAGATAATAATATCATAAAATTAGTCCTGATTAAGACTAAATAATATTTAGTAAGAAAAATTAGGAATTTGTTAACTAATAACTAATTATTATAAAAACATTATTAAATTAATAACTTTAAGAAATAAATTCGATGCAACAGGAAAACCTAATCAAAATCGAAAATTTCTATTTTATGTAACATCTATAATTAGTCTACATAATTCTAGCAAAATCAAAGCTTAATTTATATTGAAATTTATGATCAAATTAATTAAAATCCTAATGAAAATAATTATATTTATTAGACTATATGAGTTGTAGCATCCTAGATTGCACAGTTCCTGCCATAAAAGATCTTAGAGGAGAAATCTTAATATAATTATAGTTATTAGACCAAATGACCTTTGGTACCGCTCTGGTGCAGTTTTCTAGGATTCAGGGGCTGTTGTGTGAGAAATTTTTGGACTCAAGGGCCTTCCTGTAAATAAATAAGGGCATGTTTATAAATTTTAGGGGTCTTTGTGAAAGAAATTTGGCAAGTTAAGGGCCCTTCTATAAAACCGAGAGGCTTAATAATTTACTTGGTAAATTTGCAGGGTTAAGGGTTCGGATCTTAGTCCCTTGGCTATTAGGTTCTGTCGGACCCCTATTTGGACCCGATAAGAGTGATTCGGGTCAATTGGGTCAGGTTGACCCGACTAGACCCTGTTGCGTAAGGGGAATAGGGAATTGTTCAACGTCATCTCCTTAAATATCATCCGTCTCATCCCAAAAGTCCAAACTAATTCGGTAATACCGTAATTACACGGTTTACACACGCGAAGTTCTGTTAATTAAACAAATAAAAACCCTTCTCTCTCCTAAAGCTTCCAAGAAAAAATGGCGACCACAAACCCTCATCTGCTTTCGATCTCTACCCAACTCCCGCTACAGAAACCGCCTCCAATACGAATTCGGCCACCTCGCCAGGTCTCTGCCTCTTCCTCTCGTACTTCTCCAGTTCGATCCAGCGATCTTTTTCCGATCACCACGGATCCCTCTTCTTCCTCCCTCCCTCACCACCGCACCTTCGAGCTTCTCTTCGTTGCTTCGACCGGCCCAGACCTCCTCTCCAGATCTGAGATCTGATCCGCCTTGAGGTCGCTGTTGCGCTCTCCAAGACCTCCGCCTCAGTTCGGTTCCTCTACAAGAAATTCTTGTCCAGGAATCGTGAGTCTGTGAGTCCAGTCGAGTACAATTGTGCAGTTGTAAACTTATTGAGTTAAATGTTCACTTTGTTTGTTTAAATGCTCAACTTGTTCTTTTATATGTTCAATTGTTTTTCCTTTTTTTATTTGTTCTTTTTGTTTCTTTATATGTTCAGTTTGTGTACTTAAATGTTCACTTTGTTTATTTTTATATTCAACTTGTTTTTCTGTATCATAATTATTTATTTTGTTCGGTTATATGTTCAATTTATTGTTATATATGGTAAATAAGAGATCAGCTTGTAAAATCTATTAAATATAAAAAGGGTTCGTCTTATAATTATAAATGTTAAGTTAGGTGTAACAAAGGATTAACTTATTAGTACATATATTGAATATAATAAAGAATCAAAGTAAGCGTAAATGTTCAGTTAGGTGTAATAAGTGATCATCTTATTAGAGTGCATACGAGAGTCGGTGTAATAAGTGATCATCTTATTAGAGTGTAGACGAGAGTCGAGAAACAGAGGAAATGAGAGAGAGGGAAAGCATCAGAAATGGAAAGGTGCACCCAGTGTGGCGCCAAAAATAAAAATTAGGGTGAGGGATGAGTGGGAGGGAGCGGAAGTTAAAGGAGAATTAATGATGGCACCAAAAAAAGGAAGGGGACCTCTCTTAAAATCAAATTAATGCACTTTCTATTTATGGCTGGGATGATCAAGATGACAAATTTTGGGATTGCACTTATCACTCTCGGTTGCGTAATGTTGCTGACATAGGCTGAGGAATTTAAATGGGCCCTGACTTTTTTTTTCTCTGGCTCAGTGTAGAGGAAAATATAGAGAGAATTGCTTAACACAATCAAAGAGACGCGCAATCAAGCAATCAGACTTGATAGCGCGCCTCCCTGATCCTCACGCGCGACAAAGACTTCGCCCCTCTATTTTTTTTCCTTCCTTCACGGAGACACAACGCCTCTTTTCCTTCCTTCATGACAAAACCATCTTTTCTCGCGTTTCTTTTCTCCTTTCTTCCCCTTCTCTCTCATGCTCACCCTCCCACTCTCTCACCCCACATCTCTCCCCCTTTTTCCTTTCCTGGCTCTGAATCTTTCTTCTCTCATTCCACTCCATCTCTCTTCTCCTCATGTCTCATCTATATTTTATCTCTATTTTTCTATTCAAACATCATTTTTCTTATATTATTATTATCTGTAAGGGAGTTGATCGGTAGATTTCATGCTAACATTTCAATCCTTTTAAGCCCCAAATTACAACTAAATATCTATGTTTTAGTTAGATTTTAATATATTTAGGTTAGTTTTAATTAAGTTTGAGTCAAAGAATGAGTTACTACAATAATCTCTATTTTTATGCTGATTTTGGACAAAACCATGACATATATGAATCCATAAAGACGTAGAGCTTCTCACAAGCTTTCTAACGGTTCTTGAATCACCTCAAACGGAGTCCGGATGAAGAAGATATGGGCAAAATACGAACAAGGCGCAGTGCTGAAATTTCCAAACAACCTGTTCTCGGCCAGATTTCAGACGGATCCGTCCGGATTTAAGCGGGTCCGCCCAAAACCTTCCAGAATTAGCAGAAAGTGCCCGTTTTAGAGATTTATCTTGGGAAGGTGGTTGTTTCATATTCCTATTACGTCCAGAAGTATCTCTCTGCTATTGTGAGTGCCTCTAATCAATTCTAAAGCCTATATAAACATGGTTTGAGGAGAATTCAAAGGAGAGATCAAGTTTTGAGAGGGATCGAAATTTGGAGGGAGATCAAGTTTTGAGAGGGATCGAAATTTGGAGAGAGATCAAAGTTGAGAGAGAGAATTGAGAGTGTCTACACGACATGACAATCTAGAGTTCCAAGCGGGTCCGCCCGAAAGGAGACGAGGCCATTCGAAGGCAGGCTGAGGAAGAGGAAGAGAGGAATCAAAGTTCATTTGTTGTATTCTATCTCTTCTTTTTATCTTTTTTTATTTATTCGAAGAAACCTTGGTTTTGTAATGATTTTATATCTTGTCTAGCCTAGAATTGTTGTTAGGGGCAATTGTAGGGAACCTTTTACTTGGTAGTTAATGAAGTTTAATTAGGTTTATATTTTCTTCTATTTGCTTTGCCTTTCTTGAGTTAATTGCTGAATTTGTGGTTTTGAATTGCTTGATTTGAAGGTTTAGCCGTTAGATTAAGGCCTTGTCTAATAGGTTGGTAATAAAAACCCTAATTTCAAGATAGTTCAAAATGGCATACCATAGGATAGGTAGTAGACCGAGAGGTGAATCCAAGACTTAGCCGAAAGATATGTCTTTTCCTATGATCGAGAGATATAGTTAGTCCTGCAGAATAGAAAAGTAAACTTAGAAACCCTAAGCCAGGGAACGAAAGTTGAAACTTAGGATTTTTAAGAGGTATTGAAGGTTGAGATTTAGAATTTGAACCGAGAACGAGAATTAAAGTTTGAACCTAAGTTAAGACCAACAACCTGCACTTAGATAAAGTATAAAACTTATTGAACTGACTTAACGACCTATTCAAGCGACCCCGCCAAAATCCAGGCGAATCCGCCTGAATAGGGCCAGGTACAACAACCTGAACAATTGACCCTAATTCATGTTATTGTGTTAGAACTCGCATTCTCGATCGAACTTAGATCAACCTTAGAGTTAGATTCACCCTTAATTCTATTAATAAAACTCCAAAAATATTTTAACCCTCGTCTAACTAATTAAATAAGCTAAAAGACCGATATTCTAATACCGTCCCTATGGATTCGACCCTTAAGCTATCACTACAAACGATTGATCGGTGATCCTAAGGACTTGTTTTGATTTAGATTTTACCAACGATCAGGAGTAACTAAATATTTTCAAAAGATTATCTCCTCCCTTCCATCCTCTTTTTTTTCGCGTCTTTCCTTCCTTTCATTCTTTCTGCTCTTTCCCTCTGCTCCCTCCTTTTAGCGCCCTTCCCTCCCTTCTTTTCGCACCTCTCATCCCTCCTTCCCCTCTCTCCCTTTATGTGTGCTTCCTACTATTTCCCTCTTTTCTACATCTTTCTTCTTCATGTTTTAGTCCTCGTTTTCTTTTTTTTTTCTATCTCTATTTTCCCTAATAGTTAGTAATACTAAGGAATTATTTAATAGACATAAGTGTTCAGTTTATTATAACAAAATAGTATATAATGTTTACTCAGTTAGTATTACTAAGGGAGTATTTAATAGAATTAATTGTTCACTTAGTTATAACAAGGAAATATCTAATAGAAGTAAATGTTCACTTAGTTATAACAAGAGTATCTAATATCTACTAAGTCAGTAATACTACAGAAATATCTAATAGATGTATCTGTTCATTTTGTTTATTGTATATGTTCACTTTGTTTGCTGTATTTGTTCAATTTGTTTGTCATATATGTTCAGTTTGTTGTTGTATCTGTACACTTTGATTATTTGTTCATCTTATCTTTGTATCTGTTGATTTTATTGTTGTATATGTTCATTTTGAGAAAGCAAGACATAGTCCATATGGTGGAGCCGAAGGGAATGAGACAGAGGTAGGTGAGAGAGGTGGAGTCAATGGAGAAAAAGGCGAGATGAAGGGCGACAGAAGGGAGGAGACGAAGGGGAAGAGAAACAGAAGTGAGGGGAAGGAGGAAAGAAGTGAAAAGAGAGAGAGAATCAGACAGAAAAAGAGAGAGACGGAAGAAGAGTGGAGAAAAAACGCCAAGGGAGGAAAGGACGCCAGTGGAAGGAAAGAGGAAGGGAGCGTTGCGCATTTTTCATTTTTTGCGCCTGGAATGGATGACGCGGATGGCAAACGAGTGGATGTTGTATATCATTCCTGTCATTTTTTTTTTCCTTCAACTAAGAAATAAAACTTCAATTTTAACAACGGTTCTGAAGATCGAAATTTTGTTTCACACGATTTGGGTGAAAAAAGTTTGACAGCCGGAATTACAGGTGCAATAATTCTAGATTCGTAATTCTGACTTGTAGGCAGGAGTCCATCTTAACACAGAGTGATAGCTGTACAAGTACATCAAACTTTTTTTATGTATTTTGTGTCAAAAAGAAATTTTAATGTATAATAATTAATATATATTAAAGGTAATAAACAAATTTATTTAAGTACATTATTCAAGCTTTACAATTGATTTAAAAAAAATTAAACATAATAATTACATCGTCCCACAAGGAACGAACTTTTGATTAAGTGGCTAAGAACAACATAATTAAAATAGAGGATTGATTCCATTTTTAAACAAAAAAATTACATCATTCCATAATGATATTGTTCTACTAAAATTTTTCTTCTAGAAAAAAAACATTGTTTTCGCATACATTTCTTTTTAAATTTCAAAATTCAGGCAGATATAGATCCAAATTCTACATCTAGTAATAGACCACTTTAGACAATAATTTGGACTCAGATGAATACCTATAATTTGTTTTGTAAATAATCGGATGAAAAATAAGTCATGAACTAGATATTTTAGCGCGTTGAGCTCGATAACTTTTGTGTTATTGATAACCTCATTAATTAATTTCAATCTATGTTAGCCCGGTACGTCAATTATGTAGCCGTATGCGTACCGGATATGGTGTACGCCTCCGGTACGGCACCGGTACGTACCGATTGTGTCATGTGGCGTATTGAATATATTATTCGGTCAAACTTGCAAATACGGTCGCCGGTACGTGGTCAAACGAGCGGGTACGCGCGTGCTTGTGCGTTTTGTCCGCGCAGAACCCAATAATCCCCTCTGCGGTGGGCGCTAATCACATGCTATTTTCTTAGTATTATTATAATATAATATTAATATTTTAATATTTGAGCATTTTTGAACTCGCGTGACTGATTTGTGGCGGGCTAAAATTGGTCCCAAACCTGGGAAGTCCAGATGCTCATTTATCGTCTCTCCTAAGGTGCTATCAGTGGCGGATCTAGAAAAAATATTTAGGTGGGGCTGTGGGTCTATGATGGACTGGTGGACTATTGATTTATTGGGCCATCGTAACCGGGAAGAGAGATAGGACACGGGATTATGGAAAGCAAGCACTCTTCAACCTCTGTTCAACATTTTCAGCCCCACCTTTGAGTGCTTCAATGGCAAAAAAATTAGCTGGGGCTAAAGGGGGCTCCATGGGCTCGACGGCGTTAGGTGGGGCTCTAGCCCCACCCGCCCCAGTGCTAGATCCGCCCCTGGGTGCTATATCTATACAAAGTATAAAAAAATGAACATTCATTGTGGGACTAACGAGATTTGCAAAACTGGACAACGTTCCAACCAGCAACTCCAAATTTGATATAGTCTGCATTGCTCATTTAATGGATAGATCCATTTCAGATTTTTAAAAATATTTTTTATGATTAAATATATGAGCGCAGTTGCGCTGCGACATAATTTAACTTGCCACATCTGCCACAAAATCTCGTCCGTTAGATTAAAATATAACGGATGGTTGTGATTAAATGTTAATTAAAGACAAGAGGTGCTTTTATTTATTTTTATTTTTTTATTATCTCCTCCTCGTAATCTCTGCTAGAATATGAAACTACTCTCTACTTATTTTTCTCCCCCGCATACTCTTTTTCTCTGGTCTCGAGCTCTTTCCCTTCGTGCTCCTTCTTCTTCTCTTTTCTCTTAGTCTGACGCTCTCCTCTCTCTGACGTTATTGGTCTATTGAATCTGTCAAATCGAAAAGGATCAAGCAAACGAAATTTACCAGTGATGATTTGACTAAAATTCGCTAGTGATTTGAACATAAAAATTCCCTTTTTACCTTCTTCATTCTTCCAATTTCTCAATGATTCGTCAATTCCATAAGATAGCCACACATTTTTTTTGCTAGAAACATAATTTAATAATAATCATTGAAAAATTAAAATAATCCATGACCACATTTTCTTTTTTCTCTTGAGTTCGTTCATCAAATTAAACCTGAGCAAATAGGATTCCGTGCCTAAAATAAAATAAAATGCATAAATAATTATTTGAGGGATGCGTGAACAACAATTAAAGTTTAAATTTCTTATTTATTTCTTGTAATTGGGTAGTGCTCTATACAGAATTTTGAGTTTTTTGGAGCATACTCCCAGCGCTAGACTAAGAGAAGAGAGTAGGAGCACGAAGGGAAAAAGCTCGAGTGGCAGAGAAGAAGAGTATGCGAGGGAGAGAAGTAGAGAGTCGTTTCATATTCCAACAGAGGATACGAGGAGAAGATAATAAAAAATTAAAAGCACCTATTGTCTTTAATTAACATTTAATCACAACCATCCGTTCTATTTTAATCTAACAGACAAGATTTCATGGCAATGTGGCAGGCTAAATTATGTGGCAGCGGAACTACGCTCTAAATATATTTAGTTTCTTAATTGTTTTAGAGATTTACGACAATTATTTTTGCATATTCATAAATTTATAAAGATTGTATACATTTCAAAATATTTCACATGTTTTTTTGCTTATAATTAGATATATAATTGATATACCAGGTAATTCTTATCATATTTTTTTTAATATATATATATCGTCGTATTCATACCAGAGATTTTTGAAAAATTTCGTACCGCCGTATCCATACCGTACCGGATACGATTGTGACTCCCCGTCGAATAATGTAATTGGACAACACACGATAGAGTGCCCGCCACGGATGCCTACTGATCGAGGCAAAAACCTAGGTCAAATAAATAACCTCGTTTACCTGACAAGTCATTAAAGTAAAGCTGAGGTGTCGAACCCACAAGAACGGAGTCTGATTACTAGTTCTTTTCTGTTCTCAAAAGCTAGAAGGTTTGATTTTGTTTGATTTTGGGTTTAACAAACGATAAATAAAAGGCCTAAATTAAATTGCAAAGAAATAAATATTTTTGAGGGGTTTTATGAATTTAATATGCAAAAGTATACCTTAGGAAATTAGTTTCATCTGTGATTAGGTCATGGAGTGTCAACACTTCAACTTTCGTCGCTGGAATTGACGTATGAGGGGTCCAGAGCTACCATTCGGCCTACCATTCGTCCAGGACAGGTCGAACAGACAGCCGAATGGCTGCTCTGGACAGCGCATACTCCACGTAAGTGTTGGTTTCCTAATCCATGTTTAATACCACGTGTTGTGAAGTGTTGGGTAACAGTAACTAACGCACTAACCTATGATTTTCACCTTTGATTAGGGTTGATACCATACTAACCTAATGCCTCTTGAATTGCTAACCTAACTTTCGTTAGTCAATTATCCAAGTCTATTTGTTGTAGTTCTTGTGAGACATCTAATTAATGGTCAGTTAATTAGAAACCTAGTCGTGCAATTCAATTGGTTATCTTTCAATTTTAACATATCTCGTGATATTGCTATTGTTTATCTTATTAATTCAATATTTAATTACCCCAACTAGACGTGCGCATTCATCAAGTCGTGTATAGTGATTAACAAGCAAACAACAACAAGTAATATGCTAACAAACAAATCACAGTGATAATAAGCATAATCAAGTCTACAACATCCCTAATCAATAGACTACTACTACATCCCTAAGACATAAAATAAAACTAGTCTAACATGTTCTCAAACATCATGCAAATCATAGTAGAAAGCAAATAACAAAACATAGTAGCAAAATAATAAATAAAAGTAGGAGATACAACAATAAACCGAATCTCTAAGTCGAATGATACTGCCGTCGCGTCACAAATCACTCCAAGGTCTGTAGAACTTGCTGCAACAGTGGACAAGAGTCTCCAAACAAGTGCTAGAACCTGTCTCTCTCGAGTAGGTGGTAGAATCTCGCGTCGCAATGGAGAAACGGCGCAAGAACAAGGTGTTTTGAGCTTCAAAAGGTGGATCTATGGTGGGAGAACGTGGGAGTCCTTTCTCTCTGGCAGGGGAGAAGAATATACGGGAGATGGAGACGTGCTAGGGCCAGAGGGTCAAGTTTCCATAGAAGAAACTTACCAAAACAAAGGCATTCGGCTGGCTGTTCGGGGGGGCCAACCGAATGGTAGGCCGAATAGCCTGCAAATATCGTGGGCTGAGAGTTGTTCGGGATAGAAATGAGTCATTTGGTTTGTAATAGGCTAGGGCACGCCAAATGAGATTTGTCTCCATGCATCCAAGTCATTTCTTCGCGTGGTTCGTCCAAAAACATCCAATTGTTGCGTTGTTTCCACCAAGTACCTACAAAATAGTTGAGAAACGGCGGCAGTACCAAATCCTGGCAAATATGGCATAAAAGCACAGTGAATAATATGAGTTGAGTCATTATTTAGGTGTATAGTCCGGCCAAAATGTATATATAAATCTGATATATCACCTGCTGCACCCGCAAGGCTTACAAATGCTTATTTTACAAATTAACGTTGATTATACATAATTTAATATACATGTCAAATATGAATTCACAATTAATTACTTAATATAAGATAAATCATATAACGGTCTGGTTCATATAGGTTACTAACCACAGTACCTAATGGCCCGCTACTCGTCTTGCTATCCAGCACTTGATCTGAAACCTGGAACCCACAATCAATTTGTGGAAAACATGCACAAAAACAGGAAATGAGATAAATAAAATTTATCTCAGTACGGTATTTAGTTCCAGCCACTTGAGTTTTGATTATCATACGTTGGAACTAAATACATGACTGGGCCAAGCAATTTTCAAATCAAATCCACCTTTATTTCAAATAAGCATTAAACATAAAAGTTCGATCAAGCAATGCAGTTATGAAATAAATTCAATGCTCTTCAAAATCATTTAAAACTCAAAGTATGACTACTATAATTTCAATTCCTTGGAAAAGCAATTAATAGTATGCACCAACTAACATATAAAAACATACACATCTTGTTTCAAGCAGACATAGCAATGTCAAATTAATTAAATCAATGCAATATGCAATGTGAGCTCGGCAGTGACTTCCATAACAATTCAAATTTCAAAGTATGACCAATGCCGACTCATTTGACTGGATAATTATCTAGTATGCAAGTCTGGTTTCTTTTCTCGTCATCAAAGTCAAATATGTCGCGAGACACCTTCTATGAGGGCTACCAACGACCAAACAGATATGCCACGAGTCTCCTTCTATGAGGGCTACCAATGACTCGTTCAATTCATATATCATTTGATCAATAACATCTAAATGAACAAACAAGCTGGGAACACTCGCACTCCAGACCATTCTAGACTAGACCTGCTGAGTCTCGATACATAAGCGCTTATTACACAGTGCTTGGTAGGATGGGTCATGACTCCACCTCCAAACATTACGAGTGTCTATCTAAACCACACAAGATGTATTTTCCTCAATCAAATCACATTTCAATCGGATACATTCAATATACCACTTTCCAATCATGCATCAATATACATATTCACAAAATATTCTCATAAATGAAGATCACATTAAGAATTCAAAATGCATAATACTAATATATCACATATAATTAAAACTCAGGTGAATACGTACCTCATAAAGAAAATGCAGCAGCAAAAAGTAAGACAAGGCAATCCTATTTACTCTTAGTCGTATCGACTATCCTCGGTTTCGATACTCGACCGTCCGACTCTAATTGAAATAGTTTACTAATAAGTTCTAATAAAAACTTGGAAAATAAAAAGTTTAATTCAAACAATTAAACAACCAATGAGATATTCCATATGTGTGATATGTTTTAAAATGGCAACTATATTTAATTGTTGTACCATTGAATTCGGTTTCAATGTCTAAACATTGAGCTCGTTAGATGAGTACTTAGTCTTAGGCATTTTGGTTCCCTATATAAACATGCAATCCCTTAGTACCAACATGGTACCAAGTGTTACCATACCTCATTAAACCCTGTTTCGACCACAAATTAAAACAGAAAAAATAAAGATAGATATTATGCACAATGATTATCATAGCTTAGGGTGTAGGTCGGTTGGGTTATTTAACCATTAATCTCCTATGCAATACACAACATCACCCGATAATTAGCTACAGAAGTAAAATGAATGATTTCAACCGTACAAAATTGATAATTCATGACAAAACAAAATTCTAAGGTACTGGTCTCCACAAAAACGTTAAATAAAATCATAGCAACAATAGATATTCAGAAAAGTATCACATACATGTTCGGTAATTGAAAGAAATTTTATAAAAAAAGTAGTTATTCAATTTGACCCTTTGAAATTAATTTCTTTTCACAGTTTGTCAGAATAATCGTTTAAGAGTGCAATTTGGTTTTATATAAAATTTCCCAAAAGTCCATGAACTATTGATAAATTGTAAAATAAAGATAGCCTAAATATCAACTGTTCAAGATTCATAAATCCTTCAAAAATCAGTTTATGCACTGAAGAATAACTAATTTTGAATCAACAGTTGCAAGAAATATATAAAACAAATGAGAAAATGTCAAATTCAGTTTACCGCTTAATCCCCAAATGGGAATTTGTAAGACCCCTTAGAAATCGATGGAGAGGGCCCTAGAGTGCTCCAAGTTGAGAGGCAGGTCAAAACCGATGAGTTTGCTTCAACCTCCGAGAAACTTCCGTCCAAAAATACGACGAGGAGAGGCCTCTGATCGGCGATCCGAGAGTAGATAACGCGAGAGGGTAGTGAGGTGAACGCGTGGGTACTTTGATCCGGTGAAACGGTAGAGGAATGGTGGAGGTCACATGTGAGGTGTGTGGTTCGTTTGGGAGAGAAGAGAGGCTTAAGGCTCTCTGTTGGGATCGAAAAAGAAGAGACAGAGAGAAGGGTCTGCTTCAGCCTTTTCATTCCGATTTATTTATTTATTATTTTTTTTTTCAGAAATCAATATCTCAACCAATAAATAAAAAAAATCCATACTCCTTGCATAAAAATAATTATGCAACAAAAGAAAAATAGTTAAACTTTTTATAATATAAACTAGAAATTTAGAAATTTTTATATTTCTATTTCAGAATAACAGTGAGCATAAAATTTAATTTCATGCAAAGAAATTACTCAAAATAAAACCAAGCAAGTGCACCCAATTTTATATAAAAGAAAAATAAATTCAGAAGCAGTAAAAAGTTCAGGGTATCACAACGATACTCGTATCCGTACCCATGCAACATGGATTTCTCTTAAGAGGATACGACTCCACAATCAATCTGTCGGGCTGAAACACGGTCTACAACGGTAGGTAGTGCCATGAATAATCCAGTTCCATCGTTTCTATCGAATAGGATTAGAGGAGGTAGCGCGTACGAATCAACTCGCGAACCAAACCCTAGCGAGTGCGAGTCGATCAATCAATAGGAATTAATCCTATTGCTATTCCTCTTCGGTCTTCGCCGACCCCAAATCATTCTCTTCTCACTTCTCTCTCTCTCTGACTATCTCTTCGCCTCGCCGCGCCCCGCCTCCAAACTCAGAAATGGCGGCTGCCCCCAGCATGGATAAAGAACAGGTCTAATCTCATCTAATTCTTTTCTCTTTTTCGTTCTCGTTCTCTTCTCTTCCAATTGACTATCTTGACCTAATTGTGAAACAGATATTTGGGATGGCTGAGAAGGAGATGGAGTATAGAGTTGATCTCTTCAACAGGTATATTCACCATTTGTCATTACCATTACCTCATCAATCATAACCTCATTACTTAATTTCTATTTCCTGTAGACTTACCCAGACCTGCTTTGACAAATGCGTCGAGAAAAAGTACCTACCTCTCCCCCACTCTCTCTCCATTTGAATTAATCATTACTAATACAGAAAACATTTAATAGCTATAAGGCAAAATTAAAATAATAATAGAAAAAAATGCACTTACATATACCAGCCTCAACCAAAAGTTTACTTCATCAGGTACAAGGAATCTGAATTGAACATGGGCGAAAACAGTTGCATTGATCGTTGTGTCTCCAAGTATTGGCAGGTGCTCTTTCTTTCTTTTTAATACTTCTTCTCCACTAACAAAAGGATTTCATCTTATTTCATTACAATAACAGTTAGTTAAAATATTCCGTCTTTTCAGTTTGGTCATAAAAAGCATGGTAAATTTTCCATAGGTCCCCTCCCCGCACTTTGCCTAAATCTATTTTCTTGTTACTACGCTTTGATTTGTTAGATTTTTACCACCAAGGTTTCATGTTTGTCCAAATTTGGTCACTGAATTGCCATTCTCATCCTATCCATAGACAGAAATAGTTCATCACCTCGCACCTTCCCTCCCTTCTCTCTCCATTCCTTGCCTTATGGATTAGTCCCTATGCAAAAACAATGAGCCTCTGTTATCCTTTTTCTACTTCCCATTTTTCCTCATACTCCATTCCATATGCACCTTTTATCTATTTCTTGAGCTATTTGCCAAATAGAGTATACATTTCTATGAGTGGGGTTTTACTGTCCTGTTGGGATCTCCCTTTCTGCCACAATGTTGTGTAATCACCATGATTAAATCCTTTCTTTTTTTTATTTTAGAATCTATATATTTCTAATTGGATTAGAGGGGCTAACTTGTGAAATTTGTAGGTCTTACTATTTTCTTTTTTCTGTAAGAAATCAGTTACAGTATTGAGGTATACACACCTTAATGAAGGATTTCTCTGCAAACAATGTGCACTTTTTGTGCTAATTTGCGTGACTTTGTTATGTTTTATTTTTTTTTATTGAAATAAGAACTATATGTCAGGTATTTTTTTTTTTTCTTATTCTCTTCTTCAGATTGATGCATTAACTACTTACTTTCAATTTTATTTGTTTACATGCATCCTCTAATTAATTTTACCTACATGTTCTTGCCTCTTATTGTATATCCTGACAGCTCTGCTGTTTCCATTCTTTATTTTTGTTCCTACCAATCCAATTCAGCTCAACTCACAAAAAAAAACTGAACAGTTATCTTGTCAACCCTCCTCCCCCCAAGTCTTCTATTTTGGTCAGAAAGTATAGCTCATACCTCTTATTTTCAGCGTATTCCATGTCAAATTAACCAGCAATCTCTTTCCAGTAAGGATAGGGATGAGAGAAAAGTGAGAAACATTGTGAGTGGAGAGAGAGAAGAGATGAGTAATGGAGGGGTGAATTTTGGATAAACAATGTTCAAGTGATCAAGAACTCAGAATTCGAAGTTCGGGAACCTTACAGTAGAACACAGTAAAACATATTGTTCACATTTTCCTTTATTATTTATAGATAAGAATACTAGTCATTGGGAATTATGTTGCTTGAAGTTTCAAATTAGAGAACATCATAAGGCCCATCCAGAGTTGGGTCCATGTCAGATGCAATTTTTGAACAACAAAGTTCCTTCAGTTTCATTTTATTTGATATTATTTGGTTTGGATGTCTTATGTTATTGTATTTTACCAGCTGTTATTTGTTAATCTGAATATGCAGGTGACAAATTTGGTAGGACAGTTGCTTGGATCCAATCGGCCTCCAATGTAAGGGAAAAGTTTTAGGAAGTGCATTTTTCTCTTGTGACAAGAATAGAGACAATAATGTCACAGTTTCTTTCCTCATTTCCATTGGTCTTTTTTTTTTCTCGTTTGTGCCATTGTAAGCTTATTTGGGTGGTAGTTAGTTGGCAGGTTGCTTCATGAAATATGAGGATTTTGTTTTGGAGTTTATTATTGATAATTATATGACATGATATGACCTTATTCAAAATAATGGCAAACTCGTGTATGCTGTGTTGTGGCTCAAGATGCCACAACATTTTATCATGAACTGTGAAACAGCATAGAATGTTAATTTCAGTTTTGGTTGAGCAATGAAGCTGCTTGCTGTTTTAAGTAATGCATGTGTTTGCTATATCATTGTTGCTCGTTAGAATTTGTATGCGTGCGCATATCTTTGCATGGAAAACCAGCGGAAAGCTTCTATAGGTTGAACTAAAGTCATTATCTCAAGCCAACATGCCAACTCCAAGTCTAATCTCTCTCATAACTAAATTTTATTTCGTGTTAAAACAAAAGTCAACACATTTGCCAGTAATGACGGAGTAAGGAAAAATATCAAGGAAAGCAAAAGTTGACAATGAGTGCAGCAATTTTGGAGGCAGTATAATAATGTCTTACAAATTCAAGATAGTTTGCCTATTACATTTCATTCGACCACCTTTAGACACGGGAAAGAAGATGAAACCATATCTAACCTCAACCCCCGAAAACCCAAATCATAACAACCCAAAAAAGGAGGGATGAATATAAATGTAAATTGAGGCAACAAACCAACAATTCCAAAAGATATCTATACATCACTAAATTTGTCATTGAGTTTTTGATTTGGCCTCAAGAATGGCCCCATCTTTCAGTGATTCCTGTGCTTCAGTCTCCTTACCAAGACTGAGCAATGCAGCTGCTTGGAGGTAATATGATGTTGGCCAATCAGGAGATACCACCTGTGCTTGCAAAGTATCTCCCAAAGCTTCTTGTAGCAAGTTGCTCATTAGGTACGATAGTCAATAGGCACCGGCGTGCAAACACAGTTGGAGAGATCGTTGTACAGTTGTCAATGAACTGCACAAGCAAATGTCCAACAGAAGAGTTCAATGTTTTCCTTAGTACCATTTAGTTTGTTAAGCTGATACTGTATATCTGTTGATCTTCTTCACATGGAAAAAAGGTATTTATGTGGCTTACCAATAAAACAATGTGATATTTATAAGACAACTATTAACAAAGGCCATCAAGATTGTAAGATCCATTAGAAAGTGAAGGGATATTAAGGAAAGTACATTTTTATAAGAGCCTGATGTAGCTACAGAAAATTGTAGATATCATCTCTTTCAGGTTGATTTGTCATGATTACATATATCACATGGATAATTGATACTGAACAAATCATACAGGCCTTCAAAACAACCCACAATTTATTTCTTAAAACAATAGCAATAAGGGGCATGAGCAAATAGATGTGTCCCTAAAGTAAAACCTGGTTTGTCCACAGCTGGAATGACAGCTGCATCTTTCATGTTTCATCAGTTGATTAATTTCTTGAAACAAACAAGAGATGCAGAAACACACACATACACGCTGGCACAAAGAGATAAGGCAACTAACCTCATTGGAAATTCCCTCATCATCCTTATATCCAGTATTTTCCAGTACCTCATGGATAGCAGTAAGGTCCGTTCTAGCGCATGCCTCCTCTCATATGTCCTCAGTAGCTATCTTCTGGATTAATTATCATGCATAATGCGACATGTGTTAGTGTTAAACTTAATTGAGGCTGAGGGGAAAAGAAAGAAATTAAAATGGGTGTAGTTGGAACGTTCCTAGTGGGGTTTTAGAATGGGATGTTACGAGGAACTGAAGCGACAACGCGGCCAGTCTCAAAAAGGGTGCCGCGGTAGACAACATTGGGGGCCTTCTCGCCGTGCTCGGAGAGTCGGAGACGATTCGGTCGGGGGAGAAGCCGTCGGTGGCGGCCTTGAGCTCGTCGAGGGCACTCCGTCCCCCGAATCACCATCGCGGCTCTCTGCTTGGGAAATTAAATTATTTACATTAAGCCCCAATTTCAACTTATTCATGCAAAATAAGAAAAGACAAAATCAACTTATTCCAGTATTTGGAGGAGCACCTCACGTCCTCACCCCCGTGCTCTTATTATTATAGATTGATTCAATTCAATATGCTTTGCTTGCTTGCTTGCTTTCTGTTATTATGATTATGTCATTAATTCCTAACCAATTAAAATTAAAAGGGAGTGGAGTGGAAGACTTAGACTTGCTTGATTGCTGCCAGGAAGAGTACGATTAAGATCAGCAAACTAGTTAGTGCTAGTTACGCATATAAAACACAAATAATGCATATTCTGAAAATCATTTGAACAATTCAATTATTTTTTAATTCATTCTAAGTTATTTCATCTCAATAATATTCATTTGTCACTCTTTATACGATCTAGAATATGATTCATATCCTATTTATTCAAAAAGATTAGATTATACATAGTAATTACTCATATAAAGTGCATATAATGCTTATTCAGAGTATCATTTGAGCATTTCGATCATCTCTGCATTTATTCTAAGTTATTTCATCGCAATAATCTATATTTAACATCTCCATACAGTTCAGAACATGACTAATATCTTATTTATTAAAAAAAAAGATTATATATAGTAATTAAGCAAACAAAGTGGAAATAATGCATATTCTGAGTATCGTTTGAGCATTTCAATCATTTCTAGATTCAAAGTCATGTCATTAGAAAAATTTACATTAAAACTCTTTAAACTCTGCAGACTAAGATTAACATCTTGTTTATTCAAAAAAATTGGATTATACATGATAATTACATATATAAAGTGCAAGTAATGCAATTTTGAGTCTCAGTTGAGCATTTCAATCGTTTCTAGATTCATTCTAAGTTATTTCATCACAATAATCTACATTTAAACTCTTTCAACTGTCAAGAATATGATTCACATCTTGTTTATATAAAAAGATTGGATTATATATAGTAATTACGCATATAAAATGCAAATAATGTAATTCTCAATATCATTTAAACATTTTAATCGTTTCTGGATTCATTCCAAATCATTTCATAACAATAATCTACATTTAAACTTTTTATACTGTTTAGAATATATTTCATATATTGTTTATTCAAAAAGATTGAATTATACATGGTAATTACGCATATAAAATGCTAATAATGCAATTCTGAGCATCATTTGGACATTTCTATCGTTTCTATATTCATTCTGATTCATTTCACCACAATAATCTACATTTAAACTCTTTATACTGTCTAGAATACGTTTTATATGTTATTTATTTAAAAAGATTGGAATATACATGCTAATTACGCATATATACATGCAATTCTGAGCATCATTTGAGCATTTCAATCGTTTCTGGATTCATTCTAAGTAATTTCATCACAATAATCTATATTTAAACTATTTATAATGTCTAGAATATGATTCATATGTTATTTATTCAAAAAGATTGGATTATACATGGTAATTACGCATATAAAGTGCAAATAATCCAATTCTGAGCATCATTTGAGCATTTCAATCGTTTCTGGATTCATTCTAAGTAATTCCATCACAATAATCTATATTTAATATCTTTATAGTGTCTACAATTTGATTTATATGTTATTTATTCAAAAAGATTTGATTATACATTGTAATTACGCATATAAAGTGCAAATATTGCAATTCATTTGAGTATTTCAATTATTTCGGGATTCATTCTAAGCCATTTCATCACAAATAATGTACATTTAAACTCTTTATACTGTCTAGAATATGACTCATATGTTATTTATTAAAAAAGATTGGATAATACAAGGTAAGTACGCATATAAATTACAAATAACGCAATTCTAAGCATCATTTGAGCGTTTCATTCGTTTCTGGATTCATTCTGAGTCATTTCATCATAATAATCTACATTTAAACTCATTATACCGTCTAGAATATGATTCATATGTTATTTATTCAAAAAGATTGATTTATACATGGTAATTACGCATATAAATTGCAAATAATGCAATTCTAAGCATCATTTGAGCATTTCAATGGTTTCTGGATTCATTCTAAGTTATTTCATCACAATAATCTACATTTAAACTCATTATACTGTCTAGAATATGATTCATATGTTATTTATTCAAAAAGATTGACTTATACATGGTAATTACGCACATAAAGTGCAAATAATGCAATTCTGTGCATCATTCGGGGATTTCAATCGTTTCTGGATTCATTCTGAGTCATTTTATTACAATAATCTACATTTAAACTCAATATTCTGTCTAGAATATGATTCATATGTTATTTATTCAAAAAGATTGGATTATACAAGGTAATTGTGCATATAAAGTGCAAAAAATGTAATTCTGTGCATCATTCCAACGTTTGAATAGTTTTTGGATTCATTCTGAGTCATTTTATCACAATAATCTACATTTAAACTCATTATACTGTCTATAATATGATTCATATGTTATTTATTCAAAAAGATTGTACTATACAAGGTAATTATGCTTATAAAGTGCAAATAATGCAATTCTGTGCTTCATTGGGGCATTTTAATCGTTTCTAGATTTATTTTACGTCATTTCTTTACAATAATCTGCATTTAAATACTTTATACTGTCTAGAATATGATTCATGTGTTATTTTATCTAAAAGATTGGATTATATAAGGTAATTACGCATATAAAGAGCAAATATTGCAATTTTGAGCATAATTTGAGCATTTCAATCGCTTTTTGATTAATTCTGAGTCATTTCAACACAATAATCAACATTTAAACTCATTACACTGTCTATAATATGATTCATATGTTATTTATTCAAAAAGATTGACTTATACATGGTAATTACGTATATAAAGTGCAAATAATGCAATTATGTGCATCATTTGAGCATTTCAATCGTTTCTGAATTCATTCTAAGTCATTTAACCACAAAAATTTACATTTAAACTCATTATACTGTCTACAATATGATTCATATGTCATTTATTCAAAAAAATTGACTTATATATGGTAATTAAGCATATAAATTGTAAATAATGCAATTTTGTGCATCATTCGAGCAATTCAATCGTTTATGGATTAATTCTGTGTGATTTCATCACAATAATCTACATTTATACTCATTATACTATCTAGAATATGATTCATATGTTATTAATTAAAAAAGATTGTATTATACAAGGTAATTATGCTTATAAAGTGCAAATAATGCAATTCTGTACATCATTTGGGCATTTTAATCATTTCTTGATTTATTTTACGCCATTTCTTTACAATAATCTGCATTTAAACACTTCATACTGTCTAGAATATGATTCATGTGTTATTTTATCAAAAGATTGGATTATATAAGGAAATTACGCATATAAAGAGCAAATGATGCAATTCTGAGCATCATTTGAGCATTTCAATCGTTTTTGGATTAATTCTGAGTCATTTCAACACAATAATCAACATTTAAACTCATTATAATGTCTAGAATATGATTCATATGTTATTTATTCAAAAAAATTGACTTATACATGGTAATTACGTATATAAAGTGCAAATGATGCAATTCTGTGCATCATTCGTGCATTTCAATTGTTTCTGGATTCATTCTGAGTCATTTCGTCATAATAATCTACATTTAAACTCATTATAATGTCAAGAATATGATTCATATGTTATTTATACAAAAAGATTTGATCATAAAAGGTAATTCGTGCATTTTGAAGTGCAAATAATGCAATTCTGAGCATCATTTGAGCATTTCTATCGTTTCTGGATTCATTCTGATTCATTTCATCACAATAATCTACATTTAATTTCATTATACTGTCTAAAATATAATTCATATGTTATTTATTCAAAAAGATTGACTTATACATGATAATTACGCATATATATTGACAATAATGCAATTTTGTGCATCATTCGAGCATTTCAATGGTTTCTGGATTCATTTTGAGTTATTTCATCACAATAATCTACATTTAAACTCATTATACAGTCTAGAATAAGTATCATATGTTATTTATTCAAAAAGATTGACTTATGCATGGTAATTACGCATATAAAGTGCAAATAATGCAATTCTGTGTATCATTCGAGCATTTCAATCTTTTCAGGATTCATTCTGTGTCATTTCATCGCAATAATTTACATTTAAACTCATTATACTGTCTAGAATATGATTCATATATTATTTGTTCAAAAAGATCGTATTATACAAGGTAATTATGCAAATAAAGTGCAAATAATGCCATTCTGATGCATCATTTGAGCATTTTAATCGTTTCTATATTTATTTTACATCATTTCTTCACAATAATCTGCATTTGAATACTTTATACTGTCTAGATTATGATTCCTGTGTTATTTTATCAAAAATATTAGATTATATAAGGTAATTATGCATATAAAGAGTAAATAATGCAATTCTGAGCATCATTTGAGCATTTCAATCGTTTATTGATTAATTTTGAGTCATTTCAACACAGTAATCAACATTTAAACTCATTATACTGTCTAGAATACGATTCATATTTTATTTATTCAAAAAGATTGACTTATACATGGTAATTAGGTATATAAAGTGCAAATAAGGCAATTCTGTGCATCATTTGAGTATTTCAATGGTTTCTAGATTCATTCTGAGTTATTTCGTCACAATAATCAACATTTAAACTCATTATACTTTCTAGAATATGATTCATATGTTATTTATACAAAAAGATTAGATTATACAAGGTAATTATGCATGTAAAGTGCAAGTAATGCAATTCTGAGCATCATTTTATCATTTCAATCGTTTCTGGATTCAATCTAAGTCAATTAACCACAATAATCGACATCTAACCTCATTATACTGTCTAGAATATGATTCATATGTTATTTATTGAAAAAGATTGACTTATACATGGTAATTACGCATATAAATTGCAAATAATGCAATTCTGTGCAACATTCGAGCATTTCAATCATTTCTGGATTTATTCTGAGTCATTTCGTCACAATAATCTACATTTAAACTTATTATACTGTCTAGAAAATGATTCATATGTTATTTATTCAAAAAAATTGGATTATACAAGGTATTTATGCATGTAAAGTGCAAGTAATGCAATAATGAGCATTATTTGAGCATTTCAATCGTTTTGGATTAATTCTGTGTCATTTCAACACAATAATCAACATTTAAACTCATTATACTGTCTAGAATATGATTCATATGTTATTTATTCAAAAAGATTGACTTAAACATGGTAAGTACGTGTATAAAGTGCAAATAATGCAATTCTGTGCATCATTCGTGCATTTGAATCGTTTCTGGATTCATTCTGAGTCATTTTGTCACAATAATCTGCATTTAAACACTTTATACTGTCTAGAATATGATTCATGTGTTATTTTATCAAAAAGATTGGATTATATAAGGTAATTACGCATATAAATAGCAAATAATGCAATTCTGAGTATCATTTGAGCATTTCAATTGTTTCTTGATTAATTCTGAGTCATTTCAACACAATAATCAACATTTAAACTCTTTATACAGTCTAGAATATGATTCATATGCTATTTATTCAAAAGGATTGACTTATACATGGTAATGACGTATATAAAATGCAAATGATGCAATTCTGTACATCATTCGTGCATTTCAATCGTTTCTGGATTCATTCTGAGTTATTTCGTCACAATAATCTACATTTAAACTCATTATACTGTCTAGAAAATGATTCATTTGTTATTTATTCAAAAAGATTAGATTATACATGGTAATTGTGCATATAAATTGCAAATAATGCAATTCTGAGCTTCATTTGAGCATTTCAATCGTTTCTGGATTCATTCTGATTCATTTCCACACAATAATCAACATTTAAACTCATTATTCTGTCTAGAATATGATTCATATGTTATTTATTAAAAAAGATTGACTGATACATGGTAATACGTATATAAAGTGCAAATAATGCAATTCTGTGCATCCTTCGTGCATTTCAATCGTTTCAGGATTCATTCTGAGTCATTTCATCACAATAATCTACATTTAAACTCTTTATACTGTCTAGAATATGATTCATATGTTATTTATTCAAAAAGATTAGATTATACAAGGTAATTGTGCATATAAAGTGCAAATAATGCAATTCTGAGCATCATTTGAGCATTTCAATTGTTTCTGGATTCATTCTAAGTCATTTAATCCCAATAATCTACATTTAAACTAATTATACTGTCTAGAATATGATTCATATGTTATTTATTCAAAAACATTAGATTATACAAGGTAATTGTGCATATAAAGAGCAAATAATGCAATTCCGAGCATCAGTTCAGCATTTCAATCGTTTCTGGATTAATTCTGAGTTATTTCAATCCAATAATCGACATTTAAACCCATTATATGGTCTAGAATATGATTCATATGTTATTTATTCAAAAAGATTGACTTATACATGGTAATTACGTATATAAAGTGCAAATGATGCAATTCTGTGCAACATTCGTGCATTTCAATCGTTTCTGGATTAATTCTGAGTCATTTCCACACGATAATCAACATTTAAACTCATCATACAGTCTACAATATGATTTATATGTTATTTATTCGGAAAGATTAGATTATACAATGTAATTGTGCATATAAAGTGCAAATAATGCAATTCTATGCATCATTTGAGCATTTCAATCGTTTCTCGATTCATTCTAAGTCATTTAATCACAATAATCTATATTTAAAAGCATTATACTGTCTAGAATAAGATTCATATGTTATTTATTCAAAAAGATTAGATTATACAAGGTAATTGTGCATATAAAGTGCAAATAATGCAGTTCTGAGCATCATTTGAGCAATTCAATCGTTTCTGGATTCATTCTAAATCATTTCACCACAATATTCTACATTTAAACTCATTATACTCTCTGAAAAATGATTCATATGTTATTTATTCAAAGAGATTGACTTAAACATGGTAATTACGTATATAAATTGCAAATAATGCAATTCTGTGCTTGATTCGAGCACTTCAATCATTTCTGGATTAATTCTGAGTCATTTCATCACAATAATCTACATTTAAACTCATTATACTGTCTAGAATATGATTAGTTTGTTATTAATTCAAAAAGATTGTACTATACAATGTAATTATGCTTATAAAGTGTAAATAATGCAATTATGTGCGTCATTTGGGCATTTTAATAGTTTCTAGATTTATTTTACGTCATTTCTTTACAATAATGTACATTTCAACACTTTATACTGTCTAGAATATGATTCATGTGTTATTTTATTAAAAGGATTGGATTATGTAAGGATATTACGCATATAAAGAGCAAATAATGCAATCCTGAGCATCATTTGAGCATTTCAATCGTTTCTGGATTAATTCTGAGTGATTTCAACACAATAATCAACATTTAAACTCATTATACTGCCAAGAATATATTCATAAGATATTTATTCAGAAAGATTGACTTATACAAGGTAATTACGTATATAAAGTGCAAATGATGCAATTCTGTGCATTATTCGTGCATTTCAATGGTTTTTAGATTCATTCTGAGTCATTCCGTCACAATAATCTTCATTTAAACTCAATATACTGTCTAGAATATGATTGTTTTGTTATTTATTCAAAAAGATTAGATTATACAAGGTAATTGTGCATATAAATTGTAAATAATGCAATTCTAAGCATCATTTGAGCATTTCAATCGTTTCTGGATTCATTCTGATTAATTTTCGCACACTAATAAACATTTAAACTCATTATACTGTCTAGAATATGATTCATATGTTAAATTATTTAAAAAGATTGACTGATACATGTTAATTACGTATATAAAGTGCATATAATGCAATTCTGTGCATCATTCGTGCATTTCAATAGTTTCTGGATTCATTCTGTGTCATTTCTTTACAATAATCTGCATTTAAACACTTTATACTGTCTAGAATATGATTCATGTGTTATTTTATCAAAATGATTGGATTATATAAGGTAATTACGCATACAAAGAGCAAATAATGCAATTCTGAGCATCATTTGAGCATTTCAATCGTTTCTGGATTCATTCTAAGTCATTTAACCACAATAATCTACATTTAAACTCATTATACTGTCTAGAATATGATTCATATGTTATTTATTCAAAGAGATTAACTTATACATGGTAGTTAGGTATATAAATTGCAAATAATGCAATTCTGTGCATCATTCGAGCACTTCAATCGTTTCTGGATTAATTCTGAGTCATTTCACCACAATAATCTACATTTAAACTCATTATACTCTCTAAAATATGATTCATATGTTATTAATTCAAAAAGATTGTATACAAGTTAATTATGCTTATAAAGTGCAAATAATGCAATTCTGTGCGTCATTTCGGCATTTTAATCGTTTCTAGATTTTTTTTACGTCATTTCTTTACATTAATCTACATTTAAACACTTTATACTGTCTAGAATATGACTCATGTGTTATTTAATCAAAACGATTGGATTATATTTGGAAATTACGCATATAAAGAGCAAATAATGCAATTCTGTGCATCATTCGAGCACTTCAATCGTTTCTGGATTAATTCTGAGTCATTTCATCACAATAATCTATATTTAAATTCCTTATACTCTCTAGAATCATATATTCTGAGTCATATTTTATTTGTTCAAAGAGATTGGATTAAACATGGTAATTACGCATATAAATTGCAAATAATACAATTCTGAACATCATTTGAGCATTTCAATAGTTTCTGTATTCATTCTAAGTTATTTCATCACAATAATCTACATTTAAACTCTTTATACTGTCTCGAATATAATTCATATGTTATTTATTCAAAAAGATTGGATTATACTTGGTAATTACGCATATAAAGTGCAAATAATGCAATTCTGAGAATTATTTGAGTATTTCAATCGTTTCTGGATTCATTCTTTGTCATTTCATCACAATAATGTATATTTGAACTCATTATACTGTATAGAATATGATTCATATGTAATTTAATAAAAAATATTGACTTATATATGTAATTACGCATATAAAGTGCAAATAATGCAATTATGTGCTTCATTGGAGCATTTCAATCGTTTCTGGATTCGGTTTACGTCATTTCTTTACAATAATCTTCATTTAAACTCTGTATACTATCTAGAATATGATTCATGTGTTATTTTATCAATAAGATTGGATTATACATGACTATTACGCATATAAAGTTGAAATAATGCAATTCTGAGGATCTTTGAGCATTTAAATCGTTTCAAGAATAATTCTAAGTTATTACATCACAATAATCTATATTCAATCTTTTTATACTGTCTAGAATATTGATGAAGGAATTTAACCCTAGGATCAAATAAATTTGTACCTAGACCTAACCTCACTAGTCGTTTGGAGTTAAGCTTAGGGTCGAACCCAAAGGACGGATTTTCGAATACCGGACTTGTTATTTTTCAAAAGCTAGACAGTAAAATAAAGTGAGAAATACTAAGAAATTAAAGTAACTAATTAACAATGTAAATAAGTAGATATTTTTGGGTGTTTTGCAAATTAAAATAATTAAGAAATCTAAAGAATAAAGTTTTGGGGTTTTAAACAATATAAAAAAGCGTCTTAGGGTTCAGGTTTCACCTTGGTTTGGACTCTAGAACACAGAACTTATCACTTTCGTGCATCGAACGGTGTTTTTCAAGCGATCAACCCTCAACTCGGTCCGAGTTGGCTTCAACTCGGTCCGAGTTGAGAGTGAAAGTGTGTGGTTTTGACTTGTTTTGATACTTTATGCCTTGAGTTAGGGTTTGTTGGCTAAACCTAGATTTACTAAACCTCAGTGTTCGCTTGTTGGACTAGAAACTGGCTTAATCACAACCTAACCTAATTAGACTAATTAAACCACAACTTTTGGTATAGGCGTTAACTAATCTAAACTTGTTTGTTGGATTTCTTAGGGATATTTAGATGTCTTTTGAACTATCTAAAAATTACACTTTTGGTGTCAACTAACCTCCCCTTTCAGATCTACGATTTATCCCAAATACTTAATTTGAACTAATCTTGTTTATCCTAACTTAGACTTAACTAGATGCGGCCGTACAACTAGAAGGTGATTAGGAATTCACAAGCAATTCAAACAAGCAATTATAATAATTCTCAACAAATCAAGTCAACAAAACATATTATAAAATAACAAGTCAAATCACAACATCCAAACCTAAATTACTACCTTACTCCTAAGACTACATAAATTTAGCCTAACATATTATTAAAACACACAATAGCAAGAGTATAAATCACAAGATACAAGCCCATGAAATCAAGAGATAAAAACATAGAAGAATAAACCGAATACTCCTTTATGCTTTCAAACTACGATCTCTAGGCAGTGGGGTGTTGCAAGATGGTTGTCCCACGTGTCTCCTTGCTGCCGTCGCTTCAAGGAATCGAGGGTTGATGATCTCCAATGGTGGAAGAGGGAAAACGCCCATGGAAGGGTGGAATTAGGGTATGGAGGCTTTGATATCCTTCTAAGGCAGAGAGATAGCCTTAAATATTGGTTCCACGCACAAGGAAAGAGGTCTAGGGCGCCAGGGCAAGAAAATCTACCAAAACAATCAACTTCCTTGTATAAAAACTTGCCATATGAGTCAAGGCGGCGTCTAACTCGGACCGAGATAGAGTGAACTCGGACCGAGATGGAGAAGCGCGCATCTGGATCTGTTGCTACAGTAACTCGGTCCGAGTTGGATCAATCTCGGCCCGAGTTGAAGTCTGAAAAATGCCTTCTTGTGCTAGGAATGAGTCGTCTAGCATTCGTCTTGTGCCGGAAACCTTCTACTAGCTCGAACATCACCAGAAATCATCAAAGTCCTGTAAAATAAGAGAAGAAACGACGGCAAAGCCAAATCCTTGGAAAACATAGCAATCTATTGAATAATTTAATGGTTTGAGTGTCATTTGAGTGCCAAGTACGGTCCAAATACCAATGAATAATAACGATATCAAATCTCCCCAAACTTAAACTTTGCTTGTCCTCAAGCAACGCCCTAAGCTTAGAAATTTGGACTGTACTTGAATCTAGAATCGAGTCGTTTTTTCAAATCAATAAATTTTGTTAAGAAAATCAATTGCTTATGTCTAAAAATTTCTCACACTTAAATCAAATAAGTCAAGCCAAAATTTGATTTCAAGAACCAAGTTTAGTGTTCTACAAATTAATTCAAGCAACTCTTGGTCCTAAATGAAAAGTTTTTCCCAAATTCAAGAACTCTAGCTTCACTTTTGTCAATTCAAATGCGATCTCAATTTCAATTACCCGTTCTTTTCCATATTTCACAAAAATTTGTAAAGAGATTTATCAAGGTTGGAAATTCTATGATGAACCCTTCTTAAAAGCAATTTCATTTTTCACCAATTTAATTGTGCAAGTCGAGTCGTGGGGCTTTGCACCCTAGAGGATATAATGCGGTGTCATTGACCTTAATATGCTACTGGCACATGACATGCCAGGGAGGTTGGACTGGTGTTACTCGATTATGGCCACGGTACACTTGGGCCATAATACTCAATAACTCCTTTGCCAATGCTTTCACATCGGGGCCAGTAGAATTAATTATGAATTGCCCAATTATTTCTCGAGTTTCTTTGAGGTGTAATTCCTAGCAATTCATAATTAACCCAATACCATCCAATTTGTAGCTAAGTTGGTGGAAGAAGGTCTCGGTGCATCCTCATTTTCACAACTATTTTGATTTTATTGTCCCATTAAGTTTGCTCGTTGGTGATTCAAGCGATTACAAACAATTTCAACAAGACAAGGTTCATCTTATAATTTCCAAAATTGATAAAATTCTTTTTGAACAAAAGTTTGTCAAATACAAATCCGTTCACTCGGTAAAAATTTGTGAGAACCGACTTAAAGTGTTTCAATAATTTTTTAAGCATCCAAAATCGAGTTCTATTCTTGTGAAATACTTCCAATTGGCCCATTGGTGCAAAAATTAATTCGAGATATCAAAACATTCTAGGGTCCTTTGAGAAAAATTTTGTTTGACTTCAAAACAGTTTCATCAGTGTGAGTTTCATCCTTTAAAATACAAATCGAGAGCAATGAAGCATATTCAATTGATTTCCCAAGCAAATTTCATGAAAAACGGTGCAAAAATCGAATTTTTAAGTATCAACTCGGACCGAGATGGATCCAACTCGGACCGAGCAGAGAGTGAAAAATGCAAAAATTTGGCCTATTTGAACATAAAATTGCGATTTTTTCTCCTATTCCCTCCCCCCAAACTTAAATCAAGCATTGTCCTCAATGCATTCAATCAAAAAGAAAAGAAAATAAGGAGGGAAAAGAGAACTTAGCCAAATTTTTCTTTGCACCGTGTCGATGTGCTCCTAGTTTTTCTTCTCGATTCCTAAGATGGCTTACTCCTTTCCTTGAACTGTTGTGCAACCCGTATGAGGTCGATCGGGGTTAGTTGGCTCACGTAACCCATGGTGCTCTAGCACGGATTGCATCTTCCTTCGTTTGTTCCCTCAAAAATCTCTACAATTAATCAAACAAAATCAACAATCAAATTCTATTTTTTTAATTTTCTATTTTTCAAATTTTTATGGGTTTTCTATTTTCTAATTTTTTTTTTGTATTTTCTTTTTTTTCAAAATAAAAATAAAAATAAAAGAGAGAAGAGTTGAGAAATCCTTGGGTTGCCTCCCAAGAAGCGCTTGTTTTAGGTCTCTAGCTTGACCATCTTTTCGCTAATTTTTTATTTGATCGGTCCCGGAGAGCGAGACGGCGAGCGACTTGTCATATCTCTTGTTGGTGATGTCCTCCAAGAGAGTTCCATGCGTGCAAGTCGAGAGATCATCAAACGAGTACCCCATTGCTCCTTTTTCAACCAAGAGCTTCTTCGTTTGTTCTACATCTAGCTTAGAATTAGTAATAACGGGGTTCGTTTTACTAGGGCCAAGAGATTCGTACCTGAGGGAGGTCGGGAGAGGCTTCAATTCGACTTTGGGGGCCTTAGTTCGGATCGAACCAGGGTCATTTGGACCGAACAGAGGATCTGTCATCTTTTTTTCCTCAATTCGGGGCTCATCTCGGTCCGAGTTGGGGGTCGAGTTGGGTCGAAAATTGCTGTTTTGAGCCTCCGTTACATCTTCCAAGGTCTCGTCTACCCCAATTGACTCTTGCAAATCATCTAGAGAGTCTTGGTAGCTTTTAAGGGCATCATGGTATTGCTCTCCAAGAGTCTCTTCGATTTCGGGCACTTCTTGAATCATAAAGCACTTCTTAGCGGGATCCGGGCATCTCATAGCATGGTCTATTGAGAATTGGAGTTGCTCCCCTCCTACTCTAACCAAAATCGTCCCATCTCGGGCATCCATCTTCACACCGGCGGTTCTAAGGAAGGGGCGTCCCAGAATGATAGGAACCTCTTTGTCTTCCTCCATGTCCATCACCACAAAGTTGCCTGGCACTAAAAATTTGCCAACTTGCACAGGAATGTCCTCTAGAATGCCCAGTGGTAGCCGCATTGAGGAGTCGGCGAGTTGCAATATCATCCTTGTCGGCCTAAGCTCTCCAAAGCCAATCTTCTCATAGATCGTCTTGGGCATGAGACTCACGCTGGCTCCCATATCACATAAGGCTTGTTTAATAGTCGCTTTACCAATAGTACAAGGGAGAGCAAACCTACCCGGATCTTCTAGTTTTGGGGGCATCTTGCTCTTCAACGCCTCGCTACTCTTGTGTGATAGGGCCACCGTTTTGAGTTCTTCCATTGATCTTTTGCCAGTGCATAACTCTTTCAAGAACTTAGCATAGATGGGCACTTGTGCTATCGTGTCGGTGAACGGGATTGCAATCCTCATTTGCTTCAAGATCTCCCAAAAAGCTCGGAACTGAGAATCTTCCTTCTTCATGAGACGCTGAGGAAATGGCACAGGGGGTTGATAAGTTGCCTTAGGTTGCGATCCCTTCTCTTTTTCCTCAGCCGACGCCCTGTTTTTGCCATTTTTACCTCCCATCTCGGACCAAGTTGGGCTTGGTCGGGGCTCCTGTTCATCTTGCAGCGACTCACTGATAGGCCCTTCAGTCTCCAAGTCCTTTGAGAGTGGAGGGAAAGGCCTCAACTGCTCCAGAATAGACTCCTCTACAACCGGAACTTCCATCTCGGACCGAGTTGGCTCCATCTCGGACCGAGTTGGGGGTCGAGTTGTCTCATCGAGTGGCATGGGAGGGTCTTCATACTGTCTCCCACTTCTCAAAACATGCAAGGCCTTTATTTCTGCATTTGGGTTGACCAGCGGCTGCCCCGGAAGCTTCCCGGGTGGTCGGGAGAAATGCGTTTCCATCATTCGCTCCAATCGTTGCAAAGTGCTCGCATTACCCTTCAATTCGTTGGTGGTGGCCTTCAATTCGTCCAATCCTATAGCAACAGATTTATTAAATTTCTCTTGTTCTCTCATGAATTCTTGAACAACAATTGGAATCTCTTCCCTATTGAAAAAGGGTTTCTTTTGAAATGATTGGTCTCTATTGTTGTTATTGAATTGGGTATTTCTATACAAGCTTGGCGGGTTATTTTGGTACATTGAACCGAAAGGGAGCCCATTGTTTAGGGAGTTCACTTGGGCCCCTCTGTTACCAATTTTAGCAAGAGGGCAATTGAGAGATGTATGTCCCTCCTTGTCGCATGCTCCGCATTTGTTCGAATAGAGATGTGTTCCTTGAGCCAATTGGTAAGCGGCAAGTTCAACTTCTAGCTCTGCGATCCTCTCATCTCTAGCCGTAATCTCATGAACTTGTTGCTTTGAATTGCTAGAGCGACGGTGAGTTGGAAGAGGGTACCACGTGTAATTTCTCGCGCAATAATCAAGTAAGTCCTTTCCTTGTGTCGCGTCGAGCCTTTTGAATGCACCACCTGAAAGAGAATCAATGTTAATCTTAATATTGTCATAAAGTCCGCCATAAAAAGATTTAATTAGCATCCATTCTTGAATTCCATGGTGCGGGCAAGAATTTTCTAGGTCCCTAAATCGTTCCCACGCATCTCTCATTGATTCCTCTTCTTTTTGAGCAAAGTTATTCAATTCTCTCCTAATTGCATCCGACCGATCCGCGGGAAAATATCTATCCAAAAAGGTTTGTGCCATTTGATCCCAAGACCTAATTGACCCTTTTTTTAGTGTTTTGTACCATTTGTTGGCCCTATCCTTGAGAGTAAATCTAAACAACAAAAGCCTAATTGCTTGTTGAGGAACCCCATTAATTTTAATCAAACGAGTGCAATCAATAAAAGTTTGCAAGTGAACATGCGGGTCCTCATTCTCATCGCCATAGAATGGATTTTGTTGCACGAGTGCGACGTGGTTGGGGGCGATTTGCATATTGTTGGCTTCAATGCCCGGAATCACCACCGGTCCTCCCACATCTCGAGCGCTAGGAGCTCCAAATTCTCCGAGTGTCCTTTCATGTCCTAGCTCTTCTTCATTGTCGGAGTTGTGGACACTCGCCTCACCTTCATTGGCCCATCGGCGACGCTCATTGTCAAAATCCCTCCTTTGACCAGCGAGGAGGGTCCGATCGGCATTAAGACGAGCCTCTCTTTGCTCAAGTTGAAGGCGAAGGGCCTCCAAATCCCGTGTCTGCTGAGCAACGGCCTCAGGTGTGAGTGGATCGGCCATCGCTACGCCTTCTCTCTCTTGCTCGGGGATGAACTCGGTCCGAGTTGGAGCCGAGATGGTGGGCTGAGCTAGCTCGGGGTCTTCCGGAAGTCTCCGAAAGAAGTAATATCGAACCTTAGGTGGTGGAGATTTCTTCTTTCGCGTCCTACCTGCCAGACCTACAAATCAAAAGAGAGAAAGGTGAGTTTAAAAGAAATAAAAATAATCTAGTCTCCTAATACTCAAACAAGTATCCAATATCGACACCGTCCCCGGCAACGGCGCCAATTTGATGAAGGAATTTAACCCTAGGATCAAATAAATTTGTACCTAGACCTAACCTCACTAGTCGTTTGGAGTTAAGCTTAGGGTCGAACCCAAAGGACGGATTTTCGAATACCGGACTTGTTATTTTTCAAAAGCTAGACAGTAAAATAAAGTGAGAAATACTAAGAAATTAAAGTAACTAATTAACAATGTAAATAAGTAGATATTTTTGGGTGTTTTGCAAATTAAAATAATTAAGAAATCTAAAGAATAAAGTTTTGGGGTTTTAAACAATATAAAAAAGCGTCTTAGGGTTCAGGTTTCACCTTGGTTTGGACTCTAGAACACAGAACTTATCACTTTCGTGCATCGAACGGTGTTTTTCAAGCGATCAACCCTCAACTCGGTCCGAGTTGGCTTCAACTCGGTCCGAGTTGAGAGTGAAAGTGTGTGGTTTTGACTTGTTTTGATACTTTATGCCTTGAGTTAGGGTTTGTTGGCTAAACCTAGATTTACTAAACCTCAGTGTTCGCTTGTTGGACTAGAAACTGGCTTAATCACAACCTAACCTAATTAGACTAATTAAACCACAACTTTTGGTATAGGCGTTAACTAATCTAAACTTGTTTGTTGGATTTCTTAGGGATATTTAGATGTCTTTTGAACTATCTAAAAATTACACTTTTGGTGTCAACTAACCTCCCCTTTCAGATCTACGATTTATCCCAAATACTTAATTTGAACTAATCTTGTTTATCCTAACTTAGACTTAACTAGATGCGGCCGTACAACTAGAAGGTGATTAGGAATTCACAAGCAATTCAAACAAGCAATTATAATAATTCTCAACAAATCAAGTCAACAAAACATATTATAAAATAACAAGTCAAATCACAACATCCAAACCTAAATTACTACCTTACTCCTAAGACTACATAAATTTAGCCTAACATATTATTAAAACACACAATAGCAAGAGTATAAATCACAAGATACAAGCCCATGAAATTAAGAGATAAAAACATAGAAGAATAAACCGAATACTCCTTTATGCTTTCAAACTACGATCTCTAGGCAGTGGGGTGTTGCAAGATGGTTGTCCCACGTGTCTCCTTGCTGCCGTCGCTTCAAGGAATCGAGGGTTGATGATCTCCAATGGTGGAAGAGGGAAAACGCCCATGGAAGGGTGGAATTAGGGTATGGAGGCTTTGATATCCTTCTAAGGCAGAGAGATAGCCTTAAATATTGGTTCCACGCACAAGGAAAGAGGTCTAGGGCGCCAGGGCAAGAAAATCTACCAAAACAATCAACTTCCTTGTATAAAAACTTGCCATATGAGTCAAGGCGGCGTCTAACTCGGACCGAGATAGAGTGAACTCGGACCGAGATGGAGAAGCGCGCATCTGGATCTGTTGCTACAGTAACTCGGTCCGAGTTGGATCAATCTCGGCCCGAGTTGAAGTCTGAAAAATGCCTTCTTGTGCTAGGAATGAGTCGTCTAGCATTCGTCTTGTGCCGGAAACCTTCTACTAGCTCGAACATCACCAGAAATCATCAAAGTCCTGTAAAATAAGAGAAGAAACGACGGCAAAGCCAAATCCTTGGAAAACATAGCAATCTATTGAATAATTTAATGGTTTGAGTGTCATTTGAGTGCCAAGTACGGTCCAAATACCAATGAATAATAACGATATCAAATATGATTAACATATTATTTATTCATAAAGATTGGATTATACATGGTAATTACGCATATAAAGTGCAAATAACGCAATTCTGAGCATCATTTGAGCAATTCAATCGTGTCTGAATTCATTATCAGTCGTTTGATCACAATAATCTACATTTAAACTTTTATTTTGTCTAGAATATGGTTCATATCTTATTTATTCAAAAAGATTAGATTATACATGGTAATTACTTTTATAAATTTTAAAAAATGCAATTCTGTGCATCATTTGGGTATTTCAATCTTTTCTGGATTCATTTTACGTCATTTCTTCACAATAATGTACATTTAAACTCTTTATAATGTCTAGAATATAATTCATATGTTATTTATTCAAAAAGATTGGATTATAAATTGTAATTACGCATATAAAGTGCAAATAATGCAATTCTGAGCATCATTTGAGCATTTCAATCGTTTCTGTATTCATTCTGAGTTATTTCATCACAATAATCAACATTGAAACTCATTATACTGTCTAGAATATGATTGATATGTTATTTATTCAAAAAGATTGACTTATACATGGTAATTACGCATATAAGTGCAAATAATGCAATTCTGTGCATCATTTGAGCATTTCAATCATTTCTGTATTCAATCCGAGTCATTTCAGCACAATAATCTACATTTAAACAATTTATACTATCTAGAATGTGATTCATATGTTATTTACTCAAAAATATTTTATTATAAATGGTAATTACGTTTATAAAGTGATAATAACGCAATTCTGAGGATAATTTGTGCATTTAAATCGTTTCAAGATTCATTCTAAGTTATTACATCACCAAAATCTATATTAAATCTCTTTATACTGTCTAGAATTTGATTAATATGTTATTTATTCAATAATATTGGATTATAAATGGTAATTACGCATATGAAGTGCAAATAATTCAATTCTGAGCATCATCTGTGCATTTCAATCGTTTCTGGATTCATTCTGAGTCATTTTCATCCCAATAATTTACATTTAAACTCTTTATATTGTCTAGAATATGATTCATATGTTATTTATTCAAAAAGATTGGCTTATAAAAGGTAATTAAGCATATAAAGTGCAAATAATGGAATTCTGTGCATCATTTGAGTATTTCAATCATTTCTTTATTCATTCTGAGTCATTTCATCACAATAATCTACATTTAAACACTTTATACTGTCTAGAATGTGGTTCATATGTTATTTACTAAAAAATATAGCATTACAAATGGTAATTACGCATATAAAGTGCATTTAATGCAATTCTGAGCGTCATTTTAGCATTTTAATTGTTTCTGGATTCATTCTGAGTCATTTTCATGACAATAGTCAAAATTTAAACTCTTTATACTGTCTATAATATGATTCATATATTATTTATTAAAAAATATTGGATTATACATGGCAATTACGCATATAAATTGCAAATAATGCAACTCTGAGCATCATTTGAGAATTTCAATCGTTTTTGGATTCGTTCTGAGTCATTTAATCACAATAATCTACATTTAATTTTTTTATACTGTCTAGAATATGACTCATATCTTATTTGTTCAAAAAGATTGGATTATACATGGTAATTACGTATATAAAGTATAATTATGCAATTCTGCATATCAGTTGAGCATTTCAATTGTTTCTGGATTCATTCCTAGTTATTTCATCACAATAATCTGCATTTAAATTCTTTATACTGTCTATAATATTATTCAAATCTTACTTATTCAAAAGATTGGATTATACATGGTAATTACGCATATAAAATGCATATAATGCAATTCTGAGTATTATTTGAGCATTTCGATCGTTTCTTTATTCATTTTAAGTCATTTCATCACAAAAATCTACATATAAACTCCTTATACTGACCAGGCTAAGATTCATATCTTGTTTATTCAAAAATAATGAATTATACATGGTAATTACAAATATAAACTGCAAGTAATGCAATTCTGGGTATCATTTCAACATTTCATTCGTTTCTGGATTCATTCTAAGTCATTTCATCACAACAATCTTAATTTAAAAATGTTTGTACTATCCGGACTAAGATTCATATCTTGCTTATTAAAAAAAGATTGGATTATACATGGTAATTACGCATGTATAGAGCAAATAATCCAATTTTGAGTAGCATTTGGGCATATCAATCGTTTTTGGATTCATTCTAAGTCATTTCATGTCAATAATCTACATTTAAACTCTTTATACTACCTATAATATGATTCATATCTTGTTTATTCAAGAATATTGAATTATACATGGTAATTACGCATATAAGTTGCAAATAATGTAATTTTGAGTCTCATTTGAGCATTTCAATCGTTTCTGACTTCATTCAAAGTTATTTTATCACAAAAATCTACATTTAAACTCTTTATACTATCCAGACTAAGATTCATGTGTTGTTTATTCAAAAAAATTGGATTATACTTGGTAATCATGCATATAAAGTGCAAATAATGCAATTCTGAATATCATTTGAGTATTTCAATCGTTTCTGGATTCATTCTAAGTCATTTAATGTCAGTAATCTACATTTAAACTCTTTATGCTGTCTGGAATATGAATCATATCTTGTTTATTCAAAAATATTGGATAAAACATGGTAATTACACATATAAATTTCAAATAATGCAATTTTGAGTCTCATTTGAGCATTTCAATCGTTTTTGGATTCATTCTAGGTCATTTCATCACAATAATCTACATTTAAACACTTTATACTGTCTAGAATATGATTCATATGTTATTTATTCAAAAAGATTGGATTATACATGGTAATTTACCCATATAAATTGCAAATAATGCAATTCTGAGTATCATTTGAGAATTTCAATCAATTCTGGATTCATTCTAAGTCATTTCATCACAATAATCAATATTTAAAATCTTTATATTGTCTAGAATAATATCCATATGTTATTTATTTAAAAATATTGGATTATATATGGTAATTATGCATATAAAGTGCAAATAATGTAATTCTGAGCATCATTTGAGCATTTCAATCATTTCTTGATTCATTCTAAGTCATTTCATCTCAATAATCAACATTTAAACTCTTTATACTATCTCGAATATGATTCATATGTTATTTATACAAAATAAAATTGATTAACATGGTAATTACGCATATAAAGTGCAAATAATGCAGTTCTGAGTTTCATTAGAGTATTTCATCTTTTCTGGATTCATTCCAAGTCATTTCTTCAAAATAATCTACTTTTTATACTGTCTATAATATGATTCATATCTTATTTATTCAAAAAGATTGGATTATACATGGTAATTACACATATAAAGTTCAAATAATGCAATTCTGAGTATCAGTTGAGCATTTCAATCATTTCCGGATTTATTCCAAGTCATTTCATCACAATAATATACATTTAAACTCTTTATACTGTCTAGAATATGATTCATATCTTATTTATTTAAAAAGATTAGATTATACATGGTAATTATTACATATATAAAATGCAAATAATACAATTCCGAGTATTATTTGAGCATTTCAATTGTTTCCGTATTAATTTTAAGTCATTTCATTACAATAATCTAAATTTAAACTCTTTATACTATTTAGGCTAAGATTAATATCTTGTTTATTCAAAAAGATTGAATTATACATGGTAATTACGCATATAAAGTGCAAATATTATAATTTTGAGTATCATTTGAGGATTTCTATCGTTTCTATATATCTAATTATGTTTCTAATTTTACTTGTGATTTATGTAAAAAAAATGAAGAAGGAAAATTATTTTATGAATAAAAAACATCGGGTCAAAATCGCACTTTATGTCATTGCCAAATTTTTGTATAAAATAACCAAAATAATTTGCGGACCCTTTACAAATGTCACATCTCTACTAGTCTACTACTAAACACCAATAAATATATTCCTTGTTCTAGAAAAACCCAGGTTAGTTCATTACCATTCCTTGACCACACATACTTGGACCTCTTTATAGATACATCAGTAATAGCCTGAATAAACCACATAAACCTCTCAAGTCTCAAATGGCGACCACACAGTGCTGCGACAACCCTCCCGTTCTGAACCACGCCAGCGGGAAAGGCACGCTTGTGGACAACTTCGGGGGACTCAAAACATACATCGCGGGCTCCTTCGAAGATTCCAAACCCGCCATCGTCCTCGTCTCCGACGTCTTCGGTACATCTTTCTAATAGACCTCCATAATTTTATTTATTATTATTAAGTCCTCTTTGAGATTGAATCCTAACCGTAGGACCGAAATCGGGCGGTCCAGATTTCCGTACTTCATTTTATTATTGATGTTTTATGAATGATAGTGGAATCAAATCCATGACCATGAGTTTATCTACGTACTTATTTGCCCGTAAGCCCTTATAAAATAGGAAATTTTGTTTGTTGTTTTTTTTTAATTGAATGTTAATTTCTGCTTCACGAGAGTCTCTATGCCTCCATGGGACATGGCAAGAGAATGATTATGATAAATGGTTACAACAATTAGATGTTAATTATTATATAATATCAGTAATAAAGTAAACTAATAATAGTTAATTTCAAAAATAATTAGTTGCTATAGTTATATCTTAATGGCAATACAGCAACAACTGTAGCTTGGAACTGTTCCAGAACATAAAAGAAAATCTCTTATGATCTAGTTCCTAAAAAGACTTTATTTTTATTTACAGTTATAGTTTGCTTACTAATAACCATTTTTTTATAAAAAGACCTACACTTCCACAATTTTGGGCCAAATACATGTTTGTGGTCCAATCAGTTGTAACTTGTAAGTAGATGGTTCTAGAAAATGGTTGAATTGGTACAAACTACAAAGTAAAAAAGTTAGTGAAAACTAAGTTGTGGTATATATATGGTACACAAATAATATTTGGTATATGCTTTAAAAAGTTGTCACTGTATGGTCCTCATATGCTATTTGTAGTTATTTTATCCCACATAACACTCAATAATTTGAAATTTGTTTGCTTATCCAAATGATCTAATGCTTTTTTCTGGTCATAAGTCACTTTCAAGTATTTTAGACCCAAATGTGAATTATACTTGCTCCTTTTTTAACTTTTTGATGAAGCACTCCAGAAAATTGCTTTTTCTAATAGAGGCTGACATTTTATATGTCTGTCATTAGAAAGGTTAATGAGAGTGCTCAGTGATCCTTTGCCATCCTAACTTGAACCAGACCTGACTTGAGCATCTTTCATAGCAAAACAACCCGAAACCAACATGATTGAAACTTGAATCAATTAAATACCCTGCCTAGCCCGAATTAAAGTTTGACAATGACCGTATCTGTCCTGACCTGACCCAAACTTGAGTAACCTGTACCAAAGGATCAAAAGCCCACTAATCTGTAAAATGTATGTCTAATCTATGAAAGAACAAAAATAAAAATTAAAACCTAAAATGGTTAGCGAGATGAAAGCAATATTATGTATTACAACTCTTCAGTCCTTTTTGTTAGATAAAATATCTATAGATTAATAGACTGAACAACCTGCCTACTTAAATCCAATTGTGCAAAATCCACTGACAGGCATCCTTGTGTATATGGTTAAATATCAGTCTGCTACTCATCACTTTAGAACATTCCTGATCTGCCTCTCCTTAATCTTTGGCCATGGATTGGACTGGATTTCTTCAGGAATTTGTTTTTGTAAAGATAAGAAAAGCAGAAAATAACTAGACATGAAGGGTTCATAAGTATTTTCTACTTTGCTTGGGTTTGCAGACTTTATGACATGTAAAATTTGAAATTGTCTTCGTGTTTGACTAATTAGAAATGTTTGTTTTTCTTTTCAGGATTTGACGCACCAAACCTGAGGTCAGTTCCTTGACCTATTCATCTCCTTTCATTTCCAATCCTTGTGGTGATGTAAGTTTCAAATTGATTGGTGTTCTTTTGACTAATAAAAAATTACGGTTTGACCTGCTAGGGCATTGGCAGATAAAGTGGCAGAGGCTGGATTTTATGTGGTGGTCCCAGACTTTCTCTATGGAGACCCCATGCCACCTAATGACTTCAGTCAGTTCCCCACCTGGATTCAAAAGCATGGACCAGTATGTGCCAGTTGTGAGCTATGTTTTGCTGGGTTTTGTGCTCTTTAACTTGCTGTTTTTTGTAATTCAATGGAGGCTTTAGTTTTGGATTGAGATTAATCCTGGATGAATGAAGAACATTTTAGAGTCATTCTATGGCTGTTTGTTGACTTGTTGCTGACCTGTAGTCCTGCATTTGATGATTGAATTGAATTATTTTGCTCCTGAACTGGATCAAACCATCAAATTCCTGGCCGATTTTTTCGATAGTATGGTTTTGGTCTATAGGATTGGTGTTTAATATTTTGAGATATCCAAAACACATTTAGATTGGCAGCAATTTCCAGTGCTGTTTCAGTAATTTGTAAACTTACAAATGTAGGAAAAAGGATATGAGGATGCAAAGAGTGTGATAAAATCCTTGAAAGAAAAAGGTGTATCTGCCATTGGAGCTGCTGGTTTTTGCTGGGGAGGTACTGGTCATCTGCTATTGTTTTGTGCTTTTGTGTGTATAGTTCAATTCACTTACTGATTTTTAGTCTACAATTAAGCTCTGAAATAATAGAGGATATTTCAGAAGTTCAGAACATAGCATTTTTCATATTTCATTGCTCATTTTGTTGTTATTGTTGGCGGCGGCGGCGGCGTTGTTGTTCATTCAATAGCTTTGGCTTTTATCAACCTATAAATATTTTACATTTTATAGTGCACATCTTCTTTTTTTTGTTAGTCATAACCCATGTGCCCATTTTTGTGAAAATTGTTAACCTAATTTTTGGAGCTCGTCATTTGGTGTTGTCAGCCAAGGTTGTGGTAGAATTGGCGAAGTCAGGTGACATTAAAGCTGGAGTGCTGCTTCATCCCTCTTTTGTCACTGTTGATGATATTAAAGGTACACAATTTTGTTTTAGACAGAAAATTTATTCATTAATTGTGATATTATGCTGTTTATGGTAGACATTTTACTAGGTTGTGACAGTAGTAATGTGTACCAACTGTCTCTTTTGTTATTGTGCCACCAGGTGGCATTTTATAAATTCCTGACGTATGACTTAATTCTCTCTTGACTAACTGAATGTACCAAATGAACCTCAGAGGTGAAGGTACCCATTTCAGTACTCGGGGCCGAGATTGACAGGACTACCCCTCCAGAAGTTGTTAAACAGTTTGATGAGATTCTCTCTGGCAGACCTGAGGTTACTAGATGATCCTTTCTCCTCCTCTAGTTTGTTTTCTTCTTGGTTTAGCTATTTCTTAACTGACCCTTAGCTCTTTCGTTTGTTTCTTGATCCAACCGAGGTTCTGGACTAAAATCTCAGACTACCAGTTTAAGATTGGCTGTGTATAAGATGGTTGGGTATTGGTCCAAAATTGCAAACCTGTTATGGGGGTTGTAGGTCATTACCCGATTCTAAACCAATATTATAACGGGTTTAGTAAAGAGCTAGGAAAGCCAATGTGCCTATGCCAGTTCCACTGAAATCGAGTCTAATATGCAATATTTGTAATATATTTTGTCTATAGACAAGGTCGGATCTGGTTCTTTAGTGACTTGCATGGGTTGGGTACTTGGGCAGGGCTATGGTTTTCTTTGATCCATGGCAGGTCCTGTTAGATTTGACCCTTCTATAAATTACTCTAAAATAATGCCAAACTGATCCATCCGACCTGACCCAATTACGGTCCAAATCTATTTAATGGCTAGAAAATGAGGTGAGCATATAATTTTATGCTTGGTTAATTTGATATGTGCAAACAGGTACAAAGCTTTGTGAAGATATTCCCGGGAGTTGCGCATGGTTGGACTGTACGATATGAGGTCACTGACAAAGCAGCTGTAGAGAAAGCCGATGAAGCCCACAAAGACATGCTAGACTGGTTCACGAAATATGTCAAGTAAATTAAACAATGGCCGTGTGTGATGTATATGTTTCACAAATGTCATGTCAAAAGTGAGAGTTTGTGGTGATGGCTGTGTATGATTTATATGTTTAACAATTGTCATGTCAAAAACTGAGAGTTTGTAGTAATACATAGTTATGGGATAAGTATTTAATAGAATAAATAAGAACCTTGTTTAAAATATGTTTTTTTTTTGCAAATTTACAAGAATTAAAATATTTTTTTTTTCACTTTGTTTTAAATTTTTAATGTACATCAAATTTTTTAGGGTTAATTAGATTTATGCCACTGTGAAAATTTGAAATTAGTAAAATGCCATCACTAAATGACAAATTAGTTTTATGCCATTGTGAAAAAGTAAAAATTAGTTTTTTGATACCAAAAAATTGATTTGCCAATTTTACCCTTTCAAATATGCCACTACAAAAATTTGAAATTAGAAAAATGTCATCACTATATGGCAAATTAGTTTTATGCCACTACAAAAATTTGAAATTAGAAAAATACCATTACTAAATGACAAATTAGTTTTATGCCGCAAATTTTGAAATTAGAAAAATGCCATGTAATTTGATATAGAATGATTGTAAGGACGTCTGTGAATGTGTGTATTTCAATTTAAGATCAAGCTACTATATCTATTTCAATCCAGTTGAACATGAGGTCTGAACAAAGACTAAAATAAATTATTAACCGATATAAGACAAACAAAAACATAAAACAAATATCATTAATAAAAGTTGTATGATAAAACATTAGTAGCCAATTATCTGGCCGCATCATGATGCACAAGGTACATGGTGTCGTTGCAATTAGAAATGTTTTTTTTTTCTATTTTATTATCATGATGTACAAGGCCCAATTATCTATTACCATTTAACGTTTCAACCACAAAAAATACTTACACCTAGATGCTGCACCCAACATTCCCCAGCCACACAATCGTAGAAATAAAGTGAAAAATCAAAGAGGTAGCAAGCAACAAAGTTCGGCAGCCAGAATCCCGCAACAGCCGTGGGCTAGAACAGCAGGACGGGCGTGTTTCTCTTTTCCCACGCTTATTCTTCCTCTGGTCATTCCTACGTTCTTTTTACTTAGGGTTTATTAACAAGGGCAATTTGGGATTTTTGAAAAATATTGGGAGAAATCAGGATGGTATTTTTGGAATTGAATCTTTTTTGGAATGAGATAATGACATATTTCTAATTTACATAATTTGATTATGGCATAAATCTAATTTGCTATATAACAATGACATATGTCTAATTGGCTAAATTTTACAGTAGCATAAATCTAATTATTCCAATTTTTTATTAAAAGAAGAACCTAGTTTTACAGCTTACAAGTTGCCAGTTGCTACCAGCAATCGCTAGCTCGTAATGAATGGGCCAGAAAAAGCCCAAACTAATGAGGTAATGAGCTTTGATTAGAGGCTCCAAATAGGTTTCTTTTACTCGGACCAGGTCTATTTCATTTGCTCTAGAAAATCAAAGTAAATAGCGATGTGGGTCCTTCATGCAGTGTAACAAGTGCTTCGCTTTCCCATGGAGTGTGTCTATGGAACCGAATCTCACCTCCGGAGCTCAGGAACCCAGTAACTAGTTAGTCCCACAAAGCAAATCTTTCCTAATAATTTAATATATATATAGAAGGCCTGAGAGGCTTGAATCGTCTCTTCGGAGACATCCGATAAAATTGGAACGATACAGAGAAGATTAGCATGGCCCCTGCGCAAGGATGACACGCACAAATCGAGAAATGGTCCAAATTTTTTTTCTTAATTTTTACTGAATTTTCTCTCCTAATTCTAACATTTTACCTCTACTGCCCTTGCCAGTTTTCAAGCTATTCGATATGATTTTGCTGGTCGATTTAACAGTCTTCTTCTTCTTCCTTTTGTGATATCTATACATACTGTTTTGACGGCTCAACCTTTTTCTCCTTTTTTGATTTGTTTTTGTATGAGTTTGTGCCCAGGTTCCTAGGGTTCTTGTCTTCAGATTTCTCACCAATTGCTTTGCCCTATTATGGGTTCGGTCTTCTTTTTTTTGTTGATTTGTTTGTTCTTTTTAGCTTTTTTTTGTACTTAATTTTAGTGATTTTATTTATCAAAGCAGCGAGTGTATGATTCCTCAATTGCGGTATGTGCCATGGCTCTCTCTCCGTTCTTTCTTAATTAATGTACTATTTGCAATTCTGGAATTATAATTATCTTTTAAGCAGAGCGATTCCATTAATCAGCAAAATAATTTACAGCTAAAGGCTTAAAGCTATAAATTTGAAGCGAAAATAGATTACAATAGCTCCAACAAAAACAGAAAAAAAACAAAAACTATCCTTTCTGCATTACATACCTATACTGGCATGTACCCTCACCCTGCATAAAATTGCATTGCACTGGTACCATAATCTGGTTCCTGAGATCGAAGCATCCTAAGGCACCTCGCTTTGTGAGACATTAGGGGATTGTCAACTTACCAAGCTGGTTTCATTGTCTAATATCACATTCATTGTGGGCAACAGTGGCCCCTAGGTTGGGTGTGTTGCTGGAGAATACAACAACAATAGTTCGTCTCACAATGTGGTGCTAATTTTCCAAAAAAAAAAAAAAAAATTTGAAAAACTTAAAGCAAAGGAAAATGAAGCATATGGTTAAATAGATACACTAAACACCATCAATAACTGTTGCTAGTTATATCTATGCATTTTTAATTTGTTTTCTTTTAGATTGCAATTTTAATCTGGTTTTAGGAAAGATGGCTGTGAGTTGGCCTGTAGTGCAATTACACCAAAAGAACATTCCGTCCTTCTGGTCAGAAAAGGGTATTAACGGAATCAGAACATATAAATTCATGACCAATCTGGTAATAGCATGCAAATAGTATCCTTTTGTTGCAGTATTGTATAGTTGTCAGTCAAAACTTTTCATTGGCTGCAAGAGCCTGAAATATCACAATCCGGTGAGAAGGCATTGAAAAGAATCGGGGAGGAAGGAACCGGTTTATTGGCATAGTTTTCAAATGCTTTCTGCATATAGCATGCAAATTTCAATGTTTTTGAAGGGTACATTCTTTTAGCTTTGTTGTGAGCTAGTCTTGTACTAGTGGGGACATATATGATTGGAGCATCAACACAACTTTCATGATGATATTGAGGCCGTCAGGTATGATGATTGGTATCCTTTTTGTTAAATATGCAAAACCTTGTTTTGAATTAGGCTATTGATTGGAAAGAATGTACAAGAAAAGGAACTGATAAAAAGCAATGATACCTAACCTCATACTAATTGGGTTCCACAAGGTGGTTTGGTTTTGGCCTGAGCAGAGACAAAGACTAGAAGTCTAGGACTGAACTTGAATATGATTAGTTCTGGTACCATCAATACACTACAACAAAAATTCGGTCTAAACTAGCCTGATTCACGTAGTGGTTACCAGTCCTTTCTTAAAATAAAACATTTTAATTTCTATACTGTTAATTGTCTTCTTTCTTTATTTGTTTAATAAAACATTTTAATTTCTATCTGCTGCGGAAGCCGCTATCGGATTAGCAACTGGTTATCAGGAAAGGTAGTGGTAGATCCGGTATAGACTTGTCACCGTTGATGATATCGAAGGTACGTTTGTTCATCCATTTGTTGACTAGCTTTAAATCTATTTGAAATGTTCTTTGTGTTTCCCTCAAAAAAACATTGTAATGAGCCTTTTAATCCTGATAACCAATAATTAATCAGAGTTCAGACTTGTCAGCAAACGCTTTTGTAAAAGAATCTTCTGTTTTTTTTTTATTGTCGCCTCTTTTGTTTAATATATTCAGAACCATACCTTTGATTACCTTTTACTTTCCCTATGCAATGAGTGAAGAGCAGATTGATGACACTACCCTTTATTTATCTGGATAAGAATATATCTGATAATATCATGAAATAAGAGAAAAAAAGATTTAATTATAATCAGATCTACATTACAATAATTTCATTATTGATCACAATAACTAACTTTCTGTGGGGGAAAATTTGTCTTTTTAGATCTTAGACTTTGTAATGCAGTTTCAGTTTAATGAAAGTGTGGCCTGACCACCTTTTTTACAGACAAAACGAAAGACCTATAATGAATAAGTAATAGAATATATGTGCTATGCGCACAGTTTCCTTGTACTCTTATAATTTTGCAAGGCTGTGGAGTTTTTGATGAATTTTAGGGTATAAAAGAAATTATGGATTTGATCTTCCTTGAAGGAGTTGTTATGCTTTAGATAAACAAATAACCCAATCAAAGCTCATACTGATGAGTGCCACACTTCGAGTTGAGGATTTCATTTCAAACAAAAAACTCTTTGACACAGCTCCACCTGTCATAGAGGCTCCTGTGAAGCAGTTCCCTGTAAAAAGAACCCGTGAAGACTACCTTGGACAGGCCTATAAAAAGGTACTTACAATTCATAAAAGGCTTGAAGGTGGGATATTGTTGTTTGTCACAGGACAGAGAGAGGTGGAGTATTTGTGTAAGAAGCTAAGGAAGGCATCGAGAAGGTTAGTAGATAGAAGGGCTAAGGTTGTAGAGGGAACCATGCAGCCGACAGATGCTGATGTGGATGACATCAAAGAGATAAGTGAAGCATTTGATGTTGAGAGTAGTGCTTCTGAACAACAAGATGACAGGTATATACAGAGATTATCATTTATGTCCCAATGGTCGTCACTGTCATGAATTACCTATTTTGCTCTTGTTTTGAGGCTTATATTTTGGTTTATTTTATGTCTCAAAATTGCATACAACCCTAAATTCAAAAAGAATGTTGATATGCTGGTATTAAAGAGCAGGGTCCTCTACCTCTTGGCACAATACTGGTGTTTGTCCTGACTGGCTTGAGATTGGGAACCAGATTAATTGCTTACTAGAATGAGCACTGGAGCTTAGGAGCACTGAATCATTGATTTTTTCATTTGTGTAATTTACTAGAATATGGATGTTTTAGGTTAACTATGTAATGTGGAATCGTGCAATACTGTTCTGTATAAACAATTATGCATTTCTCTTGCGTTGATGTATGTCTCAGTAAGACTGTGTAATGCATTTCTCTTGGTTTTGCCTCTATTTAATAAAGATGTAAAACGATTAAACGGTTAAACCGTTTTGATCGTTCAAGTGAACGAAATGATCAAAGCAATAAAATTTTCATTGCGTTTAAAGGATGGAACGATCAACGCAATAAGAAATTTTTTTTCATTCATCAGCACAACGATTAACGCAAATAATCAATTTCGTGATCGTTTTAGACGTTATGCACCCCTGCTGCAGACATATACAAAGCTAGAGCAGTCAACACACTATTAATGAGGGTCAATTTTCTTCAATAATACAAAATTTGACTTCTCCACTCTTGCAATTTGTTCTGGAATTTATCTACAATGTGATTTCAAATTTTCAATCACGTAAACTAATCTTTTTCCAATAGATAAGAATTCCCACAGCCCGAAACTAGATGCTAATTGTGCAAGTCTATCTTGTGACACATTAATGGAAAATGTCTCTGACGTATAATAATTTATCTTCATACCTGGTCCCTGGACTTCAAATCCCACAAAAATTCACTTACCAGCTAGTATCACTTCTTCATCAGCCTCACAGAAGATGTATCATCTTCATAATGTTGATAGTCAATTTGAGTCCATGTGACCCTTTACAAATGTGAAATGTCACATCTCTACTACTAAAGACCAATAATTCTATTCCTTGTCTAGAAAAACCCAGTGTAGTCATTATCATTCGTAGACCGAATTAATATCCTCTGTAGTCACTGCATAGGAGAAGTTCGGCATCACAATCGTTCGATTAATGATGGATGTTCCGGGATTAATATCGGGTCCGTATATCTTATTAATCTTAACCGTCGAAATTAGATCAGACGGTCGTGATGAAGAACTGCATAGAGCAGACTCTAGAGGAAACGTATCCTTCACTGACCAAGTCATACTTCCCATGGATACATTCCGCAGCCAGGCTGCGAGTGGCGAAATATCCAACCACATAAACCACAATCAAGGATTCACAATCAAATAATATAATATAATCAATACTTAGCTTCAACAAACCACTCAAATGGCGACCTCACAGTGCTGCGACAACCCTCCCACTCTCAACGCCACCAGCGGGAAAGGCACCGTTGTGGACAACTTCGGGGGACTCGAAACATACATCGCAGGCTCCTTTGACGCTTCCAAACCCGCCATCATCCTCATCTGCGACATCTTCGGTACATCATCTTTCTAATAAGTCCTCCGTAATTTTATTTATTTATTACTTTTTCACCCGACACTTATTGTGTCCTCTTTGAGCTTGGATCCCAAACGTAGGACCAAAATTGGACGGTGGAGATTTCACTAATTCATCCTACTGATTTTTATGAATGATAGTGGAATCAAATGTCCGCAGCCTTTTTTATTATAATAAGTATAGAAAAGGCTATGATAGTGGAATCAAGATCAACGATTTGGATTTAGCGTTTGAATTTTAAAAATTTCAAATATTGATAAAATATGAAGTTGTGGCAACTTGTGGCACCAAAAAATGGTGGCAGCGGAACGTTTTGTAAAGATAAGAAAAGCAGAAAATAACTAGACATGAAGGATTCATAAGTATTTCTATTTTGCTTGGGTTTGTAGACACTGACATTAAAATTTTGAAATTTATTTGTGAGGTGTAATTGTGTTTGACTAACTAGAAATGTTTGTGTTCTTTTCAGGATTTGATGCACCAAACCCGAGGTCAGTTCCTTGACCTATTCATCTCTTTTCTTTTTCCAATTCTTGTGGTGATGTAAGTTCTAAATTGATTGGTGTTATTTTGTCTAATAAAAATATTGCGGTTTGACCTTCTAGGGCTTTGGCAGATAAAGTGGCAGAGTCTGGATTTTATGTGGTGATCCCAGACTTTCTCTATGGAGACCCCATGCCACCTAATGACTTAAGTCAGTTGCCCGCCTGGATTCAAAAGCATGGACCAGTATGTGCCAGTTGTGAACTATGCTTTACTGTGTTTTGTGCTCTTTAACTTTCTTTTTTCTTTTTATTCAATGGAGGTTTTAGTTTTAAATTGAGATTAATCCTGGATGAATGAAGAACATTTTAGAGTCATTCTATGGCTGTTTGTTCACTTGTTGCTTACCTGCAGTCCTGTATATGCTGATTTTTTTTGCTTCTGAACTGGATCAAACCATCAAATTCCTGGCCAATTTTTTCTAGAGTGGTTTTGGTCTATAGGATTGGTGTTAAATATTTTGAGATATCCAAAACGCATTGATTGGCAGCAATTTCCGGTGCTGTTTCAGTAATTTGTAATCTTTCGAATGTAGGAAAAAGGATATGAGGATGCAAAGCTTGTGATACAAGCCCTAAAAGAAAAAGGTGTATCTGCCATTGGAGCTGCTGGTTTTTGCTGGGGAGGTATGGGCCACCTGCTATTGTTGTTTTGTGCTTTTGTTTGTAACTTTGTATAGTTCAATTCACTTACTAATTTTTAGCCTGCAATTAAGCCCTGAAACAATAGAGGATATATCAGAACATAGTATTCTTCATATTTCTTTGCTCATTTTGTTGTTATTGTTGTTGTGAAAAGCTTTGGCTTTTATCTACCTATAAATATTTTACATTTTAGAGCACACATCTTCTCTCATGTTAGTCATAACCCATGTGCCCATTTTTGTGAAAATTGTTAACCTAATTTCTGGAGCTCGTCATTTTGGTGTTGTCAGCTAAGGTTGTGGTAGAATTGGCAAAGTCAGGTGACATTAAAGCTGGAGTGCTGCTTCATCCCGCTTTTGTCACTGTTGATGATATCAAAGGTACAGAATTTTGTTTTGGAGAGAAAGTTTACTCAATAATTGTGATATTATGCCGTTCTTTGTAGACATTTTACTGGGATTGTGACAGTAGTAGTGTACTGTGTACCAAGTGCCACTTTTGTTACTGTTCCACCGGGTGGCATTTCATAAATTCCTGGCATACGATTTAATTCCCTCTTGACTAACTGAATGTACAAAATGAATCTCAGAGGTGAAGGTACCCATTTCAGTACTTGGAGCCGAGATTGACAGAACAACCCCACAAGAAGTGGTTAAACAGTTTGGTGAGATTCTCTCTGCCAGACCTGAGGTTACTAGATGATCCTTTCTCCTCCTTTAGTTTGTTTTCTTCTTGGTTTAAGCTATTTCTCAACTGACCTTAGCCCTTTAGTTTATTTCTTGATCCAACCTAGGTCCTAGCTGGTCAAATCATATTGGATTCTACCAGTTTAAGATTGGTCAAATCATATTGGTTATTGGTCCAAAATTCCTAACCTATATGGGTTGTTGACGGTTGCAGAACTGGTCACTACCCGATTCTAAACCTCTTTGTTTTTGTTACAGTATCATAATGGGTTTAGTAAAGAGATAGGAAAACCAATCTGCTTAGATCATCAGTTCCATTGCAATTGAGTCTAATATGCAATATTTGTAATATATTTTGTCTATAGACAAGGTCGGATCAGGTTGTTTAATGACTTGCATGGGTTGGGTACTTGGTCAGGGCTATGGTTTTCTTTAATCATGACGGGTCCTGTTAGATTTGACCCTTCTACAAATTACTCTAAAATAATGCCAAACTGACCCATCTAACCTATCCCAATTACGATCCAAATCTTTTTATTGGCGATGAAATGAAGTGAGCATATAATTTGATGCTTGGTTAATATGATATGTGCAAACAGGTGCAAAGCTTTGTGAAGATATTCCCGGGAGCTGAACATGGTTGGACTGTACGATATGAGGTCACTGACAAAGCAGCCGTAGAGAAAGCCAATGAAGCCCACAAAGACATGCTAGACTGGTTCACGAAATATGTCAAATAAATTAAACAATGGCCGTGTGTGATGTATATGTTTCACAAATGTCATGTCAAAAGTGAGAGTTTGTGGTGATGGCTGTGTATGATTTATATGTTTAACAATTGTCATGCCAAAAACTGAGAGTTTGTATTAATACATAGTTATGAAATAAGTATTTAAAATAGAATAAAGAAGAACCTTGTTTAAAATATGTTTTTTTTTTTTTGGAAATTTACAAAAATTAAAATATGTTTTTTTCACTTTGTTTTAAATTTTTAATGTACAGAAATTTTTTTATTAAAAGAAGAACCTAGTTTTACAGCTTACAAGTTACCAGTTGCTACCAGCAATCGCTAGCTCGTAATGAATGGGCCGGAAAAAGCCCAAACTAATGAGGTAATGAGCTTTGATTAGAGGCACCAAATAGGTTTCTTTTACTCGGACCAGGTCTATTTCATTTGCTCTAGATCATCAAAGTAAATAGCGATGTGGGTCCTTCATGCAGTGTAACAAGTGCTTCACTTTCCCATGAAGTGTGTCTATGGAACCGAATCTCATCTCCGGAGCTGAGGAACCCAATAACTAGTTAGTCCCACAAAGGAAATCTTTCGTGACATTTTACTATATATATAGAAGGCCTGAGGAGCATGGGTTGTCTCTTCGGAGACATCCGATAAAATTGGAACGATACAGAGAAGATTAGCATGGCCCCTGCGCAAGGATGACACGCACAAATCGAGAAATGGTCCAAATTTTTTTTCTTAATTTTTCTTATTTACTACTTACTGATTTAGCTCGATCTAGCCGTTTGTAGATCGGTTCTATCTTCTTCTTTTTTGTCTCTTTTCGAATTTTTACTTGTATTAATTGAGCCAAATTTCAAGCTATTTGATATGATTTTGCTGGTCGATTTAATAGCGTTTTCTTCTTCGTAGTTGATCTCTTTTCTGATTTGACAGCTCTATTTTGTGCCCAGGTTGTAGGGGTCTCGTCTTCAGATTTCGCACGCGTTTGATTTGGTTTCCCCTTTTACGACATTGATTTTGCGCTTTTGTATATTTGTTTGTTGTTTTTGTTGTGTTTTTGTACTTAGCGATTTCATTCAATTTGCTTTGTACGTGCCATCAAATCCAATGATTACTGCACGAATTTCATTTATCGAAGCAGTGACCAGTGGCAGTGGGTGAGTGATTACTCTCTCTCCGTTCTCTCTTTATTTGCAATTCTGACACTAATCATTTTCTTTTGAAGGCTGTTAAGAAATTTCTTTTTTTTTTGAGGGTCAGGTGGCAATTACCACGCCGACAAATTTCATTAAGTAATAAAAGTGTACAAAAGAAAGAAAAAGTCCTATACACCAGACTAATTACAAGGAAAGTAAAACCCGAAAAAACTAATTAGCCAAAAACTTCCAAGAACAAAACAAGGACCAAATATCCTGCATGATGACAGAGGGTGGCTTCGAGATAGCGGAGAAGATCCGGCCGTTGCGTTCTTAAGAAATTTCATTAATCAACACGAAAGTTTATAGAAACAAGTTGCAACATTTGAAGTGAAAATAGGTTACAATAGCTTCAACAAAAACAAAAAAGACTACTGGTATGTACCCTCTCCCTGCATCAAAAGTACAGTTGTACTGGTACCATAGACGACTAATTTGATCAAGCTATGATCCATTGTGTGACCGGTTTCAGTCTGCTGTCCTGCAATCTTAAGGATCTTCAGCCACCTCACTTGCTGAGACTGTACCAGTTTGGAACTGGTACGTCAGTGACACAGTGGGTCACAGTCACCTCTAGATTGGATGTGTGGACTGAGAATACAACAACAGTAATCCTTTTGCAATTTGGTGCTGATTTCCAAACACCAAAATAGAACATCTATAGTTACAATTTCATTCATGGTTATTTAGATTCGTTTAACAGCACCTCTAGTTATTATCTCCTTTGATTTGTTTTCTTTTAGATTGCAATTTTAAATCTGGTTTTAGGAAAACTGGGCTGTGAGGTGGCCTCCAGTGCAATCAAACCAAAAGAACATTCCGACCTTCTGGTGAGAAAAGGGTATTAAAGGAATCAGAAACATATAAATTCATGACCAATCTAGTAATAGAGTGCAAATAGTACCTGTTTGATTGGTAAATAAAGTTGCAGCTAGTAGAATATAACTTTTTAGAATGGAAAATAAAAGAAATATAGTAACAGATTGACATGTTTTTTTTATTAAAATATCAATGTGGTTTGGTTTTGGCCTGAGCAGTTGAAGACTGGAAGTCTGGAACTGGACTTGAATATTAATATAGTAGTTTTGGTATCGTTAACACACTACAACACAAGTTTGGTCTAAACTAGCCTGATTCATATAGTAGATACCTGTCCTATCTTAAAATAAAACATTTTGATTTCTATAGAGTTGGCTGTCTTCTTTCTTTATCTGTTGAAAAAAAAAAGGATGCTATCAGGAAAGGTAATGGTAGATCTGGCATAGACCAACTTAATTAAGGCCGCTTTGCTGCACCCATTATTTGTCACCGTTGATGATATCAAAGGTATGTTTGTTCATCCATTTATTGACTAGCTTTTAAATATATTTGAATGCTCTATGTTCCCCTTAAAAACGTTCTAATGACCCTTATAATCCTGATAACCAATAATTAATCAGAGACCAGGCTTGTCAGAAAACTCTTTATAATATGGAAAAGTATCTCCTGCTATTTTTGGTTGCCTCTTCTGTTTAATATATTTAGAACCATACTTTCGATTACCTTCTACTTTCCCTATGATTGAGTGAAGATAGCAGATTGATGACCCTTTATTTACCTGGATAATAATATATGATAATACCTTGAAATAAGAAACAAAAAACTAATTATAATCAGATCTACAATACAATTATTTCATTACTGATAACTAATAGATCATAACAGACTAGCTTTATGTGGGGGAAAATTGTCTTTTTAGATTTTAGACTTTGTAATGCAGTTTCAGTTTAATAAAGGTGTGGCTTGACCACCTTTTTAACCAAAAAAAAAAAGACAGATAATGAATAAGTTATAGAATATATGTGCTATGTGCACAGTTTCATTCTACTCTTATATTTTCGCAAGGCTGTAGAGTTTTTGATGAATTTTAGGGTATGGCAGAAATTATGGATTTTATCTGCTGTGAAGAGTTTTTATGCTTTAGTGAGTCTGTATCCATGAACTAAGTAAATTGATTGAATTTCATTCTTCCAGACCTGAGGTCTTATTTTTCCAACTCTTACTTTGATCTCAATGTTTCGTTAGTACAATAAAAAGTTATAGAGACAACCAAACTTGGTGTTTCTCTTTTATGGATAGCAGCCCTGATGATTGTCCATTAAATCATTGTTCTTTTTTGTCAGAATTCAGATCCTGCTTGTGTTTTGTTGTGCTGGTAGGGATGGGTGCTTTGTTTTTTTTAGACAAACTGGCTAGAGGCTAACCAGGAAAGGGATGGGTGCTTTGTTGCAGGGATTTGTCCTGGCTGCTACTCCGCTAAGGGTGTAGTTACTTTGGGTGTTCTGTGAAGTCCAAACTTAAGCAGGATCTGAATTTCCTGGTTGTTAGATTGGTAGGAGTTAGTCCGGGTACTAAACTCTTTGTATTGAATCACTTCTGCGATTTGAACTCTTTTATTTTGTTGTAATATCTGGTTACCGTGCTTGGGGAGCTTATGTTAAAAAAAAAAAAAAAACTTTTTATTTTCAGTTCATAAGTCTTGATCTATTTCCTAAAATTCCAACTCTTGTTGTACCCAGGTGGAGAGCTTTGTAAATAGATAAATATATTTCCACGAGTAGGGCATGATGGACCGAAAGCTATGACGAAAATGACAAAGGTTGAAATGGAGAAGGCTCCACTGCTCAAGAGGCCATAATTACATGTCGGATTGGTTTTGTGAAGTACATCCAGTAATTTAACTCAGGTGCTCTATGTTTAAAACGAGGGACTCTAAATGAAAGAAGGATTATAATTAACAAAAATAATCACAATTTAGTAGTTCTAGATCATCATTTTCTTTAATTTGAAGAGCGTTGTATTTGTTTCTTTCTACGCTACTTTTGATGAATCTTTCAAATGATATCCTGGAATCATGTGGAAATACTGAAATAATGAACACACAAGGAATCGTGATTAATTTAATATTTGAAAAATTGTGAAGTATTAAGTTTAATAAAAAAAGTATTTAAATTTAAATTCGCGTAAATTTATCGAGAGTATTTTTTCATCATTTTATGTAAAAGGATTTAATGCTATTAAATTAGATTAATAATCGGGGGATTAATTGTCACCAATTAGGAGATCAATTTATCACAAACAAAAAGTTTGATGCTTCCCTTGACATTACCCCTATTTTTTTTTCTTATTAATCATGTTCTTCCTCTGTATCGAGTCTCCTTCCAAACCTCACCATCTATCTTTATCAGCAGTTAATACTGTAATTAAATCTATTGCACTAATTTTGTGATTACCGCGTTAGGAGTGTTGAATATGTGTTCAAAACTAGACCATCAGCTAAACTATTTTGGGCAGATAATTGCATTGACCGGATTTCCCGTCAACATTGCTTGACGTGGAGAACAGGAGAAGGAAAGTGAAAAGTGAAAACACTCCATCTGCCCGAGATTACAGGAGTCAACAGCCAGTCAAGAGAAAGAGTCCAATTTATCTGTCTTCTCTCCATTTACCTTGATAATGGAGATGTCAGTCCAAATCCTACCCAGTGCTCAGTTAAGAAATTTAACATTATTGTCTTATTGACAACCTCAATCAAGTGCTCTCATAAAAAAGGGAACACAATATGCAAATTAAAAATGTTGTGGTATCATTTTGTACATTCTGACTTCAGAAAAATAAAAAATTTGTCATGATTATATGGTTTGGTCTTTAGCAGCGACTACCAAAAATGGAGATGAAAGAGCCCAGGTAACTCGTCCCTTGACCTTGGCTAGGTCTCTTTAATTTTCAAGACTTAACCATATGATGCCTCTATCCAACTAATTAAATATACATTCCTACTAGGCTACTACATCATATTCACATAAGAAAGTAGTACTTCACAATGGCCTTTCTATACTACAACCTCATTATTTCATTAGTAGTGATTTTCGTCCAAATCAAACAACTAAACTCTTGCTCAGAGAGAGACCTGCAATCTCTTTCAGCCTTCAAGAGGGATCTCAATGACCCTCGCAACCGGCTGTCCTCTTGGACTGGTGACAACTGCTGCTCGTGGCAAGGCATCACGTGCAACAAACATAATCCTGCTCGTGTGGTGAAGATCGACCTCCGCAACCCGACAGGTGAAGATGACACATGGGCATTGGGAGGTCGCATCAGCCCCTCTCTGCTCCAAGTCAACTACCTGTCATACCTCGACCTCAGCTTCAATGACTTTGAGGATGTATCCATCCCCAAGTTCTTCGGTTCTTTCCCAGAACTTAGATATCTTAACCTATCTGGTGCCGGCTTCGAGGGAAATGTTCCTCCACATCTTGGAAACTTGTCCACCTTGCGCTCCCTAGACCTCTCGAACAATGTGTACATGAGTATTGATGATTCATGGTGGATTGCAAATCTCAACTCTCTGGAATACCTTGATCTAAGCTACTTGATTTTCAGTGAAAAATTTGGTAGGTTGCTAGGATCACTTCGCATGCTTCCTTCTCTGACTGAGTTGCATGTGTCCCAATGTATTTTTTTAGATAATACATTTCCGACATTTCTTTCTCAGACAAACTTTTCCTCTCTTTCTACACTTGACCTATCTAATAACTACTTCAATTCAAGCTTGCCTATGTGGATATTTAACATAACCACTCTCGAGATTCTTAATCTCGGAGGCAATTATTTTCAGGTCATCATACCTCATGTCATTAATAATATGAGTTCACTGAGATATATTGATCTTTCTAACAACACATATGTCGAAGGAGGTAGCTTTCCACAAAACCTGCAAGGGCTTTGTAAATTGCAGTCGCTATACTTGTCCTGGATGAACATACCCGGTGAATTATCAATCTTCCAAGGTATCGTGAATGGACGCAGCAAACACACTATAGAGATTTTAGATCTAGGAGGAAACCAAATTGTAGGAACATTGCCAGCATGGCTGGGAGAGCTTTCTAATCTTAGAACACTTCAATTGTATGAGAACCACATCACCGGATCGATACCTGCTTCCCTAGGCAGTCTAAGGTCACTTCAATTTTTATTTATGACTGGTAATAATTTGAGTGGAATCATCCCAAACAGCCTTGGGAACCTCTCCAACCTGACTTATCTTGATATTTCCAGCAATTGTTTGGAAGGTACTATTACTGAGTTGACCTTTGCCAATTTGAAGAGTTTAAAGTACCTAGACATTTCCTTTAACAAATTGTCTATGGAAATAAGCCCTGATTGGCTTCCTCCTTTTCAATTGGAGACGATTAGATTAGCTTCTTGTAAGTTGGGTCCAAAATTTCCTCGGTGGCTCCAGAATCAATTCAACTACTCTTGGCTTGATATGTCATACAGTGAAATAGCTGATTATATACCAGCATGGTTTTGGCATCTGTCAAAATATTTTGTGAACCTCGATCTCTCACATAACAAAATTTGTGGAGAAGTCCCAGCCCTAACAAGCATAAAACCTTCATCTCATGAGTCTATTGACTTGAGTTGGAACCTTTTCGAGGGTAGCATACCATTATTTCCACATTGGAAGGGCTCGGTTGACTTGTCAAATAACTTGTTTTCTGGAAAAATTCCATCAAAAATCGGTGATGTGATGCCTAAATTAAGATTCCTCTCTTTATCCAATAACAGCATAACTGGTAAAATACCTGAAAATATCTGTGAAATGAATAATTTAGCAGGCTTAGATCTCTCAAATAATAAGCTTTCTGGTGAAATTTTGAATTGTTGGAAACCAAAGTTAAGCCTGCAAATCTTGGATTTCTCAAGTAACAGTATCATTGGAAAGATTCCTGATACAATTTGCTTAATGTCTTCAATCATTTCCCTACATTTGAGCAACAATGAGTTACATGGAAACCTCCCAACCTCGTTACAGAATTGCCATGGTTTGATAACCATTGATTTCGGAAACAACAAGCTCACAGGAAAAATACCATCCTGGATAGGAGTTAATCTGTCAAAACTGAGAATCCTGAGCTTGCAGAGGAACAAGTTCACTGGAAATATACCACCCAAGCTGAGGAAAGTTTCTCTTCAGATACTAGATCTCTCGCATAATAATTTATCAGGTCATATCCCCCAAAGTGTTGGTAACCTGACAGCAATGAAGGCAATTCCCAGTGGTAAACAATTCTTCTACCAGGTTGCTAGCTACAAGGAGCACATGATTTTGAACATAAAAAATAAATTAAGTCCCTATGCAAATGTACTCCCACTTGTTTCGTCCCTGGATTTATCTGAAAATAAGTTATCTGGGAGTATTCCAACTGAGGTGACCAGCCTTTATGGCTTGTTGAGCTTGAATCTCTCAGGAAACCAATTGGGAGGAGAAATTACAAGCAAGTTTGGGCTTATGCAAAAAATAGAATCCCTAGATCTGTCAAGAAATCATCTCAGAGGCCCAATACCAGAAAGTTTCACAAATTTGACCTTTCTTAGTCATCTGAACTTATCTTACAACAATCTTTCAGGAAGAATTCCCAGAGGAAACCAGCTAAACACTTTTACCGATCCATCTGTATATATAGGAAATCAGTATTTATGTGGTTTTCCTTTATCTGATTGTTTTACAAGTCCAATTCCACCAACCTTCAAGAGTGAAGAAGAGAATAAAAGCAGTGACAAAGGGATGTTGTGGTTTTATATCAGCCTCAGTGCAGGATATTTGTTTGGGTTGTGGATAACATGGTGTGTACTTCTGTTCAAGAAGGAATGGAGATGTGCATTTTTCTTGATAATGGATAGAGCATATGATAAGCTTTATGTTATGGTTGCAATAAAGGTGAGGAAGTTGAAGGCCAGGATATGTGCGAGAGATGGTGATAATGTATGACCAATGCTACAGTCTATACAGGAGCCCTGTACTTGTTTTCTGTTAAGTTGTTCAGGATAATGTATGATAATGGTATAACTGTAATAATGTTTTCTGCAAAAAATAGTGGGTTTCAACTTCAGCCCTGTACTTTGGTGGTCTAAAACAACTTGATTCACATAGTGGGTATGAGTCCTTTAATAACATAGTGGGTTTTGTTCTTTGTCTATCAACTGAGGAAAAAATAAAAAAGAAATTGATGCTATTTTTTTCAGGACAGGTAGTGGTTGATCTGGCATTGACCAACCTAATTAAGGCAGCAGTTTTGCTCCGCCCATCATTTCTACCCATTGATGATTTAAAAGGTAGTTTTTGTTCATCTGTTTCGCCGAAGTGAGAGAGCGCTTGATTTCACGAAGACTTAATCCCGGATCATTACACCCTGATTTGGAGATTCACGAATTCGGGCACTCCTTACCTCACCACTCCTGCCCTTACTCCCTCGTCTTTCTGGAGCACAACCTTAGTTATAACTGGTTTCGGACTATTATCTATTGGACTATTATCTATTTGAAATTAATAAAATTAGAACACTAGAATAATGTAAAAAATATTAATTAGAATGCTATGGTTTGGAGTGTTAGTTTTGTGCAATTTGAAATAATATAAATGTTGTTTTGAATCGATTGATTTGAAATAATAGAGGTCAGAAGATTTTGTTAAGAAGGACCGATGTTATAAAAAAATAAAATATGATAACTATATTATAATTTATTATTTTTGTATAACTATTGAAAATTCTTTTTGGCTATAGTAAGGTTGTATTTTGAACCTCGGTTCTTCCCGCTATGCCGTCCTACTTCGAAGTAGTATTAATCCGAAGATTACTAATTTTGATTTTTTATAAAATATTCTGTTTAGCATCCAAATAAAAATAACAATTATTCCTTAATTACTACTATTCGGAAGTATTCAAAAATAACCTAAGGTGATTGAAATTATTACCTAAATTACGTGAAAGAGTAATTAGTCATGTCAGTACATGTTGTAATTAATTTACTGGTCAAGTCTGGTCGAAGTTCTATTTGAAAAATAATACAAGAGAGAAAAAAAGGAAAAAAAACTCGTTTAGTTAGGATTACAAGTATAATTTGTTTTGTAACTTGTTTGTATTCGATTGAATCCAATTAGAATTTGACTTGTTTGATTTGATTTTACTGGTTCTAGTTGAAAAAATAAGCTGACTTAAGCAAGGTCAACGACTTAAACATAATTCAGTCTAGACTTATTGTTATTTAGTTCGAAATCTCTAGCGATAATATAACGAAAGTGTTCTTACAGATGTTACTATAATTAATTTATTATGAAACCACAATAGTATTAATAATTAAATTAAATAATTTTTAAATAAACGAATAATTGTTAATTATTTAATTGTTCTGAATTTGATAGCGCACAAAGTGGAAGCAAGTTTATTATTATGTACTTTATTTATTAATTATGTACTTCAACTTTTTTATTTATTACATGTAATTTTTATTCATTATGTACTTTTACGTTTGATTCATTATGTATCTTTTTGTTGAGACCAATAGTTGGAAATTTGTTTTGTTGATTGATTTACAAAAAAAGAATTCAATTTTTGCACAACCAACACAACAAAATAGTCACCAACACATGTACAAATTCGTTATATAAACCAAAACCCAATAATTACAGCAATACGGAATCAAAATTCTTTAAATAGTAGAAAAAAATATATCAGCAATATAGAAAAAAAAAAGATCATAAAATTTTGAGCATTTTCACGTATATAATAGGGTACAAGGCTGCAAGTATTTATCTATCATTTTAAACTTTTGTTGCATAAACTTTAAAATCATAATCCAAAGCATGTTCTTATACAGAAAAATCAAATTCAACCTGCTTGAGAGTTCAGACACTGAGCCGTTAAGAAATTTACTTGCAATGATATTAAATTTCTTAATTGAGCAGTGGGTCGGATCCAAAGAATATTCTCAGGGGGATAACAGATTTTGAATAAATTACCTAGATTTAATCCCATATCCATACGTGGAGCTCTTATTTTTCAAACACAAATGTGTTCTCATTTCTCAAAGGCTTACTCCTATTATCCAAAAAAGAAAGAAAGAAAGAAAGGCTTACTCCTGTGATGCACACTTAAAATTTATATAACTATTTTCTTATAAATCAAAATAATTAATGAAATAGTACAAAAAAAATTATTCTTAATTTTAAAATTAATTTTTCAAAATGGTGAAGCATTAAGTTTAAGATGAAAGAATTAATGTCGTTAAATTAGATCAGTAGCCAAGGCTGATTGTCACAAATTATGAAGTTCGAAAAAATATTTGTCAAAATAAAAAAAAAATTTAGAGATCAACTTATCACACACCAATAAAAAAAAAAAGTTGCCTCCCATGACATTACATAGACTTCTTCATTAATCTTTATTAGCAATTAAACTATAATAATTAAATATGTTAGACTAATTTTATTATTGGGATTGCTAGTTTGCTACCGATCTGTCTGAGGATATACATATATGTGTGCAAATCTGGACGAGCAGCGACAGCGAGACGTTTATTTGAGCATATAATTTCATTGTCCAGATTTTCGTCAAAATTGTTACAGTGTTAAGCCTTTAATTAAGTGGAGAAAATGCGCCTATCTCTATCGAATATCTGCCCAAGACTACAAGAGTCAACGACCAGTCAAGAAAAATATTCCAATTGATCTGACTTCTGTTCAACAGTTGAAACTTTTACCACTGATCACTGACCACTTCCACCCACTGCTCATTTAAGAAATTGAATATTATTGCAAATTAAAACACTGAGCCGTTATTTTGGACATTTGATTTCCAGAAGGTCAAAAATTGTTATGATTACAAGATTCGGTATTTTACCAACAAACAGGATTAAAGATGAAAGAACCCAGCTAACCCATTCCTTGATGTTGGAAGATGTTGAATTCCATTTTAAATCTGGCTAGTGCGTGTACAAGATCTGTTTTAGTTTAGTTTTTTCTTTTTTAATTGTTTTTTTAGCCACTGGCTAAACACTTGTAACCTTTTATTTAATACAAAGATGAGGGCACCACCCCCAATTTTATTCAAAAAAAAAAAAAAAACCCATTCCTTGATGCCCTCATCTATATTACTAAATAAATATCGTTCTTACTACATCTTATTAATTCACATTTTAAGATACTCACACAATGACCTTTCTATACTACAAGCTCATCATTTTATTTTCTGTGCTCCTCATCCAAACCAAGCAATTAGATTCTTGCTCAGAGACAGACTTGCAATCTCTTTCAGACTTCAAGAGGGGTCTCACTGACCCTCTCAACCGGCTGTCTTCTTGGACTGGTGATGACTGCTGCTCCTGGCAAGGCATCACGTGCAACGAAAACAAGCCTGCTCGTGTGGTAAAAATTGACCTCCACAACACAGCATTTTACGACAACGAAGACGATGATTCATGGGCCCTGGGAGGTGACATCAGCCCCTCTCTGCTCCATGTCAACTACCTGTCGCACCTCGACCTTAGCTTCAATGACTTCTGGGGTTTGCCCATCCCCATCTTCTTCGGTTCTTTCCCAAGACTAAGATACCTTAACCTCTCTAGTACTGGCTTTGAGGGAAACACTCCTTCACATCTTGGAAACTTGTCCACCTTGTACTGTCTAGACCTCTCATACAACGGGGACTTGAGAATTGATGACTCACGGTGGATTGCAAATCTCAAATCTCTTGAATACCTTGATCTAAGCTACTTGACCTTCAGTGAGAAATTTGGTGAGTTGCTTGGATCACTTCACATCCTTCCTTCTTTGATCGAGTTGCACATGTCCCAATGCACTTTCTTAGATAATACATTTCCAACATTTCTTCCTCAAACAAACTTTTCCTCCCTTTCAACACTTGATCTATCTTATAGCAACTTCACTTCCATTTTGCCCATGTGGATATTTAACATAACCACTCTTGAGATTCTTAATCTCAGGGGCAGCACTTTTCAGATCACCATACCGCATGTAATTAATAATATGAATTCTCTAAAATATATTGATCTTTCTAGCAACATCTATGTCGAAGGAGGTGGTTTCCCACAAAATCTGCAAGGGCTTTGTAATCTGGAATCACTATACTTGTTGGAGATGAATATAACTGCTCAACTATCTACCTTCCAAGGTATCGTGAATGGATGTAGCAAAAGCACTATACGAGATTTAAACCTTAGAGGAAATAGTTTGAGTGGAACCATCCCAAACAGTTTTGGGAACCTGTCCAGCCTGGCTTATCTTGATATTTCTAGCAATTCTTTGGAAGGTAAAGTCACTGAATTGAACTTTGCCAATCTGAAAAACTTGAAGTACCTAGACATTTCCTTGAACAAATTATCTCTAGAAATAAGCCATGATTGGCTTCCTCCTTTCCAATTGGAGACGATTAGATTAGGCTCTTGTAAGTTGGGTCCAAAGTTTCCTCAGTGGCTTCAGAATCAATTCAATTACTCTTGGCTTGACATGTCATACAGTGAAATAGCTGATTCTATACCACCATGGTTTTGGGATCTGTCAGAAAATTTTGTGAACCTAGATCTTTCGCATAACCAAATTTATGGAGAAGTTCCAGCCCTAACAAGAGTGCAACCTTCTCTAAACTTGTCACATGAGTTTATTATTGACTTGAGTTGGAACCTTCTCGAGGGACACATACCATTATTTCCTCATTGGGAGGGCTCCATTGACTTGTCAAATAACTTGTTTTCTGGACAAATTCCGCTAAAAATTGGTGATGTGATGCCTAAACTTAGATTCCTATCTATATCAAATAACAGCATAGCATGTCAAGTACCTGCAACATTCTGTGAAATGAATAATTTGGAAGGCTTGGACCTCTCAAAAAACAAGTTATCTGGTGAAATTTTGAATTGCTGGAAACCAAACTTAAGCCTAAAAATCTTGGATTTTTCAAGCAACAATATCACTGGAAAGATTCCTGATACAATTTGCTCAATGTCTTCAATCATTTCCCTACATTTAAGCAACAATGAATTACATGGGAACCTCCCAACCTCATTGAAGAATTGCCAGCAATTGGTAACGATAGATTTGGGCAACAACAAGCTCACAGGCAAAATACCATCCTGGATAGGATTTGATCTGTCAGAATTGAGAATCCTGAGCTTACAATGGAACAAGTTCACTGGAAAAATACCACAGTTATGGAATGTTTCTCTTCAAATTCTGGATCTCTCGCACAATAATTTATCAGGTCATTTCCCCAAATACTGGACATATTCCCTGACAGAAATGAGGAACATCAGTGGTTATAAATTCCACCAGATTGAAAGCTACAAAGAGCACATGATCTTGGCCATAAAACATAGATCTGATGACTATCAGAAGTTGCTCCCATTTGTTTCATCCTTGGACTTATCTGAAAATAAATTAATTGGGAGCATTCCAACTGAGGTGACCAGCCTTTCTAGCTTATTGAGCTTGAACCTGTCAGGAAACCAACTGGGAGGAGAAATTACCGGCAAGTTTAGCCGTATGCAAAGAATAGAATCTCTAGATCTGTCAAGAAACCATCTCACAGGTCCAATACCAGAAAGTCTCACAAAGTTGACCTTTCTTAGTTATCTCAACTTATCATACAACAATCTATCAGGAAAAATTCCCACAGGAAATCAGCTGAGCAGTTTTACTGATCCATCTGTGTATATAGGAAATCGGTATTTATGTGGTTTTCCTTTACCTGATTGTCCTATAAGGTCAATTCCACCACCCTTCGGGAGCGAAGAGGAGAATAAAAGCAGTGACAAGGGGATGCTGTTTTATTTCGGCCTCAGTGCAGGATATTTGTTTGGATTGTGGGTATCATGGTGTGTACTTTTGTTCAAGGAATGGAGATGTGCATTTTTCTGGACGATGGATAGAGCATATGATAAGCTCTATGTTATGGTTGCAATAAAGGCCAGAAAATTGAAGGGCAAAATATGTGGTAGAGAAGGCCATAATATATGACAATGCTACAGACTATATAGTTTAGAAGCCATGTGCTTGTTTTCTACTTTGTTCATCTGGTTGATGTTGCTTGTGTGTTTTCTTGCTGCCTCTGTTGTAGTAGCTTTTTTACTGCATCATTAAAAGTTGTAATCTGGGTTTAATCTAGTATTAATTTTATCATCTCTTTTTGCAATTAAAGATCCTGACTAACATACCACTTAAGTGGTACAGATAGACCAGCCAGTTCTCCAGACCACATTTGAGAAGAAAATTAATGGAATATTGGGAGTTTTTCATGTTAATATCCAATTTATATGCAAAAGTCCAAAACTGGAGTTTAACACCAGTGCCTGAACTGATGCACTTCTAATTCAGTTTAGCATCAATTTGATACACATTATTTAGTTCTCTCCGTTTTATGTGAAATTAAGGGTAAACTGTAGAGGTTCTATGACAACCAGTGTAGTAGAGATTAGCACATGTTTTCCACGGCATTACAAACTTTGTTTGCTTTAATGTAATAAACTAATAATTATAATGGATGGCAACTAATATGCGACAATATTAATAAAGTAGTCAGTTTGTCACAGTAGGCATCCAAAACTAACTACAAACCCAAATTACAACACCATATGAACCTAAACATATCTTCATTCCAAGCCGAAGTAACTTTTCTAATATTTAAGGCTTTCAACACACTTAACACACTTGCAATGACATCATGGCATGTGAAAATATCTTAGGTGCTATTTGTCAACTTGTATTATGGGGGGGGGGGGGGGGGGGGGTTTGCACTCAAACAACTTCTAACTGGCTCTCCACTTCAATAAAAAAATAAAATAAAATAACTACCATTGCAAAATACAAGAAAGTACAAATCTACAGTATGGGCAACCCTTTAAATATTTCCTGTCAACTTCAATTACACAACAAACATAAAAGGTATCCATACCCTCAAATTCAGTACTCAACTCTTGTGAGCAGGCCCCTCTTCATCCTCAATATCCCAACTCAACTCCTCTTCCTCTTGATCAACTGTCGCACTCAACCTTTTTCGCAAATCTTCTGATTTGGCACCAGAACTTCGACCTGGATCTGCTATACCCGCTATTTTCTCCTCACTTTCCCCAACTTCCTCTATTGCTTCCCACCCAAGGTCCTCTTCTTCCTCCCCTGGCACAGATGGCCTGCTTGAAATTACTGAGAAATCACTACTCTTTGATGCCATCTCCTCTCCATTACTCTCTCCATTTGCCTCATCTTTTGATGTCTCAACCCTCTCTTTCTCATCCACCCCATGGGAAGCACCTGACTTCATATCTTGGGCTTCCATCTCACCATGGCTATCCTGTTCTCTAACATTCTCCTTCTTTTCCTCTTTGTTTTCCACCTTTTCTTTATCTTCTACCTTTTCTTCCTCTTCCTCCTCTACATCCCAGCTTAGATCCTCCTCTTCATCTCCTGAAACTGCCATTTTTACAATTTTAGCCCTGGCATCCTCAGCCTGCTTTATCTTCTCGATTTTATAAAAATATCTGCTCCAAAATGTCTCCTCATCCACCAAGTTAGGCACCAATTTCTCCAAAAATACCTCTACCTGCGAGTTCTCCTTCAACAAGGTGTCAATCTCATCTTTTTGCTCCTCCAACTTGAATCCAGACTGCCATTTAGCAAAGTCTTGTGGATCCTCAGGAGGCTCAGTGAATGTGGCAGGGTCAGAGCGGGCAGCGATAAGCTGGGACTCAAATCGGGTGTAACGAGACATAATGGGAAGAGAGGAGGCAGCAGAGGATCGGGGGTTTGAGTCAGTGTCAGAAGGGGATTCGGACGAGGGAGAGGGGGCATCAAGGGAGAGGAGGGCTTCTTTGCTTTGTGATATTATCTCGGCAGTGCCTCGCCGTAAGGTGTCCCCGATGTCATCTACCGCCTACAAGTGCCAAAAAAACAAAACAGTGTCACAATTTAGCAAACTTAAGATCTTTTTGCAAGGCAGATGTTATATACTAGGTAAAAGTTGCAGATTTGATTGAGCACTACTCAAACTTAATACTACTTACGCCCAAACCAAGTTGATTAATTAACTCTATCATGCTGTCAAGTAATAACATAATACTACTTCTTACACCCAAACCAAGTTGATTAATTAATTCTATCATGCTGTCAAGTAATAACATAATACAACTTACACCTAAACCAAGTTGATTAATTAACTCTATCATGCTCTCAAGTAATACACCAGTACCTGATATGAATTTTGCGAAATGTAATTGACTCAATGGTCTGGTATGAGAAGAGCCCACCAACAGGTACAATTTTATACTGTTACATTATCTACACAATCTATTGCTAGTCTAAATTGACCGGCAACACTTCACTCGAGGTACGGTGCAGAATTGATGTAGCACCAGACAGTTCAGATCTCAGTTTGTACCAACAGATCCAATAGGACCTTGGCTCAACAGAACAGAAACATAGTCAGCATCATAAGTTCATAACCATACCACCTGGGGGAATGTACAAGTGACTGGTACTACACCAGTATCATAACCATAATCAGTCTCAAAAGTTTACTTAAGACCACTCAAAACTTACCTGACAAACATTATTTATCCTGAACACACCAGTCAAATGAATAAAGAAAACGCCAATTCATTAAAATCAGATCACTCACTGGAACTGTGGTTGCTGCTGCCTCCTAACAACATATCCAATTCTGGTAACTTAATTTTTACCTGACCCATAGACTCGAGCCTCTCCTGAGCAGCCGAAGCTCCGACATCCAGCGCACGAGAGGCCACATCTCGAAGCACCACAGTCTCAGCTCTCAATCCATGCCCAAACTCCTCCAAGTCTTTGATAACCGTCTCCGATCTAGAAGCAAATGTCTTTATCAACCCTCCCAATCCCAAACCCCACGGCCCCGTAGAAACCCCCTCTCCTTTTTCCCCTTCCTCTCCTTCTTGTGCTTCCTCTCTTTGCTGATCCAGCTCCTGATTCGATATTTGTTCTTCTCCCTCTTCCTGTTCCTCTTCACCTTGATCTTCCTCTTCAGGTGGATCTGGAGAGGTGGAGAAGACTGATTTGAAGAAATCCGCGGCGGCGGCGGCGGCGGCGGAGGCAGCTTGGGCTGTTTCGTCGGGTTCGTCGTGATCCGACGAGGTGGCGTTGTCTTCTCCGTCGAGGTCGGGGTCGGGATCAGTAGAGAAAACCGACCTGAAGAAATTCATGGTGCTTTGATTTGATTTGGGAAGCAATTAGGTTTGGAAATTGGATGAAGAAAGAAGAGAAGAGATCTGATTTGTGCACAGGAAGGAATTATTTTGGAGTGGAGCAAGTTGCATTTCCTGCTCGAGGGACCAGACCAAGCAACGCTTAATTTGGAGGCGGATTAATTAATCAATAATTAATTTTAGTTCTTTTTTTGTTGGAAAAAGGTCTCAAATAATCATCATCATCAGGTTTATAAATTGCCGCATGTTGAGCTTCTTATTATTTATTAATTTATATGTATATCAGTATATGTATATATTTATATTTTAATATATTTGGAGGGAAGTAGTGTGGTTCCGTACTATGCCTCACCGCAGTAGAGTGACTAGTGACTAGTGAGTCGGTGGGAAAAAAAAATTCAGAATTGCCAAGCAATTGTATATTTTTTATTAATTATAAATAATAGATTAAGCACTTCCGAGGAAGTAACTAAATGATAGATATAGCTAAGCACTACTTAAAATAACAAGCTAACTTTGCACCAAATTTAAAAAAGGGACCTGACCGGAATAAAAAATATACAAGATTCTCTATTTTTGCAAAATTGGATATAACCTATCCGCATTTTTCAAAAAAAAAAAAAAAACTTTAGATTTTAAATTTAATAAAATTATGTCTATTTTATAAACAAAATGAGCATACTAGCTTTTGACATTCCAATTGCGAACATACTACTAAACTGTTTTTGTTTTGGGAGCAATGAAAGTAGCGTGCACACCTCAACCTGAATAATACATAAATTCAGTCAGAATTTGTGAACGCACAAAGTACTTCAGTTAGAATTTCGAACATGTGTGTTAAATTTGAGATATATTTAATCAAGTTTTTAATCCCAAATATTAAAATACAGGAAAAACAATATAGAAATTTCGAACATTTAAAAATTTCCCCAAGAATTGAATCAATTTCTTGTCAATTTTTTTTTTAAATAACAAGACATATGTTGACAAGAATATTTCAACTGTTTAAATATATTGACATAAATATTTCTACTGTTTAAATATATTGACAAGAATATGTCTAAAACTACTAAATTTATGCATTATGCATTTTTTGTACACTGGATACTTGAGTCTGTACGTTTACAGTTCAACCTAAAAGGCATATGTTCACCTTAAATGCATGGCACATTTCAATTGTTTGTGCAAAAGAAAAACTGCGAAAACACTGTTATAAACATCACAGAAGAGAAGAAAATGAGCCTAACAATAAAATCATAACCATTCTGTTGTATAAATAAGAACGGCCGTTCAAATACACTGCATATACATAATAATTAGTTACTATACCATTAGCTATGTTATCTAACATTCTAACTACAACGATTATAGCTTTCAGAAGCCTAACAACTTCTTTTGATGTGGTCTTCTACAGGAATATGATACAACCTAATCAGACTAATTATATCGACCAAGAGGCTCAAAATAGAATCCAAAAGCTCAATAAGCTGCTTCTCATTAAGCCACCTTCTTCCCTGTGGCGAACCCAAATCATCCTTGTAACATATTTCCTATCATACCACCTTACCAATACCTGGTATTACCAGCAAATCAGTATTATCCACTGTTCAAAATAAGCTCAGCAGCTGCCCCCATGGCCTCCTTTCCACCCCTAAGTAGCAAAGCCAGAGCGAGGGCATCCTCATTCCACCTATTCAACCCGTCGCAGACCCGCTTCAATCTATCCACATCCACATCCAGTACCCAACAAGGCGAGCATTCCACCACTAACCCAAGAAATCCCAACACATATCCACGCCACATCACTGTGTCACACCCAATTGTTATCTTTCCATCCAAAGCACGACCCAAAAATTCGAAATGTGCATTCATGACCCTCTGTCTTCTCTTTGACAGTGGTGTTGGATCAATGCCCCATGCAAACATGCTAGAATAAACTACAAGGTACGATAGCACATGCCCACCTAACTGGTACACTATTTTCCCACTTTTCCCCTGGTCCAAATCTTGCACAGAGAGAAACCAAGAGGGAAGAATCTCCTGGATCAGAGACTGCACCAGTCCAGAGCCACCAGAGAGCCACACGATGGTGGCACCAAGAGCAGATGCATCTTTGACACGTTCCATGGCAGTGTGGAGAGAGGATTGGACGTACCGAGCGAGATTCTTGCTTTTCAGTTTTGAGTTTGGTTGGTTTGACATGTAATCTCTTCGCATGATGGTGTCAGCTATTTCTTTGACAGAGAGCATGAGGAGAGCGAGGATCTTCTCAGCAAGAATTGCACAGTCCTTTATACATCTAAATATTCGGAGATACAGGATGCCAGGTGCAACCGGTGACAGACCGCCTGAGAAATGAGATCCGAATCCATGACCTATGTTAAACCATCATATTTAACATGTTAGGAAAAAGGAATTAGAATTGTCATAATACAATTTAATCAAGAAAATGCTCAATATCTATAGCATAACTACATTGAGAAGCGTGAATGTAGTAAATTCTGAGTTCCATTTCAAATTCCAATGACACCCAGTAATCAATTTCACATGGCACTCATTAAGTATACATATATTACTCAATTACCTAGAAGGCTTCCAACTCCACGAGTGCCTGGTGATGAGCCAGAAAGCCCAAGAGTTTCTGCAAAGCAGCTGCGCAGAAGTTGCACAACAGCATCATTGTTGTGATGAAATACAGTGCGAGAAGCAGAGAAGATTAAGAAATCGGACCACCGCTTCACCTTCTGTGTCCACAGAGCAGCAACTATCGGCATGCTCGGCCAGGGACAACTTGCAGCAAGGTTCTCAAGTGCTGGCCCAGCCAGATTGAGGAAAACTTGCGATGCCTTGTCAAGCTTGTAGGTGATGGTGAGGCTAACAAAAGCTGCCAAGGGTAAGGGAAGTGTTGCTGGAGAGCTTGCACCTAATCAGATAAGTAGGGATGAAACAAAATTAGCATTGCTTCAACCGAGGGACTGCATGAAAGTATGTGCACAGTTAACACAATAGTGAGTACTGGATAAAAAAATCCTTACAAGTACCTGCGACAAGGCTAGGAACATCAACCCCAGTGGCACCAACAATCTTCTTGATCTGCTCTTCAACCATGGATAGGTTTGCAGCAGGACTTGGCCAGTCTCTTCCATTCATAAAAGCTGGTTTCCAAACCCCACGAGTGACTTCTGCAGAGAAGTAGCTTACTATAGATGCAAGCGATGCCGGTAGGTAATCAGCTAGCTCTTTTAGTCCTAAAATTAGACAAAAAAAAAAAAGCAAAGAAATAGTAATGAGATATGATTCTTAGGACTCCAACATAATTAAGTTTGGTTCAGTTCTCTGACTTGCATACGAAGTTACATATGGTGTTCACTACTAGTAGTCCTCAATTCCTTCTGCAGCTACAAGTGGTAAATGCATAGCTTTCTATTTTTTTATATTTGATTTGCTTTTAGTTTACAATTTATTTTTCAGAAAAAGTAGAGAAACTTTTGAGCCTTCTTTTTTAGGTTTTCAAGTTAAATAGTACCTGTAGCCAGTTCACGTGGAGATAGTCTACCATGAGAGCAAGCCGTAAGTGTTGCATCAACAACAAATGGCACTGCCTCCATTATATCCCAAGCAGGCAATTTAGGCCAAGAACAAATATCCTCATTTCCAGTAACTGAACTACTACTCAAGCTGCTGCTCCCAGAAAAAAAGGATTGATTTCCTCCACTATTTATCTTTCTAAACATCATATTTAAAAGTGCATCCACATTTTTATGCACTGGGGTCCCATGCTCAAGACCAGAGAGAGTAGATGCCAAACAAGCTTGATGTTGTCTATACCACAATTTCAACTTCGGAAAATAATCAACAAAGATGGGATTAGCTGGACTTTGCTTGGAATTGTTATTTTTACTATTTCTCAATAGAAGAAGATATTCAGGGGTGAGTTGTGATCCAACTGGGGCAGCTTCACCCATTATGCAATATTCGAGGGGAGGATGATTGAATTTCCACAACCGCATCAAGAGAATAAAAGCACTGGAGAAAACAGTGTAAGCTGAAATTTCTTCACCAGTTTTAAGGGTCCATGAGATGGTAGGAGGGCATGAGCCAAATACTTCGCATATTGCCATAAGTGCTGCTGCTAGTTCTGGAATCTGTGAATGTGCAAAAGTTTAAGAAAATATAAATAATTAATTTTAGTTTGGAGGCACAAAAGTCGATTAATATATAATATTTTGACCATCTGTCTAAGAAAGTGATTTTATGAGGCCTTTGTTCAGATACCCATTAGAGTGCCAATGTAATCAAAACTTGTCTTTCTCAGCTGTGCATAATTAAGGGTCATTTATGATCTAATTTCACAACTGCTGACCTAAATAAGGTAACATTGACTACAATATATGGTAAGCCATGCATTTGATGGTTAATTTAGTCCTAGTAGGTTAAATGTGATTATGAACAAGTATCTTTCAATAATTGGAAGTAAGGTGAGTCCTGAATTATATTTGCAAATGCATGACCATATTTTTAAGTGAAGACAACTAAGCAAAAGATTGCATATTTTTGGTTTACCATGCCATGAAAAGAAAACACTTGGACACAGTCAACCGAAGAAATTCCAGTAAGAATAGCATTCAGCATAGGCCCATGATTTATCAAATGGCTTCCATTCCCAGAATAATCAGCTGGAACTGGAGGCGAGAGGAGCTTGGCTACAAAATTTACTGTATGTTCCTGAAATGTGTGAAATTAATGACATGATGTTAAATAAATCCAATTTGATCAGAAATTTCTGTGTTTGTTTGGAGTTTTGCATATATGAAGCAAAGATTATTTCCCACTTGAATGTTCCATCCTGAGATCAAAGTGGCCCCACAAAGAACAGTAGCAGCAGCAATCTTGTCATCTTCTGACCCATTGATAGCTACTTCATATATCTTCTTCAGCTCTGCTAAGCTTTCATTAAGATCATGAGTTTGACTCAGTTTTGTTTGCTTTTCCAGTGAATATAATTATTTAAGTTTGAAGTCTACTTCCTAAATCCAAAAAGAAAAAGCACAAACCTTGAGGCAGGATAACTGACTAGAACATTAACCGTTGACTGGTTCAATGGAGCACCTCTCACAAAAGTAGACCAACCAGTTACTTGGCTAGGGATGGTATGAGGAATCTGATTGAGGTGACCTTTCACATAACCAGGCCAGAAATAAGCAGATGTATCCAGTAAGTTGCATGAAATACAACACTCAACAATCAAGTGCCACATATTTCCATCTGAAACAAGAAAGAATAACAAGGATTTAAGATAAAATATTAAAAATATAGAAAGACTAAAAGGATTAGAAAAGCAAAACAATATAATGATTATTTTAAACAAGACTTACAACAGTTTATCTCCCTCCCATGCAAATCGACACCATCCATGAACCTATTAGAAACATTACGTCCTGAAATGAACATATTAGCCTTGGAGGCTGCCTGATTGGCCGCAGATACTACTGAAGGAGGAGGTACAAGTAAACTCTCATAATCACCTAACACCTGTAAGCTAGATACCAAGTCACTTCTTCTGGCAGCTAAGCTTTCTTTCAGTTCACAAAGGTTTCCCGATTCTGTACAGATTTCATCTTCTTCTATTATGTTGGCAATTGCAAGTGTGGTTATGGATAGAAGCATGCAAAGCCTTGTGTCTAAACGAGGCACAGGTCCCTCAACTGGCTCTCTTTCCTGTGTAGCAAATTAGAACTTAAAGTTGTGTTGTAGGCATTGTGTGTTAATCAAGGGACCAACTAAACCAAAGTAAATTAGATATTACATATCTAAACAATAACTAACAGACCAATAGTGGCGCCAAGTTATGTCAGTGTCAAAAAGTTACATAAGATCTTACTCTTTGTACAAGACGAAGAGAGGCAATCCATAGCGCTAAGAAAGCATCATGCCATGTAGAACAATTAACTGCATGAAGAGCTTTTACCAAACCTACAAACAAATGTATGCTACACTCAGTACCTCAGTGATGTTATAAAAGCAAGTATGCTTTGAAACTGTAGCAAATGATTCAAACATCCAAAATCAGTTCCTGCCCAAGACTTCTAAAGAGAGTACAATCATATGGATTCCATGGAGGAAAAAGGATTGTAGAAAGTTAATTCGGCAAGTATAACATTTTAAATTGCTCATAAGCCATAAGAATATACATCGACTCATTGCAACAAATTATATCTGAATCACACCAATCGAAGTATAATATAGGAATAGAATAGTACCACTTAATATTTCAATTGAATTTGTGGCAGCAACAGAGCCATCAACACAGTCTTCAAGATACATATCAATTGGGATCCACAAAGTCGAGCTACCCACACCAGGTGTAAGTGTAGTTCTGCACCATTTATGTCTCTTGGGTTTCAAAACTTGAAATTGGCTGTGATTTCTGTCTATCCAGTTCTTAATAACCTCGAGTGAAGTAGTTGAGCCTCTCAATGAAAATGAATTTTCTGTGAGAAGATGCAAGTGCTCAATGAAAGATCCCCAGTGAGAAGTCCTATGGAAAATAAGAACGAGTACAAAGGGTAAAAGAAACTTAGTTTAGATGCCATACCAATCATGCAATGATCTGATTAGTTTGTACTTGTTAAAGTCAGATATCAACCTCATTTCTTTTATTTTATTTTCATATTTCCTCTCTTTTGAACATAGTCGAGGTCTTAGTATGCAAAAATTAAATCAAGGCACAAGGCCAAGAACTCTTAGTGTACAGGCAGGTATTCCAATAAACTGGAAGACAAAAGTAAGACTATAAGCAATAAACTGAAACATAAGATTAAATTAAACATTGAAAAATGATAACTATATACATACATGCCTTCGCGTGCCAATGAAAGGAGGCGAGAAATTACTTTATGAGAAAGAAAATGCTTGATTATCTCGACCGCAAAGGAAGTATTTGTCTTTTGTAGCCTGTCAAAAGTTTCTGTTCTTTGTTCACCTATTATCACATCATGCCAAGTTAATCACTTAGTTCTATAGTAGATAAATTAATACAATTACTTGTGCAAATATCACATATCACAGTAACGTGTACTAATTTCATGTCATCTAATCCCAGTCTATTATGTAATTCACAACTAAGTCAAGTGTCAACTGAGACTCATATAGACAATTAAATAGAAATTAGGCCAACAAACAAAAGAAATAAGAAAAGCAATATCACATTTGAACCAGTGTTAGTACCAAGCACGAGTGCACAACTATAAATATTCATGGTTGTATTGACATGTACTATTATTATTGTTATTATTAGTATTACTATTACTAATAATAGTATTATTACTATTATTAGTATTTATTTTATATATAATTTTATTTTTTCATGATTTTTCTTGCTGGGTTTCCTTTCTAGCCTATCCCAACTTGTTTGGGACAAAAGGCTGAGTTGTTGTTGTTGTTGTTATTGTATTGACATGTACTACAACAAGAGAAACCATAATAACTAATTATTACCTAACGCTCCTCCAGAAATCCCATTATCATGTGGCCTCATGGGCCATTGAGATAACTTTTCAGATGTAAGCTCTAATAGGCCTTCCTCATCTAATATGGCATCAACTAGCTGCCAAGCAATGCACAGGATATATTCCATGGCAAAAACACCAGGTTCACATGTTTCAAAACCAAATGTTTCGGATAGTTGAATTGCACTATCTATCAACACCATGGTCCTGAATTAACAAAAATTAATACTCTTTATTCATTCAGTCGAATGTACTTACAAATATGGAATTGGAAAGCTATGTCATATAAGGAATGCATTATGCATATATGACAGAAATTTAGAGCTATAGCAAAAAAAAAAAGGAAACCAGCAGTGGAGAACTGTACCTTCTAAAGTTTGGTCCTTTGATTTCTGTAGGAAAAGAAAATCCATGTCTGCGTAAGAGTTCCAAGTAGAGCCTATATGCTGAAGGCCTTAATAACCGGTTTGGAATAATCCTGTACAAATTCCCAAATATATAAAAAAATAATAAAAAAAAGCACAATTTGGGATAATGTAGGTTGCAATGCCATCAGAAACAGTACTAAGCTATTACAAAGTACCCACAATGTCACAACACTGTCAAGATTATTGTACATTGTTACATTGTACTTCCAACATTTGAGATGCCATACTGGTTTTGGTACAGTGCTAGCAGCCAAACAGTACAAGTGTCTCTGTTCAGCTAGTTAAAAAGTTACGACATTGTTACATTATGAAGCATTTTCAAAATTCTTTACTACTTAATTAATGCTTTAAAAGTTCTTCTCACGGACAGTACAGTGCAACCTTTTATCAACATCACAAAAAGCAATTCGTCTAAAATAAGTAGAATAATAAAAATTTAGAGAGAGAGGGAGTGTCAAGTGTGTTTAATTTAATTAACCTTACAGAAAGGAGAGAAAAGAAAAGCATAGGAGAGGCGAGACCACAAGCCAGAGCTCTCTCCGCGTACTTCCAAGCACACGCCACGTGTCCTCCAGAAGAGATCAGTGACGCAAGCAACTGCGCCAGCTCCGGGGACCACACCGACGCGCCACTCCCAGCCGAGAGAGCCGCCGCCACGTGAGCCACCCACTCCACCGCCTCATGACCCTCTTTCAGTGCTGCATTCGTGTACTCAGCCACCCAATTCCACGGCGGCCCGGCCGCCTCCATTGGTTCAGCACTGGAGAGGAAATTCCGAATAGTCAGTTTGGTCGTTTGTGTGAGACGAAATTGGTGTGGTGTTAAAGTGAAGTATAATGGATCTAAAGAGGGAACGAGTGGCGCGACGGTTCACCAACCTTTAAAGTTGGTCGGGATCTTCTGTGGCACTTCTTTTTTGTTTTCTTATGCAGATAAAGTTGTGCATAACAACTGGCAAACTGAATGAATTACTGTATGTTCTATTATTGACGCGTTTACGGCAGATATATTCAACTTCTAAATTCTTGTTTTAACTGAGCGTTTATTATCTTTTGATTGTTAGTTTGTTACTAATTTATGTGATATTATAAGCAAATTTTATGCGTGCATCCTACATTATTGAAAGAAATTATTTCTATGATGAAAATAGTTCAAGAATAATCTCATATAACTAGTTATAATAATTCACGTGGTCTCAGATATATCTTTATAATTTGAAAGCACTGACAAGACACGTATAATATTTGATTAAATATATACCATTAAGTCACTAATTTCATCTTTCAAACTCTGTAAGACTATAAACTATATCATATGCTAATATTCAAATAATTATCGTCCAATATTTATTTTACTGAATCAACTTATTTGGTTAAAAAGTGTAGCATCCTTTTATGGCTGCAAAATAAGCTACAGAGCGGCCAAACACATAAAATCAGACCTCATGACATAAAATTTTTTGTGCACACAACCTTTCGTCCAAAGTCCAAACTAAGGCAGAACAGCTACAGGACCTAACTTACTATTTGATTTGCAAGTTAATAATAGGGTTGGTGAGTCCGGTGAGAAGTATAGGATGATAGTATTGATAGTCTTATCTAAATTTTTAATGTCTTTGTACTTAAGAAATCGTCAAATTGAGATCAAGTCCTAATTCTATTTCAAAATAGTGAAGTTGAGATACATCGATAATTGTACTAAAAAAATAGACAAGTTGAAATGATTTTGAATTGCTAATATATTCTTTCAGTTGTAACAAACTTAAAGTAGGTTGAGATATGTCATATTGACATCAAATTATAAAGATTGTAAAATTATTACATCCATTTGTTTAGTCAGTTAAAAAGATTGTGACATGTCATATTGACAATAAATTTATTAATAACAGTGATATTTTAGAAAATATTTATTATGTCAAACATGTAAAATGGTAAATATTTTTTTTTTCTCACATACATAGGTCCCGTAACAAATTTTAAATATGTTGAGAATTTATTTCATCAACTGAACAGTTCTTATTTATAAATACTTTAATATTATAAGCTTTTCAGTTGAATACTGAATAATTTTCAAATTATTTTTTATATGGGTTTTAATTAAATCGTACATAATTCATATGTAATACTTTAAAATTTGAATAAATTCTGATGTCGTTTGTCATAGTTACAAAAATAAATCAGTTGTCAACGTGTCCTATATAGTTGTCTCATTCACTTCCCTTCGCTTTTTTTTTTTTTTTTGTCTCTTTAGTAGAACTCCCTCCCGGAGTCCTGAGGCAGAAGATTACAAAAGAAAATCAAAATTGCAAAAATAAAAAAACAAACAAGTAAAAAAAAATGCTTTCTGACAAAACGAAACAAATGTTGATTTCTCCATCAAATTCGCCATGTAGATCATGAGCTTTCTTGGCCAATTGAAAACAACTCAAAACGAACAGACAAACCAATCACTAAGTGCACTAATATTCTGTGCCTTATTTCGAAAATAATCTTAGACGTTCATAAGGATAGATTGCCACAGAAGATCTAGAAAAAGAACTGTCACACACTCACACTTCTTCCACCTACCCCGCCCACTAAAGATCTTTACTCTATAGTCAATACTTCTCGTACTCTGGGACCCGCTGTTGTGATTTGTGCACTTGAATCTTCTTCCTTGGAAGCTACTAATGAATCTCTGCATAGTAATTGGTGGTGGGCTTTGGGTCCCACATGTCAATATCTCCTACAAATGCGATGCTAATAACTGCAACAGATGATATTGAAAATTCAATAACTCCAATCTCCTTTGTCAAAATAGTAATAATAATTTATTACAAAGTAAATAAAAAAACTCCAATCTCTTCTCTCTCTAAGTAACTGTAATTCACATCCGGTGATGCAGTCAAAATCTAGATCAATAAAATATTAAAAATTATTTATAGCAAAAATAATCTTATAAATCATATTTAATGATTGCGTCATGAAGAATTAAGTGTGACGTTTGATTTTTTTTAAATAATATAATTTATGTTCCCCGCATGGAAGAATTTAAATGAGATAATAATTATAAATAAGCATGTGAAGGATTTTGTTACGGCCTGTTTTGTGGAAACTGCCATAATCTAGCTAGATATATATTACATGGTTTCTCTTTCTTCTTTACTTTTGTATAATTTATTTTATTTCTTTTTTTTACAATGTAGCTTTTGTAATACTTTCTTTGATTAATATATAATTGCTCATAAATCATTCGTGATGCACTCACTACCTAGCTTTCAAATAAATACACAAAAAGGACAGAAGAGAGGCACGTCAGAGCATTTTCATCAATCTTTTCCAAGATCAATATGAAATATGAAATTGGTAGTTATCTTCTGACTATGTTTAATTCCTTATTATTAACCTCATGTACACATATTTGATTTGAAGAGTTAAAAAACATATATGATAATTAATAAAAAAAAATCTTAGAGAAAAATAGAGAATTACATAACATAAAAAAATTCATATTTTTTTATTTCATTGATACAAACTAATGTGAAGTTTGAATTACAAAAACAATATAAGTAATCAAATTAAAATAGATAGTGACATAATGTGTTCAGCAGTAGGAGCGTTCATATTTTATCCTCAAGTCGAAGAAAATATATGACGGGGTTTCTAAACTCATTTTTTTAGTCTGAAAAAGATGAATCATTTCAAAACAAAATATGATTCTAATTAGATTTTTCTTAATACTACATTCAAGCAAAGAATTGTTATGATAAAGAAAAGTTTTCGCGGGGAATGCAATGCGAGAATATTATAAATAAGATCCTGAGACATCTAAATAATGGTGGGTGTTGAATTCCAAAATAAATTATATTCATTTCTCCAATATTGTAGACTACATTTTATCTCATTTCTCCAATATGATATTTTGTCAAATTCAAACTGGATGTAATAAATGCAATTATGTAATTTGTAGGTGTTATTGGTGACTCTTCCTGTATAACGCATATAAATTATTCATGCCTGGTTTTATATTTCCTTTTTTGGATGGAATCAAAACAAATATGCAGATATTTTTAGAAATATATTTGAATTTTTTCTATTTGTTGATTGTCTCTGGTCTTCCATTGCTTTGA